>CM068367.1:330507078-331748253 GCA_034769895.1 Magicicada septendecula
TCTTTTTTATCCCTGGTACTGGGGTGGCTTATTTGTGTTGTAACATAATGCCTCTCCTTCAAAATTGATCATTTTAATAAAACACTAACATAGTTTTTTATGAAAATATCAGTTATATATAATCTTTTTCCCTTTCCTTCTTGTTTGTGTCTCCATTCTTTATTTCTCTTCTTACTTGATTCATTCCATTTTATTTGGATCTGTTTTTATTTATTTCCATTAGTGTGTTCTCCCTTATACACAATTTTTTCCCCTAACTTTTTAGTAGCTGGTTTCTCCCATTACTACTCATTTTTTCTGAGACCAGAGGAACATCATCTCTGCTCAGTTTATTTTGATTGCTGGACTTTTCAACAGTCAATCTTAATACCTCTTTTGTCAACTTGCGACTTAAATTAATAATAATAATAATATATTTTGGGATTGTCCACCTTGTGGTTTGTTTTTTAGATCACTTTGGCCTTTTACTCATTCTTCCTTCCGCTGTACCTTTGCTATATACTGTCATTTACTCATACAGTTGATTGTTTTTTATTTATTTATTTGTTAAGTTCATCATATCTAACTTTTCATTATTTTGTTTTCTATTCTTCTCGTGATCATTTTTCCTTATTTTAGACATCTTTATTCTTTTTCTTGGTTGTTTAGCAATATTCTGCTTTAGCCATATTTTGTATATTTGTTTTATACATAACTTCTCTTTTTCCTTGTACCAGTTCAGATTTTTTTTTTTTCTTTAATATTTTAAATTCATTATAATTTCAGGTATTTATCTTAGCAGTTTTTGCTTGATTTTATTTTTGTTTATTTTATTTTGCTTTAAATATCATTTTTGATAATTTTTTGTAAGTTAGTTTTCTTACTTTTTATATAGGAATTTTTGTAGTTTATTCCTTTTTAAGTACTTTTTGTTTAAATATTATCGTAAGTTTGTGATTCTTACTTTTTTATATGAATTTGTGTAACTTATTCCTTATTATTTCACTTTTTTATTGTATACTTCATATATCAACTTTAATAGACTGTAAGTTGATTTTAATTGGTACGAATTTTTGTAGCTTATTCCTTTGTTTTGATATTTTTATTCATTTATTTTATTTTTTCCCATTCCTCATATGTCATCGAAATAATGTAGTAAGTTGCTCTTACAAACTTTTTGAATTTTGAAATTTGTTTATTTCATTTCTAGTGATTTATTCTTCCTCATAAAACTTTGTTATTGAAGCTTGGTTGTAAACTCCTTTTATTTTTCTTGTGTTTATATTACTTATTTGGTAAGTATTATTACCATTATCCTTTGTGATAACGTATGGCCCGGTATAGAGCAATAACAATTTCTTTGCTATGCCTTTCCAGTGTACTTGGCAGTTCACGATTTTTGATTAATATCTTTTCTCCCTCTTCATATTTGATTATTTTGGGCTGGTTTTTAGCATATTTGGCTTTTTGTTTCTCAATCTTTTCCATAATTAGGCTGTACCATTTGTTTTTATCATACGGGTCTTCTGGGTTCTTTGGGAATTCTATTATCTCTTGTATCTCTCTATTTGGCTTCCTCTCGAACATCATCAAGTATGGTGTATTCTCAGTAAACTGGTGATGGCTGATATTTAAAAATACTTCGGTTGAAGTTAAATATTTGTGCCATTCCCTCTGGTTATTATGACAATAAGTTCTCAAAATGCGTCCCACCTCTCTAAACATCCTTTCTGCTGGATTACTACTAGGGTGGTATACGGAAGTTTTATATGTTTTGATGTTCAGTTCCATTAACTCTTCTCTCCACTTTTGCCCTTTAAATTGTGTCCCGTGATTGGTTATTATCATGTACGGTTTTCCAATTTCTGACATGTATTTATTTTTAATAATATCTAATATTTTATTTGTTGTGGCTCTGTTTATAGCATATAGTTTGGTGTACTTGGTGTAATGGTCAAGTATAATTACGATGAACTTGTATCCATGTCTTCCTCCGCTACGTGGGAATGGTCCACATATGTCGAGGAATACCTTCTCTAGTTTGGCATTTGACGCGATGGGTATCATCGTTCCATTCTTCCTTTCATTATTGGTTTTGACCATCTGACATAACGTGCAGGTTTTTATATTTTTATTTACCTTTCTTGTGATATTTATAATAAACAAATCTTCCTCTGAAGCTTTTACTATTTTGAGTGTTCCCACGTGGCCGTATCTTACATGGTAATCTTTGATGATCTGGTTTTCTAATGAATGAGGAATTACAAGTTTCCATGTGTCTTGGTTCTTTTTTGTTTTTATGAATAATATGTCTTTGTATATACAGTAAAATTTATTTATAATTGCTTCAGATTCCATCAGTCTTTTTCGTATGTTTAATATTTTGGTATCTTGCTCTTGTTGTAACACTATTTCGTTTACGATATTTTCCAGGTCCTTCCTATCTTTCAATATATGATACACTTTTGCTATCTTCCCCTTTTCTCCTTCAAATGTCTGATCTTCTACATTTATTCTGGATAATACGTCGGCCACTATGTTCTTTCGGCCTGGAATATATTCCCACGTAATGTGGTATTCTTGCAGAGCCAGTATCCATCGGGTAAGTCGACCATGACTCAATTTACAGTGTTTGAGAAACGATATTGACTTATGATCGCTTCCGACTGTGATAGGATATCCTAGTATGTAGGTCCTAAACTTGCCACACGCGAATACTATGCTGAGCAACTCTTTTTCTGTAACATTGTAGTTACGGTCGCAACTGTTTAGTATTCAGCTGGCGAAGCTAACGACCAGGTGGTTTCCTTCATTGTCTTCCTGGTACAATTCTGCGCCTAGACTTACATCACTAGCGTCGCAATTTAGGTAGAATGGTTGTTCGAAATTCGGGTGGTGTAACATGACAGTTTCGAAAAATTTTTGTTTAATTAAAGTGAGTACTTCCTCTTGTTCAGTTCCCCAAGTCCATTTTTCTTTTGATGAAAGTTGCTTAGAAAATTTCGCTGTGAGATGGGAGTTCGTTTGAAACTTTCTATAGTAATTGCATATCCCCAAGAATGACTGCAATTGCTTCTTGTTTTTTGGTGAGGGGAATTTTTGGATGGCTTCAACCTTCTCTTGGGATGGAGAGATTCCCTTTTCGGTCAAGTTGAACCCTAGGAACTTCACTTCATTGGCAATAAATTTTGACTTATCCAATTTGAGTGTAATATTATTATTGGACAACTTTTTTAATACATGTTCGACTCTTTCGCAGTGTTCGTCCCAGTCTGACGACGTTATGAGCAGGTCGTCAACGTACACTGTGGTGAATTCCAGTGCCTCTTGACCTAAGACTTGGTCCATGCACTTGACGAACACTGCTACGGAATTGATGAGTCCAAATGGTAATCTTTTAAATTGGTAATTTCTACCATCAAATATAAAGGCCATGTATTGTCTACTGTGTGGGTGCAGCTCCACCTGCCAATACCCACATACAGTATCCCAGGTACTAATGTATTTTATTCCATGAAATCTTTTTAAAATTTCCTCAATTTCTCCCGGTGAGGTCCGGTCATTGACAATCATTTTATTGATTTCTCGGGCGTCCAAGCAAATCCGTACTTTGCCATTCTTCTTGGGTATAGCTACTATTGGGCTTGTGTATTGAGATTGGCTATACTCAATAATATCCTCTGCAATCATTCTGTTTATCTCCGTCCTGACTTCATTTTTCAGGGAGTACGCTATGGGATATGATTTCCTGTGGAAGTCTACAGGTTCCCTGAAGTTAATTTTACACTGGTATCCCTTAACTTTTCCAGGAGTATTCGAGAAGACATGTTGGTATTTGTTATAAATTGCAATGAGGTTTACAGACTGCTGTTTACTGATTTCTTGTTGAGGCCGTTCTCTTTGGAAATTTCTTATTTCTTCTATTTTCTGTTCCCACAATCCTCTGCTTTCCTCTTCATTGGCCATAATGATGGACGGTTCATGCGTTTGACAGTAGTAACTCTTCAATCTTGGGTCTTGATTCAGAGCGGTTGGAGTTGAATTACAATTTATGATATTTGCAGACCAAATTCCCTGTTCAGAAGTTAGCAACACAACTCCCTTTTGCAGGTTGATAACTGCTGAAATCTTCTTAATACATCACATCCTATGAGCATGCTGAATGGTAGCCCATTGGCCACAAGAAACACAATAGGGATGGTTGATTTTTGATTGTCTAATTCTAATGAAACTTGCTTTCTTACCGTCTTATTTTGTTTGCCAGTGGCGCCAATGATTATTATATTGTTTATTGGCAGTGTGGGGATTGGTGTTCGAGAGTTGGCTTGAATCCGCTCTAATTCAGGCTGGTTTATTAGAGAGATGTTAGATCCCGTGTCAACCATGATTATGGTTATAGTGCCGTTTATGGTAGCCTTTATATGGACAATTTCGCTGTTAGTTTGTTGTAACTGGTTGGCCTCTTCTTCGAGAAGTTCCTCTCGGATATTCTTTAGATAGTTGTTATATATTATTGTAATTACTTTGTGTTTATCTTTTGACATTACACGACGTATTAACCCAAGTGATTGGTCATGTGAAGGGTATCTAGGTTTTTCCACTGACCTCTTTAGTTTAAAGGTGGTTGTTGATTTGTGGCCAGACTATTCGACTGGTCATCCGTCTCGTTGCTCGGTCCTTGTTGATGGTTATTTTCATCCCTTGGTGGTTCGTTAGTCCCACTCTCTGAGAACTGATTGCTGTTATTATTCGATTCGTGGTACCATGGGTTTGTATGCCAGTTCGGACTATTTCTCCTGTGGTTATTTTGTCTACGCCCATGAATGAAATTTACTTGGCGTCTGCCGTCGCCTCTATTTTGGTTTCCCCCAAGGTCCCCGGTTGTACTGATAATTAGGGTTGTACCGGTTGCCATAATAGTTATTGTTGCTGGGGTGGCCATTTGGGCGTTGGTCCGGTTCTGCTCCCCTGTAGCTATTGTTTGGTGGATTATTGTTTGGGGTGTTCCTGTTGTTATTCTGGTTTCCCGGATGATTGTTTGGTGGGCCTCTGTTAAATGGCTGGTTATTCGGAGAATGATTCTGTGTATTCCTGTTAAATGGCTGTTCATTATTATAGTTGTTATTGTTCCAGTTCACATTGTTCCGGTTGCCGTTTTGTGTGTGATTGTAGGGTAGGTTGAAATTGGGTGCATTATTATCATTCCATTTGTTATACCGTTGGTTCACTAGCCGATTTTTCTTATATTGTCCATCGTTCTCGTGATCCTCCAACAAGCTTGCCATTCCTTGGCTTGTCTTTATTTGCCCTTGTCTCCTGGCTTTTTGTACAGCTTCCTCATAGTGGTACCCGAACTGTATCACCAGATTCCTCAGGTATCTTGGGTTCTAAGTTTCGGGCCAAACATACCTTTCCTAAAAAGTAGGACGTCAGAGTGTGTCCTGCTTGTGGTTCGTACCTCCCATTGCTAATTTCATTACGGACTACATTTTGGGTGGACTCCGACCAATATTTTTCTCGGAATTGTTTTTTAAATTCCTGAGTATCATTTATTTCTGGTCGAGTTGCTGTCCACCAGTTGTCGTGGGTGTCTCGGAACATTTCATCTATGAGGCTTCTTATGCTTGTCCACCTGGTTTCCCTATTCTTTTCTATTAACTCCTCTACTCTTTTGAGGAATTCCATTGGATTCCGCCGGTAACTGCGGAAGTTGATTACCTCTCTATTCTCGCTGGTTACTATGTGTGTATTATGACAAGGTTTCTCCCTCAGTGCGTCCAGCTCTTCCTGCATTTGTCTCTCCCTTTGGCTGATTCCCTGTATCTTCTCCTTGTTTTCTTTGGTCTGTCCGTCTATTTTGTTGATGGCGGTGTATACCTTTTCCACACGATCATTGACATCTATTTGTATTTCTTGATGCCTCTCCTCCAGTTTCTTAATCACCTCCTGTTTATTTCTCTGGCATTCTTCGGTGGTGACTTGATAAAATTCTGTCGCTCTCCTTCTACCTTCCACCTCGATATTGCTGATTTTATTGTTTAACTCTTCCCGGACTTGTATCACAGTCTCATTTGTTTCGGTTACCGTTTGTCTGATCTCCTCCCGATATTCTACCAGTTGTTGTTTCAGTTCCTCCTTGGTTTTTTCGCTGTCTTCCTTCAATTTTCGTTGGAGCATTTCATTACTATTTTCGATCTTCTTATTCACTATCTCCAGATCCTTCTTGATCTGTTTCTTCAGCTCTTCACTCTTCTTTTCTAACATCTCCTGACTTCTCTTCAAAGCCTCATGGTTGCTTTCCAATTTATAATTCAGGAGCTCTATGTTCTCCTTCAAAAATTCCCTGTCTTCCTTTCTTTGTTCTCTGATCTCTTCCTTCATTCCCTCTTGCAATGATTCTAATTTTTTATTCAATTCTTCCTTGTTTTGGTCCATTTTACTATTAATTTTTTGCTCTTGTTTCTTAAAATTTTCATCGGTCTTCTTTGAAGTTTCTGCTATAAAATTCATGATATCTTACAGGCTCGGACCTCCTTTTGCTGGTTCGTGATCTCCCGATTGTTGTTCCCTCTCACTATCTTGGATTGGTTTCTCCGGTTGGTTGTTTACTATTACTTCTGCTTCCATTTCTGGTTCCGGTAGGTTTGGATTTCCCAGTTGGTACTCCTGTGGATGTTCTTCAAACAATCCTCCAATCATTTCCTCGATTTCTTCCATTTCTTCTTGGCTTGATCCTTTCTTACTTTTGAATCTTGTAACCATATGATGTCTTTTCATAATCGCCGCTAGTCGTCCTTTTCTAGCCTCATGACGTTGGTCGCCAATCTGTAACGAGAGAACTGGTGTCTACCTGTAAAATGTGTACACCTGTTTTTTATGTGTAGAAAGTGTGGGTGTGGTGTGTTCGTCTCACACCTGTCATTACATTAATGGTTGTTGCTACTGAAGTCCGTAGCGTGGTCACAATTATCAGTACAACCTACCTGTAATTTCATAGGGGTTGCGAGTCCCAGGTGGCGCCAAATTGTTTATTTTAAAACAATTAAATTTGTGAATTAACAAGTTAAATTGGTGTTATCAGCGTTGACAGCTGGAGCGTTCAAATGATTCCCGCCTCTGTACAGCTTACTGTATTGCCCACATGGCAAGAGCGCTAGTAGTCAGCTATGGTAACAGAAACCCTTTGATTGGTTAAGGCCGAGATTAAAAGCATTGTTATTATATTTGAATTTTTATTCAAATTTATTATATAATTTCTGATTGATTTTATTCTTCTGTCTTCCCTTCTGGGTAATAAATATTATCACTATTGTACTTATTTCCTTTCAAAGATTAAAATAATACCTCATAAGGTCATGTTCTATTATATATTAACTTTTGTCTAATTATGCTGACATTTGATAATTACATAATTCTTTTAATTTAAACTCTTATAGTAACATTTTTCTTTTAAAATGATTTATACATAATTACTGGCTAGTTACTTGCCTTAGATTTGTTAATTTCCTTGTTAATTTGTTATAATTTGTATTTGTGTGTTTCTGACAGTTAGGCATGTTTATAGGCCTAAGTAGCCATTATGGTATTTGACTTATTTCATTTAAATTACATTTCATTTCAGCCTGGTGGGCTTTATTTTGCTATTATAATTGGTTGTGTTGTTTTTTGAGTCTGTTTGTGTTCTGATTACATGTCAAGATTATTTTCTATCTCTTAATATTTAAAACATAACAATTAGGCCTATGGACGGTAAGCTTCCTTCAGCCATATCCTATTCATAACATTAAAACGAACAATTCTTTTCAAGTTATTAGTTACTGTTGGTTTAACATACATTTCATTCTTTTGTTATTATTTTGAGTGAGAAATATCATCACTTCCTTTAAACTTATTTAACTTATTATCCCTTCTAACATAGGGAGTTTATTAATTATATACTTAAATTCTTAATTCATTACTACTTCTTTTCTCCATTCCATGTTAACACAAACTGTTTTTACATGGGCTTTCTTCCCTGAATAACATCATATCCTTTATCTATCTCTACTTGAAATATTATTTCTAATTATCCTTAACTATCTAATTTTTTATAAGCGCACTCTTAAATCATTCGTTGGTTCATCCATGATTTACTAAGTGTTTTCTTATCTATTACTATCTTTTTATTATTTATAATATCTTTTTACACTTATCACCTTCACCTTTAATTAATTGGTGTTTATCACTGATACACTCACTATTTTGGGGTATTTACACATTCACTATTGCACTTTTTCACTGTTTATATATTATTAAGTGTTTTTTAGTGGGTAATCCCTATAATTATTTCTATTTCTCTTTCTCACTATTTCTTTCATTATAAATTATACATAGTATTAATGATATTTTTCTATATATTTTACTATATCTAACTCTAATATTTGGGTTAGTGTACTTTTTCTTTACTAGATTACTTTACTGTTTTTGTTTAAAACAGGTATATAAATTATTTCATTTACCATAATATTTATTTCCATTATTGGATAATTATTGGTTTCGTTTACAATATTTTATATTTGAGTGTACCATTTCTCCCTTTTATATGTGGTGTTTCTTATTTCTTGGTTTCACTTAGTTTCCTCTTCATTCTTCTTCTTCTTCTTCTCCTTCATCTTCTTCATTTTCAATAGTCTTCATTTTAATTCGGTTCTCCCCTTTCTCGTCTGGTTTGATTTTATTTAGTCGTAGGAATTCGTTCACTTCCTTCAATTGTCTTCATCCTTCTTTGGTTTTGGTTTCTTCCCTTCTTCGTTTATTTCTTGTTTGTTTGGTCAATCACTTGGGTTGGGTAATGTCGTCGTTTGTCGTGTCATAGTTTTTAATTTTATTTATATTTAATCATTTTATTTAGTATGAAGTATATTTGTATTAAAAATTATCTTTTTTATCCCTGGTACTGGGGTGGTTTATTTGTGTTGTAACAATATAGACAAATTTTACTGCCATCATAGGTTGACGTATGTATTCAATACATGGAGAAAGGCAATAAACTTCCTCAAAATTGGTTAAATGCTACAGCACTTTCAAAATGTGAAAATTATAAGAATTGTGAGAAAATAATGCGCTAACTGGTATATGTGCAAATATAATTTAGGATTCTTTCAATATCTCGGCCAACATTATTGCTCTACATACTAGACTAAAGAAAGACAAGTTTTCTTAAGAATCAACCATCACAATATTTTATTTACAGTTAATTGAAAGCAAAGTGCATAAAACTTGGAAACCGGCCCTTCTGTTTATTATGAAGAACGTTATGCAATATGGAAAACAGCAAAGCTACCAATTAGTAGCCACTTAATTTTACATCTAGTTATAATACCTGTGTGTCAACAGGTGCATATTCTACACACTGCTAACATACTTAACTGCTATTCTAATAAACTGCTTGACAGTTTATAATCAGTTGCAATATAAATACACAGAATAAAAATCTAGTCACAATTGGAAGCTTGTAGCAAGGGACCAGTTTTGTAAGTGAATAAGAGAGCAAGTGGGAAACAAATAACTATTAAATGGTGTTTCTGTGCCTCTTCAAAACTTTCAATTATAATGACAAATTCATTCTTATGTGATAAGAAATGTCTGATTCCAGGATAACAGATGAGTCATATAAATTGTATTATATATGTCTCCACAATTCAAGAGACAACTGACGAAGTAGTGATGGGAATACAAATACTAATAATTGAGATACAGATAAAAAACTTATACCAGAAGACAAAAATAATTTCTTTCTTTAGCAACAATCCATGAAAATCAAAAAAATGTAACAAAGTGAACAGAAAAACTAACATTTTAGAACAGGTATCCAACTTCCTTTTTAACAGATGATTTAACAATCTATTTGAATGTATCAATGGCTAATGTAAAACAACACAAAAATTCTAATATACAGGACAATACATAAGGCTGACAATGGCAGTACCTTTTTTATTGTAGAAGGGAGGAAAAAAGAGATCAATAAAGGTTTTATTGTAAGATACAGGTAATGACAATAAGAGAAGTCAGCTACATTATAACTGCAGAAATTAGGTATCTTATGAAAGCCCAATGTTATATACTGGTAGATTACTAAATATCACTAAAGTATTGACGACTCGGAACACTAAGTTTTCTATAAGTAAAAATGTAAAGTTTTACCTTACAGCCTAAACCGGCTTTCACCTTTAGAAGGCTTCATCAGAGGCTGCCATAGGTAGCGTTGTCCATCTTGTTGTTGGCGACGGGATAGTTATTCGAAAGATTGAAGCTGTGTGTGTGTGGTGAGATGTGTTCGAATAATGCGTGCGATTTGAATTGTGTCTGTTCGTTTAGGATGTCGTTTTTATTTGTTTTTGTGTGTTTGTATATTTCTAATTGTTCTAGAGTGTCTAGTTTTCGGCCTTTTGTGTGTACGTGTAGAATGTTCATGTTATTGTCGATGTTTTTATATGTGTGGTTTGCTTCAATGAGGTGGTTTGCAAAGGTAGATTCTGTAGTGGTGTGGAGTGCTCTTGTGTGTTCAATGTATCTCTGTTTGAAGCTACGTCCTGTCTGGCCTATATAGAATTTATTGCAATCTGAGCAATTTAGCTTGTATACACCAGGTAGATCGAATTTGTTTTGTGCTTTGGGCATGCGTTTTGATAGTGTGTGTTCTGTTTTGTTGGTAGTTTTGTAAGCGATTCTGTATCCTGCTTTTTTGAGTTTGTGGGCGATTTTTTCAGTTTGTTTGTTGATGTATGTTAGTGTTATGAATTTGTTGTTTTCTGTCTTTGTCTGTTGTTTGTTTTGTGTTTTGTGTAGGAGTTTAGTGACTATTGGTCTGTCATAACCGTTAGATTCTGCTAGATATTTTATCGTGTTTAGTTCGTCTTTGTAGTCTATTTCATCTAAGGGGATGTTGTTAAGTCTATGTATCATGGTTCTAAAAGCAGCTAGTTTGTGTTGTATTGGGTGATTGGAGGTGTTGTATATTAGTGTGTCAGTTGTAGTTGGTTTTCTGTATATACTGAATTTGTGCCTGTGTTCTAGTTTTGTGATGGAGAGGTCTAAGAAGTGTATGGTATTGTTGTGTTCGTATTCGGCAGTGAAGGTTATGTTTTTATGTATTTTGTTTATGTGCGTTAGTAACTGTTCGCATTGTCTTTTGTTTCCCCTGTATAGTATTAGAATGTCATCAACGTATCTGTGCCAATATAGTATTTTATGTGAGTGTCTGTCATTGTTTGTGAGTATTTTTGTTTTTTCTAAGTGTTGGAGGAAGACTTCTGCTAGAATGCTGGATATGGGGGAGCCCATGGGTAGGCCATCGTTCTGTGTGTAGTATTTATTGTTATAAGTAAAGTAGTTTTGCTTTGTGATAATGTTCAGAGTTTCTGTTATTGTTCTGGTGTGTTGTTCTGTTTGAGTTAGTTTTGTAGGATGGTGATTGTTTAAGAGATTGGGATGTTTGTGTACAGGTTTTTAATGTCAAAGGAGGCTAATGTGGCATTATGGGGGATGTGTATGTCTTTTATTTTTGTTACTAGGTCAGTGTTGTTTTTTACTGCAATGTTGTTGTCAATTTGTGTGTGTTGTCTAATAATTTTGTCTAGATATTTTGCCAGTTTGTGCGCAGGGGCATTACGGTAGTTGATAATGGGACGGATCGGAATGTCTTCTTTATGGATTTTGGGAAGCGCTTGGAGTGTAGGTGCTGATGGTCTGATTTGTTTCATGTAGGGCTTTTGTTTATGTGTCATAATGTGTTTGGCTTTGTTGACTATTTGTTTTACTGAGTTTTGGTATCTGTCGGTGGGGTCGTGTTTTAGTTCTGTGATGTTGTTCTGTTCCATGAAGTTTTGTACTTTTTTGTGTAGGTTGTCTGTGGGGATAATTACAGTCGTGTTGCCTTTGTCAGCTTTTACAAATGTGATGTTGTGTTTGTGTGCCTTTTCCCTCAGTTTGATGGCTGTGTGTATTTCTGAGTTGTGGTTGTTGTTGTCTGGTATCTTATGTACTCCTATTGTGTTCTTTATATTATTATATCTTAACGTGTCTTGTAGATTACCTTACAAATTATTACTTTCACAGAATAAACGTAGAATAGGCTACTTAGCTGTCTAAACAAACTGATGCAGTAGGTGCATAATATAAATTAATACAGTTATTTTATAAGAACATGCAGTACAAAGGTTAACTTATTTACTTTATGGGCCTACCTTTTTTTATTTTAAGATACATGGTTAAGAAGTGTTAGTTGCTGAAGAGTACAAAGGTTAACTTATTTACTTTATAGGCCTACCTTTTTTTATTTTAAGATACATGGTTAAGAAGTGTTAGTTGCTGAAGAAGGTTGTAAGTTTCAGAATATGTAGGTGTCAACTGTGTGGCATTCAAAATACAAAAGTTCCTCAAGTATGTTCCTTATTAAAGTATTCATTTCCATACTTAGGTACTTAATACGCACCAGATACATATGATCCTACCATTAAATATAACTTTCCCAAGTGGCTAGGTTGCCAATTATTCAGAGCTACATGATCTTGACTTAACTTTTTGACAAATTGCACACCAAAATATTTACTTTTTTCACTGACACAAATATAAAATATTTATTTCATCTCAAATCAAAATGCCAACATTATTAAACAATGAATAATGTAATTTTATCTGTAACTCTTGACAGACTGTGTCAACAGGCCTAGTAATTAGGACAATATTTCACATATATTCGAACAACTGCAGTCAAATCACTCTGTAGGTAGTACAGTAGTGACTTTTAATGTCTTCAGCTTAACCTCCTCTTAATAACATGGAGATACTAAACTAGCAATGAAACACACTCATCAACCTATCAATGAAATTCTGACATTAACTACCTTTGAATAAGGAGCAAACACGACAGACAAGGAAACCAGAAAACACATTTTTGGTTATTTTCTTTATTTCTTACTACTGAAAGAAATAACCGTGTAACAAATTTATTTTGGACCTAATGTAAAAAAATTAAAATATTTTGTTCATTTCTTTTTTTAGCCTATTGTTTGAATTTTATCTGTTTAAACCAATTCTTCAAAACAAACATGTAAACCATTATAATTTCAGTTTCATTATGCATACACATAACAGTAACAACTTTATACCACTTGTGTCATTGAAACACATTCTTGTAATAAGCTTACAAACCAAACTGACTGCAGGGCTACAACAACACTGCACTTATAAATAAAATAATGCATACTCTAAGAACATACAAATTCATAATATTTTGTAATCTAGTACATCATGACAACTGGATTCTATTAGTGTGTGTGTGTGTGTGTGTGTGTGTGTTTGCGCGCGCGCCCATATTGCATGTGAATTTTTTTTTACTTATCCTATTAAACACACACACACACACACACACACACACACACCACGTATGATCAGGCAATCATACTAATGAATCTGTGTAAAGAACAACATAGACTTTGATCTCTACAGCACTTTTTTAAAATAATGCTGCAAACTGTTAACAAAAAGCCTACTGGTATTACATATAACCACTTTTCAACCCTACATCTAATCACTTATCGCCAATTATGTGTTTACTGACAACAGAATTTGTACTTTTTTAATACTAGTTTTATAATTTGACTACAAAAGACGCTGGCCGTAAACAAACAAATAAATTTACAACTTTGTAACCTTCCCGATAAATATGTACGGTACCTTCCCTAACCCGCCCAAATGCAAGTGTATCAAACGTAGCTACACTTATTTGTTAAACAACTTTAATATACATTTTTGCGCATTTATTTTATTTTTTACACACGACACTTCAATTTTCAGTTCGCATGTCATAATAATAGGTGCCTCAAACTCATTAAAAAGAAGTTCTGTATATCCTACATGAAATTGGGACTAAACGTCAAAACCTTTCGCACCACCACTTAATTATTTGCCTACAGACCTGTTTTAAAGTTTCTTACAAATTCACAAAAATGTATCCTTTTACAAATTTTATTTGTAAATGAACTTAGTAATTTCACGCCAAATGACCTTAGGCTACATTTTTCTTACAAGGAATGCTACTTACAATACTGATTTTCTTGCTTACATGAATAATTCACATTTTCCGAACACATTCAGCAAACCTTGAACACTCACAATTACGTAAACTACAAAAGAAGTGCACTGTCAAAATCTAATCACAACCACAAAATAAGAAACGAAAACACCTGTTTAGCCTACTCCGTTTCACTTAACGTGAAAATATTATCGGAATCCATTTTCATTCACCACGCCTGGAAATGACGTCAACTGAAAATTTGACACTGGTGGCAGTATCCAATGAATCAGTCATTTATTCCCTATACCGACATTTTGAATCCGACTTCAAGGAGCGGAAAATACAAATGCATACGCTCAGGAAGCACAGAAAACCCAAAGTGGGCTGTAAACAGAGTTTTTTCCAGAAATCTCTTATTCTGTTCTTGCAGTGCAATATAAATATGTTTAAGGTAAAAACATTGGATATGATAGTACAATCACAAAGCATCTCTCTTCTCAACAAAAAAGCATTAAATGATAAACACATATACGCGCCTTAAGTTTAGTTTATTATCAAGTGATCTCTAAGAAGATAAAATCGACCGTTTAGAGAATCTTCCTAAAATCCTCATACGTCTTTTAAAACATGGATCCTCCCCGCATTCTTTTAAAATTCCATCAGTTTAAATCATAATCAATTCTTTTAATGTAATAAGAGAAATTCTATTAAGTCCCTTTGGTCACTAGACACTATTTTTTGCTATTTATAAATCACCCTGTAGTAATGACAGTACCACGTACTCATCGTACTCATAGATAGATAGTAGATAAGAACTTTGAATATGAGTAATTGTGTTAAATTGGTAAAAAAAATTAAACCAAAATTAACAGAAGAAGAAGCAAGCAAAAAAAGTTAACAGAGGAATAAGAGTAATTATTAGCTATAAGAAAATCCTGATTATGGATGGTGAATACCGGTACTTAAACTTTGAAAACTATGCAACTTTTAAACCATGAAATGGCTCCAGAGCGGTCGATAAAATTACTACAGAAAATCTAAATTTAAAGTAATAATTTGCCTCAGATATTTTCATGAGATTCCGCGTGTAAATAATAATTGCTACACATAATATCATAATATTATTTGATATTTAGACCTATAGGATATAATGTTAAAAATTAATAAACAAACCAATGAATTATTTTTATGAAAAAATTGTAGCTCTGAATATAGTGATTTGTTTTTACCTTCATAACAAAATATGAACAAACGGGGAACATCAAGAACAAGATTTATTTGGATACTAATATAGAAGATGACCTACAACCTATTGGAGCAAGAGGGTAGCGGCGGCGAGAAACAAATAGAGAAATGTCCTGAGAAGGCTATGGCACACCAAGGACTGTAACGTCATAATGATGATGCTGATGAATAAAATATGCACGTAATGAAAATTATTTTTTTCCTAACGCCCATTGACAAACAAATTTCTACCTGTTTACTACATAAACACTGGAGACCACTAGTTCGCCTGCCTCGATTGATTATTTCAATGTTGCGAATACCGTCGGTTGTTTTTAAAATAGTTTAATCATGCATGTTGTTTTATTCTGAAGTATGTGTGTGTTTGTATTAAACAGGAAAGGAAAGTTTATAAGTTCTCTGGCTGTAATTGAATTAAGAACAGTACTTTTTGTTTCGATTTGTGCCGAAAATCGAAGTCAACGTGAGGTGGAGAGTAACTGAACTTAAGACTCTTTGTCGTTTAAGAATTCAACTTGTTTAATTCGCTAATTTATGCCTGTTATAAGTGTTCATTAACTTTCAATCTATAATATGTGGCCAGTCCTATAAAGTCTTTTTTGACAGGGCAATATTGCTGGAACTTCTTGTTATTGTTTGTTACTTAGGTTATCACGCTGGATTCATTGATAAAAGAATTTATATCAGACTGTTTGGCCATAATTATTCAGTATGATTGCTTTTGCCTCTGTTAGGGTACATTCGTCTCTCCACCTTTTTGTCAAACACTTTATAAACTTTTTTCTACTGAAGAAGGCCTCCGGTGGGTGGCCGAAACATTTCGACAATGACAGAAGAAAGCAGTCGACAACGGACAAACAGCCATCCCAGCCCGGATATAAATTAACTTTTTTCTTGTTATCTTCTTATATATAAAAATGAATGTTTCTTTGTCCCGTATGCGTTCCTATACCGTTCATCCGATTGCGATGAAACTTCGGTGAGTTGTTGTGCGCACGCCCGCGAAGGTTTCTGAATTTTTTCGATGGGGTCCTTTGGGGGGTTCTTTGGGGTCTTCCACATCTCCTCCTAAACCACTGGACCGATTTCAACCAAACTTGGCACAAATATTTTACGCAACGGGAGAACCAACATAGGATAGGTGTTTTTTCGATGGGATCCTTTTGGGGGTTCTTTGGGGTCTTCCACATCTTCTCCTAAACCACTGGACCGATTTCAACCAAACTTGGCACAAATATTTTACGCAACGGGAGAACCAACATAGGATAGGTGTTTTTTTCGACGGGGTCCTTCGGGGGGTCCTTTGGGGTCTTCCACATCTCCTCCTAAACACTGGACCGATTTCAACCAAACTTGGCACAAATATTTTACGCAAAGGGAGAACCAACATAGGACAAGTGTTTTTTCGATACAATCCTTTGGGGTCTTCCACATCTCCTCCTAAACCATTGGACCGATTTCAACCAAACTTGGCACAAATATTTTACGCAACGGGAGAACCAACATAGGTCAGGTGTTTTTTTCGATACGATCCTCTGGGGGGTCCTTTGGGGTCTTAAAAAACTATTAGATCTGGTTACTATGTCAACCAAATAGAATAGATTCTGTTCTAAATATATTATCGCATTAAATTGAAGACCACGCGAACGAAGTCGTGGGCAACAGCTATTTATTTTTAAGAAACCTACTTTAATTGACTGGTTACTATGTCAACCAAATAGAATAGATTCTGTTCTAAATATATTATCGCATTAAATTGAAGACCACGCGAACGAAGTCGTGGGCAACAGCTATTTATTTTTAGGAAACCTACTTTAATTGAACTTTATTAATTAAACTAACATTTTCATTACGTATAACGTGAAACTCCGTAGCGAAGCACGGGTATTCTGCTAGTTATGTTATATTTAATAGACAAGAATATTTTGATATACTACAATTTATTCTTATAAGAGACTTGGGTAATACCAAAGAAGTAAAGCTAAGTCAACATTTATTTCTATATATATATTTGTCAATTGATGTACCCATTACAAAGATATACTGTACGGTATTTTCGGTTCAAAATCGAATTATTTTCAGGCTAAGGGGGAGTAATTCCACTGCCCAACGTAGGCAACACTGTTCATGTCGATGTTTATGTTTTTGTTATTTTAGGTTAACTGTTAATACTATCTCCTGGTTGCATATGAAACAAAAATGGATGTTATTGATGTCAACGAGGCTAGCATGTTATTGTTAGAAACACTTCCCACAGAAAATCATAGTGCACAAAAAAATATTATATTGAAATATCTGGAGGATTTAAGTTGTAGCGCAACGAAACAAACGGTGCCTAACTTTGAAACTGGTAATTCCAAACAAACTTGTAATGTTTTATTTTTATAATTTTAAGATCTCTAAAAGTTTCGCTTTTATACAGAACGCTGCATTGTCTAAAAGTTTCATTATTGCAGTGTTTTTGGGCGAGAAGTTAGTTGAGGTTATGTTTTAGTTTAATTGAACTTTGGGCTTGATTTCCAGTTCAGATTGCTAATTCGACTACATTGAATGAGAACTAACGTTTAAGTTATGACACATATGATTCAACTGCTTCTGTAAATAGTCATTGCAATGTTTACATGAATAATACCGGATATCTAAACTTAAAGTAAAATACAATAAACAAATAAACTTTTAATAATGCAAGTGCAAAGAGAGAATGTGTATTTATACCAAATTTAAAAAAGAAAATATGTATAACAAAATATAAAGATTTTGTTGTTTAATAACACATTTCTTAAAAGTATCAGCAGAGGGGTCAGTGTCAACCCCTCTAATTTTCCACTCAGTTAAAATATTATGTAAGTAACATAGTCAAAATATTATTTACAATAAGCAATATTAATTAATTATATGTACCTACAGATTTGTTATTAGGCTATGGTGATCATAATATATATTATCATCTTGAATTTTTAGTGACTCTCCTCCCCCAAAATGAAATCCTGCATATGCCCGTGTTCCTGTTAAGACTTATTTTGTGTTTTTGTAGAGAGGTTAATTGTTCTTTCCTATTATCTGCCTTCCCTCGCCATTGTTCAACTTTCACTCTGTCCAAGTGCTTTTTAACACTCCTCTTATCCATAGCTTGGTAATGTACAATTCCCATAAGAGATGAATCTTCCTTATTAAGTTCTTCTTAAAGCTCAGTTTAAAACTTTTTCGATCATCTACTTCTGACATTTTTTTTAATATAGTCAGACTGTTGTAAATGGTGGTCCTAAAATCTCCTGTTTATGACTATACAATTTCCATCCTTCTTTCTATTTATGTTGTTCATATTTTATTGTTTAAAATAACCAAGAGCCATCTTTTTATGAACATTGCATAATCTTGTTTCGCAGTTCACACACACACACACACACATACACACACACACACACACACACACACACACACACACACACACACGCACGCACGCACGCACGCACGCACGCACGCACGCACGCACGCACGCACGCACGCACGCACGCACGCACGCACGCACGCACGCACGCACGCACGCACGCACGCACGCACGCACGCACGCACGCATGCACGCACGCACACACACACACACACAGTTGGAGCTGCATTTGGTATGAAAAAAGGTGATGTCATAGAAAGGACAAATATCTCCTCGTGAATTAGAATTCCATGAGAACCCCATGTTATTCCTCCTGCTGAAACTTGGATATTGCGTCACAGATCTGTCCATATACTTCCCATTTGGCTCATTTCATGTGGTATTCAGGTCTACAAAGTTCTTTGTGTAGTTTATTCAGTGATGTCTGAGCCCTTTTTGTAGGCAATAATGTGCTTTCTAATAGCTGTTGATATTCATTATGCATAGAAGAATTCACACAATACACAGCCACACAGGTGTGTGTGTGTGTGGGGGGGGGGCATCTTAGTGCCATAGAGCCGTTGTATTTTTGCTCAGCCATGTGTCTACAGTCAAGGATGTAAGGGTGAAGGTCCTGTTTACATGAATTGGCATGCAAGAAATGTGTTTGCTATTTGTTTGCACTGGCCTGACTCCCCACCCCCATCAGGGCTGCAGCTCCTTGGCTAATGTACAACCAACTAACTGCTATGGCTCCTTTATTAAAAGTTTATAGTGTTTTATAAAAGCTTATTTTCTGGTTTGTCTGGGGGTTTCCAGTTGCTTTACTTCTCTTAAATATACTAACCACCTTCACATGTCCCCTCCATTGACCTATCCCTTAGCTCTAATATTTCTTCGCATTAAAAATGTGTATATATATATATATATTTTTTTTTGTTACATTATTTAGTTTTTGCAAGTAGCCTCCCTGGTAGAGACAGTTGCCAGGGTTGTATAAATAAATTAAATAGTTTTGTGAAACTACCAATGTGTTTGTATAACATTAGCATCTGTCCATGTTTTTTCTTTTCCATTTCCACTGTCTCTCACTTTTTTCAAGGAGAAACAGTGTGAGTCAAAACCTGCGCAAAAAGCAAAAAACCTTTTAAATTCTTGTAAAAACAAAATAATATGATAAATAAATATTATGTTATACACAATAATAACTTATGTTTACATTATGTATGATATATAGTACAATATGTTATTTTAATTATATAATGAACTAACATGCGGCTGAGTCAAACTATCACAAGATTGTGTCTGTGGAAGGTGTAGCTAAACACACATCTGTGGAAGGTGGAACAAACACACACACATACACATCAAACTGAAAATATTTAAAATCTTGAAGTACATGTATGTTTATGATAATATACATTTAGATGGATTAGTAAGCTTTCACATTCCTATATTTAGGAATTACATTTTATACTAATAATGTTAATGTAATTAACTTACTGCAGGGCCGGATTTAAGGGTAGGCTGACTAGGCTGCAGCCTAGGGGCCCGCACCACATACAAATTAAAAAAATAAAATTATTCTAACAAAAATAAATGAATGTTCTTCGACCCGGACTTAAATCTTCGACACTTTTTACCCGGACTTAAATATGGTAAATTTCCCTAAGCTTATAAAAAAAATCTGTTCCCAGAATTTGTCACGACTGAAAAGTAGGGGGCCCGCACCACAACCTCAGCCTAGGGGCCCACACACTCTAAATCCGGCGATGACTTACTATATAGTACTGAATGGATACTTGGATTTCCTTACAGTTGTATTTTAAGAAAATAGGCATTATAATATCAATTCCAATTGTTGCGGGCATCTGAGATATGTATCTTGTATGAATATGAAGTGTATTTTATTTAAAGGTCATGTATTTGTTCCTTGGATGGGTAACGTTTAGGGTAAATGACAATAAAAATATTACTTCAGGGTGAATACAGCATTTTCTACCCTATTATTCTGCTATGCATATGTATATGACAACAGTTATCTAATCTGCTTTCTTTATACAGTTCATGATTATGACCTTTTTCAATGTTTTAGGTTTGGAGTGGATAAATGTTAAAGAACCATTGTCCTTCAATAAGCATTTGAAAGGGAAATTGGTTATATTAGATTTTTTTACGTATTGTTGTATCAACTGCATGCATATACTCCCAGACTTGAAGTTTTTAGAAGAGAAGTTTTCAGTGAGTGATGGATTAGTTATTGTAAGTAAACCGTCTCATATGTGAGTACGTTGATAAAGAATTTTATTTCAGTTTAATAGATAAACATTACACAAGGTGATCTGATAAGGTGTTGTAAGTGTATACAATATAAATAAATAACCTACAAAGACTTAATTCTATGATATACCAACACTGATAATAATACTACTTATTACTAATAATATATATTAAACATTACATTTCATTTACTCTGAGAATATAATACAAAGCATCCAAGATTTGACCTGCTTTTTTACATTAAATGAAGTTATGTCAAATATATCATATGTACAATTTAAATACGGTTAAACAATGTATGTACAATATGCATGCGCGTATTATTGTTGTTATAACGGATGTATGTATTCTATGAAAGGTTAGTTCTATGAATAAAGTCTTTTGTTGTCTAACTGTATTTGGCAATATAATTCCAATATTAAATAATATCTCTCACAGGTTATCGGCCGACACTAGTAATTTGGAGATATATAGACGTGTGTTAGTTGTAATTACGTCGGAATTATTTACAGTGAAAAGTTTGTTTACATATACAGGCTCAAAGTGAAAGAGTTCACGTGCTTAACCTAAAATGGCTACGTCTACGGTTCCCTTTCCCCTGCTAAAGGCAGATAATTTTTCCACTTGGAAATATAGAATACGTCTTGTTCTGAATAAAGAGGGTGCACTCGTAGCATTAGATAAAACAGACACAGAAATCGCAGCACTCACAGGTGCAGATTTGACCAGTTTCCAAGTTAAAGACGTAAAAGCTCAATGCATCATCGCACAGTCAATATCAGATAAGTATATTGAATACATAGAGAGTGCACAAAGCACCAAAGAAATGATTGCAAATCTGGAAAATGTCTTCCAGAGAAAAAGCGCATTATCTAAGATGTTTATAATGCGAAAGCTATTGAAAATGAAATTCGTCGATGGCGAATTACAAGATCATTTCACTAAATTCGAAAAACTCATAAAAGAACTCAATGGCGTAAGCAAAGTTGCAACCGATGATACCGACAAAACGTGTTACCTTCTTCTGACAATGCCGGAAAGCTTTGAGAGCGTCATTACATCGATAGAAACGATAATGAATAAAGACGCGACAGTATATTCGTATTCTGATGTAAAAACAAGGTTATTGGATACTGAACTCAAAAACAAAGAGAACTCCAATACAGGTGGTAAGGTCGATAACGACGGTAACTGCTATTTCTACTCTCCAGGTGAATATAAGAATAGCTCACAGATGAGGTACGAAAATGTAATATGTCACACATGTAGAGGCAAAGGACATTTCAAAAATGGGTGTCCATCAAACAAGGATGTGCAAACTCAACAGACGCCTCAGACGTCATATCACGGTAAGAGAGGGAGAGGAAACTCTCGAGGACGTGGAAGAGGCAAGACGACAAACATACGTCAAGTGTTGCACAGAGCGAAGATGATCAAGAAGAAGAATTTGATTTCATTTCCGCTGAAAATATTGAGAAAAATGGCGCTTTATCCTCAGAATTACTAGGAAATACTCGATCCGTTAAATTCATTTTAGATAGTGGTGCCACAAATCATTGGGTATCAGAAAATTTGGAAAAGCTATGGAAAATGTTGAAGAAATGGAGAATAAAATGGAAATAAAAATAGCAAATGGTAGCACTATAAAAGGTACAAAAAGAGGTATAATTCGCTTGAAAGTGTTGAACAATAAAAATAACAGTTATGTTTTCATAAAGATACCTGCTATTATTGTACCTGAGTTTCCCTACAATCTCTTATCAGTGAAAAGAATGAGTTCAAAGGGATTTGATGTTCAATTCAATAGTGGTGGAAAATCAGTTACTATCTCAAATAACAAATTGCAAATGAAATGTGAATCCGAAGGAAATTTGTATGTGGCTCAATTTTCAATAGCACACCCTTCGATGAGTGAAACTTGTTGCATTTCATTAAGTAAGGATCTACTATGACACCGAAGACTTGGACATTTCAATGCTCAAGGTCTTGGATCACTAAATTTTCCACACAATTTTGGAGTATGCAGTCCCTGTAACCAAGGTAAAGCAAAACGAAAGCCTTTTAAGGATGTACCCCTACCAAGGTCAAACAGAATTGGAGAACTCATTCACAGTGACTTGGCTGGTCCTTTTAAAATACACACCATGAAAGGTGAAAAATATTATCAAACAATTATCAATGACTATTCACATTTTACCCAGGTGTTCCTTTTAAAACACAAAAATGAAGCAGAAAGAAATATTATGAATTATGTCCAAGAGTTAAAGGCCAGAGGATATTACTCTTCAAGAATCAGGTCAGATTGTGGTGGAGAGTACTCATCACATGCGTTTAAAAATTTCTGTATACAAAAAGGAATAGTCAGCGAATACACTTTGCCACATACACAGCAGCAGAATGGAGTTAGCGAAAGAATCAATTTCACTCTAATGAGTAGAGTACGAACACTATTCGCTGAAACAAATTTGCCCAAGTTCTTGTGGGGTGAAGCAATATTGAACCGCTCTCCAACAGTTGCCCTGAAGGAAAATAAGGTACCCGCTGAAGTCTACCTAGGTAAAGTGAATTATGACAAAGTTGAGGGTTTTTGGTTCAAAGGCTTGGGCATATAAACTGCCTGTTCCAGCAGACAAGCTAGAAACAAGATCAGTTGAATGCATTATGGTAGGCTATGCTAAAAATGGGTATAGACTATGGGTACCCAAAACAAGTGAAATTATAATCTCAAGGGATGTTACCTTTGATGAAATTAACATCAACTATACTAGTCAGAAAGCCTTAGAAGATATCCCACAAATGGTAATTGGAGGTGACAATGTAGGTGATAAAGAGCATCAAAGTATGAGCAAAGGAGACATCCAGGTTCAAAATGTCACTGGCACCTCACCTGCACATAGAGACAGCAGTCTAAGCGATACTGTCCAACAGGGTGATCAAACATCACTGCGTAGAAGTGAAAGAATTAAAACTGTTCCAGAGAAATTTAAAGATTATATACTGTACAAGGATTATAATGAAAGTTTTAGTCAAAATGAAGATGAGATGCATTTAGCGTACTGTCTTTGTGCAGGAGTACCAATCTCTTATGAAGATGCCATATGTACTAGAGGTGGTTGGGAAGAAGCGATACAAAAGGAAATAAGTGCCCTCGAAAAAACATCAAACTTGGAAGGCAACAAATCTACCCAGAGGCATCAAAGCTATTGACACAATGTGGCTTTTCAAAATCAAGCCTGATGGCACTAAGAAAGTTCGTCTAGTAGCAAAAGGATTTCAAGAGGAAGTGTCCTCCAACATTTATGCACCAGTCGCCCAACTTTCCACCATCAGAATCTTACTGTCTGTAGCACTGCAAAATGGATGGGAAATTAAACAACTTGATATCCCTACATCATTCCTAAATGGCAAGCTAGACACTGAAGTTTATATAAAACCACCCACAGGAGTAAAATGTCCAACGAATGCTCTAAAACTCATGAAAAGCTTATACGGTCTTCGCTCTTCACCCAGAAAATGGAATGAAAGGTTTAACGAGGCTGTGCAACATCATGTTCTAATCAGATCTCAGAATGACTTTTGTTTGTACTTGGGTAAAAATGCTTACCTTATTATATGGGTTGATGATATAATCATCACAGGTGACAAGAGCGAATGTATAAAAATCATTGAGTTCCTTAAAAAGGAGTTCAACGCAAAAGAATTAGGAATCATCAACAACTTTGTGGGCACAGAAATCAATGTAAATAAAGAGCAGATCACCATTTCTCAAAAGGAATTCATACAAAAAGTAATCTCAAGATTTGGTCTGGAAAATGGAAAACCGATGGATACACCTATGGAACACAATTTCCAGGTTGACTTATCTCTACCAGTGGACAAAAACTTACCTTACAGAGAACTCCTTGGTTCACTTATCTACATATCAATTGTAAGTAGACCAGACATAGCTTACGCTACATCTGTCTTAAGTGGATATCTTGATAAACCCACTAAACAACTCTGGATTGCTGCGAAGAGGGTATTGAGGTACTTAAACGGTACCAAGCATTTGAATCTCACATTTCATAAAAATCAAGATACTTGATTAATCACATATTCAGATGCAGATTGGGCAGGAGACATCACCAGTAGAAAGAGTATAAGTGGATGTATAATATATCACTGTAACAACCCTGTATCCTGGTTTACAAAGAAACAAATATGCATATCCCAGTCAACAGCTGAAGCGGAATACATAGCATGTGCAATGGCAGCGATGGATGTGGTATACTTTCAACGCATACTTGTGGACTTGAATTGCAATGTCTTAATTCCTTTAATTTATGTAGACAACCAAAGTGCACTTAACATGTGTGAAAGCTATGAGAATAGCAGACGTACTAGACATATAGACACTAAATATCACTATATTAAGGATCTTATACACAAAAAACTTATTGAATTAGAGTACATAAAAACCCAAGATAATGTAGCTGATATTTTCACAAAATCCTTAAATAATATAAAGTTTGCAAAGTTTTTTGAAAAACTCAACATAAAATAGTTTTCGGATACCAAAAATTTTCAATTTTGCATTTATTTAAGTATATTTATCAACTGTTCCAAATGTAAATTAAGGGTATTTAAATTGAGGGGGAATGTCAAATATATCATATGTACAATTTAAATATGGTTAAACAATGTATGTACAATACACATGCGCATATTATTGTTGTTATAACGGATGTATGTATTCTATGAAAGGTTAGTTCTATGAATAAAGTCTTTTCTAATCAACGTGTTGTCTAACTGTATTTGGCAATATAATTCCAATATTAAATAATATCTCTCACAAGTTAATTTGTGTACTTTCATTATGTGGTTTTAGTCTATTATTGTTTTGTTGGTTTTCTAGTAAATTTCAGAACTAATAAAGTAATTAATGTTTAATCCCCATTAAAAAAATGTTCACTTTAAAACCACTGGTTTGGTTATTCAGGACCTTGTCATATATTCAAGCTGTGTGTGTGTGTGTGCTTGTGCATGTGTAATAATTATATTATTATTATTATTATTATTATTATTAGTAGTAGTAGTAGTAGTTGTTGTTGTTGTTGTTGTAGTGCTAATGATAGTGGTAGTAATTTAAACTTGATAATAATGGTACATTAAACATCACATATTGTTAAATAAGGACATACAGGATAATAAATGATTTATTCAAAATTAACATTGTTCTAACTATTAATTAAAATACTATATGTTTGAATAGTGATTAAATAATGTTTAAAAATAAATGTAGACTCACTAAGCGGACTTCAGTAGACTATAAACGGATTGGAAAAGATCTATGAGTAGGTCCTTACAGAGATGATTGCAGTGAAGACAGAACAAACTATAACGCTAAGTCATACAGTGAAGATGAATGAGACAATGATGGGGTTCACTGGATCAGTAAATTTATAGTATTAGTAATGATATATTCAAAACGTTCAAGGCCACATTCACTTTCTAGGTGTCTTCTCTTGCACAAATAAAATACACTTGTAAAATACTGTGATGATACCTTAATAACAGTATCCCAACAAAATATACGAAATTAAAAACATGCAAAAAGTCGAGCCTTGAGATTAATTTTACAGGTGCTGTATGAACAACACCAATTTTGTATTTTGTTCCACACTAACCACCTTTAAATCAAATATTGAGTATACTCAATTCATCACTAAAAACTTCATGAGAAATGAACTACATACCTGGTATTGACTACAAGTATGCTACACAAGCCAATAGATGACTAAAAACACATTAAGGTTTAGCAAAAAAAATTAGTGAAAAACTGGACATATCTTCAACAGCTAACCCATTATTACTCCCAGAAAAGCCAGTAAACTTATACTGTGAGCATAGAACTCATACATGGAACACACACTTCACCTAAGTACAACTTTCATTCAATAAAAATTTGATGAAGAAGTAAGAGCTGTTCAAGTTGCCTTGAAACAACTCTCATATCTCATATACCATGCACTGTAGAGAATAATCAAAAATCTTGCAGATCAATGAATATCTTTTTACTTCAGCATTGCTGAAAATAAGACGCAGACTTCAATAACAAAGATAGGTGCATAAGTTCAACCGTACATCAGTGGAAATGTGTATAGGAGATACACAGCAGTCATACATCAAAAAATAAAAGATGCTTATCAGAAGAATACAGAAATCAAAATAATGGAAATTGACTGGAAAGATTCCATAAAGTCTGTTCCAGAATATTCAAGAAAAAAAACGATGGCAAGAATTAGAATGACAACGGAGCATGATTGCTTGGCAAAACACCTACATCATATTGGCATCTTCCACAGCCCAACCTGCACCCTGTGAACCAAGATCTTACTATGGAATCGAATCACCTGACTGTATGTCCTGCTGTAAGAAATATATTGTCACTGGACAGGTTCTGGGAGAGACAAAATTACCTGATACAAACTTTTTTTCATGTGTATGTAGTATAGTACATAGTATATTTTGTTTTATGTACCAAATTGTTGATTTCTTGATGTTTTCATTGTATTTCAAATCTTCTACATTGAATATAAAAACTCAACAGTAACTTCAAAAGGAAGAACAAGTTATTTATATCAGAAGCAAACTAGTGAGATTTACCGGGGTTTTGAACAGAAAGCTTAGTTCATTTGTTCATTTTCAAGAAATCAGTAAGTGCAATTGTATCTTTATTGTTGCAATTATGAATCATTGAACCTAATGAGTTGACAGTGAAACTTTTGAAGTGATGTCTCTAGTAGTAGTTTAGTGTGTGAGTGTAAACAGTCAGAATTCTGTTCGAGTAGAGTAAAAATTCAGCTTTGCTGTCAGTTGCTTACATAAAAATTCAACAGTCTGAAATATAAATCTTGCAGTATCAGTTTTACAAATTTTCAGAAATTGAATGTATTTTTAGAAAACTATAAAGAAATAACTGTCTTTTTGTTTGACAGAGTATTTTAAGAGGAAGTACCGTATATTGCATTGACAGCTCAAATTAGAAAATTGTCGCTGACTGTTGACTGTGAAACATCATTGGATGAAATTTAAATTAGGAAAGCCCAATTCACATCTTTAATAACTCGAACATTATCAATAATCTGTAATAATAAACTGTATGTATAACATACTGTATAATTTGTAATAATAATTTATTTATTTTGGTAGTATAAATAGTTTTGAAATAATTACAGAATAAATTGTGTAGGGTTTAAGTTTGTATTACGTATATGACTTAAATTTAATAGTAAACTAGCAAAATTTAATAATTTAGTTAATAATAAGTTGAACAATTATTAATTGTATTAATAAAAAATAGAAAATGATACCCAGAACAAAGTTTAGTGTTGAAAAATAACCTATTTGAATCACATGTGTACACTGCATGTGTGTGTGTGTGCGTGTGTCTTGTTTGTTACATAGATTTAAAAATTGTGTGGAATAAATAAAAATATTAATAAAGATATTATAATACTTATAACAATCCAATATATATCACAACAAATGCAATATATAGAAAACCAACTTCCACTAACATCATTATACCTAACCATTCTGACCACCCACCACAACATAAAATGGCAGCATTTTATTCGTTATTTAACAGAATGTACAAAATACCCCTAAACAAACAAGAAACTGACAAAGAAAGAAATATAATATACCAAATTGGTTATGCAAATGGATACAATAAAAATACTATGATCAAAATAGAAAATAAAATCAAATACAAAATAAAAACTGAACAATTAAGAATTAATCAAACTGAACAACACATAAATAACAACAACAACAAAAAATGGGCCACATTCACATATATAAATAATAAAATGACAAAACTAACAAAACTATTTAAAAACACAGATATAAAAATAGCATACAAAACTAATAAAAATAAATTACAAAATCTAAATAGCTCACACAACAAAGATAATACAACAACCAACGGTATATACAAAATTGAATGCCAATATTGCAATAAATGTTATATAGGACAAACAAAAAAACAGCTGAAAAAACGTTATTTTGAACACCTAAATGCATACAAAAAACCAAATATATATAAATCCAATTTAGCCACACATGCAATAAACACAGGACATGAATTCCCAGACATAACCAATGTAACACTAATAAAACATATACCACACAAAGGCACCATAATGAACATTTGGGAAAATTTACAGATTTACAAACATAAAACACAAAACAAATTAATACCAGAACAAATACAAATCAATACAAAACATGACACAATATTCAAAGCACTCAACATCGAAAATACACAAAATACAAAAACAGATACCACAACCACACACAATAATGCAACATTGAAGGACCAAAGACCAACAAACCACCTTAATAACATCCAGAAGCCAACACACAAATACTGCACCAGAAGCAAGATGGCGAAGGCTGAAGATGGGAGAACAGGATCTCCCGAAACATGTTCCTAAAGGAAAAAATATATCTTGAGGTAAATTAGTTATAAGTATTATAGTATTATATACATCAAGAAACGGACTGTAGCAGAAAGTGATTGAAATAATAAAGATATATAGGAGAAGTGGAACTAAAGTAAACGTAAACTGTTCTTATCTCAGTAAAGGAAAATAAGGGATATGTTGAAAAGTTTGAGTAACACATATTCAAATTATGTGAAGCAAGAAGATTGTAATTGGAATAGTTAAAATTATAGAAAGACAGGTATGCTAAATAATAGTAAAATTAAAAACTAAGGCTGCAAATTAAAACTTTTTAAGACCATTACAGGAATCTATATTCAAGTTACTAACTGGTTTTCAGTAACACATTAAAGATATCAGAGTTATGAGCACATATGATTGTAGTCTATTTTAAGTGTTACATTATCTCCGGATTTAGCATTCAGTCATCTATGTTTCACTTATCTGCAAGTGTAATCAGATAAACTTTTATTTAAACTGTTGTTTAAGTGATAACATTCTTGAACATCTATTTGTAAGTATATTTTAAAGTTATTTTATTGGTATTGTGAAACACTGTTAAAGTTCCTTATACGCACATCTATATAACTATGTAACACCTTTCCCTCTCTTTTATTTTTCCATGGTATGTACAGAATGTGTGTGTATACAAGCATACATATGAAAATGTGCATATATGTAAGTGTGTATGCATATGCTATATAACTAAACATGCATTGTATAGTCCTAATGCAAATTCTATAATGTCCATAACTATTCATAAAACACTGTCTTTTTTATAACAGAAACTTCAAAAAACATAAAAAATAAATTGTATTCTGTGTTTGTAAGTGAATATAGTAGCTAATCTTTCACTTCATTCAAGTGAATATGGATTTGAATCCTGCAGGAGGTTTGTATGAAGTCAGCTATTTTGTAACACCAGATCGGTATCTGTAGTGTTTAGTGCCTACTATAAATGATTAAAATTACAAAGACATTGGTGTGTAGGGACAGTGTTGTCAGACTGTGCTCTGTTGCATCCATAGCAGAGTATGCAGTTTGACTGCTGTTGCAGAATGTAAAGAATACAAAATGAGTCTTCGCTTTTAATGCAATTTTAATAGTGATAGAGACCTAGTGTATATATAATTATATACACTATAATATTATACTCTCTCTCTCTCTCTCTCTCTCTCTCTCTCTCTCTCTCTCTCTCTCTCTCTCTCTCTCTCTCTCTCTCTCTCTCTCTCTCTCTCTCTCTCTCTCTCTCTCTCTCTCTCTCTCTCTCTCTCTCTCTCTCTCTCTCTCTCTGCACCTAATCATTCAAAGAATTTCGATGAAACTGAAACATCGAAGCATGATAATGTTTTTAGACTTTTGAAACGTATAATGTGGATTACATAATCATTTCCAAACCACAGACCAGATGATCACAAACAGAGCATGTAAAACCAAATTTATTCTCACTAAAACATTTGCTAAACTCAATGTCAGCAGCGATTATTTCTGTCCTGATGCGTTTACGTATCAAATTTCTAGACTGTGGGGAATCGAAAGTGTGGAAGCGTTACATTTTTTGATGACGATTTTTGTGGAATGACCCCCAGCCTAAAAACATTATCATGTTAAAAGTAGTGAGGATGATTTTTATTTATAAACTTCCAGCAGGAAACAAGTCAAAATTTATTTTAATTTAGGATTTGATTTTCCTTTTAAAATACTTATTTGTAGGAGAGAATGGTTTTTCTGACACGTAATTTTCTGTGGACCTGTTATAGGTTTCTGTGAAGGCATATTGAAATCTGATATAAATGAAAGCATTTTAACATAAATGGATGCACTTCCAATAAATAATCTTTAAAAAAAGACTGCTTAAATGTTAACTACTGAAAACCACTGTCAACAGCAGTAAAGGCACATCTAAAAAAAAATCCACATATAAAAGTTACTGTGGAAATGATCACATGGTGCTTCAGTTGAGAAAGCTGGCTGTGCTCACCAATTTCTATAACACTAATTGGACAAATATTTGCTGAGTCTCCCAGTCTGGTTCATGCAGAATCCCATTCCAGCTTTAAATAAACTATAGCAGAAAAAGACAAAATTGTGGCGGGGTACAACAAGCAATATGTTTGCATCCCATATCCATAAATATTGGTATGGAGAACCATACATGACTTCCATGCTCTAAGATTTATATTTAAAATCATTTTTGAAATGAAATATTTCCATAGAAACTACTTCTTTCTTCTGCCTTAACCACAGTACTGTGGTCACTAATGTATACCACCTCACGTTAGTGCACTCGATTTTCACTGATGATGGCAGTTGATGGCACTGCTGAAACGTCTGGTTTTGCAGAAAACATTCGACCACAGCAAAACAGAAATTTTAACACAAACTACTTCTTTGTTCCCGATACCACAGTACACATAAAAAATTATCCCATCCCCCTTTAATTACCCTTTTAATTTATAGATATTTCATCTACCTTTCTACAGTGGATTATTATGACCTTCTTTCAGGATACTTTATTTATCAAAATTTAGTACTTTACTCTTGTTAAAACATAAAACGTTGCAGGTAAACTACCCCTTCCCCTTAACCAATCTTCACCAAAATCAGTAAGCCTCAAGTCCTATACAACTCAGGCAAATATGCAAAAAATTATTTGATTCTGTTTGAATTTGCGGCAGTTATCGTTCGCAATAGAAACAATTCCACACACACACACACACACACACACACACACACACACACACACACACACACACACACACACACACACACACACACACACACACACACACACACACACACACACACACACACACACACACACACACACACACACACACACACACACACACACACACACACACACACACACACACACACACACACACACACACACACACATTTCAAATATCGGTATGGAGAACCATACATGACTTCCATGTTCTAAGATTTATATTTAAAATCATTTTCGAAATGGAATTTTTGTAGAAACTACTTCTTGCTTCAGTCTTAACCACAGTACTGTAGTCACTAACATATACCATCTCACGTTAGTGCACTTGATTTTCACTGATGATAGCACTGCCGAAACGTTTGGTTTTGTAGAAGACATTGGACCATGGAAGGAATTTTAACAACAAACTACTTCTTTGTTGCCGATAACGTGGTACAAAATCGGTATGCAGAACCATACACGACTTCCATGTTCTCAGATTATGTATAAAATCATTTGGTACTGCCTTTCTGCGTACCCGCAGTTATTTCGATAATGAGATTTTGGGGCTTAGATATGTAGTGAATATTGTACATAATTTTATATAGTGAAAAAATTATACAAATTTTAATTTTGTATGTTGCAAAATAGTTGGCTGGTGATTGCAATTGATTTCGTTTGTCATTTTTTAATGGTAAATGACTGTAGTAGTAATTTATCACCGGGTCATGGCTGTGACACCAAAAATTGATTATGTTAGGTTAACATGAAAACTGAAATTATACATGGAAACCAATACGTGTATAATGTAAAACTATTTTTTTTCTAAAACCACGAAAATCCCAACTCGACGTAAGGTGGGAGTGGCCCAAGGGTCAACCCCTTGCCTATTATTATAGGCCTACATGTCACTTTTTTGTGTCAGAACTTGTTTTTTTTTGGTAAAATTCGTTTTCCAACAAGTACTCGTTTTGTGACTAACAAAAATATCGGTATGGAGAACCATACATGACTTCCATGCTCTAAGATTTATATTTAAAATACTTTTCGATATGAACTATTTCCATAGAAACTACTTCTTTCTTCAACCTTAACCACTGTACTGTGATCACTAACATATACCACCTCACGGTAGTGCACTCAATTTTTACTGATGATGGCAGTCGATAGTACTGCTGAAACGTCTGGTTTTGTAGAAAACATTGGATCAAGACCAACAAGCCCAGGAAGGAATTTTAACAACAAACTACTTCTTTGTTGCTGATAACGTAGTACACATGACATATAAATAAAAATTATCCCCACCCCCTTCAACTATCATTTTCATTTATAGAAAATTACCCCCACCCCGTCCAACTAGCCTCTTCATTTATAGATATTTCATCTATGTTTCTACAGTGGATTATTATAATCTTATCAGGATACTTTTATTTATCAAAATTAAGTACTTTACTCTTGTTAAAACATAAAACGTTGCAGGTAAACTACCCTTTCCCCGTAACCGTTCTTCACCAAAATCAATAGGCCTTGAGTCCCCTACAACTCAGGCACATATGTATAAAATTATTTGATTCTGTTTGAATTTACGGCAGTTATCGTTCGTCATGAAAAAATTTCTCTTGTTACAACACAAAATGTTGCAGGTAAACTACCCCTTTCCCTTAACCGATCTTCACCAAAATGAACAGATCGTGAGTACTTAACAATTCAGGAATGTATGCAAAAAATTATTTGATTCTCTTTGAATGTGCGGCAGGTATCATTCGTCATAAGAAAAATTACCCTTGTTAAAACTTAAAATGTTGCAGGTAAACTACCCCTTTCTCTTAACCGATCTTCACCAAAAACAATAGGTCTTGAGAACTCTACAAATCAGTGATGTATGCAAAAAATTATTTGATTCTGATTGAATTTGCGGCTCTTATCGTTTGCAATAGAAATAAAATCTACACACGCACGCACGCGCGCGCACACACACACACACATTTCGAAAAATGACTTTTTTCATGTTGTGAGGGTAGTACAATCAGAATCTGCAATTATCTCGAACACGATTTTTTTGCCATCACCCTACTTCCAAATCCTTATGGAACATGGAAGTAAAACAAACATCCATTATGTACAATTTAGAGAGCATATGTTGTCATTCCTTAATACAGTGTTTTTTGTTTTTTCATTAACCATAAATATTTGTATTTTTCATTTTGTATTTGCTGTTGTTTTTTGCAATTTGTAAACTTAAAAACGTTAGGTTCTTTATTTTAAGTGTTACTCTGTTATACGCATTGTATTACACGTTTAATGTTATGTTTTCTCAACCACAGCTTTTATTTATTTTAGCAGTAAACTTAAAACCCAAAACCATTATTACCTAACAACCAAATGAAAACAACACGTATTTTTGCTTTACATTAAGAAATAAGGCAATTTACAATTAGTACACTTCTTTTCCACACCGTAATATATTGATACAATTGCACATTAAAAACATCGAAATGTGTTGCGGGTACTCATACTGTTCAAATCATTTACTTGAATTCGGTTCGATAATTCCTAAAAAAATATAGAATTTTGTCAAAGTGAAATAAAATGTTTCCATAGAAACTACTTCTTTGTTCTCAGTAACGTAGTACACATATAAAACTTATAAAAAATTATCTCCTCCCCCATCAACTACCATTTTAATTTATAGAAAATTATCCCCTTTTCCTTCAACTACCCTTTTCATTTATAGATATTTCATCTACCTTTCTACAGTGGATTATTATGACCTTCTTTTAAGGATACTTTATTTATCAAAATTAAGCACTTTACTCTTGTTAAAACGTAAAAGGTTGCAGGTAAACTACCCCTTCCCCTTAACCAATCTTCACCAAAATCAATAGGCCTCGAGTCCTCTACAATTCAGAACTGTATGCAAAAAATTATTTGATTGTGTTTGAATTTGCGGCAGTTATCGTTCGCCATATAAACAATTACACACACACACACACACACACACACACACACACACACACACACACACACACACACACACACACACTTTTAAATATCGGTACGGAGAACCATACATGACTTCCATGTTCTAAGATTTATATTTAAAATCATTTTCGAAATGGAATTTTTGTAGAAACTACTTCTTCCTTCAGTCTTAACCACAGTACTGTGGTCACTAACATTGTAACATGACATAAGGTAGTGAAGATACAATGATAATTAATTATAAAACAAAGAAGCTGAAGACAAGAATAAAAGGCAAGAACTTATAAACTCAGAGATTAATAACCCAATAACCAAATGACAAATGACTGATAAACTGACGATGACTTGACTTAGTAGATCGGATAAATACAAAAGGAACAACGGAACAAGGAAGAAGGAACCAAGAACTAAATGTAATCAAGAAATTGATAATGAACATTGTAAATCCCTAATAATGACCATTAAAATGTATGTTAACAAATGCACTAATGTAATTAGAGTATAGATGAGATGTACCTAGGGTAATAATGACAAATAAGAAAGATAGTAATGTTATGTATATTTTGTTAATGAAGGAATGTACTCATAAATATAAGATAGGGAATTAATAATACACACACCCTAATGAATAGTGATAAATATAATCAAAACTAGTAAACAATACCCTGAGACAAATAAAGGCCACAGTTAATAACCAAAAGTTATCATTAGTGAAGGGAAAATAAAATAAACACTTATAACCAGTAACCCCATGATGATATTAACATAAATAAACAACCCAGTGAATAATCAAGTGAGTGGAAGAAAGAGTATTTTAATACAAAAGTGGTGACATGTAGTGATAGCATGTTGCATATAATAAGTGAAAGTGAATAAATCAAAAACCTTCTATGAAGGAAAAAGTGTAGTTGGTGAACTTGAAAAAGTATTCTAGTTAGTAGACTGTATTAGAATAACTGGAAGACCTGTAATAAACTTTGTACTAGCAAGTAAGAGGAACTCATTATAATGTGATTAAGTTAAGCAATAGTTAATAAGAATTATAGGATAAGATAGAAATTAAGTCATTGGAATGAAAGGCAAACAAGAAAGACAGACACTGTTTTATAGTGAAGGAATGAGGGAATAGAGTATATTGTGAAAAGTACAGTTTAATAGTAGTATAATAAGAGTGTTATTATTGTTTAAAAAACCAATATAATATAATGAATCATCAGTTGAACCAGATAGTAGTAAGGAATAGAAAGGTAGTTAGAAGTTTTATTTCAGGATTGAACCTGTCAAGAAAATGTTTATTATTATAATAAGAGGTGTAGTTAGAAACACCAATGTTTATTACTAGCTTCTGTTAAAAATTGTTTTAAAGTACCAAATATAAAGGTGAGAAGTTACAAAGAAATGTCAGATAGTAGTATAGGAAAATCTAGGCTCTAGGCCTGACAGTTGATGATGAATTTTGTAAATTAAAGAACAAACAATAGCCCAATATCAAAGCAGAATATACAAAATGTTTAAACAAGTTAAGTGGGTATTCCTAATACCAAAATGTATAAATAACATCCAATTTTGGATAAAATATATATAAAATATAAATAAGGAAAATAACAAAAATGTGATTAGCTACTCAAAAGTAACCATGAGGGGTATCAAAATGATCCTTATCAAAAATTATGAACAATGGTATTCATGTAATAAACCTAGCTACTAATATAAGAAAGAAATCTTAATTTGAAGATATTTTATAGATTTAAACTAAAATAAGACGTTAGAATATAACAATGACATAAATTAACGACCAATGAGAATTAGCTTAATTTATTAGGTAACCATAGCAACCGAAATTTATTGCCAAAAAACCGTTGAATTATCGTTAATCCATTATTGACCGACACCGAGGGTGGATGTATGCAGCTCTCAACCCAAATTTTATCATAAATAAGCAAATTTTGACGGAAATCATAAGAAAAGAAGATAGTACTAGCAGTCCATGGAACACCTGATAATATTTATTATTAAAATTTTCACAAACCAAAATTATCCGTGGAAATTAAGAAGACTTCTGGAATCATAGCTGACGACTCATCCCGAAGGAAGACCAGAGGTGACCTACTTCAACCCAAGAAGACGGACGATCGTAGAACGAGTACGAATCTGAACTTTATGGAAAAACCCGTCTGAACGAGATTGACGAATATCCGAAGAATAGAAGACGACCAGATCCATCCGGAAGAAGCAGACGAGCATCGTGGAAGCCCCAGCGAGAATCGATGAGTATAAAACACTAATCTCACTAAAACGAATTCCCAATTTTTCTATCCATAATAACCAATCACAATTTTCACTTCACTGATCACTATTCTGAACTAGAACTGAAAGTAGTTATAATATCACTATTATTGAACTTTAATCAATTGATAATTATTTAAACTGAGCTATAATAAATAATTAATAAACATAACTTGTTGACAAAATCCTAACCAAAAATTAGACTAACTCTCATTGAGGATTACTTACTTGGATGTATTAAAATATTAAATATTGTGTACCTAGTTTTAAGAATTATTATAAATTTGTGCATTTTAGCCGTAATCCAATACTTCTGTAGCCAAAAGGACTTATTAACACCCCCTGTGTAAAACATTTTATTGTAAACCAACGGTACTCGCCAAGCGGTGTGTACATGACACATTCAAACTGAGCATGCCAACTGAGCAACTGTAAAAGCCGGTGCTAAGATAAAGTAATGTACTACTAACTAACTGAAAACTATTAAAGGGTTAATAAATATTATTATTCTGCAACGCTGTATGTTTGATTCGTACAAATTAAGATAATACATAGAAAATTATTGAAGTGAAAGCAACAACCATCACAGTTAGCGAAGTCGACACTGAAAGACGGCGTGCGCCAATCAGGTGGCGAGGCGGCAATATTCAAACCAAACGCCGAGAGATACGGTTCGCCCGTAAATGGTAAGAAAAGGTACAACTCGACTCGCTACACACAAATAACATTGACAGAAATTATTGAACTTATTAAAAACATCAATCATACACCTCTACTATACCACGAACCCAACGAGCGAGTTAAAAAACGCTCATCACGCACACATCTACCATACGAGTAATAGAACGAATTACAGAAACACTAATTATCAAATACCCCGCACAAAAGTTTTATTACAAAGTGGCGCTCATAACAGTGAGGCATCATCATCTTCTATTTGCAGAATTTATTACAAAGTGACGCATCCAACGTGTGGCAGAATAACACGCATTTTACAAATATAAACACCACGATACAAAGATTTATTACAACATATACCATCTCATGTTAGCGCACTTGATTTTCACTGATGATAGCACTGCCGAAACGTCTGGTTTTGTAGAAAACGGACCACGGAAGGAATTTTAACAACTAACTACTTCTTTGTTGCCGATAACGTAGTACAAAATCGGTATGGAGAACCATACATGACTTCCATGTTCTCAGATTATATATAAAATCATTTGGTACTGCCTTTATGTGTTCCCGCAGTTATTTCAATAATGCGATTTTGGGGCTTAGATATGTAGTGAATATTGCACATAATTTTATGTAGTGAAAGAATTATACAAATTTTAATTTTGTATGTTGCAAAATAGTTGGCTGGTGATTGCAATTGATTTCGTTTGTCATTTTTTAATGGTAAATGACTGTAGTAGTAATTTATCACCGGGTCATGGCTGTGACACCAAAAATGATTATGTTAGGTTAACATGAAAACTGAAATTATACATGGAAACCAATACGTGTATAATGTAAAACTATTTTTTTTTTCTAAAACCACGAAAATTCCAACTCGACGTAAGGTGGGAGTGGCCCAAGGGTCAACCCCTTGCCTATTATTATAGGCCTACATGGCACTTTTTTGTGTCAGAACTTGTTTTTTTTGGTAAAATTCGTTTTCCGACAAGTACTCGTTTTGTGACTAACAAAAATATCGGTATGGAGAACCATACATGACTTCCATGCTCTAAGATTTATATTTAAAATACTTTTCGATATGAACTATTTCCATAGAAACTACTTCTTTCTTCAGCCTTAACCACTGTACTGTGATCACTAACGTATACCACCTCACGGTAGTGCACTCAATTTTTACTGATGATGGCAGTCGATAGCACTGCTGAAACGTCTGGTTTTGTAGAAAACATTCGATCAAGACCAACAAGCCCAGGAAGGAATTTTAACAACAAACTACTTCTTTGTTGCTGATAACGTAGTACACATGACATATAAATAAAAATTATCCCCACCCCCTTCAACTATCATTTTCATTTATAGAAAATTACCCCCACCCCGTCCAACTAGCCTCTTCATTTATAGATATTTCATCTACGTTTCTACAGTGGATTATTATAATCTTATCAGGATACTTTTATTTATCAAAATTAAGTACTTTACTCTTGTTAAAACATAAAACGTTGCAGGTAAACTACCCTTTCCCCGTAACCGTTCTTCACCAGAATCAATAGGCCTTGAGTCCCCTACAACTCAGGCACATATGTATAAAATTATTTGATTCTGTTTGAATTTACGGCAGTTATCGTTCGCCATGAAAAAATTTCTCTTGTTACAACACAAAATGTTGCAGGTAAACTACCCCTTTCCCTTAACCGATCTTCACCAAAATGAACAGATCATGAGTACTTAACAATTCAGGAATGTATGCAAAAAATTATTTGATTCTCTTTGAATGTGCGGCAGGTATCATTCGTCATAAGAAAAATTACCCTTGTTAAAACTTAAAATGTTGCAGGTAAACTACCCCTTTCTCTTAACCGATCTTCACCAAAAACAATAGGTCTTGAGAACTCTACAAATCAGTGATGTATGCAAAAAATTGTTTGATTCTGATTGAATTTGCGGCTCTTATTGTTTGCAATAGAAATAACACACACACACACACACACACACACACACACACACACACACACACACACACACACACACACATACACACACACACACACACACACACACACACACACACACACACACACTTCGAAAAATGACTTCCGATACGGTTTTTTTGCCATCACCATACTTCCAAATCCTTATGGAACATGGAAGTAAAACAAACATCCATTATGTACAATTTATAGAGCATATGTTGTCATTCCTTAATACAGTGTTTCTTGTTTTTTCATTAACCATAAATATTTGTATTTTTCATTTTGTATTTGCTGTTGTTTTTTCCAATTTGTAAACTTAAAAAACGTTAGGTTCTTTATTTTAAGTGTTACTCTGTTATACACATTGTATTACATGTTTAATGTTGTTTTCTCAACCACAGCTTTTATTTATTTTAGCAGTAAACTTAAAACCCAAAACCATTATTACCTAACAACCAAATGAAAACAACACGTATTTTTGCTTTACATTAAGAAATAGGGCAATTTACAATTAGTACACTTCTTTTCCACACCATAATATATCGATACAATCGCATATTAAAAACATCGAAATGTGTTGCGGGTACTCATACTGTTCAAATCATTTACTTGAATTCGGTTTGATAATTCCTAAAAAAATATAGAATTTTGTCAAAGTGAAATAAAATGTTTCCATAGAAACTACTTCTTTGTTCTCAGTAACGTAGTACACATATAAAACTTATAAAAAATTATCTCCTCCCCCATCAACTACCATTTTAATTTATAGAAAATTACCCCCTTTTCCTTCAACTACCCTTTTCATTTATAGATATTTCATCTACCTTTCTACAGTGGATTGTTATGACCTTCTTTTAAGGATACTTTACTTATCAAAATTAAGCACTTTACTCTTGTTAATACGTAAAAGGTTGCAGGTAAACTACCCCTTCCCCTTAACCGATCTTCACCAAAATCAATAGGCTTCGAGTCCTCTACAATTCAGAACTGTGTGCAAAAAATTATTTGATTGTGTTTGAATTTGCGGCAGTTATCGTTTGCCATAGAAAAAATTCTACACACAGACAGACACACACACAGACACTTTTCAAAAAAAGACTTTTTTTCATGTTTTGAGGGTAGTACAATCAGAATCTGCCATTATCTCGAACATGATTTTTTTCGCCATCACCATACTTTCATTTCCTTATGGAACATGGAAGTAAAAAATGACTTTTCTTCATGTTTTGATGGTATTACATTCAGAATCAGCACGTATCTTGAACACGATTTTTTTTGCCATCACCATACTTTCATTTCCTTATGGAACATGGAAGCAGAAACGATATGTGAGAAGCAGAGGCCAATATAAGTCTATCACTGTATACAACTGAAGTGATTTTTTTTTGTTAACTGAAATTAGTGTATGTTTGTAAGTAATTTCTCTTTGGAGCGAGGCAAAAATGTACATTAAAATCTTTAAGTTTATAGAATAGTCCAGAATAAGTTCAGAATATAGTCTATGAAAAATTTTGTTCTTGCTTGGAAAAAGTATTGAATGTCAGAAGCAGTAATAAATGATGTACCCAGAAAGACGCTAATAGAACATGAATGATTTGAGAAACAAATGTTCAAAATTTTCATTTATTATTTGAACCACTTGGTAAGGTTTTATATAAACTTATTTAGAAAAAATATTGGTGTGTTGAAAATTGAATGACACTATCATCCATACTAGAATGTTGGAAACAGAAGTAAGAGTCAGTGTGTTCCTATTAGGCTACAGCTCATGTCTGTAGTATAGATTATTTTCAAAGCAGTGCATTAACAATAGACTTAATGGTTAATTATGCATAATTATTATATTGTTACGACATTACAGAACAGTCTACGTGTTTGTCGAATGTGCCAGAAGAATCTCGCTGTAATGTGTGTAGCATACCTGACTCTAGACGCATTCGCGAGAGTTGTCTCGAAGTCGCCAGCCGCACGGACTATGTCAAGGCCGCAATTAATTACGTAGTACACACTGGCGCTAAGACGCAATTTAGAACGTTCTGGTATGTGAGCGGAGGTATAAATACATGGTGGCGGCGGCCTTAGTTTCAGTATAGCTGGGATATATTTACAATGCGGTTCGAGTTATTATCGGGCGATATTACTGTCCGCGTTCAAGTGGTTATTAGTTAAGTGTTGTGTTTTATAATCGGACGGTATATTGTAATACATTTGTGTTTTAATATTATTTGACATTATTTGCGTGTGAACAATTTTTATTTGATTTGTTATCAGAGACTGTGTTGTTAATTACGAACTGTTTAACTGTGAAAATTAAAGCTGGTGATTAGTGACTTAATTGGTGTCTTGTACTTATTTTGTTTTCCACTGTACCTATGACGATCAAGTAGACCATTGTAACAGTGGTGTCAGAAGTAGGATAGAACTGTTAACAGTGGAAACAGTGGACACTTTGTACAAGACGAGCGTAATTCGTAATTAATCGGAAAACAATGGATGCCAGTCAGATGATGGAAAATTTCCAGGTACTGTTGTTGCAGACAGAAGAATGACGACGACGGGGGGATGCAGAGAAAGCGGAAGAGAGACAGAAAACCCTCCTGCTGGAAGCAGAGAAAATATGCAGACAGGAGGCGGAAGAAGCAGAAAAATGACAGGATGAAAAACACAAGCAAGAAGCAGATAAAATGGAAGCTCTCTTTGAAGCTATGCAGAAACAGTTGCAAGAACACAGTACCGCAGAATTGGGTCTCCTATGAGGTGAGCTTAATAAACAAGTTACTAAAATATCAGAGGTACAAGAATCAATGACATTAAAAATAGCTGAAGTAGAAAAATCTGTGTCGAGTGTTGAAGAATCGATGTCTAATAAAATAGCTGAAGTAGAAAAATCAGTCACAAGTGTGGAAAAAGCTATGTCAACAAAAATAGAAGACTCTATTACAAATATAAAAGAGCAGATTAAAAATGAAGTCGAGCAGTGCCTGAAGTTACAACAAAAACAACTTTGTGAACAGACTGTACCAATGATAAAGACAAAAAAAGATGCATAAAATAAGAAAGTCACTTTGCCTGCAGTAGGGACAGTTCATGTCAAAGCTCCAACCTTTGACGGAAGTAGTCACTCGGCAACGTACCTCCGCCAATTTGAAGCTGCTGCATGCGCAAATAATTGGACAGAGAAAGACAAGGCTGTTTCACTCGTTTCTTGCATTAAAAGGACCTGTGGCAGAATTTCTACAGAAAGTGCCACCTGACAGCCAGAACATCTATGCCGAGTTGATAAAAGCTCTAGAATTATGCTATGGTGATAAACATTTGCGAGATGTGTACTACGCGCAGTTGAGAACAAGACAACAATGTTCCGGGGAGAGTCTTCAAGAGTTTGAAACAAGTATCGACAGATTCATTAGATTGGCCTATCCTGAAGCACCAGAAGATTTCCGAATAAGGTTTGCGGTGCAGACATTTATTGATGGCATCAGAGATTGTGAACTTCAGCAAGTGTTACGAATGGCAAGACACAGAAATAGCTCAGAAGCTCTTGTTCACGCCCTAGAGTTTGAAGCTGCCAAGTCAGCGTCCCGCTACATTAATGGGTTTGTGCCATCACATTGCAGTCAGAAGATCCCTGTATCACATTGCCGTTACGATGGGTGCAGAAAAACAATTTTGTTGGACAAACAATTCAAAAGTTCAAGAGAGTCGCAATGATTTGAAAAAGACAGAAGACCGAAATGTTACAACTGTGGAAAACGTGGTCATCTACAGGTAGACTGTTGGGAGAAGAAGATGCCGAGAGAAGAGAGTGATCGCACCAATTGGAGAAGTAAAGCCTCAGAACAGCACACAGTTTCCACGCTACATAAGACCAGTGGAAACTTGATTGTTAATGGATTTGCGGAAGGTAAACCAACATCATTTACAGTTGATTACTGTAAACCGCGTCCATTGTGCGCTCTGACTTAGTCAGCAACCGCCAGCCTCTAATTAGCTCTTGTACAATACAGACTGTGACTGGAAGCCCCGTCAAGGTGCTAAGAAAGGTAGACGTACGTGTACGCCTGGGTCTTCTCGAGTTTAGCCACCAAATGCTTGTTGCAGACATTGTCGATGAAGTGATTCTTGGCACGGACATTATGAATGCCTATGGATTTGTTGTGGACTTAAAGAGACAATGTCCTGAAGGTTGGCCAAGAGAAGATCAACCTTTGCATGGCTAAAATGACAGGGTCTACCAACCATTCGATTAAGTGAGTGGCATTAGTCAATGAAAAAGTCAACAGGTCTGGTCAAGAGGAACCCTCCCTATTGCAAGTGGAAATGGAAGAAGAACTAGCAGAGGAAATACAAATAAGTGTAACGACAAAAGAAGTGATTGGAAAGCCAACTATGGGTGTCAAGACAAAACTCTTGCATGTTCCTGAGCTGATAGAAGTGCCCGAGGGTAAAGTGGCAGAAGATGAGGTTAACAAGAGGTTGTTCACGAGAACCAAACAAACTTGGATCAGCCAGTGGTGTTTAGGTCATCAGTACATGATGCAACGGGAGTGATTTCAGCAAAACTAGTGGTTGAGCGGAAGACTCACATTCCTGGGAACATGATGTTCGGATCACATGAGACTGAATTCAAAGAACCGGAGAATTATCTTTTGCAAGGACGTCCACCTAGATCACCTGGTTGAGTATTACTTCATAGACGGTTTGCCAGTTCGGGATGAACAGGCTTAAGGAGGAGGCAGTGTTACGACATTACAGAATAGTCTATGTGTTTGTCAAATGTGCCAGAAGAATCTCGCTCTAATGTGTGTGGCATACGTGACTCTAGACACATTCGCGAGAGTTGTCTCGAAGCCGCCAGCCGCGCGTACTGTGTGAAGGCCGCAATTAATTACGTAGTACATACTGGCGCTAAGACGCAATTTGGAACGTTCTGGTATGTGAGTGGAGGTATAAATACATGGCGGCAGTGGCCTTATTTTCAGTGCTACGATATATTTACAGTGCGGTTCGAGTTATTATCGGGTGATATTACTGTGCTAGTTCAAGTGGTTATTAGTTAAGTGTTGTGTTTTATAATCGAACGGTATATTGTAATACAATTGTGTTTTAATATTAGTTGACATTTATTTGTGTGTGAACAATTTTTATTTGATTTGTTATAAGAGACTGTGTTGTTAATTACGAACTGTTTAACTGTGAAAATTAAAGCTGGTGATTAGTGACTTAATTGGTGTCTTGTACTTATTTTGTTTTCCACTGCACCTACGACGGTCATGTAGACCGTCGTAACAGTATTAATATAAATATAATTATTTCACTACCGACTCGGAACACAAAACTTTTTATGGGTAAAAACGTAAAAGTTTTACCTTATAATCTGAACCGGTTTTCGCTTTTAAAAAGGTTCTTCAGAGGTTCATACCCTTAAAAAGTTTTATGTCCTGAGTCAGTAGTGAAATAATTATATTTAGTTAAGTAACAGACACATCATGGACAACGAAATCCAAGAGTATTAATATTCTGTACTATAAATAAACTGTACATATAGTAACAATCTGATTTTTTTAATCCTTTAATTAAATGAGTGCTTAAAGATGACTCTTTAAAAGACATAAGTTAAATATTGAAGGCTTAAATTTGCTTATTTAGTATGTATAACGTAGAAGTACATATAACATGTATTTAGTACGCTCAATTTATTAACTTTTGAAGGTACTTGTCTGTAAAAGTTCACAAATTCTTATGCAGTTTTGTTGAGTTTTTTCATTGTTCTCCATAAACATTTTATAATAATTATTTTTTTCTGTTTATTAACAAATGAATAAATAAATAAAATAAATTTAGTGGTAGCAATGATAAGTGAAGGAATTCGCCAATAAGGAATAGTCACATTGAATAAATGAGAAAATATGAAATACTTCAGAAAGAAAATCTTGAGTAACAGTAAAGTAAAATAAGTTAAATTGTGGTCACATTAAATTAGTTTTATCCATTAGGGTTTGTAATTGTAATTAATGTTTTGGAAAGGCAATTGTGAGAAGTTTATTTTCAGATTTCTCAGTTTTGTTTCAGGGAATGCTGTAAACATTGTTGAAGAGTTTATTCCTTGTGTGTGTAATATAATTAGTGTTATGAGTAAAGCTTATGAACTCATTACTGCTCAAGTGAGACAGATATTTGCTGTATTATAAATTGTTCATTATTAAATTGGTTTGAGTACAAGGAATTACATGTATGTACCATTGTTTCCATAGATTGGTGTCCATAGTCCCAAATTTTTGTATGAAAAACAAAGTGGTAATGTGCGGTCTGCTGTTGAACGTTATGAAATCACTCATCCTGTAGTAAATGATGCAAATGATTCAATGTGGAATAACCTAGGAATATGCTGTTGGCCAACTTTGTTTGTTATTGGTATGCGTACACTTGAGTTTTATGCACATTAAAACATGCTTATTATTCACGAGGTTAACACTAAGAATTATATTGCTGTATTTTTTAAATTTAACAATAATATTAAATTACTGCATGTGGTTTACTGATTGATCTTGTAATAAACTATATATTGTAATTGAAGAAGCGTGCATTCATGCTGTTCATAACTTTCTTATTGTAAGAGAACCCAGTTGTTTTTAATATTTTATTTTGAATATTTGAAACTTTCTTTTTTTAAAAATTGGAAATCTTGTACATAGAAACTGTACACACAGGGTTTGTACATCAGATAATGGTAGTTTATAAACAAAATGTAAATGATAGTCATGTGTACACAAGTAAATGCGCGCGCGCGCGCGCGCGCACACACACACACACACACACACACACACACACACAGTCTACTTTGTATGCACATTGTCTTTATTTTTCTTCTTTTATTCATTGGCAAGTCATAGATACCATTACATTGGGGTTGGTTTATGTTTACAGTTGGTACTGAGTGTTAAATATATTTACATTAATTGAATGACTCGCTGATTGTGAACTTTTCTTTTTCAAAGCTAGGAATGTTTGTAGCAAAATTTATCATCACCATGGATATGATGATAGTTCCATGGTTAAGAGAATTCTTTAAGTCTCTGGTCTGGAGAAGACTGTCTTTGGTAAATGTGACTTGGTACATAGGGTTGATCAAAATGGTTGGATAGGTGTTTCACAATTCTACTATCTCCTTCAAGTTTTCTGAACTTTCACAGTGTATGCTGTGTGAATTGTCACCAGTCATTTAAATTATAAGAATGTGTGTATAAACTGAATGCCCAAGACACTCAGATGAGCAGAAGAACATGATGTTTCTGATATAATACTAAGCAGTAAGAGATGAAATGTTGAGTCTTTTTATTATAAGAGATGGTAGTAGGGTGTCCCATCCATACCTGAATCAAAACAATAGTCCTTATATCAGAAGCTTGGCATTCTATTACTCTACGTGCTCTGCTACACTGTACAACTGATACACAAAATGCCATTACATTATTTTTGATGAGAACAATTAACTTGCCTTCTTAATCAATTTAAGAAGAAAGAACTTTCTAGCTCTTAATCACTGGACCTCATCTTTTAAACTTTCCTGCCATTTTCCATCACTTTGCTCTGAGATTCCTTTCCATATTTTTTTTTCTCCGTTATGACTGCACTAATTTTACTGTCTTCAAGAAGTTCACAAGTTTTGTCTTTCTTCAGTCATTCTCAAACATCACTATGATTAACTATTTCACTCTGTGGAATCCTCTTCATTATAAATACTATTTTATGTTTTCTGTGTGTTCTGTAAATCTTTTTGTTTGACATAAACAGTAGAGGTGTCAGAGCTAGTTCAAAAGTACTGTAACACATTCCCAGGACAGGTGACAAGTATTATGTAATGTCAGGTTATCAAGTGTTGTGTTTCCGAGACTGCGTTGTACACAAATTTAAACTTTATATAATATTGAAACTTTCTCTTGTGAAACTTACTTGTCTTTTTCGTCGAACACGTTTCGGCGTCGTGTTTGCCTTCGTCAGCTTAGAAACAGACTGCCAGTACTTAGTAACAGTTGTTGCTTGGAAGGTATAGTGGGGCTGGTGTGTAGAGGAAGGGGATTGGTGCGGGGATCCAAATTATTGTTTGTTTTTTGTATAATGGTGTCGAAAAGTGTATGTGATTTATATTGTAATTGGTCATTTAGTATGTTGTTTGGTTGTGTTGTGTGGTGTTTGTATATTTCATACTGTTCAGCTGTGTTGAGTTTTCGACCTTTGGGTAAGAGGTGTAATATTTCAAGATTAGTATCTATGTTGGTGTAGCTATGGTTATGTGTGTGTATGTGTGTGGCAAACGCAGAATGTATATTGTTGTTGGATAGGGCCTTTAAGTGTTCAGAGTAACGGGATGAAAAAGATCTTCCTGTCTGGCCTATGTAGAAACTATTGCAGTTATTACAATTTAATTTGTAAACACCTGTTCTATTGTATTTGTCTATGTCCGTGTTTGTATCGTTGATGTGTTTTTTGATGGTATTGTTAGTTCTGAATGCTATTTTGTACTTGTGTTTTCTGAATGTGTTGGCAAGTTTGTGTGTTGGAGTTATGGTATGTGAGTGTGATGTATTTATTGTGTTGTGTGTTGTTGGTATTTTGTGTTTTGTTATTTTTGTTTTTGATGCATTTGTGTAGTTTGTTTATTAAATTGGGGTTGTAACCGTTTTTCATTGCTATGTATTTGATTGTGTTGAGTGAACGAACTCATTTAATAAACAAACTACACAAACACATCAAAAACACAAAATACCAACAACACACAACACAATAAATACATCACACTCACATACCATAACTCCAACACACACAAACTTGCCAACACATTCAGAAAACACAAGTACAAAATAGCATTCAGAACTAACAATACCATCAAAAAACACATCAACGATACAAACACGGACATAGACAAATACAATAGAACAGGTGTTTACAAATTAAATTGTAATAACTGCAATAGTTTCTACATAGGCCAGACGGGAAGATCTTTTTCATCCCGTTACTCTAAACACTTAAAGGCCCTATCCAACAACAATATACATTCTGTGTTTGCCACACACATACACACACATAACCATAGCTACACCAACATAGATACTAATCTTGAAATATTACACCTCTTACCCAAAGGTCGAAAACTCAACACAGCTGAACAGTATGAAATATACAAACATCACTCAACACAACCAAACAACATACTAAACGACCAATTACAATATAAATCACATACACTTTTTGACACCATTATACAAAAAACAAACAACAATTTGGATCCCCGCGCCAATCCCCTTCCTCTACACACCACCCCCACTATACCTTGCAAGCAACAACTGTTACTAAGTACTGGCAGTCTGTTTCTAAGCTGACGAAGGCAAACACGACGCCGAAACGCGTTCGACGAAAAAGACAAGTAAGTTTCACAAGAGAAAGTTTCAATATTATATAAAGTGTAGTGCTGTGAAAGACGATGATGAACAAACAAGACAACAAATTTAAAATCACGCAAAAAGAAACATTACCTCATATAGGCATATTAAAAATTTGTTTTTAAAACTTATTACAACAGTAAACATATGGCAGACATCAAAATAAAATAATAATGACACTTGGTTGCATTTATTACTATATCAATTTCACCTCTTTACTTATAAAAATAGTTACATAAACAAGATAAGTATTGTGTGATTTTTTACAGTTTATTATGTTTATTTTTTATATTACTTTCATTTGTATAATACTCTTTTAAATGTTAGTTTATTTTAAATTTTAACATTATTTCAATCCTTTGTCTGAAGCAAATTTTCTCTATTGCATAAAATACGTTAATTTTATGAACATTGTATGTTTTGTTAGTAACTGTAACATTTGTCTTAACGACTCCCTCCTAACAATTATCATTTTTAATTTTAAGATACTTGGGATCTACCTAGTTCCTTGTTAGTTAGTGTACATACAGTCAAGGGGATAGTCAACCCATATCCATTTTGGAATCAATACTGTTTTTTATCATCCTCTCTTGTTACACTGTCATGGATATAGAGAATTTTTGTTTACATCTCTGTTTGTAAACTCTGTTAGTCTGTTACTGGGAGTATTTTACTTCTCACCACTTTTGCTATAATGTAACTCTTTGTCCTATGATCTTGACCAACATAATCTAAAATTGTTATATTTTCATTGTTAATTTATCATTAAGTTTTTGGTTTGATTTCTTCCTCTCCTATATGTTTGTATGTAATTTATGAAACCATGTACCTTATTTTTAATAATCGTATTTATTTTGTTTATTAACCTGTCTTCATTGTATACAGAAACTTTATTATTTTTATATATGCTTTCTCTTATTTTTGCTTATTTTATTTTCATTCCCCTGGAATTTTTGTTAAATCTTATATATCAGCTATAGTTTTTAAACACGATGTGATATTTTTTTTTAATTTTTGAGTGTGGTAATTGCTTTGTGTTGTAATTAGGTTTACAAAAAAATTTTGTTTATTTTTGTGGGGGCAAATTATTATATTTTTATATACTTTGGTGCAACAAATTAAAAATATTAACTATTGTCGGTACTTTGTATTTACTACCTGACAAAATCAACAAAACATGCAGGAAAAATATGAACTAAGAGAGTTCAGAGACAAACGCGCAAGCGCGTCTCATCCCACCAAGCAGTTTACAGTCATACTCATAAGTCTGTCATTTGAATGTATGTTTTCCAGCTATGAGTATCGTGAGCGTCGATTTGTGTTACAAGTACTAGGCTAATATTTGTGCGTGTTTGTGTTACAGAGTTTGTTATTTGAATTTATATTTACTAATTGTGAGTATTGTAGTGTTTATCTGCAGTATAATTAATATTTGTGTGTTCGTGTTAGGCCGACAGAGTTTGTCACTTGAATTTATGTATATTAACTACGAGTATTGTGAGCATCGATTTGCGTTAGGCCTGTAATTAATATTTGTGCGTGTAAACCCGATAGAAGTATTTAAACTTGAACTTTTTATATAGTGTAATTTCCATACTTTTAACACCATACTTGTTATACTACTTTTTATTACTGATAATAAAATACAGTATAATATCTTTACACTTAGTCAATAATTTCAAAGGTCGGGCGCCATCTTGATATGGAAAAAAAAATATAAACGTGAACTTTTACTTACCTTTAAAAGGGCAGGAATTCGTTTAAGCGAACTTCTTGAGTAGCGGAAAGTGTTATGTGAAATAATAATACTTTGTTAAAATTTTTTACCAAATGATATTACCCAGTTTATTTATGACATTTAATTACATATATTCTCCACCAGGTGGCGACAAAATTACGTTAAATTTCCCTTTTACAAACCCTCCAAAATACCTACACAGTTATTTATATTTTTTAAACTCTCTGAAAACATTAAACATTTGATATGTGTTTTATAGATATATATATTTTTATATTTGCACAACCCAGCACTTTTTAAATAGTATTTTGTTCACGCGCGCTCTCTCTCTCTCTCTCTCTCTCTCTCTCTCTCTCTCTCTCTCTCTGGTACAATTAATAGTTTTTTTATGAGCTCATTTTTTATTTAATGAATAATTTTTTATTGAACTGAATTTACTGAATTGGTCATTTTTCTATTTTCTTTGATATGTAAGGGTTATAGCTGATACTTAGCTTCCAGTTCTGAGTCGATGTCATCGCACTACTCGAATCCTGTCACCGTGCAAAATCTGATTCTGTACATTGTCTTAGGGCCCACACTCTCGAATCGTAGTGTCCCCCCTCGAATCACACTTTGGCAGATTTGGCTGCACGTAGAAGTCCGGGCCGTTGCCAGATTCTTCACGGTTTCACTTGGCCGATGACACCCACTCAAGCCCAGTTACAACACCAACATTACCATTATTTCATTAATAGTTATTAAACCACTTTTGGTGGTGTAAAATTTACATAAACACTCTTAGTGAATACGCCGGCCGCGTGAAGTGCCGACCGGGCCAATTCACGGTCCAGGCGAAAATGACCCAGAGTCTTTGTTAAACATTGCGTATGTGGGGCAAAACTACGTCACGAGTTCTTTGTTTCACAGCCTAGCCCAGTCGCATACAATGCGTCTTACATTCCTTACGTCTGACGTAATCGTGGGCTTGGTTGTTTACTGTTTATCTGTGGCAAATAGTTTTTTGCGACATTTGTAGCTTTTCAGTGAATTCGACCGAAATCCTGTTAACTCCAATATGCGTTGTTTAAAATATTCTATAGTTTATTCACCAGAACTTTATAGGGATTATGAAATAGAATTATTATTACAAAATAAATGGTTAGGGAATAAAAATACAATAATTATGGTTTTCAGGACCATAGATTTACAAAATTATTATCGTACCAGAATTGTACCGTCACAAAACCCCCTCAATGAAAGATTTTATGCTGAAGCATAAAAACTTTCATTGACTCATTCGTACTTCCTAAAGGGATCAGCCAGGATATGTCGCCACAACCCCCTTACAATTTATATGAAAAGAAATACAATAACTCACGCGTGGTCCGATGATGGTGACAGTACCTGCATGACCTTACTGGACTTCTCCTTCGAGATCCCAACACCATAAGGCCAATCAGGCGCGTAACGCTCCTGCTCTGACGCTCTGGCCAGCTCAGGACTGTCGTCATAACATCACCAAACACTGAAACAATAAATCAAAAACATTAAAATAGTGGCTTGGTATAATACTATATCCATAACTGATCTGTTTTCCCTTAGCTATGTGCTGGTTTGCGTTAAAAAGCACTGGGTTTGCTTCAACTCAACAAGAATTATATAGAAGTGCCATTCTCTTCATTGACTATCCTTTATTTTAAAAATCTTGTCGATTCCCATCGATAATAATTAACCCTTTCTGTTTTTCATAATTAATGTAATTATAAAAGAAACAAATATCTAAATGAAATACATGGATATAATAAATATATATAAATCTCAAATTTATGGATATAATTACCTAAATCTCCCTTTAAATTAATTACTCAAACAGGGAGAAAAACATTAAAAAAAAATAAAATCTTATTAAAATTAATATTATTATTATTAACAGTTAATAACTGGCGCTGTTAATAATATTTACCCCTCTTTCTCCTCCACACACACTATTTCTTATACATCATGTACAAATTTCTATGCTAATACATAAAACATATTACATAATACATAATAATACATTCATAATTAACATTGATACATTAATACGGTTAATACATTGCAATAACCAATTCACATTTAAGAATTTACACATTCTACATCTTGAAGTTTGGGTATAAAATTATACACATTACTTTTTTAATTATTTAATTAATCAATCAATCAATTAATTAATTAATTAATACTTTTAATTATTAAACTCATTTAATTATCATCAATTATTTATTGTTTAATTCTTCACAAAAAAAATCCAAATATATTATTAATATTCATATTACATTATTATAATATTATTATTATTTCATTTACCTTTCTACTCTGAACTTTCTACCTACCCTTTCACATTCTAATCATTGTTTAGTCTGGGTGACTCCTGTATTCACTATGTTTTGACTTATTATATAGGCACTAACATTTATAATCTTACTCACCTTTCTCTAACTAATCACCAAATTTACCTATCATGAGACCAATCTCTCAATTATAAACACCTTCACTAATTCCATTTTAAAATCCTATGGCACCGCGCGTCTTTGTATGAAGATGGGTGTTCCCTACCTGGCTATATACATTCATAATTTTTTGCCCTTCCAAAATATCGGCAAACACTCCCTTAAACTACGCTATTACCTGCCACAACGCTATATGTTGGCTACTGCTTATCATCTCACCCCCACTACAAAATATCATCAGCAACAAATAAATGTTTAACCTTTACTTTACTCACCTCTACAAATAATCACTAACTACTGTGTCCCTAAAATATCTAATACTCTCTTTGTACTATTTACTTCAAAATTCTTATCTATCTAACTCCCATTAACTTTAATTGAATAACTCACATGCCTCTATTTATTAATACACCCAGGCTCTATCCCCTTTTAAACACTTACTGTGATCATTGACAGTTGCATTATAAAATTCATCTCTCACCTACTCATAACAATACATCTCAATATTCAAATATATATTCTTACTTAATCATTTATTATTATTCATTAGAAATGTTTTATTCGTTACAAATTAATCATTTAACTTCATTACTACTGCAATTATAAATTTAGTACAACTTTCTTTTGTACCACATTAATTCAGTAATTACTCTTTAATTATTATTCAGTTATTTAAAATTTTCACTTATTTGGTTAAACAAAACCTGTTAACTGTCAATTATTAAAACAATTAAACTGTAATTTACATACATGGTGTATATAAAATTTACCTGTAATACACAACATCAAAATACATAAATACATTGGCATTAACACATATAAAACAATGAAAAATATACAATCCAAAATCATTATTTTGTCATTAATCAAAATCAGTCCATATGCAGTCCAATTCAAAACCACTGTTCACATATATTAAATGTTCATTACACAATAAAACAATCTATCCTCCATCATTGAATAACATTCTAATCTTAGGTCTATTTATCTTATTGTTTAGTAAATAAATTATATTATTATACTCATTATAATATTCATCCAACGTTTTATATTCATTCACAATCTCAATTGGTTTATTATATATCAAGTCACGATCGAGTATGGTTCTGTCTACATCAGTATGATATGTTATAATCTTGTTAGTCATATAGTCATCATCATAATTTTCTACCACTACACCTGTAACTTCCCAAGGTAAGTGATTGTTATCATTACTCTCATCATCTATTATTATGGTTATCTCAATTTTACTACAAGGTAAGTATTTATTATAATCATCCACCATCTCTACTCCCAACCTTTCTACAAGTTCTCTATACTTTCTATTTACTTTAAAAATTTCTATTACTCTCTTATTCTCTCTCTCAATATATTTCTCACCATAACACCAAATTACACTCTCTCTCTCCAAATATGCAGGGGTCACTAACTCATAATTACTGTACCACCTATGAGGTACACAAAAACACCAAGGAACTGTATTTGTAAACCTATCGTCTCCCAAATATAAATTTAAGGAACTCTCGTCCTTAATAAAAATACGTGAAGACTTGACTTCACCCCCTACCTCAACATCAAAGGAAAATTCTAACCCCTGCACCCCTTTTACAAAAATACTTTCTCTCAGCTCTCTCTCTGACTCAACACACTCAAACACCTCATTATCACTCCCAATATTCTCATTATCATTTTCTAATATCATATCATTCTTACTACCTGTAAACTCATTATTCAAATTATCACTGTTACTCACCTTCTGATTCTCTATTTGGATTAACTTCTCATCCAACTTTTTAATTACTTGGTCACATTGTTTATCTAGATTATCGTTACGTCTTTTAATTTCGGTCTTTAATTCATCAAACTTCTCATTAAAATCACTTTTAATTTGAACATTTTGTGTTTTAATTTCATTGAATTTAATATCAGAATCACTTTTTTGTTCATCCAGCTTTTTGTTAAAATTATCAAATTTTGTTAATAACAACTGCATCAAAGCAGCTGTCTCATCTGGTTTATTTACGTCTTGAGTTGAGATGGGGGTTATTGGAACCAGATTTAATTCAGTAACACTGGTTTCACTGATCTGACTAATTGGGTTCAGTTTAACATCCATCTCATTCGCAACTTTTTCATCTACATTGTCACCTTTATCAGTATTCATTTTGCTTATTTTAATATTACCTGCATGCATATAACCTTATAACATAACCTCGTGGAAGTTGGGTTATGTTTAAGTATTTAAAATTATGTAAAACTATTACTTCAAATAACTTTTCCGCTCTCTCCGTAGGCTTACCCACATAAAACAAAAGTTTACGTAGTGTCCCTGTTCCAGAAGCCAAATGTTATACTACTTTTTATTACTGATAATAAAATACAATATAATATCTTTACACTTAGTCAATAATTTCAAAGGTCGGGCGCCATCTTGATATGCAAAAAAAAATATAAACGTGAAGTTTTACTTACCTTTAAAAGGGCAGGAATTCGTTTAAGCGTACTTCTTGAGTAGCGGAAAGTGTTATGTGAAATAATAATACTTTGTTAAAATTTTTTACCAAATGATATTACCCAGTTTATTTATGACATTTAATTACATATATTCTCCACCAGGTGGCGACAAAATTACGTTAAATTTCCCTTTTACAAACCCTCCAAAATACCTACACAGTTATTTATATTTTTTAAACTCTCTGAAAACATTAAACATTTGATATGTGTTTTATAGATATATATATTTTTATATTTGCACAACCCAGCACTTTTTAAATAGTATTTTGTTCACGCTCTCTCTCTCTCTCTCTCTCTCTCTCTCTCTCTCTCTCTCTCTCTCTCTCTCTCTCTCTCTCTCTCTCTCTCTCTCTCTCTCTCTCTCTCTCTCTCTCTCTCATTCTCTGGTACAATTATTAGTTTTTTATGAGCTCATTTTTTATTTAATGAATCATTTTTTATTGAACTGAATTTACTGAATTGGTCATTTTTCTATTTTCTTTGATATGTAAGGGTTATAGCTGATACTTAGCTTCCAGTTTTGAGTCGATGTCATCGCACTACTCGAATCCTGTCATCGTGCAAAATCTGATTCTTTACATTGTCTTAGGGCCCACACTCTCGAATCGTAGTGTCCCCCCTCGAATCACACTTTGGCAGATTTGGCTGCACGTAGAAGTCCGGACCGTTGCCAGATTCTTCACGGTTTCACTTGGCCGATGACACCCACTCAAGCCCAGTTACAACACCAACATTACCATTATTTCATTAATAGTTATTAAACCACTTTTGGTGGTTTAAAATTTACATAAACACTCTTAGTGAATATGCCGGCCGCGTGAAGTGCCGACCAGCCCAATTCACGGCCCAGGCGAAAATGACCCAGAGTCTTTGTTAAACATTGCGTATGTGGGGCAAAACTACGTCACGAGTTCTTTGTTTCACAGCCTAGCCCAGTCGCATACAATGCGTCTTACATTCCTTACGTCTGACGTAATCGTGGGCTTGGTTGTTTACTGTTTATCTGTGGCAAATAGTTTTTTACGACATTTGTAGCTTTTCAGCGAATTCGACCGAAATCCTGTTAACTCCAATATGCGTTGTTTAAAATATTCTATAGTTTATTCACCAGAACTTTATAGGGATTATGAAATAGAATTATTATTACAAAATAAATGGTTAGGGAATAAAAATACAATAATTATGGTTTTTAGGACCATAGATTTACAAAATTATTATCGTACCAGAATTGTACCGTCACATACTCGACATATAAAATTTAGAACAGCGTAGAACGTGACAATACAAGAGTTAAATTATAGTTTATAATCAACTCCGAAATTAAAATTCATTAACTGTAGAATTGAAAGATGACAAGTAACAAAGAAAGGCCTACAATTCGCAGTCAAGCACGCCAAATAGTTGGGCGAGTTATTGAATTTTTTGATGAAGAAAAGAATAGTGATTGTTATAAGTACCAAATAAACAACGTGAGCAGCAGCTGCAACAGGAAAGTCAGAAACCACAATTTGTAAGATACAAAAAGAGGTAGAAGTACATATAACATGTATTTAGTACACTCAATTTATTAACTTTTGAAGGTACTTTATAAACTAAACAAAGGTACTTTACAAACTAATTATTCCCTAATGATACCAGCCTATTCTATTAAGCTTTTGCTTTCATACCTCATGTTGACAGGTGCATTTGTTATGCAAAATCACAAAGTGGTTTTATCCTTCACAGCGGAGTAAATCCTGGTGTGGTGGATCTGTTTTAAGTGCAAGTCTGTGTAGGAACTTTTATTGTTTGCATAATACTATCTCTATATATTATTTCTCAAAGGTGTTTTTTTGTCGGTATAAAATATCTCCCTTAATACTGTATCAAAATTAATGTTTGATACGCCATTTTGAAGATTATTTTTCCCTCTAATGACGAAAAATGAGTAAATATCTTAAAATCGTTCACTAAGAATAGCTCTCATTTGAATGAAAACTCATTTAAACAAATTTGTGATTTAGGTTTTCATAATGCCGGGCAGACCGAGAGGGAGACCTCCTGGAAGGCGTTCCAGACCATTGGAACGCGTCACAGAATGCAGAAGAAGAAATACCAAAAGTGACGAACAAAGACAACTTTGACTTCAGCAAGATAGAGAAGCTCAGCGCCAATGCAGACAAGACACATTCAATACTCAACGACAACAATTAGTGCAAGTTAACAACTTTGTGTCATCAACTTATTTACTTCATCTCCATCAAAATATCAGTACAAGAAGAAGACTATATAAACTTCCAAAAACATATTGTACTGCCCGCCTTTTCCCTAAAGACAATGAAGTGCAAACACATAGCGTTGGTGATATGGATAAAAAGTGCGTTTATTGCTCTGCAAGGTTGTTTGCAAGGGAGTTTAGTGATGATTCAGCTACCATGTGTTGCCACAAGGGAAAGGTTAAGTTAGAGCCCATTAAAGTTTGTGAAGAACTTCAAAACCTCATAGAGCAAAATGATGACTTCACCAAGAATTACCTAGAAAATATTAGGCAATTCAACAATGCTCTGGCATTTGCTTCAATTCACATAAAATCGGTTGACATTCCTGGCAGGGGTCCATATTGTTTTAAATTACATGGGCAGGTGTATCATATGGTAGGAAGTTTACAACCTCCTGCAGGAGTTGCACCATCTTACGCTGGCCTTTTCGTTGTAGATTTTGATACTGCATTACAACATTGTGTAGTGAGTGAAGCTAATAAAAACTGTTGCGAAGAAATAATGGTTACATTGCAAACAATGCTCGATACACATAATCCTTACGCACAGTTGTTTAAATATATAAAAGATTTGGATCAAACTATACTGGATTTGCATCTACAATTTACGACTACCAATGCATTTCATCCTGGAAGATCGAATGAACCTGCAGTCAGTGAGGTGGCTGCTGTTTTTGTCACCAATGACGGAACTCCACCAGGCAATGTTGATTTTGTTATGTATTCTAAAACAACTGGTGCACTTACTAAAATATCTTACCTGAACCCCCATTCTGATCTCCATGTGGTGATTCTGGATGGACTGTTGGTCAACCACATGTTCAAGTTAATCATACTGCATTGAGAACAGTCACAACTCATTTACAATACTATTGCTATCGTTTAGCAGTTAGAGATGGTTTCAGTTTACTTCATGCTTCTGGTAAATTATTTCAACAATACATTGTTGACAGTTATGTCACAGTAGAAGGTTCCAGGTTGGCGTTCGTTCGAGCCCATCAACAAGAACTCAGAGCTGATAGTTACAAAGGTTTGATGGACTTTCTTAACTCTGATGCTGAACAAAGAGGAGCAGTTGGTGGAATTCCAGTTGTTCTTCCTTCATCTTATATTGGCAGTCCTCAAAATATGCTTCAAAATTATCAAGACGCGATGGCTATTGTTGCCCGTCTAGGAAAGCCTGATCTATTCCTTACAATTACTTGCAACCCCAAGTGGATTGAAATTACCTCTCAATTGAAACCATATGAAAGAGTTGAACACAGACCTGACTTAGTGTCTAGAGTTTTTCATTTAAAATTGCAAGCGTTATTAGATGATCTTTTAAAAAAACATGTACTAGGCGTAGTCATTGGTTATGTTTGTGTAATTGAATTTCAAACAAGAGGCCTTCCCCATGTACACATGCTGCTCATTTTGTCTAATGAAGATAAATTACGTTCAGTTGAAGATGTAGACTCATTAATTTGTGCAGAAATTCCAGATAAGGAAACAGATCCTCAACTTTTCGAAGTTATTCAGGAATGCATGGTACACAGACCTTGCGGTACGATCAATCCAAACAGTCCATGCATGCAAGAACAAAAATGTATTAAAAATTATCCAAAAGATTTTCAAGAAGAAACAAATTTAAATGTTAATGGTTACCCTATGTATAGATGACGTGATAATGGCGCTACAATGACAGTTTGATCATTTACTATTGATAATAGGTGGATTGTACCATATTGTAGATTTCTCAGTAGAAAATATCGTTCCCATATCAATCTCGAGCATTGTTCTTCAATCAAATCTGTTAAATATTTGTACAAATACGTATATAAAGGACATGACTGCGCAGCTTTACGATTACGTTCAGATTCTGAAGGTCAACAACAACTCATTGTTGACGAAGTGGACATCTATTTGAACTGTCGTTATGTGAGCCCACCAGAGGCTATGTGGCGATTACACGAACGCTGACTTTTCCACCGATCTCATACAATTGAGCGACTTCCTGTTCACTTACCGGAAGAACAAATGGTGTACTTTCAGGCCGGATTCGAAGCTGATGCTAACCGTGATAGTCTCCAAACTCATGGCATTTTTTAAATTGTGCAATGAAAATATTGCCGCCCGCAATTACCTTTACTACGAAATTCCAGAACATTTTGTGTGGTCAAATGGACGATGGAATATTCGCAAAAAAAATACCAAGTGCTTTGGACGGATCTACACTGTCAATCCAGTCGACATCGAAAAATATTACCTCCGTGTACTACTTCTGCACGTCAAAGGACCGCAGTCGTTTGACGATTTACGTACAGTTGATGGAATTCTGTGCAACTCATTTCAAGAAGCTGCAGAAAAATTACATATAGTCATTAACGACGCCGAATGGAAAGAATGTTTGCAGGAGGCTGTCAGTCACAAAATGCCAACGCAATTGAGATGGCTTTTTGCTGTCATCTGCATATTCTGTTCTCCTGGTAATATAATTACCTGAGTTGTGGACAAAATTTCAGGACGCACTTTCAGAAGATTTTCAGAGACAGCACATGCCACCTGAAGCTTACAACCTCACACTGCAAGAATTGGAAAATATTTTTAAATATCATGGTAGATCTTGCGAACAATTCAAACTGCCGATTCCTGTCCTAACCGTCGCACAACATACAACAGAAGAAACCTACAACATAGAAGAAGAAAGTACGAACGGCAAGGCAGCTTATGAAAAGTTAAACCTAGAACAGAAGGCAATAGCTGAGGAAGTTTTACATGCAGTAAGAAATAAAATTCCGAATTGTTACTTCATTGACGGACCAGGGGGCTCCGGTAAAACGTTTGTCTACAAAACATTGTGCCACATTTTACAAGGTGAAAACAAGGTTGTTATACCAGTTGCATGGACAGGCATTGCTGCCAATCTCCTACCAGGGGGACGCACATCACATTCGATTTTCAAACTACCTGTACCCATCTTGGACACATCGACCTCATCGATTCGCACTCACACAAAGGATGCACAACTTCTTCGTGACTCAGATCTCATTATTTGGGATGAGATTTCAGTGGTTCCCAAAGATGCGCTAAGCGTTGTCGATCGACTTTTAAAGGACATTATGAATAATAATCTGCCTTATGGAGGGAAAATAATTCTGTTTGGTGGAGATTTTCGTCAGGTGTTACCCGTTGTTAGACATGCCAATAGAACAGCCATCGTTGAAAATACAGTTAAACGATCGCCCTTATGGTCTCATGTTAAAATTCATAAGTTGACTCAAAATATGAGGGCAAACGATGATCCTGTTTTCACTGAATGGTTACTTAAATTGGGTAACGGTGATTTAGAAGTTCAAACAGATTACGAGAATGAAGCGATCAAAATCCTGAAACATTGTTATTGTAATTATGATAGTATTATTACCACCATATTCAATGCCACAGAAATCAATGAACAAAATATTTCGCAGTTTTATTCAGTGGCGATTTTATGTCCAAAAAATGATGATTGTACAAAAATTAATGAATATATCATTTCCAATTTGTTACTTGGAGAGGAAAAGGTTTACTTCAGTTCTGATAATGTCCAACATGAAGAAACAGACAATGCTCAATTGTACCCCATAGAATTCTTAAACTCTTTGAATCCATCCGGTTTACCACCTCATAAATTGATTTTGAAGAAAAATGCAATAATAATGTTAATTAGAAATCTTAACGCTAAACAGGGTTAATTAATGGTACAAGGTTAGTGGTAACTCACTTAGGCGAGTACATCATCACTGCTACAATTATTCACTCCGATAAAACTGTGCTCATACCCCGGATTAACCTTACACCTTCTGATCCTACTGTGCCTTTACAAATGGTAAGAAAACAATTCCCCATAAAAGTTGCTTTCGCTATGACCATTAACAAAGCACAAGGTCAGACGCTTCAAAGGGCAGGATTGTATTTACCAGAACCTGTTTTTTCGCATGGACAGTTATACGTGGCTTTTTCACGAGTCCGTATGTTTAAAGATATCTTTGTTTGTGTTGAAGATTCATACGGGCAAAAAGTGAACGATGATCACGTCATAACCTCCAACATGGTGAGGTTTTGTGTACCTCATAAGTGGTACAGTAATTTTGAGTTAGTGACCCTTGCATATTTGGAAAGAGAGTGTAGTTTGGTGTTATGGTGAGAAGTATATAAAGAGAGAAAGTGTAGAGAGGTATTGTGAGAGAAAGAGAATAATAGAAATTTTTAAAGTAAATAGAAAGTATAGAGAACTTGTAGAAAGGTTAGGAGTAGAAATGGTGGATGAAAATAATAAATACTTACCTTGTAGTAACAGTGAAATTAAAATAATAATAGATAATGATAATAATGGTATCAAGCACTTACCTTGGGAAGTAACAGGTGTAGTGGTAGAAAATGATGATGATAATTACAATATGACTAACAAGATTATAACATATGATATTACTGATGTAGACAGAACCATACCCGATCGTGACTTGATATATATAATAAACCGATGGAGATTGTAAACGAAATTTATAAAATGTTTGATAATTATTATGATTATAATGTTTCTAATAATAAAATTTATTCACTAAAAAATAAGATAAATAGACCTAAGATTAGGATGTTATTCAACGATGGAGGATAGATTGTTTTATAGTGAAATGAACATTTAATTTATGTGAAAAGTGGTTTTGAAACGGACTGCATATGGACTGATTTTGATTAATAACAAAATAATGAGTTGGATTGTATAATTTTCATTGTTTTATATGTTTTATATAACGTATTTATGTATTTTTGATGTTGTGTATTAGAGGTAACTTTTATATATTTATGTACACCATGTGTGTAAATTACAGTTTAATTGTTTTAATAAGTAACAGTTAACATGTTTTTGTTTAACTAAATAAGTGAAAATTTTTAAATAAATTAATATGGTACAAAAGAAAGTTGTACTAACTTTGTAACTGAAGTTGTAAATTATTAATTGTAATAGACAGTTTATAAGGAAGTTAAATTATTATTTAATTTGTAATGAAGGTAATTCCTAATGAATAATAATAAATGATTAAGTAAGAATATATATTTGAAAAGTGAGATGTACTGTTATGAGTAGGTGAGAGATAAGATTTATAATGCAATGGTCAATGATGACAGTAAGGTAGAATGTTTAAAAAGGAATGGGCAGGTGAGTTATTTAATTGAAGTAAATGGAGTTAGATAGATAAGAATTTTTAAAGAAAATAATACAAAGAGAGTATTAGATATTTAGGGACACAGTAGTTAGTGACTATTTGTAGAGGTGAGTAAAGTCAAGGTTAAACATATATTTGTTGTTGATGATATTTTGTAGTGGGGGTGAGGTGATAAGGAGTAGCCAACATATAGCGTTATGGCAGGTAATAGCGTAGTTTAAGGGAGTGTTTGCCGAATTTTTTGGAAGGGAAAAATATTATAAATGTATATAGCCAGGTAGGGAACACCCATCTCTGTACAAAGACGCGCGGTGCTATAGGATTTATCGTCGGAATGAAATTAGTGAAAGGTGTTTATAATTTAGATATTGGTGTCATGATAGGTACATTTGCTTGTTAGTTAGAAGAAAGGTGAGTAAGATTATAATAAATAAAAGCATAAAGAATACAGGAGTCACCCAGACGAAACAATGATAAAAATGCGAAAGGTTAGGTGGAAAGTTCAGAGTAGAGAGGTAATAAGAAATGAATAATGAAATAATAATAATATAGTATGAATATTAATAATAAATTTGAAATAAATATTATAATCACAATAAATAATTGATGGCTAATTAATGAAAGTTTAGAATTAATTAATTAATTAATTGAAATTGTAACTTTTATAATATTTAAATGCAAATTTAAACAGTTTAGAAATAAATGTTTAAATTGAATGTGTAATTTCTGATCAAGATTAAATATGAGTTGACTATTTCAATGTATTAAATGTATTCATGTATCAATGTTGATTATGATGTGTCATGTATTATGTATTAACATAGAAATTTTAAACATGATGTATAAGAAATAGTGTGTGTGGAGGAGAAAGAGGGGTAAATATTATTAACAGCGCCAATTATTAACTGTTGATAATAATAATAATAATAATAATAATAATAATAATAATTTTAATTTCAATAAGATTTTATTAATTATTTTTTCCTATAAAATGTTTTTCTCCATGTTTGAATATTTGGGAGATTTAAGTAATATTGGGAATTTATATGTGGATTTCCATATGTTTTATTTAAATATTTGTCTCTTTTATAATTATGAAACAGAAAGAGTTAATTATTATCGATGGGAATCGAAACAATTTTTACAATTCAGGGTAGTCCATGAAGAGAATGGCAATTCTATGTAATTCTTGTATTTTATATTTTTTTTATATTTGTATTTCTAGTAGTTCAAGCAAACCCAGTGCTTATTAACACAAACCAGCACATAGCTAAGGGAAACCAGATCAGTTAAGGATAGAGTAATATACCAAGCCACTATTTTGATATTTTAATTTCTTGTTTCAGTGTTTGGTGATGTTATGACGGCGGTCCTGAGCTGGCCAGCGCGTCAGAGCAGGAGCGTTACGCGCCTGATTGGCCTTATGGTGTTGGGATCTCGAAGGAGAAGTCCAGTAAGGTCATGCAGGTACTGTCTTCGTCATCAGACCACGGGTGAGTTATTGATTTTCTTTTTATATAAATTGTAAGGGGGTTGTGGCGACCTATCCTGGCTGATCCCTTTAGGCAGTACGAATGTGTCAATGAAAGTTTTTATGCTTTGGCACAAAATCTTTCATTGAGGGGGTTTTGTTATGGTACAATTCTGGTACAATCCTAAATTTATAAAACATGGTACAAAAGACCATAATTATTGTATTTAATTTTTGACAATTATTGGTAATAAATTTTGTAATATTTCATAATCCCTGTAAAGTTTTGGTGAGTGGACTATATAATTATTTTATACAACGCAGATGGGAATTGACAGGATTCCGATCGCTTTCACTGTAAAACGGCAAATACAGCAAAAAATCGTGTGTCACATATAGCGATAATGAGACTAGCCCTGATGACGTCAGATGAAGGAATGCACATTTCTGTAAACAACTCAAGGCTGTAAACAACGAACAAAAGCCTGGTGACGTAGTTTTTGCCCCACCTACACAATGTTAAACAAAGACTCTGTGTCATTTTCGCCTGGACCGTGAGCCGGTCGGCACATCACGCGGCCGGCAGGGATTCACTAAGAGTGAATTTATAACTTTTACACCACCAAAAGTGGATTAAAAACAGTGTTCCGATTATTGTCATACTTCAAGATGTGACCGGTAGCGCAATCAGCAAACTCGCGGTGTGCGAAGTTCGTAAAACGGCAGCTTAGTATTAGCTATCATCAATATTTTATTATTCAAATACAGCAACATCATTGTGTAATAATGACCAATTCAAAATTCATTCAATAATGGGCTCATAAAAATAAATTGTACCAGAGAATGAGAGAGAGAGAGAGAGTGAACTAAATATCTATAGTGCTGGGTTGTGCAGGTATTGTTTAGCATATTATACTATATTTTATTGTGTTATTAACAATGTTTATTTTGGAGGGTTAAAAAACCTGTAATTCTTATTAATGTTCAGATAAATGGGAACACACCCCGAGGCGTAGAAATGTGCATGTTTAGCACGATTTGTTTTTTGTAATAATATATGGGAATATGTGATTTGAATAAAGGGTCATTGGTAAAAAATACAAGTACGAGTGAATTATTTCAGGTACATTTCGCTATTACTGGTTAGTTTAACACGAATTTTGGACCTAATAAAGGTAAGCCTAATATCATATGTTGTTACTCAGATTTCCATCATGGCGCCCGATAATTATTCAATGTTTATTTGCTAGGTAAAATTTTATGTGACACAAATTCTGTAGCTTCACATTTAAAACATCAAAATACGTGAAGACTTGATTTTACCCCCTAACACAACATCAAAGGAAAATTCTAACCCCTGCACCCCTTTAAAAAAATACTTTCTCTAAGCTCTCTTCCTGACTCAACACACTGAAACACCTCATTTTCACTCATAATATTCTCATTATCATTTTCTAACATCATATTCTTACTACCTGTAAACTCATTATTCAAATTATCATTGTTACTTACTTTGTTAGCGCTTAGACTAACACTATTTTCTGTGAAGGTATCATCATTACCACCCCCACTATTATTCTTGTAATTCTCGTCTACTTTACTCTTCGGTATATCAAATATCTCGTCTACTGACGTTACTGTTTGTTTCTGTATATTATCAAAATGAGCATGCATTTCGTCTATTCTTTCATCAAAGTGACAATTTCGTCTTTTATTTCGTTAAACTTGATATCAAAACTATTTCTGATTTAATTTTTCTGCTCGTTAAATTGTTTATCAAAATTATCAAATCTTACACTCTGTTCATCAAATTTGTCATTTAAATTAGTATATTTAATATTAGAATCGCTTTTTTGCTCATCTAACTTTTTGTCTAACTTTAATAGTAATTGCATCATTGCACTAGTTTCATCTGGTTTATTTTCTGACGTAAGTGAGATGGATGTATTGACTTTCTCTGTCTCTACAGATGCAAGCGTATCAGGCTCGTCAATCTGACTAGTTTGTGTTGATTGAACATCCATCTCACTAGTCAAATCTACATCAGTTGTACTGATTTCTACAGTTATATTGTCATTGGTACTCATTTTTGTTATTTTATCTGGCTAAAACATATATGTTTATAACCTAGGAATGTAATCATATCTTACTCACGTGTTTGCGTACTTTCGCAGTTACTTCAGGTAATTATTTCGCTTTCCTGGTAGGTGTTACTCCACATAAAATTAAGTTTTATGTCGAGTCCCTGTTCGGGCGCCAAATGTGAAGCTACAAATTAGTGTCACATAAAATTTACTTAGCAAATACAACATTGAATAGTTCCGGGCGCCATGATGTAAATCAACAACATATGAAGTTAAGCTTACCTTTCGGTCCAAGATTCGGGTAAACGAACCAATAATGGGGAAATATGTTACCTGAAATAACTCACTCGTACTTGTATTTTTTTACCAATGACCCTTTATTCAAATCACATATTCCCATATATTATTACAAAAAACAAATCGTGCCAAACATGCACATTTTTACGCCTCGGGGTGTGTTCCCATTTATCTGAACATTAATAAGAATTACAGGTTTTTTAACCCTCCAAAATAAACATTGTTAATAACACAATCAAATATAGTATAATATGCTAAACAATACCTGCACAACCCAGCACTATAGATATTTAGGTCACTACCTCTCTCTCTCTCTCTCTCTCTCTCTCTCTCTCTCTCTCTCTCTCTCTCTCTCTCTCTCTCTCTCTCGAATGAATTTTGAATTGGTCATTATTACACAATGATGTTGCTGTATTTGAATAATAAAATATTGATGATAGCTAATACTTAGCTGCCGTTTTACGAACTTCGCACACCGCGAGTTCGCTGATTGCGCTACCGATCACATCTTGAATTATGACAATAATCGGAACACTGTTTTTAATCCACTTTTGGTGGTGTAAAAGTTATAAATTCACTCTTAGTGAATCCCCGCCAGCCACGTGATGTGCCGACCGGCTCACGGTCCAGGCGAAAATGACACAGAGTCTTTGTTTAACATTGCGTAGGTGGGGCAAAAACTACGTCACCAGGCTTTTGTTCGTTGTTTACAGCCTCGAGTTGTTTACAGAAATGTGCATTCCTTCCGCTGACGTCATCAGGGCTAGTCACGTTATCTCTATCTGTGACATACGATTTTTTGCTGTGTTTGCCGTTTCACAATGAAAGCGATCGAAATCCTGTCAATTCCCATCTGCGTTTTATAAAATAATTATATAGTCCACTCACCAAAACTTTATAGGGATTATGAAATATTACAAAATTTATTACCAATAATTGTTAAAATAAATAAATACAATAATTATGGTCTTTTGGACCATATTTTTATAAATTTAGGATTGTACCAGAATTGTACCATCACAGGATGCTCAGTTATAGATGATAGCTCATTGAACTAAACATGCATGCTCCAGGCTGAAGTAATGCAAAAGCAGCCCTTGCTTGGGGGATTGTAGACAAATATGGGGTTTTTAGTGGTTACAAATCCCACACTACCAGACAGCTTGGCCACCTATCTGATGCCCTTTGAGGGGTTTTCCCATAAAAAAGACACTCTACCATTTGGAATCGTATGATTTGTCTAGCATAAGCTTAAACCACATCATAAGCTTAAATTTCCTGGCCATGTCAGTTCCCAGCATGGTGACATTCTGTGCCCCTGCTCAGTCACCTGACCTTTCTGTATTCATTTATTTCCTTTGGGAATACCTAAAAGCAAAAGTGTTTGTCAATAAAACACATGCACATACCAGATGAACTCAAGTGTTATTTGTCAGGAAATTGCAGCAGTGCCTCAAGTCATGGTGTGATGTGCAGTACATGACTTGGGGCAGCATAAACTGGAAGAATGTGTGCAAAAAATGAGAATCATTTGAATGGCATTATTTTAAGACTAAATGAAACTATAAGAGTTACTTATATGTTTATAAGTGGCACATGTTATTCTGTACATTTACATAATAAAATTTGTTGATATTGAAAATTCATTGCATAGTATTAATTTAAAAACCATCAGGTTTCCCTGCCAGACCCTATACATCACTGATTCTCTTTCTCACCATGTAAGGGTCTTTCCAGTTAGCCCAGAGTTTTATGGAGTGACCACGGTTGTGCTTTGGGTTATAATAATGAAACCTGGCCTCCTTCTTCAAAACCCACACTGCTACTGCAGATGTTACATCATATTTTTATTCTGTCATTGGCTATTTTCAGTTGTTCCATTATCAACTGACTCATTTCTTACATTTGGCTTTTATTAGTCCCTTGAGCTAACTCTGAGGGATCCAAACATAAATTCCGAGAAAGATCAATTTCTCTAGCTAAAGTCATGTCATTTTCCATACACTGATGATCTGTAAGCCATTTGGAATAATGGTGTACACTGATCCCAGTCTGTTTCGTTCTTGTCACCAACCTGCTCCAGTGTCCTGCCTAATTTCTCAACCATTCCATCAGACTGAAGGAGAGGGATCATTTGCGTATTTTGAAAAAAAAAAAAAAAAAACAAGTAACAGGAGTCTTTTTTTAAAGACTCCTAATTAGAAATTCCTGTATTGATCTGTTTGGATTTCCAGTAAAACTACATAATGGTAACAGAAGTTTTTGAACTAACGATTTTGCTATCTTTGCAGTGACCTCCTGATTTAGAATGACATAATCTTTACTCATTTAGTAAAATAGTCACCTATTTAGAAACCATGGTGTACCTATTTTCATCATCTACAACTAGAAAAATACCAGCACTGTCTATGGCAATTCTTTTGAACGTAATACTAGTATTATACTCCCTTAGTTTTCATCTGCTTTTAGGATTCTTATGTTTCACAGGTCTTACACCATTCTTCTATGCTATGGTGATGATGAATCCAGTAGAATCATTTTCAAATTTTGTCAGTTGTTATATTTATACTAAAGAGACCTGATGCTATGAGCTTATGATACTTTACTCCTTGTTACTATCAGCTGTGTGACATCTAATATATTTGCACTATTCTAAACCCTTTTCAACAATCTATTAAAAATAAGCAATTACCACTGTGTCCGCAGCTTTTTAACACTTCAGGGTTATGGCAAGTATCTTGCCAGCCAGGATATCAAATATCTTAACGGAATCAGTCCAATATCTTCAACAGTTATTTGTTCTTGTTGGAAATCTTGTGTTGTCTAGGCCCCTGCTACAGTGACAGTTGCTTCAATCCATTCGAACGCACTGTTCTTCCTTTTTACAGCAGTGTCAACAGTCTTGTGGGCATGATCTTAGAAATGAGCCATCAGCATTGTTACAACACAAATAAGCCACCCCAATACCAGGGATGAAAAAGATGATTCTAAATATAAAATAATACTTCATATAAAATAAAATGTTTAATATAAATAAAATATAAAGACAATGACACGACAAACGACGACATGACCTAACCCAAGTGATTGACCAAACAAACAGGAAAACAAAGAAGAAGGGAAAACACCGAAACCAAATAAGAATAAAGCCAATTGAAGGAAGCGAATGAATCCATACTACCAAATGAAATAAAACCAAACGAGAAAGGGAGAACCATATTAAAATGAAGCCAATGGAAAATGAAGGAGAAGAAGAAGAAAAAGGAAAATGAAACTAATCCAGTTTAAAGGAAATAAAGTGAAACCAAAGGATAAGAAGCAAACCAATAATATAAAATATGTAAGGGAGAAATGGTACACTCAAGTATAATATTGGAAATAAAGCCAATGATTATCCAATATCAGAAATAAATATTATTATCAATTAAATAATTAATGTAACTAATTTAACCAAAAACCCAGTAAAGTAATATAATAAAAAGAAAAGTACACTAACCCAAGAATTAGAGTTAGATGTAATAAAACTCTATAGAAATATAACCTTAGTAATACTATGTATAAAATTTGTAAAGAAAGAAATAGTGAGAAGGTAAAGTGACAAAGAGAAGTAATTATAGGGATTACCCACTAAGAAACACTTAATGTAAACAGTTAAAGAGTGCAATAGTGAAAGTGTAAAACCCCAAAATAGTTAGAAACCATATTTATGGTAATAAAACATTTAATAATCAATAATAAACAATAATTGATTAATGGTGAAACAAATAATAATTAAGAATAAGGTTTTAATGATAGAATTAGATGTAAGCACTTCATAATGTGGAATAAACACTGAAGAGTGATGAGGAAACACTATGTGATTAAAAGTGAACCAAATTAGTAATTAAAAATATATGGTTTATGATAATATTAAATGTAAACAATTAGTAATATGAAATGAACACTGGAAAGTGATGATGACGTTAATGAAGAAAGGATTTTTAAGAGAATTAAGTTTAATTGTAAACGATTGTAATTAAAGGGGAGAACCCATGAAAAGATAAACAGCTAGTGTTAACATGGATTGAAGGTAGAGATTAATTAGGAAATAAGAAGTTAATAATGTAATAAATAAACACCCCAGATTATAAGGGAAAATCAATTAAATAAATTCAAAAGGTGTGATATTACTTAACACCCAAAAAATAGTAATTAATGAAATGAGTTGTAAATGAACTTTACTTAATAATTATTGAATAATTGTGTAATTATATTTATGAATAGTGGGATTTGACTGAAGAAATTGTACAGAGCATATGCCTAGATGTTATAGTTTTAATTGATGAAGAATAGGGAGTGGTAGCCATACTGGTAAAAAAGGCAAAATAGATAATTAAGAAGTTAAGACAATACAAATCTAATTACACTAGAAAATCAGTTAATGTAGAAAATAACAGAACCATACAAATGGGTTAATAACAAAACAAAACACATTAGAATAAAATGAGACATCATTTGTATAAATTCAGTAAATATGGTCAATGGCTACTAGTGCCTCTGAAATGCCTAACTGTCAAAACAAATAATCCCAAATGGTATAAAATCCACAAGGAAATTAACAAATCTAAGGCGAGTAACTAGCCAAGAATAATGTGTAAATCATTTTAAAAGAAAAATGTGACGATAAAAACGTAACTTAAAAGAAATATGTAATTAACAAATGTTAACATAATTGTACAAAAGTTAATATCTAATAGAACACAACCTTATGAGGTATTAATTTAATCTTTGAAAGGAAAGACAAACAGTAGTGATAATATTTAATACTCAGGAAGGAAGACAGAAGAATAAAATCAATCAGAAAATATACAGTAATTTTGAATAAAAATTCAAATATGATAACAATGGTAATAAACCATGACTTAGCCAATCAAAGGGTTTAGGTTACCATAGAAACGAGCCGTTGGTTACTATTTTTCCATTAATTCTCATTACTCGTATAATGACGCTTATATAGTAGGGACGCAAGATTTTATATGGCATAAATTTTACTTTAAAATGTTAAAAAACTAGTCAAAAGTCAAAAACATACAAGTGAGAAGGAGATGAAGAGTAATAACATTTAACTGATGTCCAGGAACTATTTAAATAAAAATTAAAAGAAGAAATTCCCAAGACTAATCTGAAAAGGATGCCAGCAGCCTAAATAACTCAAAATTGATGAATTTTCCATTTCAAATGAACAACGATCTATCACAAACCTCCTGAACTGATAAGTATCATTTAAATACCCTAATTCCAGGAATAAAAGCACTTTAAATATTTCTCGAATCTTTACAAACTCTCACTATGAATTGAAAATAATTTCTTTCAAGTATTAAATAAAATAAACTTGCATAGAAAAACTTGTTAACTAAAAAATAACCTCGCACTAGATTGCGAACTTTTGAAACACCTATTACTACACTGCAGAACAAATTGTAGCCACACTTTATATTATTTAAGTACGAATAATGTACGGTAGTGTACTTTTTTATTGTAATCAAATTTAATGTTTTCCTTGTAATCAAAAGGACTCCAGATTGTGAACGAGTATATGTGTAAAATATAAACAGCAGCCATTACTGCATCAGAATAGCTCGTTTTAATATCGATTCGTCAAACTTGAGATAAAGCGTTTCATGTTTAATGTCAGAGCAAATTTATTAAATACCAAATAATAATATTATTGTCAAATTGCATAATTACCAAACAACCATTAAAGAAACAGTACAGAGTGTAACCATTGTTTTATTTCATAGGAAATTGTATTATATATGTGTGTGTTAGCGAACTTACAGAATAGACAGCGAGCGCTTTCGCTACCTGTCCGATACAGCAAGCTGTACAAAGGCGGGAACCGATTCGAATGCCCCGGCCGTCATCGTTAAAAACACCTTTTTAACACCTTATTTCATAAATTTAATTGTTTTCAACAAACAATTTGGCGCCATCCGGGATTCACAAACCCCTATGGAATTACAGGTAAGGTTTCCACTCGGTTGTACTGATAATTGTGACAATGCTACGGACTTCGTTAGCGGCAACCATTGATGTAACGACAAGGTGCGAGAAGAACGCACTAACACACCACACTAATACATTAAATACCATATACACGTCTTTACAGAGATGACTCAAACTATTTGTTACAGATTGACGAATCCAACGTGTGGCATTATACTATGACGTCTCTTAATAATAACGTTACAGCATTACTATGTAGATGCCATGCCACTCCCCCACCCCAAAATTGTAACATGAATTTGTATTCTTGAAAATGTTCAAGCACCTTGCCAACTGCCCTTGTGGAATTTTAAATGTCTAAATCAATGCAACCACGGCATTCTATTTGGAGTAAAATCTCCATGCAGTTCTATACAGTTACATATGTTTGCTTCAAAGATCAGATAACAGCCAGCAACTCTCTACTTGTTTCATAATAATTTCATTCTTCTTTGGAAAACCATTTGCTGTAATAAGCTATTACACATGTATCGCTGTTTTTCAGTTGAGACAAAACTACTTTTAGAGCAATATTGTTTGAATCTGTGTCCGCAACGTACTTTTCTTCAGAAGCTGGGAAAGGAAAAATTTGCTCCAAATATAATGCATTTTTAAAGACCTGAGGAAGGCTTGTTCACACTATTTAGAATACTGGAATGCTTTTTTTTTGGACATGTAATTATTTTTAGTAGTACTAGCAAGATCTTTCACAGAATGTCTGTAATAACAGTAAAGCCCGTAATTATTTTTAGTAGTACTAGCAAGATCTTTCACAGAATGTCTGTAATAACAGTAAAGCCCCAAGAAACTCAGAACATTGTATTTAGTCTTTAGAAGAGGTTATTTATCACAGTGGATTATTTATTAGGATCCATAGTAAGACCCACTACTGACCTCAAATGGCCCAAATATCATACTGCCTTCCAAAGTAGAGTACACTTTCCAGATTCACTTTCAATTGGGCATCGTAAATTCTAGCTACAGCTTCCTCAATGTTTCAAATTATGGTTAGAAGATTATTAATAACTGTAACATCATCTAAGTAAACAAGACACCTTTCCACTTCAAACCATGGAAGATCAGATCTAGTAGTGTTTCAAATGTGGCTGGTGCATTACAGAGTTCAAATGGCATTTTCCTTTCTTGTCAGTGCTGCCTTTTCCTTATCTCCTTTGTGAAGATCCATTTTCCAATATCTGCTCTTCAGGTGCAATTTTGTAAACCACAGAGGTCTAGGCGCAAGTGTATCTCAGTGTTTCCACTTCATAGGCCTTCCAGTAGCAATCCATAAGGTGCAAAAGCACCAATTAGTTTTGATGTTGTTCACTACATCAGGCACACAATGGGCACTGTAGCACTCATTTCAACTGCACTTGAAGTTGGCCTGTCCTGAATGAAGCCAGTAACTACTGTTTTTCTGAAATGTAGAAAGTGGTGTTGCCTAGGGGCTTTGTTTCTCCGGTTAGTATACAGAATTGGTTTCTCTACCATACTAACTACCCAACTAATGCTTATTTCTTCACTGCTTGATTGAATTAACTTTGTGCCAGCAATTTCTTTTTGGATGTCCCCATTTCCCACATTTATAACACTTTGGTCATTTCTTTCTTTGTATTGTAGTGAAAATTGTTGTATCCATTTACCCTTCATTTCTTCTTCTCTTTATCAGTGTCTGTTTCTTTAATATTGCTGGAACAGAGTTAATTTTGGCCAAGCAGCAGGGAATTGAGCAGAAGTCAGGTGACTGGTCCAGCCAGACACTGAATTGGCAGCCTCAAGCTGTAGTGTATTTCAAGTATATCTGTACTATTTTGATGTCTTGCCATTTATAATATTTGTTAATATTATCTCACTATCTCTGAACCCTTCAACAAATGCACTGCAAACTGCTTTTGAATTACTCCAATGCTACAGAATAGACCAATCTAATCAGTTTGTCAGTACTTGCTTCAAACTCTTGAAGACTCTCCACAGAACACTGTCATGCTCCTGTAGTTGAGCATGATACGTGTCGTGCAGATTTTAGTTCCTGTACTGTAATTCCAGAGTTTTTAGTAATTTTCTGGCTGTCAAGTGGCTCTGTGGTTGGCCCTTTTAGACTGACTATAATTGAAATTGCTTTCTCTTTCTGTGACCACGGGTTTGTACATTGTAACTCCGAATTGCTGAAGCTATGTCATCCAGTGAGTGTCCAGGTAGTGCAAATTATAGGTAGTGACAAATTAGTGAAATCCAAACTATTGAAGTTTAATTGATCATTCATAAATAACATTACATAACTTGTTTACTTAACATCACTTTCATCATGAAAATTACAATTTAAAACATATGAAAGCTTTTCAATAGGAATAAACCATTAACAATTGATGAATATGAAACAACATAACAAAATAAAATATCACCCTATGTAACCAATTCAGATAACTCTCATCATATAAGGTGAGAGTTATTCTTTCAGTAAGAGAATGGCATAATCAACTCTGTGTGTGTGTGTGTGTGTGTGTGTGTTGTCAGTAATAAATTTATTGTCCCAGTAAATTTATTCTTTTGTTATTACTTTCAAGTAATGTCATTACAGTAGAGTCTCGCTTATCCGACATAAACAGGCCGGCAGAACGTCGGATAAGCGAAAATGTCGGATAATAGGGAGGTGTTAAGAAAAAGCCTATTAAATGTCAAACTATGTTATAATATCAAACTATGTTATAATTTTACACATTACGAACCTAATAATCATGTTTTACAACAAAACAACAGAAAAAATAACTGAAAAAATGAACTTACAGTTACAGAATTGTCTGAAGTTAAATACACTTAAAAAGTTCAGTCCTGTGATGATTTAAAGAATTTTTTGATCGTAGTCTTCTTTCCTGACGAGTGCCGTTTCTTCGCTGCCAAGTCTCGCCATCTTTGCAGCATCATTATGTCGATTCCTGTAGCTTCTTCTTGATGCTCAATGTATTTAATTGCAGTTTCTAGAGCCTTAACTCCGTCGTTATGTGAAATTGTGAGAGGCTCAACAATTTTTGGTGCTTGATCTTGATCTTCAATTTCGTTGTCATCGCAATTGACAAGAGTGACAATTTCTCCATCAGTTATATACTGATCATCATCCTTCATCCAACTTTTGATTTCTTGCAAAGATGCATCCTCACATTCAGGGATACGTTGCACTAAAGGTAGAATGGTTTCTTCGGTTTCATCTGTGCTTTCCGTTTCCATACTTTCATCATCGCCTAGCAGCTTCTTCCATGATTTGGCAATTGTTGGAGCCCTTACGTCAGCCTAGGCCCTTGCAACCCAGTAAGCAACATCCTTTATATTGTTGCGTTTCAATTTTTCAATCATGTCTTGTCCTTCTTCAATTTCTTCTATTACTGTGGACAGTAGCTTCCTGCGATAGTTCCTTTTTATCGTTTCCAAAACGCCCTGACCCATAGGATGGCATATGGTGGTTACATTGGGGGGGCAGAAACATTGCCTTAATGTCACCATCTTGAAGCTCCTCTGCATCAGGGTGCGTTGGAGCATTATCTACCAAAAAACTGCTTTTCTGGGTAAATTATTTTCTTTCAAAAACTTCTCTGTTGAAGGAATGAATTCCTTAAAACACCAGTCTTTGAAAATTTCACTGCTCATCCATGCGCTTTTCTGACTGTAGTATTTTACAAGAAGAGCGTTTTTTGAAACTGTTTTAAAGGCTCTAGGATTTTTGGACTTTCCAATCATTGCAAGGTCCATTTTGAGGTTTGGTGTAGCATTGCTGCATGCTAAAATTGTCAGCCTTTCCTTACTACGCTTGTAGGCAGGGGCTGCCGCTTCAGTTCTGGCTGCAAGACTCTTACTAGGTAACATTTTGTAATTAAGGTCTGACTCATCACAGTTAAATATCTGATCACCCGTTAGGCTTTCAGTTTCAATAAATTCCTGAAATATTTTCTTGAATGCTTCCATTTCTTCAAAATTCGATGATAGTTTTTCACCACAAACACTTAACTGACGGATACCGTAGCGTTTCTTCCATCGGTTGAGCCAACCGACACTTGCTGTGAAATCTGGGTCCCCTTCCTTGAATTCATTTCGAAAATGCAACGCCTTTTGCTGTAAAATAGGCCCTGAAATAGGCACACCTTTGTCCCTGAACTGTGTAAACCAAACATACAAAGCTTCTCTAACTTTTTCATAGTCACATTTTTTCATAGTTTTTCTTTCTTTTAATGCACCCTCCATAACTCTTGATGCACACCATTTTTCTATTTCTATTCGTTTTTTTCCAGTCTCCTACTGTTACCCGCCCAACGCCAAAGTCGTCAGCTACCTTCTGCATTGTCTCTCCCTTGTCCAGTCTCTTGATTGCCTCAAGTTTTTGTTCCATCGATACAACAACTTTCTTTCTTTTCGTCGCCATACTTGCGTAAATTTCAACTTTTAAACAACAAAACAATGTTTGTCAAATTAACATACACAGGCGCATACACATGTAACAGACAATAAACCAATCTGCATACAATGATAACTGCACTGCACTGAGTAGTGAGTTGTGACAGTGAGTGAGTGAGGGTGGGGCGAATGACAGACACATGAGTCATAGTGTAGACTGTACAGTCGGGGTAACTAATTAGCTGCGGTAGAGTCAGGAGCAACAAAAAATAGACTACGCTCACGCTCGCAACTTGCAGTTCTTGTTGCCGATTGATGCGTTTGTTGTTGTTTTTTTTTTGGTGGGACGTCGGATAATACGGAATGTCGGATAAGCGAAGGTCGGATAAATGAGACTCTACTGTATATACAATCAGTTCAGTTATTAAATTTTTCTGCTTGTAGTGTATAATTTATTTCCAGGTGTAATGTTTAGTGTCAGGTTTATTTGGTATAATTACAGTATATTGAAAAAAAGCATAATCATTTTTTAAATGTATTTGTCTTTTTGCTGTTGAAGGTCCTAATGGAGAACAATTATTGATCCTTCAAGGGGAAGGACACAGAGATCTGCTTGTTCTGTTCTTTGAAGAAGCATTACTTTTTTTTGGTAAAAAGGGAGCAATGTCACAACATCCAATACCAGAAATTTCTTTGAAAACGTGTGTTGTTAAAGAGAGTATTTTGAGATACCCAGGTAAAGTGACTGTTGTTGAAAACTCTGGGAAAGAATTAATAGCAATAGCAGACAGTGGAAATCATAGAGTTGTTTTGCTTGCCCAAGATGGTCAACTTTTGGTAAGTAAATGCTGTTAACAAACTCATTATTATCTGTCTTTACCCCGTTATCATATACAAAACATGCATAAAACAGATATCATAATTGTTTTATTCTAGTAAATTAATGTCAGGACTAATAAACATATAAAGTAATTTAGTATTAATGTCTATTAATTTTGTGTGTGTGTGTGTGTGTGTGTGTGTGTGTGTGTGTTTGGGGGGTGTTATGTTTTTCAAGGTGGACATAGGTCATAAGTCAGAAGACACTAATGATTATAAACTACTGTATTTTTATTTCTTTTATGAATTTGCTAACTGCTATAATTTTTATTGTTCGACTAAGCTTTTCGTCATCACTGACATCTTCAGGTCTTAAACAACCAAACTGTATTTTTATCAAGCATCTTGTGGCCCATTGTGTATATTAATTTATTCCTATATATTGTGACAAATTAGGGAAGTAACTAAGGCCCCAATACCTACCATACAAGCCCAGAAACCGTAAAACACAAAACCCAGGGTCGCCGCCCACATTTGTGAAGGCGGCACATGAGAACCACTTCATCGTTCCTGTTAAAACAATCACAAACACATATTATCTTCGCTTAAAGAAATCTCCCTGGTCCATTAGATGAATCCATTGAGCACAAATTAGTTTGAGGTAAGGTGATTCCCAAAATAATTTTAACACTTATTCATTTTATATGTATACTGTTAATTGTAAACTTCAAATTCTAGTTATATTTACTATAAATACACTTGATTGTAATCTGTTTAGTTGTATTATTCGATTGCAGCAGAACTGTTGAAATTCATGTTATTATTTAAATTTTGCACAAGGTTTGTGATTGAAGAGATAGATAAAAACACTTAGTAAAATTACAGCCAATCGGTGACATAAAAATGTATTCAGGACTTTATGTTTAGAGAAAAAACTCGCTCACCAATAGCAGGGTAACCTAAACAGCTTATCATGTGTGGTACAATTGTCTTACATTCATCATTTTAAGTGTTACAGTCAATTCAGTTAAAAACCTATTTTATTGAGCAATATTATTTTACATATAACTAATAAACTTAAACCCTAATGATCAGTGCAAAATTGGTACTTTGTATTACCCTACACACTCTCCCCCTCCCTCCCACCATTCCTCCCTCTTACTCTTTATACATATATATTGTTACGGAATTACAGAACATTCTCGAACAATGGAGAGTGTAGTTCTACATGTTTCTCGGCTAGCCCAGCAGAGCCCAGCCGTAATACTTGTGTGCGTACATATTGCTACTTTGAGAAGAAAGACAATTATGTGACACTTATCATGCATCAGCAATCGAGGCTGTTCCAGACTGCACTGGTCAGCGCACTGTGTTAAAGGCACACAGTTTCCATGCTACAAAAGACCAGTGGAAACCTGATTGTTAGTGGATTTGCGGAAGGTAAACAAACATCATTTACAGTTGACGTGGGCGCTACAGTGTCCGTTGTGCGCCCTGACTTAGTCAGCAACTGCCAGCCACAATTTATCTCTTGTACAGTACAGACTGTGACTGGAAGCCCCGTCAAAGTATTAGGTCAAGTAGACATACGTGTCTATTCCTCGAGTTTAGCCACCAAATGTTCGTTGGAGACATTGTCGATTAAGTGATTCTTGGCACAGACATTATGAGTGCCTACTGCCTACGGATTTGTTGTGAACTTAAGACAGAGTGTCCTGAAGGTTGGCCAAAAGAAGATAAAGCTTTCCATGGCTGAAATGATAGGGTCTGCCATCTATTCGATCAAGCAAGTGGCATTGGCCGAAGAAAAAGTCAACAAGTGTGATCAATAGGAACCCTTCATATTGCAAGTGGAAATGGAAGAACTAGCACAGGAAGTACCCATGTGTATAAAGACAAAAGAAGTGATTTTAAGCCAACTACAGGTGTTGAGGAAAGGCTTTTGCTTGTTCCTGAGTTAATGGAAGCGCCCGGGGGAAAAGTTGCATCAGTATAACATTGGCAGCAGTAGTGTGGGTTTCCAAGGAGATAGGTTTGGTTGTTCAACCCAAAGCGCCATTGTGGTCGCTCACGTAAACTTCAGACTAACTGGGATGGCCCTTACACTGTGAAAAAAAAATCAACGATGTTGTCTATTGGATTCAACAGGAAGGACAGTGAAAGTTCAAGGTCGTCCACCTAAATTCCCTGGCCAAGTATTACTTCAGAGACGGTTTGCCAGTTTGGGATGAACAGGTTTAAGGAGGGGGCAGTGTTACGCAATTATGGAATGTTCTCAGACAATGGGGCGTATTGTTCTACATGTTTCTCGGCTATCCCAGCAGAGCCCAGCTGTAACATTTGTGTGCATACATATTGGTACTTTGAGAAGAAAGACAATTACGTGACACTTATCATGCGTCAACAATCGAGGCTGTTCCAGACCGCACCGGTCAGTTCACTGTGTTCAAGGCCAGACAGCGACACTGTTTCTAGTGGAATCGAGAGCATCTGTAATAGGCACTTGTTTAATACATCATCCAAAAAGTGACAGATTATTCTGGGATCTCAGCGGGGTATAAATATAAGGATAAATATAATGCTCAGTCAGACAATATCTGGCGATTTACTCAGTGCATCTCAAGTGGTGTATTAGTGTATAGTGATTATTGTGCGCGACTCTTATTAGTTGACATTATTATTGCATGTGGACAAATTTTCCTTGAATTATTGTACAATTATAATCTTGTTGAATAACTTGTTGATTACAAACTGTTATTTGTGATTAATTAAATCTGGTGATTAGTGACTTCATTGGTGTCTGTAATTTGTTTCCACTATACCATATGATGATCAGTGAGACCGTCGTAACTATATATATATATAGTATATATATTGTAACGCGAAGATTTGTACATATTCTGAAAATGTGAAAAGTATAGTGTGTTCGCCTCACACTGTCGTCGTCACTTATATGTTGCGCTAACGATGTCCGTAGCGATCCTTCTCTTACCAGTACAACATGAGTGGAAACCTTACCTGTTTCTTAGTTAGGTGTTCATAAATCCCGGGTGGCGCCAAATTGTTTAATTAAAACAATTAAATTCACAAATAGTATAGTTGAGCGCGCTTTGCTATGACGGTCTGGAGTATTCAAATTTTACTCCCGCCTTCGTTCGACCTTCTTAATCGAGCAGTTAGTTCGCCGAGTTTGCGACGTGAGCGCGATAAATAATACACAATTTATAATATACCTTCATATGGAATAAAAAACAGTGGTTACACTCTGTACTAGTTTATTTATTGGTGATAGGTAATTACTCAGTTTGACACAAAAATATATTTGGTTATTCAACAAATTAGCACCGACAATTAATATAAGACAAATATCTCAAGGTAGGCGAAAATCGATTTTGAACGAGGTTAGTTAATTCGACATCGCGTCTAAAAAACAACGTTTACTTTTTACAATTTGTCGTTCAATAAATCTGGGTTCTTGTGATTACGAAAAAGATATTAATAATGATTACAATAAAGTACACTACCTTACATTATTTGTACTTAAATAATATAATGTGTAATTATAATTTGTTCATGTTGTGTGGTAAAGTGTGTTTCAAAAGTTCGTAATTTTCGTACAGGTTATTTGAATAGTTAACAAAATTTCAGTGTTTTATTTTTTTAATTAATCTTTGAAAGAAATAATATTCAGTTTATAGTGAGAGTTCAGATTACTGTGAGAAAAAATTAAAGTGCATTTATTTCAGAAATTCGGGTAATTTAATAATACTTATCAAATCAGTCGACTGGTGGTGTACTGTCATTCAGTTGTAATGGAATGGGGCTTCAATAGTCGTCAGTTTTCAATTATCTGGGGCTTAAGTACTTCTGGCATCTTTTTCATGTTAGTTGTAGAAATTTATTCATTTAAAATTTATTTAAATTGGTCCTTGGCATCAGTTAAATGTTCTCATCCCTCGTCTGCTTCTTACGATTTCATCTTTTTGAATTTTGATTACTTTTTATACATTTTAGATTAAAATTTTGGTCATTCACTGCCTGGCGTCTATTCTGGAAGAGCGTCACTTATTGAATAATAAGATTTAACGGAAAATTCATAACCAACGTTCGTTGTCATGGTTACTAATAGCTTTTGATTGGCTTAGCTTGACATAAGTCCATTGTTATCATATTTGAATTTTTATTCAAAATCACTGTATATCTTCTGATTGCTATTATTCTTCTGTCTTCCTCTCTACGTATTAAATATTATCACTACTGTTTGTATTTTTGTTCAAAGATCATTTTGACATCCCATAAGGTTGGGTTTTGTAATGTATTATTTTTGGACAATTATTTTAATATTTGTTGATTACATTTCTTTTTTATTTTAAGTCCTTATTCTAACATTTATCTTTTAATCTGATTCACAAATTATCCTTGACCAGTTGCTTGCCTTGGATTTGCTAATATTTTTGTTAGTTTTTTGCAATTTGTAGTTATTTGTTTTTTACAGTTAGGCATTTCATAGGCTTAAGTAGTAACTGATTATATTTACTTATTTTATACAAATTACATCTTAATTTACCCTCATACAGGTTTTGTTTTGTTATTATAAATGATTTGTTTACTTATTGATGAGTTTTGGATCTGTTTTTATAATAATTGTATGTTACCATTAGTTTCTACATTATGGTTTGTTAATTATATCCTAACTGATTTCCCAGTGTTATTAGATCTCTATTCTTTCTATTGACTTATTTTGCCATTGTTTATAACTATGCTATTACTTACTATTCTCTGTTACATAAAACATAACATCTAGTCCTATGGTCTGTATAATTCCTTCAGCCATATCCTATTCATAAATTAAATCAATTTTTTAACAGTTATTATTCAATGTTTGCTTACAATTCGTTTCATTCTTACTTATCTTTTGGGTGATAAACATCATTACACCATTTAAACTTACTTAATTGATTATCCCTTAGAACATGGGGTGTTTATTTTATTTTGCTCTTATTTTCTTTATTATATTTTTTCTTATATAAACTCTACTTTCTGTCCATGGTAACACTAACTGTTTACCTTCCATGGGATTCCCCCTTTTGAATACTATTGTATCCCTCTCTTACAATTAAACTTAATGTTATCAATAACAAGATTCTTATTTACTAATATGGTTCACCATTAATCATTTAGTGTTCATCACTGATTATTAAGTGTTTATTCTTATTACTATCATTAACAAAATTCTTATTTACTAATATGGTTCACCATTAATCATTTAGTGTTCATCACTGATTATTAAGTGTTTACATCTATCACTAGGGTTTCTCATTATTTTTTGGGGTTTTACACTTTCACTTTTGCACTTCTTAAACTTTATTTTAAGTGTTATTAGTAGGTAATCCCTAACATTACATTCTCTTTGTCACTTAGTTATGTTTACTTTCTCACCATCTCTCTCTTTACAAATGTTATTTATACGATTAATAAGTTCATGTCTTTATAGAGTTCTTTATTACATTTAAACTCTATTTCTTTGGATAGTGTACTTTTATTTTTCTCATTACTTTATCGGGTTTTGTCAATTATCATTTACATTTATCATTTAATCGATAACAATAATTATCTTTTACATTTGTTAGTTATTGGTTTCGTTTCCATTATTATATTTGAGTGTACCATTTCTCCTTCTTTTATTCTATATTATTTGTTTGTGTTTTATCATTTGTTTTCATTTTATTTCCTTTTTACTTGTTTTGTTTCATTTTCATTTTCCTCCTTCTTCGATTTCATTTTATATCCTTTTAATTTCATTTTATTTTGGTTTTCCCCTTCTCATTTGGTTTCCTTTTATTTGGTCAATCACTTGGGTTAGGTCATGTCGTTGTTTGTCGTGTCATTGTCATTTTATTTTCATTAGTTTAAACATTTTATATATTTGATTCTTCATTTTTATCCCTGGTATTGGGGTGGCTTATTTGTGTTGTAACAATATATATATATATATATTGTGATGGTACATTTCATCATAATATATGCCCGAATGCGAAGAGTACTTGAGAAGAAGCCGTCAGAGGAACGACCGATACAGGAGCAGGGACATTCCGGATTACGATAACAGAAATAATAATAATAATGGTAACAATCGTAATAATAACGGAATGTACAACCAGACAAACTATAACAACAGGCCAAGTAATAATAACAACCACAATAATAACCATGGGGCATACCAACGGCCAAACTACAATAACGGTCCAAGGAACAATGGGAATAACTATGGCAACAGGCAAAACATCCCGAACAACCAGTATAACCGGCCATATAACACAAATCAACAGAACCAGTACAACAACAACCGGAATTTTGGGGCGACGGGACGCCAGAATAGAACAGTCCGAAAACAAGTAAGTCTAGAACTGACCAGCAATAATGAAACAGTTACAATGAATTTCTTAGTAGCCAGTAGCTTACCCTTTAAAATGCTAATTGGGTGTGACATGTTGAAAATGTATTCCGCTATCATTGACATGAACAAATCAAAATTATTCCTAAAAATGGAACACAGAGAATGGACGGCTAATTTAGTGGACAGTGACAGAACAACATCAATCCGAATAATGTATCATATACAGGGAAGCTTAGAACAGCTAGGGCAGTTACAAGACAATGAAATCCTTTACGAGTTGGACAGTGAACTATTATGGCGTGACAAGATTAACAAAATTCATACTTTCAAATGTGATATATCTGATGTGCAAAAGGAAAAATTGATTAATGTGTACAATAGGTATTGCCACATGTTTTCGGATACGCCTGGCAAGGTGAGAAACTACCAGTGCAAAATAGAGTTTCGAGAACCAGTGAACTTTAATAGAAAGTCATACCCGATCGCTTACTCACAAAAGGAAGCTGTGAGGGCGGAGATCAATCAGTTAATAAGCGAAGATATCATAGAACCAAGTTGCTCCCCTTATACAAGCCCTATCCTCGCCGTTCCAAAGAAAGGTGGCAAAGTGAGAATCTGTTTGGATGCGAGGGAAATCAACAAGGTAATAGTGAACGACCGAACATCCCCAGGAGAGATCGAGGAAATAATAAAAAAGTTCTATGGGATTAAGTATATCAGCACGTGGGACACTGTCTGTGGGTATTGGCAGGTTGAACTCCACCCAGAAAGCCGCAAATACATGGCATTTATTTTTGAAGGCCATAATTATCAGTTTAAGCGATTACCGTTTGGACTGGTAAATTCAGTAGCCGTGTTTGTGAAAATAATGGACCAAATCCTTGGACAGGACACTCTGCCGTATACAACCGTCTATGTGGACGACATTTTAATCACTTCAGCCGACTGGGATGACCATTGTCAATGAGTAGAGCAGATACTGGAAAGGCTGTCAGAAAACCACATTACACTGAAGTTGGGGAAATCAAAATTGATAGCAAGGGAGGTACAGTTTCTAGGGTTTAACTTGTCAGAGAGAGGGATCACTCCGTCCGAAGAGAAAGTCGAGTCCATTCAAAAATTTCCAACACCAAGAAATCGAAAGCAACTTCAATCTTTCCTCGGCTTGTGTAATTACTACCGGAAATTCCAAGGTAATTATTTGGAATTAACAGCAAAATTTGCAAGACAGTTATCGTCAAAAGACAAGTGGACATGGGGAGAAGAGCAAGATGCCACACTTAAACTAATCAAAGATAAATTTCTGGAATCAGTAATATTACACCATCCAGATTTCAACAAACAATTTTTTATGAACTGCGATGCCAGTGATGTCAGTTTGGGAACCGTTCTCTATCAGGAAGACGATGAAGGAAGCCAACAAGTAATCAGTTTTGCCAATCGAGTTCTGAATAGCTGTGAAAAGAACTATAATGTCACAGAGAAAGAGCTTCTAAGCGTCGTATTCGGCTGTAGCAAATTCAGAACGTACATCTTAGGATATAGGACTACTATCAGAACTGATCACAAGTCAATATCATTCCTGAAAAATTGCAAGTTGAACCATGGAAGGTTAACCAGATGGAGCTTGGTACTTCAGGAATACAACCTAAATTGGGAGTATATTCCTGGAAAGAAGAACATCGCTGCAGACACGTTATCGAGAATTAATATCAGGGATCAAACGTTTGAGGGCGAAAAAGAAACTATGATTAAACTGTACAACATCATTAGCAGTAGATCAGACCTGGCTGACATCATAAAAGAACTAGAACAACGACAGAAGCAGGACACCAAATTGAGTAAAATCCTTGACAGACTTGCCAAACAGGATGACCGCATAACACCATTTTACTGCACACATCAGCAAATCTTATTTATCAGGACCCAATACGAATTTAGTAAATGGAAAATTGCGATACCATGTAATATGGAGAAAGACCTCATAATTGATTACCACATCAGGTATGGCCACATGGGGGCATTAAAAGTTGTAAAGGCACTCCAGGAGCATGTATATATCAAAGATGCAAATAGAAAAGTACGAAACCAAATTAAACACTGTCACATATGCCAACTCGTAAAGATAAATAATGACAAGAAAGAAGGTACCATGATGTCCATAACATCAGCAAGCAGATTAGAGAAGGTATTCATTGATATTTGCGGCCCATTCCCGCAAAGCGGCGGGAGGCATCAATATAAATATTTTGTAATATTATATTCGACCACTATACTAGATACACAAAACTGTACCCAATCAACCGGGCAACGACGCAAAAGATTTTACCCATTATTCTTCAGCACTATGTCAATGAGGTAGGAACACCTAAGTCCATTATTACTGACCATGGGACGCAGTTCAAGGGTAACAGATGGAAGGAGACACACGGGAGAATGGAATCAAGACATACAAAACATCTGTATACCACCCGAGTAGTAACCCGGCCGAACGAGTTTTAAGAGAAGTAGGAAGGATCCTAAGAACATATTGTTTCAACCAACAGAGAAGATGGGCGGAGTATTTGCCAGCTGCTGAAGACTTCTTAAATTTATCATACCATCAGTTTATTGAAACGGCCCCGTATACAGCAATGTTTCAGAGACCACCACCCAGGGAGATCACAGAACTAATTCAGTTTCCTAACAAAAGTGAATACCAATTTGACAATGTAAAATTCGATGAAAAAATATTAGAACGGACTGAGAAGACGAGAAGAAAATATCAGCAACTACAACCAAAGCCAGAACGTTACCTAGTGGGAGACAAAATACTGCTGAAAAACCGGGAATTGCCCAGCACAATGGAAGGCATTGCAAAGAAATTGTTGTTATTATACACTGGACCGTATACTGTAAACAGAGTTAACGGTAACAATACTTATGAGATTATAGATCCCCATACATTGAAGAAGAAGGGCACATATAATCAATCATCTATGAAACGATACTACTAAATCAGTGATAACAAAATAATTGCATTAATATTGACTAGTACAGAATGTGAAAAAAAAAGAATCTTATACATATAACTAAAAAGGAAGATATATACCACCCGTCACTAACATGGAAGAACAGAGAGCTAAAATCATATGAAAGAAGGAAGTGAATAGTAAACATAATTAATGTTTAAATAACTGAAATGAAACCAGCACAAGTAATCCCAGAATGATTTTTTAGTCGTAATTAAGATTATTTTTAGAGATTTTAATTGAAATGAGTTGACTGTAGATGATTTCCAGCAACCATTATCATGAGCAGAAGATACGTTCCTCTGAACTCATAAAGTGAAGCATTGGACAGCGGTGAATTAGAGCCAAAAAGTGCCTACCCGAACTGTACCAACTCACATAATTAGGTAAATTTTGTTATTCAAGGGACGAAATGAAGAAGGAAGAAAGTTGTATAAACAGAAGGAAAAATACAATATATGTAAATCTATATAAGGAATAAAATAAAAAGAGCTCGAATAAATAAACTGAAAAAATTAATGATTATTTCTTCAGTATCTGAAAGACATCTTCCAAAATAATCAGTTTTAGTGACAGGGCAATATGTGATGGTACCTTTCATCACATATGTATAAGATATATTATAACGATAAGATATCAATAACAAGTACTAGCACAAGCCATGAAGGGGAAAAAACTTATTAAGAAGTATATAATAAACATTAAAATATCTATTCCAACATCCAACAAAAGTAATCAGAGAAGATTAAATAAATATTTTGTAAGAAACCGTAGTTATAAAAAGAAATTCAGAAAAGAACAAACAAAGAAAAATTTCTAATAACGTGACAAAACCAATGGTTATGGTAGGTGAGGGGCATGAACAAATCCAACCCAATCTAATATGAACTACAGATGTATTGATAATAAAAAAATGAAACATACGACAGTGTATACCAAAAGAAGAATCAACATTTAATAGAAGAAATGAGAAGAGGCAAAGAACTAGGATTAGAACTTGGAAACAGAAGTTTGGACCAAGAGACATAACAAATAGACCCAATTTAATAAGTAAACTAACCCCATTCTTTTGAGTAACAATAAAATTGGTAGGAGGACCCAATAAATATAAAGAAAGTTAAGAATACAATGCAATAGAGTAAATAATAACAAAATATGTAATAGTATAAGAAACCATTGTAAGTCAATGAGCTAAAACAAGTGAAGGTAGTGAGAGTGCACTCCCAAAGTAATTGAATGATGATCAAAAGATCATAATATAAACCAGTGGGGAGTTGAAAGCCAGTGGGGGAAATTAAAGTGATAAAGGTCTTATGAACCACATATATGGAAGTAAGAACCAAAATATAGTGACAAAGTGTTTTTTGTTAAGTGTTTTGGTAAACTACAATGTTCTATTTTAAAATTGTAAACAGTTATTGGCGTTATGCTATAATTTAGATAATAGGCATAGTGATATACAAAAGAGTTAGGGTAATAAACACCCATGTTTAGTTGTGTTAGAAGTAGTTAATATGGGGAGCCTGTGTGTACCATTAATTTCAATGTTATAAATAGTTTGGTTGAAAAAATGTTAATGGTTTAGTGAACAGGATGTTCATAAACTATTCAAAAATGTTAATCAGGTAATTGGGAAGGATCTAATGGTATAAAAAAGCTATTGTACAGAAATAACTAACTGCTAGACATATAGGCCCAAAGAATTGAGCCAGACCCAAGCAACAACATTGAATTATTTAGATAAACATTACCAAATTAAAGAAAACAAAAAACAAAAGCTTGATTTTGATAAAATAGAAAGATGTTAATGGAGGGAGATGTATGAACCATCCATTACTGTCATAATATGGATAGGGAACATAATTGTAAAGTGTTTATTAAGCCACTAAGCTGACATGGCTTCAGTATTATTGTTATTGTCATAAAAATAGGTATAGGTATTTAAATTAATGATATTGTATGTAAAGTAGGAATACTCAGAATTATGTTTAGAAGTAAGAATAACAATGTTAGAAAATATTAGGTCTGTAAGACATACAGTAGAAATGTCAAACAAGATTAGGTCAATGCCTCCAAACACAAAATTATAAACCTGTCAAAACAGCCGATAAGAGGCCAAAATGGGGCGAGATTAGTATCAAAACGATTTAATTTTAATAAACAATAAAATGGTACTAATTAAAGATAAATTTAAGTCAAAATAAATGAAACATAATCTGAGGTGACGGAATTAAAATTGCCAGTTTTCAAAAGTTTAGTCACGTGACGTGGGGTCAGAGATTTAGACCAATCACAAAACACCAAAAGCCAGGTCACCAACGAAATTTAAACATATTTTGAGGGACAGTTGATTGTTAGACAAAAAACTATAAACTTCAACAGCGTATTGCTGGCAGTAAAAATTAATATAAACTGAGAGAAAACTTACTCCAGGAGAGGCATTTCCAGTAAAACATAACACAGAAAAGATCGACAACACATGACGCGGCACCAGAACAAAGAAAAACCAATACACTGATGAGAATTTAAGAAAATAGCCACTCAACCCAAGGCGTCCATTCCGAATATACAACCAAACGGTGAGAAATTTTGGTTAAGTCCAGGAGATCACTACATAACATCACAACAGTTTCCACCATAAAACATAGCTGTTCCAGATAAAGAAGGCTATATACAAACTATTACTATAAACTATTATAACTAAAACTTTATTTAAAGCACTCTAATTGGAATGTAAAAAACATATTTTTCCGAGATGCGAATCAGGCAGTCCGCCATGTTTTAATATAAAAGCACTGTTGCAACTTCTGAAAGTGAACAATTTTGACAACATTATTATATACATTTTGTTAGTTGATAAGAAGTAGATATGTTTGTAATGCATTGTATTTTTAAGTGAAAGCATATTTCCTATCTTTCCTAGCAACTCCAAATACCCATTACCTGAGAAATATAAAATATATATTGTGAATTTTTTGTTGTTGCGGACTATTTGTCACGGCGGATGAACTTATCTAACTGTAACTGTTCGACTAATAGAACGGTAAGTCGATCAATGTTTTAAAGAGATAACGAATAAAAAATGTAATTTGTCAATCATATCAGTTCTATTTTATTTCAGTAAAGTGATTATAAAGACCATTAATTACAGGAGACAGAAGAGGAAATTTTTAGTGGCAGCAAGGATATCTAGCACGCATCCAGCAAAGCGAATAAGTATATAGCCAGACACGAAAGTAGATCCAGTGGGCTGCGTACACGATCTGTTTCACAATTACAGAACAAATATTATTCATGCGCCGATTTCAAACGAACGGTGGCACACTACATTCTCGTTCCTATAAAATCGTTGTTAATCAACGAATACCGAATAATAACATAGTAAACGATAACAAAATAACTGATATAAATAATAATCACAACATAAGAACATTTACAAATCGATTGACGATTACAACCAAGTTTTGAAAGGTAACTTTATTCGTTATCCGGGCATACAAGATACATCGCAAAAACATCTGCGTTTTATTAAACACACGTACAATAATTTGTGTTATTACAGATTGACGCCAACAACAGGGGGGTTTTTAAAAAGGGGATAAATTCGATCGTTATAGATTGACGCATCCAACGTGGGCCTTTAAGACTCACAGATACACCTCAAAATCTATTGTTATAATATATATATATATATATATATTGTAACAAGAAATCACTGTATCGGGTTTACGTTTGTTTATGCCCTACGTTGTTAGTGTTATTTTTAACGTCTTCCACAGAATTTCCGTCTATTTATCTGTTATGTGTAATATGTTAGTATCCTACAAAAATGTTATTTTTCTTTTTTTTTTTAAATCGAGAGTATGTGATTATGAAAAATATTGACCAAGTTCTCTTTATTCTGTATTATATCAGGGCAGTTGTTTGAAAATAGGTAGGAGAGAGAGTGATAGAGAGAAAGATAATTACTGTCTTTGTATACGATCTAGTCGTTTAAAATTTTTCTGCGTGTTGCATCAGCTGTTTTCTATTTACGAACCCATTTAAGGTTATGTTATTTTGCAGTACTTAATAATTTCTGATGACTGGGCTAATCTTCTTACTCTTCTCTGCTATTCCTTCCTTTCCTGTAACAAACTACTATCTACCAGAAATAATACACCGTCCATTACCTAAAAGAAAGGTCTTTATTGAATTTATTTTAATTCAATGGAAATTATTGTCTTGTAATCATTAGTTTACAATCGATTATTTTTCGATATCACAACATTTTTCAATATTAGTTTTACATTACATATAACACAACAAATATTTTCAATTACAGTTTTTTTAGAAAGAAAAATTAATTAATTATATATATCCCAGGGTTATTTAAGGTTCTTTGAACTCTAAGAAAGTCAGAAATGCGTATTTATTAGTATCATACTTTACATTAAATAATATTTGTTTATTTTAAAATCTGATTCATTAAGTTTGTTTTTAAACCGCCAGAGCGCAGACTACGTATCTTCACAGAAAAACGAACACCAATAAAGATGGCTGCCGGAACGTTCCTAGTGACCACACATTTTTACTGTTTTTTGGTTAATTAAATAAAGTTTATTATGTTCAGCTTGTTTTCTTATGAATTGAAAGAGGTGGTGCTGTTTCTAGTGTTCTATACTTATTTGTGATTTGTAATTTTTTTATTTATGAAAGGAAGCAATCTCACCCAAAGATTTGTAATTCCGATGTCTAGGCCGAGAGATGTTTAGCTGGATTTTATGGTTTTCATCGATTTTCTGGCGTGAATTATTGTGTTCCAAGGATGTCTCTGGTGTAGTGGATGTTGCTGACTCGTTTCCTTAATTTTGTAGGGGTTTTTTATGAATGATAGTTATTATTTTTTTTTTAATTTTAAATGACATTACTTTTTTCATCTGATCACTTTAAATACCATTGAACAATCAAATCTAATTTCTTGTTGGTTAGTTACTCTTAGTAACCAAGAAATTTATGGTTTTTTATTGGCTAACCTAGGTACATTTTTAGTAAATAGGCTAGTATTAATTATTATTACTTCATTTCTTCTTTTAGAAAAAATACTCCTTTACAAATTTTAACTATAATTAAATTTAATTTATATAAGGTTTTTCTTCATATCTTTACTTAAGTTTGGCTATTTGTATTTTATAATTTAATGGTTTTTTACTTAGTTTATTTCGGACTTATATTTCAGTTAATGTATTCTTACTCTACACTGTTTTGATTTACACTCCATCTCTCTATTTTATATTAATTAGCCATTATTAATTTGATATAACCCTGGATTCCTTTAAACATAAACAAAAATAATATATTAATTACAGTGGTATTGCCTTTGTGGCCTAACAACACAAAACTACAACAACTTATCATTAGTATTACAGTTTATTGCTACAACACTGCATCTTCACATATTTGTGATTGATGTCCTTTTAAGTTTTTTAACACTTCCACATATTATACTATGTTACACTTTGTACATTGTTTTTATAGTATGATATTTAATCCCCATTTCTGACTTTTTGAATGGGTAATTACTGATTTTATTACTCTTATGATGATATTAATACTTCTTTATTTATTATCGGTACTGGGCATGGGTTATGTAATGTTACATAAAGCTCCCCCACTAGAACAGATTTATTTTTATTTTTTTTTATTAAAATTAATTGTTTGATTTCTAAATCTTCAGATTCTTTCATCATTCTTTATAATATATTCTCATTTCTGTTTGGTTATATACCTTTTATTTTGTTAATGGTAATTGACTTGATTTCATACTCAACTCACTCTCTTGGAGGCAAATTCATTAATGATATAATTTCTCATGGTGATGGTTTTTCAAACATCCCTTGATAAGGACTGGTCACAATAATTAGTAAAAACTTGTTTTAACACTCTCATATTTCTATTTACTTCTATAAATGTGCTTTCTCAATTGAGCTTCTGTCTGCTATCTTCTTTCTGTTTTCTTCCTTCATACTTCTGGAATCTGATATCAGTCTTCTCAGCTGTTTTATTATCCCTTAAATATTCAATTTCCTTAACATTCCCTAACACGTGAGCTGGGACAGTCCAGAGGGGCACTTTTGGAAACAACTCTGCTGGCCATACTACACTTAAATATAATACTGCTGGAATTCATGTACAGACAGTTATTAAATAAAAATTATACAATAATAGTCTATTTTTTGACTAATAAAAAACATTTTTGGGATTCTTCATGCTGTTGCTGTTTAAATTTAATTATATATTTCTTTTTCTTCTTGATTCCTTCTTATTTTCAGTAACTAATTCAGATAACATTATTGACAGGCATTATTTGTAAATCCTTTTGACTTTCCTTCTTGTGACAGATGTTCTTCGTATCATTTCTTCCTTTATCATTTTCAACTCCGAGAAATTCTAAATTGTAGCTGTATTAATTATTATCATTCTTTAGCTTCATTGTAATTATAGTCATTATATTATCCATTATTCTTCTTATTTTACCTTCTTATCTGAGCACATTACCATTAATTGTTTTTATTTATTTATTCTTCTTTTTGTTCCCATCAAAATATTATTTTTTCTCTTATTCTATTTTAAATCAGTTATTTATAAATAAATTATGTAATCTGTTCTTACATTCTCTTGGTGTTTTGTTGTTTATCTTAAATCATATTGTTTCTAAATATATTGAGTAAGTTGTCCTTACATGCTTTTTGAATTTTGTTGTTTTATTATATTTAATATTATTTATTTGGTTCCTTTTTTCCAATGGGTTGCTTGGTCGGTATACAGAAAATCAGTCTCCCCCCCCTTTTTTTTTTGTTGATTATTACTTGTTTTAATCATGGTCCATTAACTCATCTGCACTCGTCATTCGGATTACTGCAGTGTCCATAATGATTTTTGTCCTTGTTAAATAACTCTCTATCATCTGGTATTGCAACTCTGCTGATATTGAATTTTCATTAAATTCAATGGTTACCATCGTTTTCCGAACTCTTTCTTTCTTTGTAACATATTCTTCTACTACCATGTCTTGTAATTTTTCTAATACGCCTATTTCTATCATATTTATATGTAGTCTATTACACAAATATGTTGATGATATATCATTTACTGGTGATGTCACTGACCTTTTATTTACTGGTATATTTAATTTAAATATAGATTTAGTTAAGTTTTTTCTATAGCTATTCAAAACAGTCATTTCTCTGTAACTAACGATTGGGAGATTAAGTACATTAACCAGCCCACTCTTAATCATATCTACTTCTTCCCATGTATTTTTCCGTTTGTTAGGACGTATTATTCCTCTTTCTTTCGTTTTCTTAATTATTTGTTTCTTTACTCCCTTAATGTTAACTTCTATGTGCATCATCTTTTCTTTGTCTCTGTTATTTTTATTCTCCGATAGCAATGTATTTTGTTCTTCTCTAACTTCTATTTCCTTCCTGCTCTCTTCTGTTTTCTGACTTACTTTAATACCTTCGGAAGTGCTGTCTAGTGTTTTATTCAAATTCTTGAAACCACTGTCCATTGTTTCCTCTAACTTTCTGAAACTTTCATCCATTTGCTTATTTGTCTCCCCCTTTTATCCATCTGCTTTTTGGCTAAGTGTGTTACTGATCATTTCAATCTTCTCATGAATTTGCGTTATATTTTTATTATTTTCTTCAAATTTTGTGTTCATATATTCCCTTTGTCCGTCAATAGTTTCTCTCAATTTGTGGTATTGTTCATTCATGGTTTGTCTGATATCTTCATGAATGGTCTCAATTTTTTCGTTTAGTTGTTTTACTAAACTTTCCTGAATACTGTCTATTTTCTCATTAGTTTGCTTGTTTTGTTCCTTCAAAGTTTCGTTTTGTTTCTTTGAAGTTTCCTCCTGTTTCCTAAACTTTTCATCTATTTTATCATTTGTTTGTTTATTGCTTTCCATTATAATTCTCAGAATCTCCTGCATGCTCATGTCTTCTTTTGGGGCGGATTTATCTGGTTGGTCCCCTTGGGCATCCTCTTCAATTATTTCCTTTTCTGTGTCCATAACTACTTCGGTTTCTTCTTTATCGCCTGTCTGTTGTTCCATTTCACTGTCCGTGACTACTTCTATTTCTTGATCCTGTCCACTTTCTTCCTTCTCCATGTCTTCTGCCCTCTTCTTTGTCCTGCCTCTGGTATTATGCATTTTTTGGCTTCTTATAGTTGCCGACAAAAATTAGGTTTTTCGTTATATTAATTTGTGTATTGTAACACCACAAAATGTTACATAACCAAGACACACACCAGAAGGGTAAATAATTACACTAAAGTTATAGAAGTGAAACATTTGTAATGAATGTAGCAAAGAAGAGAGGGACCAGCAAAGAAGAAAGAAGAGGAAGGATCCCAAGAAGCAGTGATGAATACACTGCATGACACTACAACAAACACAATGACTGACTTTAACTAATGGACATGCAAAGTTCACAATAAGCTGTCAAACGAGCCAGTTCATGACATTAATGTGTAGAGTCATGTAAAAGTAAAACTAACTAACTAACTAATGACTGAAATAAAGTAATAACAATAACAGCATTTTGGCTGAGATTAGAAGAACCATGACAAATAAATAACAAAGCCTATGACTAGACTAGCTATGGCCACAATATATATTAAAACTAGCTTTACAAGCCCAGATGTAACATTAGTGGATAAAGATAGTTATAAAAGGAAGTCTTATATGTATGAGTAACTTCCTGATTAAACGAAATGTAATTAGTAATAATAATTAAGGAATAAACATGGTGCTATGAATGTGTCTAGACCATGCCTAAACGCATTTATGTCAGTAAGTTAATAGGGAAACAGGACTCCTAGTGAACATTAAATTTACTGAACAATGAATATAATTAAACGAGATGTGAAATACCACCACTCAATTATTATTGTATACCTTTAAATTGAGTAGGCCAGACAAAATGTATTTAGAGAATAAGGAATTTTTATAATAATGTATTATCATAATTATGTTAAGAATTAATATTGTTCAGATATAAATAGCTTTTAATTGTAATCATATATGTATTAGTATTCAAATAATAACGTTCTAAAGAGAACACAGTGTAAATAACAAAATGTAAAAAGATAGGAAATGGTCGCATTGTGCATTATTAGCAGACGACAGTGAGAAACCATGTTTCAAAACATTATTTGTACGCATTGTCAGAGAAAGCGAGGTTAAAACCGGCATTAAGCCATATCAAATTAAAGAGCAGAGACTAAACTTTAATTTGATGATAATAACCTCGAGATTGGAATTATAATAAGTGCATAGTGAGTGTTAGCATCATTTTTTATCAAAATTAAGAAATTGTCAAAGGAATACGGACAACAACGACAGTCGAGTACAGCGAGAGCGCCGGTGGCGGTTAATAAAAACAATACGTCATCGTAACGGTTATCTGTGCCAATCAAAAAAGAGTTTACTCAACAACTTTTGTCCCTAAACGCGATGAGGAGAAGGGGTATATAACCAGCGACGCTGAGAAATTCGTTAGATTCGCTACCTCCACCTCGAGCCATCCAGTCGCCGCTCGTCAGTATCATACATTTTAATGACTTAATACAATATAATATTATCTTGTTGTTGCATCCTCTTCGTTCACTTTATTAATTTAATAATATATATATTATTATATACAATATAATAGTAGTAAATACTTCAAAATTCATCAAAATAATCAACAGTACAGCGATTTATCACACGGAAAGTGCATCGACAAGTAATAAGTGAATATTTTTAATTAGTGCGTGTGTTCGGAACGAGCGAAAGCATTTTAACCTGTAAGGTGACTAACCCAGTTTTATGAAGAAGAGGGTATATTTCTCGTTCCAAGTGCGAATAAAGTGTAGTTAGCCCGTGATCATTATAATCCGATCACTGAAGTGTTTAATTTTTAATCTATACGATTAAAAAGAAGTAAGGTAATACAGTCACCAATTTTATTGTTTATCTGTTTTCACTGATCACAATTATCAACACTATTGTACTGACGCAAAGACAACCAAACTTTTAATAACAAACACCGTATCAATTTATTTAGAGGATTAAATAATCCAATGTAAGGATATTTGTGTTAGAGTTAAGCATTATAATATTTGTTAGGATATAAGCATACGAAATGATCGCTAACCTCAAAAATAATTGCGAGTTTTTTAAAAGAGGCCAAATATGAATTATCATCACAGTAATGTCTGTCAAGGCAATTAAAAGTATTCTATTTGTATTTCCAAGAACCTACCCGTGAGGTAACTTATAAATTACAACTAGAATTTGTTAATAATTATAGGAGTTTTATATTGTTCTAAATTGAGCTAGGCCAGATAGTAGATGGGCAACTTACCATCCAGATTGTATTAATGTAATAATTGTAATTTTTATTTGAATTGATTTTAAAGGGTAGAATAAACCCGTAATGTTATACAGTATAAACTTTGGTTCCAATTATTTCATTTAGATAAGCAATACTCAGCATAGAGTACATTGAGATAACTTTGAGCAGGAATATTACAATACTATATCTGAATTATTTTAAATGCCCTAAGCATTTAAACAAGATATAAAGTGAACATATACAATTTTAAAATTTAACAATTTGTTTTTTTTCATGGGAACCTTTCATAAAGTAAACCCATGTGGCGCCCACATTACATACAAGGAGTTGTATAACCTTGTTTATAAAGTATAAGCTGGTCATAAGAGAATCTTGACAGTTTATTCTGGGTAAGTGAACGTTAGAACTTCAAGTACTACTACCAGGTACGTGAAAGTGTTTTTTTATGTTAAATAATTTGTCCAGACAATACTTGACGGTACTTACACTGACGACATTTAACCAAGAAGAGGAGTTCCACTCCAAGATCGACGCTACGGTTGCATTCATTTACCGACCAGCAATTATTATATTATCCATAAATATTATCACACTATAATTACACAAGTAATATTTACCAATTATCACAAAAAAGGATTACTGCATATAAAGTAGAGACTTCACTAAACATATTAACATTTTAACTTGTAACCTGAAACATTTTAAACACCTGTAAGTGGTTTTACTACAAATTGACGCATCCAACGTGTGGCATCATCATCATCTATTTGTTTTACTACAAATTGGCGACCAACAGAGTGCGGCTTTAAAAATATTAAATTAATAAATTTTTAATATTAAATTAGCCCGGCAAATACAATAGAACTATCATGCCTCACACACACAGACACGATACTAGGTACAAGGCCAGCCAAGGAGAAGGCGCACAAGCGAACACCGAAGCAAATATGGAGGTACAGGAGACGCAACCAACAACCGAAATGGAAGTTGCAACCAATAATACCGTGGAAAATCAACACGAAGGAATGCCTCTTGCAGAACCTGAGCAACCCAGACAGACTGAGAAAGTCACACAAACATGGATCGCAGATTTCCAAGAATGGTTGAAGAAGATGATGGAAGTGACAAATAAAAATATAGAGTCATTGAAGGAAGATAGTCAAAGGAATATAGAGTCATTGAAGGACGATTTAAAGAAGAATAACGAATCGATTAATAAGAAAATAGACGACAACAGTAAGACTTTGAAGGAAGATTTAAATACAAAATTAGACGATATCAGCAAGAGGATGGAGGAGAATAACGAGAAAATAAACACAAAAATAGACATGGAGATAACAGTAGTCAGAAGGGAGATTGCGGAAGTACACGAGAGGTGTGAACAACACAGCCAAGATTTACAACGTACTAGAGAAGAGGTTGATGGACGAATCAACAATATAGAAGAAATCAATGAAGCCCGAATCGAGTCGCTGAAAAAGATGAGCCAGGACGAGATCAAACGAGTGAGAATGGATGTGGGAGAAAGATGTGAAGAAATAGACGCATCAGTGAACACCATAAGAACCCTGACTGTTACCAATAAAGAAAAAATAGAGGAACTACATCAACGGGAGATCCTACAGATGCGCGAAGAAATAGAAATCATTCGTAATCGACCAGCACAGGGTCACTACCTACAACCCATGGATAACCGTGATGTTATCAATTTTAAGAATTACAAGAAAAACCCTATCGAATTTCTAGAACGAGTGGATGAAAACCTGACCAGAATCCGGGAGAGCAGATGGACAGTAATACGCAGTTTGATGGATGAATACTTCAAAGAAATCCACGATAATTGGTGGACTGCAACACGCCACGAGGTCCAGAGTTACGAGGAGTTCAAGACACTGTCAGGGCCAAATACTGGTCGGAGTCTATGCAGAACATAGTGCGGGACGATATCTGTAATGGCAAATATGACGCCAGTCGAGGAACCACTCCAACTTCTTACTTCCTTGGTAAGGTATGTGTGGCGCGAAACCTCGAACCGAGGATACCAGAGGAGTGCCTGGTCACCAAGCTCGCTTGTCATTATGATGAGGGAGTAGCCAGATCACGTCAATGGGGACAAATCAAAACGGTCCAAGCCATGGCAGCTCTGCTTGAGGATAGCGAACACGAGGGCTACTATAGAAGGAGACGCAAGAGGAATGAGAACTTTCATGACAGAAGTGGTAACCCAAATAATAACAACACTAACTTCCGGAATTACCGAAGTAATTTTAACAATTATAATCATAATAATGTGAACCAAAATAACGAGAATAGTTATCGGCCAAATAATCAGGGTAATAATAATAATTATGCTGGTAATAATAATAATAATAATAATAATACAAGGCGGCCGCAAAATCATAACAACAACCCCAACCGACCCCAGAACCAGGGTGGGAACAACCAACCGCAGCAATACCGAAGGGCCAACTATGTCCAGGCCAACAATGAATAGGGGAGGAGGCGGTACTATCCAAGGCGCTGTAGCTTCAACGGTCATGATAATGAAGAGTACCAGGACGGAGACAGAAGAAATTCGAGAGGCTGGCAACGAAGGAGCAGAAGTATCGAAGGCGACAGCCGAAATAATGATTACCAACCCCAAGTAAACTTCATACAAGCCCGTAACCAACCCAACCCTAGAAGACCCGATACCAGATCACAAACAGACATCATGAATAATAATGATGGTGAGAATTGGGTAACAGTCTGTGACAGGCCTGGCTTTTCAATACTGCATAACCAAGCCAGTAGCGTCGAAGACTCCAGATCCGGGAACGGAAACCAAGGACAGGACGATCCATCTATGAGGGTCCGAATGGCCTACAATCAACAGAACCCACCAGAACGCTGGATTCCCCTAAGAGGAGACGGCAGCCGACCCAGCACATCCCAAGACGTGAGACGACAGGAACCAGAATGTTCCGAATACCGAGCGAGATGGTAAGGCCATGAAAATAATAAAGGCACAGTCACAAAAAACATTCAGAACTATGTGAACCTAATTAAAGAATATTAAACATATTATGTATAATGAGACTTATCATGAGATGTAGAATGTCATAATGTTTACAGTACCCAGATATGTAATACTATAAGCAGAAATCAAAAATGAATCCATAAAAATGTAATTGACCCATAATGAGCCCAATAGAATGGTGAAAGCACAAAGACCCCCTTATATACTATTGAATGAACATATTATACTATTGAATGAACATAATATACTATAATGCTTCATCCTTCAACATTAATTTCAATAAATGAAATTAAACATTCAGAATAAGTGGTAAACATCTATCACTTGAAGGAGCAGAGAAGAAAAACAACAAAGCGAGTAATACAGCAGAAGGATTTAACAAGGAATGAGAATGATGAAAATAATAATATGAGGAGCAACCACCAAAAAAGAGTTGAGTTAATAAAGATAAATGTGAATAAAAGACCAATACAAACAAATCAAACACAATGTGCTTCATCCTTCAATATTAATTTCAACAAATGAAATTAAACATCCAGAATAAGTGGTAAACATCTATCACTTGAAGGAGCAGAGAAGAAAAACAACAAAGCGAGTAATACAGAAGAAGGCTATAACAAGGAATGAGAATAGTAATTAAATGATAAAGAAAAATGTTTATCATATTGTATATACCAAGAATGTTTATCATATATTGTATATAACAAAATGTTTATCAAATGAGTATTGTAAACCCTTGATAATCAAAGATGATAACGAACAAAGCGTTAAAAAACCCAGTGTATAAACAGTGTTAAGAGTGAACTATGGTGAAACTAAGGAAGAATTTAAAGATCACTGCATAATTATATAGGGATAAATTTAAGAGTGTAATTTAAAAACATTGAAATAACCAAAACAACTTACAAACTAGTATTGAAGAATAGCAACCAGGCTGATAAATAATATAACCAATATGTCAAGTTATAAATAAAATAATGACCTGTGAAGAGAAGTATGTTAAATAAAATGTTAACGCATGAACAGTGATAATAATGAAACCTCTAATACCTTGAATGTTATATTGAATATGATGTCTTATTGAAAAAATAAATGATATATTATGTTTTATGTGTTGTGATAGTGCAACTGTTGTTATGTGCAACTTTTTATTGTCCCAGACAGAGATGAGGATTCCTCTGATTGTGAGGATGTGTAGCTGAGGAACGGCGGAGAATGGAAGCCAAATAGAGCCCCTCTGATTCCAAACCCACTATAAATGTTAGGGAATTTAATTGTAATATGTCAAGGATTATAAATAAACCACTATGAGGTAAAATGAAAGAACAAAAGAGTTTGTCACAAGAATCAAGATGTGTATAATGTAAAGAAAAATGTGTTATTGTAAAACAGGAAATTGTTAATTTAAGAACTAAGATATGTTATAACTGAATGACTAAGAGTATAAGAAACTTAAAAGATACTAGTAAGCTAAAAATAATACTAGCAAAGAACTCAGTCTAGTGCAACACACCAACAGACTATCGAACTTAATGCAGATAGAAGCAGTAATAGTATGATGAAACAAAATAAAGTGATAATGTCTTCAAACTATAGAACTTTTCTCAAATTATCAATTTTGAGAGGGGAGTATATGTAACACCACAAAATGTTACATAACCAAGACACACACCAGAAGGGTAAATAATTACACTAAAGTTATAGAAGTGAATCATTTGTAATGAATGTAGCAAAGAAGAGAGGGACCAGCAAAGAAGAAAGAAGAGGAAGGATCCCAAGAAGCAGTGATGAATACACTGCATGACACTACAACAAACACAATGACTGACTTTAACTAATGGACATGCAAAGTTCACAATAAGCTGTCAAACGAGCCAGTTCATGACATTAATGTGTAGAGTCATGTAAAAGTAAAACTAACTAACTAATGACTGAAATAAAGTAATAACAATAACAGCATTTTGGCTGAGATTAGAAGAACCATGACAAATAAATAACAAAGCCTATGACTAGACTAGCTATGGCCACAATATATATTAAAACTAGCTTTACAAGCCCAGATGTAACATTAGTGGATAAAGATAGTTATAAAAGGAAGTCTTATATGTATGGGCAACTTCCTGATTAAACGAAATGTAATTAGTAATAATAATTAAGGAATAAACATGGTGCTATGAATGTGTCTAGACCATGCCTAAACGCATTTATGTCAGTAAGTTAATAGGGAAACAGGACTCCTAGTGAACATTAAATTTACTGAACAATGAATATAATTAAACGAGATGTGAAATACCACCACTCAATTATTATTGTATACCTTTAAATTGAGTAGGCCAGACAAAATGTATTTAGAGAATAAGGAATTTTTATAATAACGTATTATCATAATTATGTTAAGAATTAATATTGTTCAGATATAAATAGCTTTTAATTGTAATCATATTGTAACCTTACGATTCTGCTGATTTTAATTATACGATAGATTACATGTTAAACTTATAGTCATGTTTACAAAATTCGGGCGCCATCTTTATTACATATGTTGTCATACATTATAGGGCAGGAATTCGTTACGCGAAGTTGTGAAGAACGGAAGTTGCTTGAAATAATAAGATATCTGTTTAAAATTGTTACCAATGAAATACCCTTTTTATTTTATAGACATCTTACATAATAATCTTGCAAGTGTTAAACAAACTCTAAACCCTCCAAAATCATAATACAGGTAAATGTGTTATTATATAATATTATGTACTTACGTGACTATATCCTTACATATCGTAATATATTTAGGTGTGCACAACCCAGCACTTAGTAATTACTCACGCACACGCAATCTCTCTCTCTCTCTCTCTCTCTCTCTCTCTCTCTCTCTCTCTCTCTCTCTCTCTCTCTCTCTCTCTCTCTCTCTCTCTCTCTCTCATGGTACAATTTGTTATGTTATGAGCTCATTTGTTGTTTAAAAGTGACATTTTGAATAATTGAATTTATATGTTACGTGGTCATATTACGACGGAATTTGATGTGAAAATAAAATAATCTTGTGTGTGATGGAACGTTCTCACCAAAGTCGTAGCTGTTGTGCGTTCTCACCAAATAGTTGGATGTCTATTGTTTTGCGAACTTCGCGTACCGCGAGTTCGTCGACTTTTACCGGTCACATCTTTGACGTTGAAACACTGTAGTTAAATAGTTTATTAACCACTTACAGTGGTTTAAATATTAAAATTCACGTATGAGTGAACGGGTGGCCGGCCGGCTCTGCTCACTGTTGCAGATGGAATGACGAAGAGTCTTTGTTATATGTTGCCGAGGTGGGGTGAACCTACGTCACACGTTCTTTGTTAAGCTGTTGACAGCATCGTGTTGTTGATGTAAACACATTCTCGGCCGCTGACGTAATTAAGGAGCGTCACTGTTATCGCAACAAATTACATATTGTTTTTGTGATGTTTCACAGTTTTTGCTATGAATCGGTCCAAATCCTGGCAAATATTATTATACACTCCACTCACTATATATTCATACTGGTTATTTAAGGTTGGTTTGATTATGACCAAACTAAGAAAATACAATAGTTATGGTTTTATTTACCATATGTAAGGTAATTATAAAACTTACCATGATTGTACCATTACAATATATGTATTAGTATTCAAATAATAACGTTCTAAAGAGAACACAGTGTAAATAACAAAATGTAAAAAGGTAGGAAATGGTCGCATTGTGCATTATTAGCAGATGACAATGAGAAACCATGTTTCAAAACATTATTTGTACGCATTGTCAGAGAAAGCGAGGTTAAAACCGGCATTAAGCCATATCAAATTAAAGAGCAGAGACTAAACTTTAATTTGATGATAATAACCTCGAGATCGGAATTATAATAAGTGCATAGTGAGTGTTAGCATCATTTTTTATCAAAATTAAGAAATTGTCAAAGGAATACGGACAACAACGACAGTCGAGTACAGCGAGAGCGCCGGTGGCGGTTAATAAAAACAATACGTCATCGTAACGGTTATATGTGCCAATCAAAAAAGAGTTTACTCAACGACTTTTGTCCCTAAACGCGATGAAGAGAAGGGGTATATAACCAGCGACGCTGAGAAATTCGTTAGAGGAGAATTCTGAGATCAGCCTGCGAACGAGAAGGTCGTGCCTACCTGCCGCTCCGTAAGGGTCGACAAATCTACTCTGCTTAGTGAAGTGAGTGTATATAGTGCCGTAGAGTGTATCTGTTCGGTTTCGAACTTACAATACACTATCCGTGTGTGTGTTCTCTGTGAGTTACGAGGTCAATCAGGTATTTATACATATTAATTAACGTTTGCCAAGAACGATTGAGTGTTGTGTGTGAAAGGAAACTGTCACCCTTTGTCTGAGCAGCTCTGCTGCCCAGGCCTGAGCTCTGTCAGTCGTTTGTTTGAGCGCGTGTCTCAGATTTGACTGGAAATTCGCTTTACACCACCTGAGTAACTAGTTAATTACCGCATATTGTTTTTACTTTTAAGTTATTCACTAATTACTAACACACGCACACACACAATACATCTTTCGTCGTCTCCGCTCGGACTTCTAGTCCTGTGGCACTCGCACACTTATTACATTTACAGCATCACTTTTTCAAAAATGTAGCCATAAATTATTCACTCCTACACTTCCCGTAATAACTACCCGCCCTGTGTAACTCTTACCTCGCCCCGGTGGCATACACGCTACATTACACACATTAACTCCACTCATTCCGAACTGTAATATTACCAATACAAACGCCCCTATATACAGTACACTTTACACACACAACATTTGCAGCCAAGACTTCCTCAGTAGCATAAGCAGTCAGTTCTTACTAACTATTTGTTTATTTTTATATTAAGTGTAATAACACACAGTTCAATTCCTATTTAATTATAACCCAATAACGTACATACGTAATAACGTACTTTTCTCTTAGTCTTTGTGCCGCCAACCTCCCCCTTGTAACTGTCAAAAACCCCGCACACCTCACTCCCTCATCACTCGACCGCCTGGCATTTTAATTGCCTAGCTGTCGCTCCCCCTCGCCCCTCACCCTCAACTCCACGTAACAGCTGCACACGACCGTTAGACTGTGTTCATTTACGCTCTCTCTCATACACGTATAATCCACAGTCTTCTCACTCGCACGCATACACTTCCTACATACCTCTACCCACACACCGCCACCCGCTTTCTTTGTTCACTGATTCGAATCTGCGCTCTCACTCCTACTCGTATACCCTTCTCACTTGCACACGCGCGCTGACTGTACTTGTACACAGCGCTGCCTGTACATTCCCCCCTTACAACAGCTGCCAGCTCTTCTTTCTCACTTGCACACACACAAACCCCCTTTTCTCTCTCTCATCGACAGAACCGCACACCTCTCACATTATTAACTTAACAAGGCTGCTTCCCACACTTTATGCTCTTGTTCATACACAAACACCCATTGTTACCTAACCGCATTACTTTTACTCTACCCTTCTCTTCAGACTCCCTTTCTTTCTCTGTCCCACTAACACGCTACCGCCTCAACACTGCTGTCCTTGCAAATTCATACGCACGCGTCTCCCCCTTTCATTCTAAAACCTACCTACACTTACTGCCTACATACTACTCGACACATTGCCGACCTAATACTCTTATTCCCTTCTCTTTACTTACTAATTACTTTAATTATTTATTCTGCACACTCTACTTTGCACACTTCCCTGACTGATAGCCTCGCTCAATTGTATTTTAACCATGACCAAATGCAAACACCGACCACCCGCTACCTCCCAAAAACATCCACCTGATCGCTCTCCATCCCCTGCTTCCTCACTCGCCTCATCAGCCTCCTCAATTTCTATACCAAATACTCGCTCTCGTAAAAGGCAAGCTACACCCAAATCGGCCTCGCCAATCCCCCCTCACCCCAATCGCTATCACCCTCCACCTCAGTCCCCCTTAACCAGCGCCAACCTACCGCTACTAATACCCCCCCGCCTCCTCAATCCCAAACTTTATTAATCCTGAAGCACACAAAGAATCCAAACAACCCAATCTTCCTCTCCAACCTCATCAAAACCCATTGCCCAAAACTTCGGCTCCCCCGCAACTTCTTCTCCCCCCAAAACGCTATTACCACCCTGCAATTCTCCACCCTCACACACCTCCAATTGTTCTGTCATTCTATACCCGTGACCACTTTAGGACCTAATGCCGTATACAGGGCATTCCAAACCACACAGCCGACACAGAAACCCAAAGACCCCCCCAGAAAACCTCTTAAAACCCTAGTCGTCCGTGGTGTCGCACCAGACATCGACATACTGGACTTCCAGGAAGCTTTGGAAGAGGACCAGCGCCTCCAAATAGCTTTCTGCAAGCGGATTATGTCGGATCTGGGACCGACCGGCCTCATCCGCATTTTTAGCCACGACTCCGAAACAATAAACCTCCTACTAACGGAAGGCGCCTTTGTCGCTGGAAGACACTACCGGACGGAAGAGTCCAGACAGACAGAACGACACATACCTTGCCCCCGTTGCCACCTTTATGGCCACACCGCTTCCTCTTGTTCCTACCAACCCCGTTGCCGCATGTGCGGCAACAAAACTCCCACTACCATTTGTCCACATACCAACCATGACTTTAGCTCGCCGTTCTGTGCAACGTGTAACTCCTCCACAGACCATTTCACGGGCCAAACTAAATGTCCGAAATATCCAAAACAGACACCGGTCCCTACCTCGCAAGCCCCCGTCGTCCCAATAATACCCGCCTCACCACCTAAAGCAAACCCGTGGAAACCACAACCCACAGACTTCCCCTCTCTCAATACCGCTATCGCCACTCCCTCCGCACCTACACAAACCGCCCCCACCTTACCTCAACCGGTCGATGACCAACCCGCCGACACCGAAACTACTCCTGAAACCCCCAACGCTTCTCCTACTCCAACAACAATTGACACGACGACTATCCTCGGCCTCTTTCAGTCGATGATGACCGACGTCCAAAAAATGATAACAGACATGACTCGATCAGTCTTCGACGCCCTCATCGCAGTCATTTATAATGTTACAAAACCCGTTTCCCACAACAAACTCCGAACCAGTGTCAACCAGATCACTAAACGACTTTTTGACACGAGGACGCTTTTTAACCGAACCCCTGAAGGCCTTACAATCCTTCACTCCAAATCCAAGCGATAAGCTTAGATGGGAGAAGACGGCAGCGTAATCCACAAAAACCATCTCACCCTTCTTCATCTCAACGTTCGCAGCCTCCGGGCTCGACGAGATGAACTCCTCCTCTTTCTACAGGAATCCCATACAGACGTTGCCACCCTCAATGAAACTTACCTAACTGCCAGACATCACCTGTTCTTCCCAGGCTATACCCTCTTCAGGCAGGACAATGAATCTCACTCGGGCGGAGTTGCGATACTTGTTCGTAACTCTCTCCGAGCGAAAGTAGTACCCCTACCAAACAGCCCGACTGACTCACTTCTAGTCAAACTCAGTTTCGCAAACTCCCCTCCCCTCTTCATCGCAACCTACTACTGCCCCCCACGTGCCGACCTAGACGTCAACTACCTCCATCATTTGGCCATGACCTACCCCCGTTTACTTCTCTTCGGAGATCTAACGCCCACCACCGACAACTCGGAGACCGTTATAACACCGTCCGAGGTACGAGTGTGCTTCAGGCGGTCAATAACTTCGGTCTCAGGCACCATCGTACCCCGTTTACCCACCAGCCGGTAACTCCGGCCCAACGACCTACCTGTCCAGATAAGCTGTTTACCTCAGCTGACATCTCCCGTAAAATAAGCGGGATCTCCCAAGGCCCGGATGTTGGCTCTGACCACATCCCTATTCTACTAGTAATTTCCTACGGCCACGTAAAATACCCCACCCTGGAACCCCGCACGACGGCCGTAACAGACTTTCACGCTGCCGACTGGCCTCTTTTCTCTCACGCTTTAGCTTCCCTTATATCCCCTCTTCCAGCCCCACCCACCACCCCCGCACAAACGGACGTTTACAATGACTTCCTCACGACATCGATTCAGACGGCGATGGCACAAGCCGTACCGACGAAACACGTCCGCTACTCCCAGCTCAAACTCCCTCCCCCGGTCCTTGCACTGATACGCCGGAAACGCTGGATCCGCCGCCTCTTAAACAGAGATCGGCGGAATGAGCATCTCTGCTTGGAATACAGGAGACTTTCAAATGCCGTCAAGATCGCCATAAAAGACTTTCGATCTTCCCGCATTGAGAGCCTCTGTACTTCAGTACAGGATTCCTTCCACAACGACACACCCAGATTCTGGAAACAAGTCAAACGTCTCCACAACCCGCCCAAAGCCGATACCCCTCGCCAGTCAGGCGACCGCCTTCTTGTCAGCGATGAGGAGAAGGCCGCTACATTCAGGACTCTCTCCAGACCATCCATAGCCACCCCGTTAGCCCGGACTTTGACGCCATCACCAAAAATTTGATAGACACTTTTTTAACCACCCACTCAGACCTCTTCACCCCATACGACGTCCTGACCGCAGACCACGACCATCCGCTGGAGCGGCCCATCGACCCAGACGACATCAAAGACAGACTTAGTAAATGCAGAAATACTGCCCCCGGACCTGATGGAATACCCAACCGAACTTTAAAAGCGCTCCCTGCCACTGCTATCGAAGCCCTAGCCCATCTGTACACTGCTAGTCTCCTCCTCGGCTACGTCCCGCAGGCCTGGAAACATGCCCATGTCCTCATTTCCCCAAACCTCTAAAAAGCGCCAGCCTCCCGTCGAACTATCGCCCGATTTCTCTAACCCCTGCAATCTCCAGGCTTTTCGAGAAAATCCTCGTCGCCAGGATACATCCCCACCTACAAACTCATAGCGTCCTCCCCAGTACCCAGGGCGGATTCCGCCCTGGCTACAACATATATGACCAACTTGTAGCGCCATTCAGGACAACTCGGCCCGCAAACACCCGACCATCTTAGCCCTACTCAACATCTGCAAAGCCTTCGACTCTGTCTGGCACAATGGCCTCCGATTTAAGATCCTCGGATGTCACTTTCCCCCAACCATCATCAAATGGCTCTCCCAGTTCCTGGATGGACGCACTGCACAAGTCCGAGTCCGTCAGCATCTCTCGGCACCCTTCCACCTCAATGCCGGTGTCCCCCAAGGCTCCGCCATTAGCCCGCTACTTTATATCATCTTTACTAAATACACCCCTCCCCCCGCCAACTCAACCCTACCCATCTGCAGGCCTAGCCCAATCCGCCGACGATACTGCCTACTGGGTCTCAGCAGGCGCACACCGGCAGGTCCCAATCAAACTACAACAAATCCTAGAACCTTTCTTCGCCTACTGTAATACTTGGCGAATAACAGTAAACGCGGACAAAACCCAACTCTGTGTTTTCAACTCCACTGGACGCAACATGACGCATTTCTATAACACGCCCATCCGCGTTGGCGCATCATCAGTACGTCTGAAGCGTGATTGCCAATATCTGGGCGTCACGCTTGACTACAAACTTACCTGGCGACCACACATCAAACGCACAACTACCATCGCCCGTACCCGCCTCCGTTCTCTCAGAACCCTCAGCCGACTAAACCACTGCTCCAGCGACTTACTAGGCCGCATCTATACTACATGTATCCGACCCATCCTCACATATGCCCACCCAGTTCTCCTTACCGCCTCCCCAGCCTACCTCGATCTCCACCGTGTCACAGAACGATGGGCCCTACGACTCATATACCGCCGACCACGCCTTACGAAGACCTCCAATGCCGCCCTGTATGCGCTTAACACCCGCTTCCCTGACCTAGATTCCTTCCTTGTTAAGCTCAACTGGAAGTATTCCCGCACAGCCTCCCGCCGCAATTCCATACAAACGATAGTCCCTTCAATTAATAGAAACACCCGCAATACAAGCCGACCTTCCTACCTACTAAATCGCCTCCTTGCAATAGCCAATGGTCCTCCCCCTCGCCTCCAACCTCGCCGGCGTCAAAGACACAGACCTACTTAAGCAGTAATACATACATTTCCCCGCCAAGGACTTATCTCTTCCCGGCAGTAGCGACCTGACATCCCAAAGCAGCCTAAATAATCAACACACGATAAAACTCCCCCACACTCTCTTCACTTCACCACAGTAAACACACGCTCTAGTTCCCCACACTTACGTACCCGCATATAATCCAAATCTGTTCCTTCCGCCTCCCTTGACGGCACCCTGTCGCCACCTAACAGATTTGGCGACCAGCGTCACACATCCCTGTCTTGGCCGCCCCCCCGAAAGAACGTCGCAGAAGAAATATGAAGAAATAAATAAAACAAAGCAAAATGAATAAATAAAGATGCCACAAAATACCTATAACGGCCACATTCATCTACCTCTCCCGCTAGCGTATGGCTACACACTACACTCTCATACAATATAACCACAACACACAATACTCTCCCAACTACGTGCCTCCACCTTCTCCGCGGCCCGGTCGTCTGGCGTACGTCTCCCCAAAATCCCTTACCCACACGGCTGAAGGGAGCTCGTCTCCAAAACAGCCCGAGTCTGACCATACTGGTCAAAAAAAAAAAAAAAAAAAAAAAAAAAAGAAAATCATTACATTCGCTACCTCTACCTCGAGCCATCCAGTCGCTGCTCATCAGTATCATACATTTTAATGACTTAATACAATATAATAGTAGTAAATACTTCAAAATTCGGTAATTGTTTACGATACTACGTAAGTTAAAATTGCGGTGAAATATTTTTTTTCATATTCTTCTATACTATATAAACACGAGAAAAATAATTGTAAACGGCGGTCGAACCTATTTACGGAGAAAAAAAATTAAATAATTACTCACATAAGAACGCATGCATCAGCCAGTGAACGCCATTTTCAGTTTGTGTAATGTGTACAACGGTACAGGACGGCGCGTGATGTCACCGCTTGTACATCAGCTGTCGCTCCAAATTGGACTTTGGGATGTATATAATTGTTGCAAAAATGAAGGCGAACCATTTTCCAAACATTTACAAGCGAGTTGGATGAAAAGCGAGTTGAGCCGATACCTGCCGGTTAGGTTTGGAGGGGCGGCCCGAAGGGCCGCGGATATAGTTCATTGTTCCAGATAATTCTTGCAAAAATTGGACTGTATGAAAAGCGAGTTGAGTCAATTCTGAAATCCGGACAAATTTTGCCAAACGGCAAAAATTACCAAACGCCAAAAATTACCAAACGCCGACGTAATGCTGACTTTTGATTGGCTGAGTTCAAAATTTTGTAATCTCTGATTTGTAATTGGTTAAGAGGAAAAGAGCGGTTTGGCCGTTTAAGTTTTAGAGAAAACGCTGCCGTTCCGCGTCAGGTCGTGTTGTGTGGGAATGTATTTTGTGATTTTCAGTGCTTCAGTTTGTGTTTGTGTAATTGTGCGGTGTTATTAATTATGGTTTAATTATTTCTGTTGTTTAGGGTTATTTACTATTATTAACGTTTGTAATATTGAGCCGATTACTTTATAAATTTATGAAGTACAGCGTTGGGTACTCCGCGTAATGTGATTTTCAGTGCTTTAGTTTGTGTAATTGTGTAACATTTTAATACACAATGGCCTGCTACATTAAGGTAAGATTTTCATCTTTTCATAATTATATGCATGGATTCCATGTCACCGTGTGTGTGTGTGTGTGAAATATTCAAATTGCCGTGAAATATTTCTTTTTCTATTCTTCTATACTATATAAACACGAGAAAAATAATTTTAAACGGCAGTCGAACCTATTTACGAAGAAAAAAAAATTAAATAATTTCTCCCATAAGGCGCCAAAAAACGCCACGTTATTTGCCGCATAAACTTATGAAGTGCAGCGCTGGGTACTCTGCGTAATGACGTCATAACTCGTCATTTGCTGTGCACTTGTCCGCCGTTGCTTAATTAACATGGCGGCCATTCACTTTACATGCGCGCTTATGGGAGTAATTATTTAATTTTTTTTCTCCGTAAATAGGTTCGACCGCCGTTTAAAATTATTTTTCTCGTGCTTATATAATATAGAAGAATAGGAAAAGAAATATTTCACCGCAATTTTAGCTTAAGTAGTATCGTAAATAATTACCCAAAATTCATCAAAATAATCAAAAGTACAGCGATTCATCACACGGAAAGTGCATCGACAAGTAATAAGTGAATATTTTTAATTAGTGCGTGTGTTCGGAACGAGCAAAAGCATTTTAACCTGTAAGGTGACTAACCCAGTTTTATGAAGAAGAGGGTATATTTCTCGTTCCAAGTGCGAATAAAGTGTAGTTAGCCCGTGATCATTATAATCAGATCACTGAAGTGTTTAATTTTTAATCTATACGATTAAAAAGAAGTAAGGTAATACAGTGACCAATTTTATTGTTTATCTGTTTTCACTGATCACAATTATCAACACTATTGTACTGATGCAAAGACAACCAAACTTTTAATAACAAACACCGTATCAATTTATTTAGAGGATTAAATAATCCAATGTAAGGATATTTGTGTTAGAGTTAAGCATTATAATATTTGTTAGGATATAAGCATACGAAATGATCACTAACCTCAAAAATAATTGTGAGTTTTTTAAAAGAGGCCAAATACAGTAGAAGCCCGATATAGCGCGGTCCGATATACCGCGGATTCGGATATAACGCGGTGAAGAGTATGTCGCCCGTTATTAGCGAAAATTCTTACTTGTAGAGAGTGAGTAAATTATGAATTGTTTATCGTGACTTCCGTAGCCACATTGGAATGCGTTGCGTTTATTATAAACAAAGGCTTGTTGTTGGAAACGGCGTTGTAAACAACAGCCAGAATTGCCAGTTCAAGTGTACCTGTAGACATAAACAATTGCCCCGTATTTACAGTCTCTACGTTTCTAAGAATTCATGCCAAGGCAAGCAGCCAACTAAATCCCTTCTCTCCCTCATACTCTTATATTACAGTATAAGATCATACTCTGATATTATCTTATCAAAGTGTATAGTTGTAGCGGGGCATTTTTGGGGCCTACCTGAGACAATGTAAAGAAGTTTATATTTTATTGATAATAAATAACATATTTTGTATTTTTTTTATAAATAAATAATAATAACTTTATCCCTTGTTGAGTGATAAGGACAGAAATTATAAATTTTGTAACCGAGAGGTAAATTTGTTTGAAATGAAAACAACCGTGGCAACATTGACTGTGCAGAATTGTTTAACAATGTTTTGTAAAACCAGTATGAACGTATTTGATAGCCGACAAGCTGTGTCAAGGTCAGACAATGACGAACACAAAACCAGTAAACACATTATGTAACGGTAAACAAATTATGCAATGAAACATCAGGCGAGCGTTACGTCAGAGCCTATCCTTGATGAGTAATTCCGTTACATAACGGTGACATGCAGCTGGCGGAGTGATATAAACTTTAAGACAATAAGAATTGAACATCCTACAACAGTCGCTTCACAAAATAGCGCCTTTTTCTCAGCCCAGTATAACGCCATCACCACTCGCGAGTGGTACATATAAAAAGTTTCGAAACGTAAATCACGGGCGCCCGCACCGAAAATGAAAGTAACGCATTTTACTTCTTAAAAAGAGTGTAATAACAGTTTTAAAATATGTAGGAATTCAGAATATAAAATGTAGAGACAGTTTCGGTTTTAATCATCAGTGTCAAAAATAGCAAATGTGCGGTTAAATTAAGGCGACGTCTTCTGGACAAAATTGAACAGCTAAGTACCAAATAGTTAAAATGAATTTTAACAAGGGCTAATTAAAAATGAGAACACAACAAAATTTTAATAAAAAAAAATGAGATCTCATGGGATATAAATTAATTGTGTGCGTGTGGGCGTGCATGAGTATGTGAGAATATATTGAAATTAAGATAAAAATTAAGAAGGCTGGTTTGCGTTCCTATTATAATTCTTAAAAATGTATTTCAAGAATCTGTTATTGTAATGCGAGTAAGTAAATTAAAAGAGATTCAAGGTAATCAACAACTATTATTCACGTTTTGTCAATTATTAATTCAAATTTTGTCTGTATGATTTTATTAACATGAAATATGAATAATAATAAAGTAATAATAACGTTTAACTATTGATGAACATAAATGATTGTTATTATTTCAGCAACCACATTCTGCTCTCCTAGTTCGCTGAAAAGAACCCTCATAAATTATTTTCTTGCAGTTGGCAAGATGGCGCCCGATAAATATACAATGTTTGTTAGTGAATTTTATGTGATACAAAAAGGTAAGTAGCTTCACATTTGACGCCCAGAACTAGGGACTTAATTCGTAGCTTCACATTTGGCTTCCGAACTTAGGGACGATTTATATAATAATATTATATAAATATAGGCCAACTGGGAAAGCAGAATGGGTGTTTAAGGTAAAATAAATTTTTTTTTTTCTCATAAGTAAATTAGACGCAAGTATGGGGTTATGTTTTGATAGGGTTATGTATGTAGTGAATTATTTGTCAAATTATATAAGGAGTATTATGAGGTAATATACATAATAATTGGTAGGTATGATAATTATTAAATAGTATAAAGAGTATTATAAAAAAGTAAAAATGGCAGATAATAATGATGTTAGTTTATCTGATAGTCAAACTGAAAGTCAAATAAATAACAATTCAAGTGAAATAGAATTAAGAATTATGGATGAAGGAATTCATTCAACGCCAATTCAGAATAAAAACTCAGATAACAATGATATGATGAAATATTTATGTAGCATGGTGTGCAGTATGAAAGAGAGTTCAGACAAGCAGCAGGCGATGTTAGAGTTAAAATTTAAAGAACAAAAGAGCGATTCTGACGCTAAATTTAATATGCAAAATTCAATAATTAATGACAAATTTGATGAATTAAAAAGTGAGATACAAGAAATGAATAAACATTTAGAAAGCACTAACGAAACAATAAGAAACAGTTTAAATAAGTTAGAACAGAAGTTCGAGAAATTAGGTAACAATGTTTTAAGTAAGACAAAATGTAAAAATGACGAAATAGTAGACAATTTTGAGAGTATAGTGGGGGTGAAGAATAATGATGAAAATATAATAACAAATAGTACTGATGAAGTTTTAGAATGCGATAATGAAATGTTCATGAGTGTTTATGAAGTAGAGAGAGAGTGGAAGAATAATGTAGTAATTGAATGGGGACAGAGGGCAAATTTTCCCCTTATTGTTTATAATGATGATGATGATTTAATGTTGTTTTTTCAGGGTAAGAGACCCTTATTGTTAAATGAAGTAATGTTGTATAATGTTGTACCCTCTGTCCGTAATAATGGTGAGAGTGTGATGTGGTGCTATGAAGAAAGAGAGTTATATGTTGAGAATGAAATGGAAATATATAAGTTAGAGAGAAAGTATGATGAATTGAGAAAATTACTAGAAGGGGTGATGATGAATAATGGGAAATACGTACCTGTTGAAAGAGAGACAGAAAATAATTTTGATAATATCTTACCTGACTATAATGACTTACCTGACGTAGTAGTTGAGGAATACAAAGATGAGAAAATTTACCGGACATTAACAAATAACCCTGATATAGACGGGACAATCCTAACCTATGGTGACAAGATTTATGGTGGTACAATGGATGAAATAGAGTTGATAGATTATTATGATAGTAATAATTATCATAATTTGTGTGTTGATAAAAATGATGAATGTTACAAATACACTAGATATATATATGACGATGGTGGGTGAAATAAAGATCAGTGTTGGGACATTTTTAGATATTGTGAATTATTGGTAATGACCTTGCTGATTTGGACATCTGAAGTGAGATACACTTGAACAGTTTTGACGCATATTTTGTAAATAATATTGAATTCATGTGTGTATTGTGAAATGTTAAATAAGTAATGTGTATATGTTTTAGAAAATGTTGTATTAATAATAATAATATTATTAATATTTTTGCACTCTAATTAAATAACAAAATAATTATGAAGACAATAGTTAATGATTTGTAGAATGTTAATAATAATTGAAATATGTTATTTTAATAATCAATGGAATTAAATAAGTTGAGATGTTTAGATATTGTGATTGAATATTATGTGTTTGAATTTTATAAGGAATTTAAATTGTGTGATGAGATTTTAATTTAATAATCATGAATAAATAAATGAATGGTTTATTTTGTGGAATTTTGTGGAACATAATGATTAAAAATATGTGTTAATAATAAATTTTAAGCAATTTTGAAAATCTGATTGCAACACAGGATAAGTCAATAATGATGATAAATAAAAACAGTTAATGAAAAATTTTAAATAATAATGTTTATAAATTTTATATAAATTATTTAAAAGAGAATTGTTTGTTTGATGTATGCTAATAATCCAGGTGTATTGCTATTTGTGTATTATGTTATGTAATGTATTATAATAGTGTGTGTGGCTGGGAGGTTATCCAAGGGGATAACGTATTAAAATTTGATATATTTTAATTAATAATGATGATTTGCTACTCAATAATTTTGTTTGAAGTTAAAAAATAGATGCACTAAATACTTCTTATATTGTGTTATTGTGTCTTATTGTGTTGTTTGCATTTAGTATGTTAGGAATAAGTATTATAAAAATATAATAATATGTTTTCAATGTGTTTACAGATTTTAAAATAAAATGAAAAATAGTTGTAATAAGTAAAATTTTCAATAGGTTGTAAAAGATAGAAGTGGGTGATAGTAATTGTTTGAATAAAATGTTTGAGTCAATTCAAGTTGAATTTTGTGGGACATAGATTTGTCCAAATCGAAGTAAAAGTTAAAGTAATAGTGGAAATGAAAATAATGCAATGTTGTTTTGAGTTAATGTAATGTTATAGAATTTGAGAAGTATAAGTGGAGACACAGTAGTTATGGAGATTTTATGTAGAGTTTTGAGCGATATATTGTTTATTTTGTTGATGTTAATTTGTTGTAGTTGTAGTGAGGTTATGAGATTGAGATTTTTTGGGGATGGTAATTTTGTAGTAGTGGTAGTGTATTTGGGGAGTCCGCAACAAGGGTTGGGACGGGATAGGGACCGATTGGCGCCGGAAAGGGTTACCTAGGGTGAGTCCAGGGACCAACATAAGGGAATGAGTTTTGGGAAGGAAACACGTATCCTATGTACAAAGGGTTAGAGAGTATTTTTTTTTTTTATATAAGAGTAGAGGGTGGCGATTGGAGTTAAAATAGTAAGTAGTTAGAGGTAGAGAAGGGTTAGTAAAATTTTGATAGAGGGGTGTCATACTAGTTAAAGATTTTGTAAGGGAGCATTAGAGTAATAAAAGGGGTAAGATTATGAGTAAATGCCAAATGGATGAAGTAAATTATAATGAAATAATGAATAACGTAGAATCACCCAAAGTAATAAAATGGAATAATGATGGCCAGAATTGAAAAAAAAAAAAAAAAAAAAAAAAAAAAAAAAAAAAAAAAAAATAATTTTTGTAATTTTGAGAAACGAATTAATAAGAGTAAATCAAGTTTAAAAGTAATTTTTTGATTTTATATGCTAATTTAATGATGTAAAGTGTGTAACATTTTAATTGTAAGTTGTTTATTTTAAAATGAATTATTAATGTACTGTGTTTTCTTATGTTAAGTTATGTTAGGTATTCTGATATATACATGTTAGTAATAAGTGAGTAAAAACAAAACCAGTGCTTCTTAGCGCAAACCAGCACCGCTAGGGGGGAACAGATCAGTTGGGGATATGGTGTTGTATAAGGCCACTGTTTAATATTTTGATTTGTTGTTTCAGTGTTTGGTGATGCTGTGGCGGCGGACCTGAGCTGGCCTGCGCGTCAGGGCAGGGGCGTTGAGTATCTGTCTGACTCTACGGTGTTGGGATCTCGAGAGAGAAGTCCAGTATTGTCATGCAGATGCGGTCACAGTCACCGGACCAAGGGTGAGTTGATTATTCTTGTTTGTAAACCGTACAGGGGGTTGTGGCGACATATCCTGGCTGATCCCTCTAGCAAGTATGAGTGTGTCAATGAGATTTTTTATGCTTCGGCATAAAATATCTCATTGAGGGGGTATTGTAGCGGGGCATTTTTGGGGCCTACCTGAGACAATGTAAAGAAGTTTATATTTTATTGATAATAAATAACATATTTTGTATTTTTTTTTATAAATAAATAATAATAACTTTATCCCTTGTTGAGTGATAAGGACAGAAATTATAAATTTTGTAACCGAGAGGTAAATTTGTTTGAAATGAAAACAACCGTGGCAACATTGACTGTGCAGAATTGTTTAACAATGTTTTGTAAAACCAGTATGAACGTATTTGATAGCCGACAAGCTGTGTCAAGGTCAGACAATGACGAACACAAAACCAGTAAACACATTATGTAACGGTAAACAAATTATGCAATGAAACATCAGGCGAGCGTTACGTCAGAGCCTATCCTTGATGAGTAATTCCGTTACATAACGGTGACATGCAGCTGGCGGAGTGATATAAACTTTAAGACAATAAGAATTGAACATCCTACAACAGTCGCTTCACAAAATAGCGCCTTTTTCTCAGCCCAGTATAACGCCATCACCACTCGCGAGTGGTACATATAAAAAGTTTCGAAACGTAAATCACGGGCGCCCGCACCGAAAATGAAAGTAACGCATTTTACTTCTTAAAAAGAGTGTAATAACAGTTTTAAAATATGTAGGAATTCAGAATATAAAATGTAGAGACAGTTTCGGTTTTAATCATCAGTGTCAAAAATAGCAAATGTGCGGTTAAATTAAGGCGACGTCTTCTGGACAAAATTGAACAGCTAAGTACCAAATAGTTAAAATGAATTTTAACAAGGGCTAATTAAAAATGAGAACACAACAAAATTTTAATAAAAAAAAATGAGATCTCATGGGATATAAATTAATTGTGTGCGTGTGGGCGTGCATGAGTATGTGAGAATATATTGAAATTAAGATAAAAATTAAGAAGGCTGGTTTGCGTTCCTATTATAATTCTTAAAAATGTATTTCAAGAATCTGTTATTGTAATGCGAGTAAGTAAATTAAAAGAGATTCAAGGTAATCAACAACTATTATTCACGTTTTGTCAATTATTAATTCAAATTTTGTCTGTATGATTTTATTAACATGAAATATGAATAATAATAAAGTAATAATAACGTTTAACTATTGATGAACATAAATGATTGTTATTATTTCAGCAACCACATTCTGCTCTCCTAGTTCGCTGAAAAGAACCCTCATAAATTATTTTCTTGCAGTTGGCAAGATGGCGCCCGATAAATATACAATGTTTGTTAGTGAATTTTATGTGATACAAAAAGGTAAGTAGCTTCACATTTGACGCCCAGAACTAGGGACTTAATTCGTAGCTTCACATAGTCTTTGTCATAAATTCGCATAGTGTAGAGTTTTGTGATGTCGCAGAAAAGAAAAGCATATTCTGTGAGTGATAAACTCAAAATAATTGATCGTGTGAAGAACGGAGAGTCAAAGGCAAGTTTATCACGTGAGTGTGGCATCCCAGAAGGAACAATTAGAGGGTGGATGAAGGAAGAAGATAAACTTAAAAGTTTTGTGAACACAGTTGAAAGTGAAGTGGGGTTGCAAAGAAAAAAAGACTAAAGTAGGTAAGGATAGTGAACTAGATGAGTGTCTGTACAGGTGGTTTTTAATAAAACGAAGTGAAGGTGTGCCACTGTCAGGACCAGTTATTAGAGCTCAAGCTGTGAAATTCCATAGTGATTTACATGGCAACAGTGACTTTAATGCATCTGATGGGTGGTTTTCGCGATGGAAATCTCGTCATGGTATAAGCCAGATAAGCATTGAAGGGGAAGCACAATCATGTGACAGTGAAGCTGCAGCACTTTTTCCTCAGGCATTAAACAAAGTAATGATCGATAACTATTTAAATGACCATCAAGTGTATAACTGTGATGAAACTGCTGTGTATTTTCGAATGCTTCCTACCAGAACTCTGGATGTGAATAATTCAATAAATAAATCTGGATTAAAAATAAATAAGGATAGTTACCCTCCTGTTTGCCACAAATAAATCAGGCAGCCACAAAGTTAAACCTCTCTGTATAGGGAAAAGCCGAAATCCTAGATGCTTTCAACATGTTAACATGACGTCATTACCCATCACATATCGTAATACAAAAAATGCTTGGATGACAAGTGATATTTTCGGTAAATGGTTCCATGAAGAATTTGTCCATCTGTGAGAAGCCACCTGCGGTCACTCAACCTCGAAGAAAAAGCTGTACTGACCCTTGACCACTGTCCAGCACATCCACCTGCTGATATGCTACAGTCAAGAGATGGGAAAATCGGAGTCATGTTCTTGCCGAAAAACACTACAGCACTGATCCAGCCATTAGATCAAGGCATCATAAAAGCATTTAAAGCGCATTACCGCCGTGAACTTCTGAGTGCTGTAGTGAATTCTGATGAGGAAATGGAAATTTACCTTAAGTCAATAAACCTGAAAACAGTTGCGTATTCAATAGGTCTTGCATGGAAAAGTATTAGTACGGCTATGATTCAGAATTGCTGGAAGAAATGTAATGTTCCTTTGAACAAAACATCGCCGATGGAAATTGCTCACCCGACAACCGCGCTATATTGGGCTTCTACTGTATGAATTATCATCACAGTAATGTCTGTCAAGGCAATTAAAAGTATTCTATTTGTATTTCCAAGAACCTACCCGTGAGGTAACTTATAAATTAAAATTAGAATTTGTTAATAATTATAGGAGTTTTATATTGTTCTAAATTGAGCTAGGCCAGATAGTAGATGGGCAACTTACCATCCAGATTGTATTAATGTAATAATTGTAATTTTTATTTGAATTGATTTTAAAGGGTAGAATAAACCCGTAATGTTATACAGTATAAACTTTGGTTCCAATTATTTCATTTAGATAAGCAATACTCAGCATAGAGTACATTGAGATAACTTTGAGCAGGAATATTACAATACTATATCTGAACATAAAGTGAACATATACAATTTTAAAATTTAACAATTTTTTTTTCATGGGAACCTTTCATAAAGTAAACCCATGTGGCGCCCACATTACATACAAGGAGTTGTATAACCTTGTTTATAAAGTATAAGCTGGTCATAAGAGAATCTTGACAGTTTATTCTGGGTAAGTGAACGTCAGAACTTCAAGTACTACTAACAGGTACGTGAAAGTGTTTTTTTTTGTTAAATAATTTGTCCAGACAATACTTGACGGTACTTACACTGACGACATTTAACCAAGAAGAGGAGTTCCACTTCAAGATCGACGCTACGGTTGCATTCATTTACCGACCAGCAGTTATTATATTATCCATAAATATTATCACACTATAATTACACAAGTAATATTTACCAATTATCACAAAAAAGGATTACTGCATATAAAGTAGAGACTTCACTAAACATATTAACATTTTAACTTGTAACCTGAAACATTTTAAACACCTCTAAGTGGTTTTACTACAAATTGACCCAACGTGTGGCATCATTATCATCTATTTGTTTTACTACAGTATATCTCGAAATTCCTTCCTAATTCAATACCTTTAAGTTGAGCGCCATTTGTAACATGAAATTACTGTATCGGGTTTACGTCTGTTTGTGCCCTACGTTGTTAGTGTCATTTTTGACGTCTTCCATAGAATTTCCTTCTATTTATCTGTTATGTGTAATATGTTAGTATCTTACAAAAATGTTATTTTTCTTTTTTTTTAAGTCGAGAGTATGTGATTATAAAAAATATTGACCAAGTTCTCTTTATTCTGTATTATATCAGGGCAGTTGTTTGAAAATAGGTAGGAGAGAGAGTGATAGAGAGAAAGAGAATTACTGTCTTTGTATACGATCTAGTCGTTTAAAATTTTTCTGCGTGTTGCATCAGCTGTTTTCTATTTACGAACCCATTTAAGGTTATGTTATTTTGCAGTACTTAATAATTTCTGATGACTGGGCTAATCTTCTTACTCTTCTCTGCTATTCCTTCCTTTCCTGTAACAAACTACTATCTACCAGAAATAATACACCGTCCATTACCTAAAAGAAAGGTCTTTATTGAATTTATTTTAATTCAATGGAAATTATTGTCTCGTAATCATTAGTTTACAATCGATTATTTTTCGATATCACAACATTTTTCAATATTAGTTTTACATTACATATAACACAACAAATATTTTCAATTACAGTTTTTTTAGAAAGAAAAATTAATTAATTATATATATCCCAGGGTTATTTAAGGTTCTTTGAACTCTAAGAAAGTCAGAAATGCGTATTTATTAGTATCATACTTTACATTAAATAATATTTGTTTATTTTAAAATCTGATTCATTAAGTTTGTTTTTAAACCGCCAGAGCGCAGACTACATATCTTCACAGAAAAATGAACACCAATAAAGATGGCTGCCGGAACGTTCCTAGTGACCACACGTTTTTACTGTTTTTTGGTTAATTAAATAAAGTTAATTATGTTCACCTTGTTTTCTTATGAATTGAAAGAGGTGGTGCTGATTCTAGTGTTCTATACTTATTTGTGATTTGTAATTTTTTTATTTATGAAAGGAAGCGATCTCACCCAAAGATTTGTAATTCCGATGTCTAGGCCGAGAGATGTTTAGCTGGATTTTATGGTTTTCATCGATTTTCTGGCGTGAATTATTGTGTTCCAAGGATGTCTCTGGTGTAGTGGATGTTGCTGACTCGTTTCCTTAATTTTGTAGGGGTTTTTTACGAATGATAGTTATTATTTTTTTTTTAATTTTAAATGACATTACTTTTTTCATCTGATCACTTTGAATACCATTGAACAATAAAATCTAATTTCTTGTTGGTTAGTTACTCTTAGTAACCAAGAAATTTATGGTTTTTTATTGGCTAACCTAGGTATATTTTTAGTAAATAGGCTAGTATTAATTATTATTACTTCATTTCTTCTTTTAGAAAAAATACTCCTTTACAAATTTTAACTATAATTAAATTTAATTTATATAAGGTTTTTCTTCATATCTTAAGTTTGGCTATTTGTATTTTATAATTTAATGGTTTTTTACTTTGTTTATTTCGGACTTATATTTCAGTTAATGTATTCTTACTCTACACTGTTTTGATTTACACTCCATCTCTCTATTTTATATTAATTAGCCATTATTAATTTGATATAACCCTGGATTCCTTTAAACATAAACAAAAATAATATATTAATTACAGTGGTATTGCCTTTGTGGCCTAACAACACAAAACTACAACAACTTATCATTAGTATTACAGTTTATTGCTACAACACTGCATCTTCACATATTTGTGATTGATGTCCTTTTAAGTTTTTTAACACTTCCACATATTATACTATGTTACACTTTGTACATTGTTTTTATAGTATGATGTTTAATCCCCATTTCTGACTTTTTGAATGGGTAATTACTGATTTTATTACTCTTATGATGATATTAATACTGCTTTATTTATTATCGGTACTGGGCATGGGTTATGTAATGTTACATAAAGCTCCCCCACTAGAACAGATTTATTTTTATTTTTTTTTATTAAAATTAATTGTTTGATTTCTAAAGCTTCAGCTTCTTTCATCATTCTTTATAATATATTCTCATTTCTGTTTGGTTATATACCTTTTATTTTGTGAATGGTAATTGACTTGATTTCATACTCAACTCTCTCTCTTGGAGGCAAATTCATTAATGATATAATTTCTCATGGTGATGGTTTTTCAAACATCCCTTGATAAGGACTGGTCACAATAATTAGTAAAAACTTGTTTTAACACTCTCATATTTCTATTTACTTCTATAAATGTGCTTTCTCAATTGAGCTTCTGTCTGCTATCTTCTTTCTGTTTTCTTCCTTCATACTTCTGGAATCTGATATAAATCTTCTCAGCTGTTTTATTATCCCTAAATATTCAATTTCCCTAACATTCCCTAACACGTGAGCTGGGACAGTCCAGAGGGGCACTTTTGGCTACATACTCTGCTGGCCATACTACACTTAAATATAATACTGCTGGAATTCATCTACAGACAGTTATTAAATAAAAATTATACCATAATAGTCTATTTTGTGACTAATAAAAAACACTTTTGGGATTCTTCATGCTGTTGCTGTTTAAATTTAATTATATATTTCTTTTTCTTCTTGATTCCTTCTTATTTTCAGTAACTAATTCATATAACATTATTGACAGGCATTATAATGTCTCTCCTGCTAAGATATCATAACACAGGGAACCCGTTTAATTGGCCTCTGTCAATTAAACTGGCTGCCGTTGTTAGTACTAGTTATTTACCAACAATTTGGGAAACTGTAAAGAACAGGAATTCGTGCAAGGTTACTCAAACTTACTTACTCTCTTTCGGTTTTAGCAGAAAAATCTCTTTATTTTTACTTCAAATAATGTTTAGATTGATTATGGTGGTTATCACCTTTTTCTTTTATATTTTAAATTTTCTGATAGATTCTACATCAAGAGCTCTTATACTCTTTAAAGTGTTACTCAGAGGAGTTCAAAGCTATACTGTTTTAGATTACATTAAATACCACGGATCCGGGTTCTAATTTCATAATATTTCAAAATACTTCCACATTATGTAAACTATTTGAAGAATAGTTTGATTAATGGATTAGATTAATATACAGTAAATACAAAATTACTATGTTAAGATTTACATGGTTTGACAGAGTCTTTTCAAAACTTGTACTGTTTTTTACTTTGGTTGTTAGAAAACAATATGAGCACAGAAGTTACTGTTCTGTGTCACCTGGGTATAATGGTGATCTGCAGCTGGTCCTCTTGCGGATCCTCTTCAGTCGGTTTTCCGGGATGATCTTCGTAGTAGGTTGAGTTTCTCCATTAAGATTGTCGATTCTAAGTGGTGATCACAGTCATCACGCTACAATTCTGCTACCTGGTGCTCGTGATGTTGACGTCGTTGCTTCCTGTGGACGTGTGAGTTCACTTCTCAATTTTAGTTTAATGTACACTAATGTTATCTTCCTACATGGTATGAAATATACCTTAAAATTTAAACTTTGATTTACAAAGAGATGTGTCGACTATTATTTTCCTTTTATTCATTATCTACATATAAGTTACATTATCAGATTTACGTTGCACTTAGTTTCACCTACATGTCGAGTATTTTACCATAAAACACTAACTTTCTGTAACATAGTTTGAAATAAAATGTACGTTCACGTTCCAGGCACATTGTGTTGCTGTTAACTCGTCAGATATTCTGAGTCGACTGGGGTTGATTTAGCGGCCGTGTGTAGGGACGGGGGCGCAGTTCACGAGTCAAGAGAAAAGTAGTTCGTACTTTTATTATTAGTATTTTTCTACTAATTAACTATTATTAATTATCCTACCTTTCTTTATTTAGTTAGGTATTTTATTAATTATTCTTACGTCTTTTTATTAAATTAGAATGATTATTAGTATTCGCTTCATAACAGTATAATTTGCATGTCCGTACTAGACTTTTTTACAAGTTGGTATAGGTATTTAGGTACAGCGGGGAGGGTAGATTATTTTGTCACGCGGTATTTAAACCAAAATTTATTTTTTTATTGTTGTGCTATTTAAATTTGCTTTTAAATCGTCACATCCTCCTCTACTTAAAGAAGACGACGGGGCGACATTAGTGGATATTAAATGGATATCTATGAAATACAATTATATTTGGTACGGAACTTCGTGATGAAATTTCTCTCTACAAGGTGGTTTTGATTCATCAATAGATTATCTTACATACTATATAAAATACTTAAAATTCAATACATATAAACATAAAATACACAAATACATAAATCTACCTTATTTCTATTCCTTAATGCTACTACCGGGGGTTTTTTTTAACTCGTTTCACGGAGTTACACTCATGAGTATTTTTTTTTTACTATATTTCAGTTACACAAGTGTTTATCTGTTTACGTTTATACAGATATACAGTATACGTGTACACTTTTACAGTTATGCTGTAAGATTAAGGTTTCCGTAGTGTTCTTACAGAAGAGTATTCGCACCTTTAGAATTTTCACGCGTAGTTTCGCTGATTATTTTGGCTTCATTGGTTCCGACGAATCCTTTGATTCCCTAGTTTCGTCCTTTTCTTAGTCTCAAACATGAACTACAATTTAATGTATGATTATTATCATGTTCATCTCAATCAATAAAATATCATAAGTTATTATTAACAATAACATATGGTAATAACAATCGAGTTACCTTCAGTTCACTTAGGTAAGGGGTTTGTTGTTTGTCAGCTGACTTCTCACACTTTATTTTATTTTCGTAGAACATGAGCTAAGGTTGATCAGGCCTCGCTATGTTTCGCACGAGGTGTGTGGTGAGTTTAGACTCAATTACAATACAGGAGGTTGCCTATATTTTATTCTTAATACTTAGGTAGTATTTTTGGTTTACTTACTTTCTCGCAGTAGTGTTTGTTTATTTTCACAAAGGAGACAATTTTTTTATTTGAGACACATGACTTCTGTGAACGTAATTATCCGCATTGGGTTCGTACAGTGCTACTGTTACAGGGGTGATGAACTTGTGAATCATGTAGGGGCCACACCATCGGTAAGATAGTTTGGAGGTGGTCCTATCAATGGCTCTACTCATAGGGTGAGTTTTGTACATAACTAAATCACCTACTTTGTACTTTATTTCCCTGTTATTCTGCTCGTGATATTTTCGCGATTTTTGTAGATTCGCTCTCAAATTTGTGCGAGCTTCGTTCCATTTTTTCCTTATGTTACTCCCATTTATTTCGCGAGGTAATAATTCATGAATTTTCACTGGGTTGTTAATAGCTGGTTCGGTTTAGACTTGTATAGTAAATCAAATGGTGTTGATTTATGTCCTTCATGGTAGGCAGAATTGAAGGCAAATTGTATCCATGATAGATTTTGATCCTACGCTGTCTGATCTTTAGCGTGGTAAGATATTAAGGCTGATTTTAGATTTCGCAAGTATCTCTCAGCTAGGTTCCCTTGTGGTCGGTACTCTGTGACTGTAATGTGATTTATTCCTAGTTTGAAACACATGTCATTAAATTCCTTGGATTTAAACTGAGGTCCATTGTCAGATACTAGGTGTACTGGTATACCGAAGTCTTTAAATAGTCTTTCTTGTAGAATCTTTATTGTCGTAGATGCTAAGGCACGTCTCATAGGATACATCTATACGAATTTAGTGAAGGAGTCCACGCAAATTAATAGCATAGTATTTCCTGACTTAGAACGGGGATAGGGTCCAGAAAAATCTATGTATATCTTTGAAAAAGGTGTAGTGGGGATTTCTGAGATTAATTTCCCGATTTGACTGTTTCTCGCTGGCTTGCTCAGGGCACAGATTTCACATTGTTTCACGAATTTAGTTATTTTGCTGTTCATGTTTTCCCAATGATAATCCTTGCGAATCCGATGTATCGTTTTTCTTATTCCCATATGAGCTCCAATTGTGGATGAGTGGTAGTATTCCATAAGCATGGGTTTAATAATGTCAGGGGCGATTATTCTTAATGACTTTCCGTTAGCCTTTTTATAACACAGTACTCGTTTACTCAAGGTATACTTGTCAGAATGATTTCCTTTATCTATTTGTTCTATTATTTTACTTAAATAAGGCTCTTGTTGTTGATGGTGCGCTATATCCTTAAATCCTAGTGGGAATTCTGTTACTAGAGTATTGATGGTAGTGGTTTCAACCTTGTCCTCTCCAGGTAGGGTATTGGGTAGTTGAAACATGCGGGATAGAGTATCGGCGACTACATTTTGAGTACCATGTGTATGTTGTACTTTAAACTTGTAGCAATTTAACCTTAACACCCATCTTCCGATACGACCTAATTGTTTTGGATGGTTCAACAACCATGATAAGGTTTGGTTGTCGGTCTCTAGTAGAAATTCCTTGTGTTCCAAAAATGGTTTGAATTTTTCGAAGGCGAACACTACAGCTAAACATTCAGGTTCATAGGCTGAGAACTTCCTTTCTTGATCCGTCAAAGTACGTGATGCATAGCTGATTGGTAGTCTTGTATTATCTATTTCTTGGTATATTACAGCTCCTAATGCTACACTAGAACTGTCTGTCTGTACTAGAAATGGTTTACTGAAATCTGCTAACTGCAATACAGGTGGTGATATTATGCTTTCTTTGAGTGTTTCAAAAGTGGCTTGGTGTCGAGTAGTCCACTCGAATTTCGTTCCTTTCTTCCTTAACGCGTTTAGAGGGGCTGCTATATCCGCTAGGTGGGGTATGTAGTTCTTCTACAGGGCGATGATATCTTAGTGACTCTAATACACGATCTTTTAAAGGAGATCTACATTTGGGTAAAAGTACTTGTAAAATTTGGTCGTCTTTTAGTTGTCGTAGATCCTTTATTTGTAACAGGTGCTTGATGAAGCCTAGGAGTTTTGTAATATTCAGCCCATCAGTTATGGGTATTTCGGATAAAATACGTTCTACGGGGTGAGTTATTTTTCCATAAAACTCGGTATTGATATTTAATTGAGTCGTCATTCCAGGTTTTTCCGCAGATTGATGGGGTGAGTTATTTTTCCATAAAACTCGGTATTGATATTTAATTGAGTCGTCATTCCAGGTTTTTCCGCAGATTGATTCGTCTGTAAGAGAGGAGGTAAATCGTAAGTACGGGTCATATTCTCTTGTTCATTTGGAAGTAGCGGGGCGTTTACGGGGAGGGTATTTACTTGTCTATCTGTTAACCGATCCTTAATGGGTTCCAGAGTAGATTCCTGCAGAAACTGAAATTTTACAGCACTGGGTTGCTGTTCTTGAGTAGGAGATTGAATGGTGGAAATATTTAGTTTCGTCATTGCTTCTTCATCTCTTCTATTCTAAACGATTCGGACCTTCTACGTAATTCGCGCATTATCTCAGGTAATTGTTGTAAAGCTTCTTCTGCGAATTTTTGCGCGTCCGGTGGAGTAACTAGGTCACCGAGCCAATTCAACAAATTGCTGATGCATCGGGTCAGATGTTCTATTCTTTGAGTGGTTGATTTCTTCGAGTGAGAAATTACCGCGGGGGATTTCTCATCTCGCAGGGTTTGTGCGATGGAGGTAAGCTCCTTATATTTATGATAATATGTTTCCCTTTCACTTTCAAAGTCTAATACGCTTAAACGATTCAACAGTGAGGGTTTGTCTGGTCTATTCTCGCGTAATGTTTTGCGCAGCTCCACGACTGTTACATTAGAGTATGGGAGACCGCGTAGCAAAGCTTCATAGCTGAGTTCATCTTTCAACAACAAGTCGGGGTTAAATTGAGCCATTGTAGTGGTAAGAATTACTTTTAAATAATCTATGTATTACGTACGACAAATCTTATATCATCTATTTTAAACACTCTTATGAAATTTGAGTTCATTTAAACACACACATTAATATTGTAACGTTACATAACGCATGCCCAAATATGATAACAATCACCATCGTTAAAACCAGTAACCACCCCATTCTAAAAGTCAGAAATGGGTATTACGTACCAAGCTATAAAAACTTGTAATACAAAACACTGTAAACAATAACAAAGTGAAATATAGTGTATTTAGTGAGAGTGTAAACTTTTAAAAAGAGCATCTCACAGATTGGTACTGTAGATGAAAAAACAATCAATTGTAGCAGTGGACTATATTGCTGCTGACAATTTTTGTATTTTTTTGTATTTTGTGTAATTTTGTATTGTGTAGGCCACAAAGGTCTTGTACCTAGGATTAATCTTTGTGTTTAATATAATGATTTTGTTTAAATATAAGATAACCTAGGGTTAGATATAAAATAATAATAATATAAAATAATACTGTGTGAGGAAGATGGCATAGGAAAATAGTTTAGAGTAAGGATACATTAAGAAAATAATAAATCATAAATGAATCAAATTAAAAGGAATTAAAATTTAAAATACCAATGTATAAGATTAATAAAAATATAAAGAAAAACCTTAGATAAATTAAATTCGATTATAAATAAAATCTAAAAAGGATTATTTTTCTAAAAAGAAGAATAAATTTATAATAATTAATAATAGCCTATATACTAAAAAGTATATAGATTCACCAATAAAAAACCATAAAAAATTCTTGGTTACTAACAGTAACCAACTAACAAGATTGGGAATTAATTGTTAAAACGATTTGGAAGTGAACGTTTTGAAAAGTGTAATGCCTATAAAAATTTGAGAAATTAACGAATACCATTTGGAATAAGTAGTGCAAAATTAATGAAATTGACGAGTGATGTCCACTGCATATTAGAACTCCTTCGAGTAGAACCAGTCACGCCCTTAATTTGATGAAACTTTGAAAAATCAAACTACGAGATCCAGGCCTAGTCTACAGAACGTCGATATTTTGGTGAGATCGTTACCAAGTAAAATTTAACTAAATTACATCTCAACTATAACTTCATAACACTAGAAACAGCACCATATCTTTAAACACTTCAGGAAAAGAGGTGAAAACAAACTTTATTATTTTAGTTAACCAAAAAACCAGCAGAACGGATTCCTGTGAATTGCTAGCCGCCATTAAATAAATTTCATGTTTTTAGTGAAGAAACATAATCTGCGCTCTGGCGGATAACCAAGGAACTACATAATCTCAATACTACGAATTATAATAAATTAATTTATGTAAAGCTTGGTATTAACCAATATTCATTTCTGACCGTCCCATAGTACAAAGAACTCAAAAATAACCCTGGGAAATTAATAAATAGTTTCTTTATTGTTTTTTGAAATAAAAATATAAATATTTCTTGGATTTCGTTGTCCATGACGTGTCCGTTACTTAACTAAATATCACTATAATATTGACGACTCGGAACACTAAGTTTTTTATAAGTAAAAACGTAAAGTTTTACCTTACAGCCTAAACCGGCTTTCACCTATAGAAGGCTTCATCAGAGGCTGTCATTAGTAGCGCTGCTCGTCTTGTTGTTGGCGACGAGATAGTGTTTCGAAAGATTGAAGCTGTGTGTGTGTGGTGAGATGTGTTCGAATAATGCGTGCGATTTGAATTGTGTCTGTTCATTTAGGATGTCGTTTTTATTTGTTTTTGTGTGTTTGTATATTTCTAATTGTTCTAGAGTGTCTAGTTTTCGGCCTTTTGTGTGTACGTGTAGTATGTTCATGTTATTGTCGATGTTTTATATGTGTGGTTTGCTTCAATGAGGTGGTTTGCGAAGGTAGATTCTGTAGTGGTGTGGAGTGCTTTTGTGTGTTCAATGTATCTCTGTTTGAAGCTACGTCCTGTCTGGCCTATGTAGAATTTACTGCAATTTGAACAATTTAGTTTATATACACCGGGTAGATCGAATTTGTTTTGTGCTTTGGGCATGCGTTTTGATAGTGTGTGTTCTGTTTTGTTAGTAGTTTTGTAAGCGATTCTGTATCCTGCTTTTTTGAATTTGTGGGCAATTTTTTCTGTTTGTTTGTTGATGTATGTCAGTAAACTCCTACACAAAACACAAAACAAACAACAGACAAAGACAGAAAACAACAAATTCATAACACTAACATAACCTCAAATGTGTTTGTAAATGTCACAATCAGCTGGTCTCATGAGCGGAGAAATTTAAATTAATTAATCGTATGCCAAGAGAGTAATTCTCTTTGCACTCTCTCTCCTAACTACGGTCAAACAACTTTATTGAATTCACCCAAATAAAATCGAAGGGATATATCTGCATAATCACACACACTCGATTTTTGGAAACATTGAACATAAATTATAACAAATTCTGTGACTCTCATTAAAGCGAGATTTTCGAAGAGCATAAATAGACGATAAGAAACCTTTTTAGGAAACGTATATTTTAAGACTCCTAGAGAATACCCGCGAGACGTTACAATATATATATTGTAATATATCTGTGTTTGTTGGTTTTATTTTGTTATGGGGCTTATGATGTCGTGAGTTACTCTCTCTTAAGCCCCGCGATGGAAGCCATCTGTAATATAACAGTGTTTGTTGTGCGAGTGTAGATAGTGTCTGAGCAATTGTGTGCTCGTCTTATGTAATTACGCCTCACTGTTGTAAGCGCCGTCTGTAATATCACTTTTTATATTGTGGTTTTTATTAATTTATGTGTTTTGAGTTTTGAAGAGTTTTATTTAGTGTAAATTGCCTCCACTTATGTCAAATACGGAACGGCTGCGCAATCGATTTTGTCCTCGAGCGCCCCGTTCTTTTTCCAAATGCTTCGGTCCGTTCGCTGCTCACTCTCCTGTTGAATTACCTGTAATTGTCCTGTAAACCTTCAAATTATCTACAATGACAACTCCTTTGATTCCAAATAACAATATTTATTGTCATTAAAGTTGTTCAGAGAAACGAACAGTCGACTTGTGTCGAAAACAAATATGGGTCGGGTCGACTCTAGCGCTCAATTCGACTTTTACACTAACAAGTTCCAAATAACAAATTGTTTATAATCATATATTAATTCTCAGGGTTTAAGGGTTCTTTTAGACTGTCATTGAATTCAGCAAATACATACAAAAATACAATACATTACAAAGGTAAGTAAAATTTTAAAATCTTAATACTATATTCCGTTATTATTGGTTGCTAAGGCAACCAGACTATCGGCAAAATGGCCGCCGACAACATTTGGCCACGTGCTGTCACAAGTTATTTAAAATTAAATGTTTCAGTGTTCACTGTTTTAGTTTTTAAGATTTTTCTTCAATAAATGATCCCTGGTGTTATTCTGTAAGTGTAGATAGTGTCTACGGTAGTGTTGTGTAATCGTACCTGTAACGTGGTTGATAGTTAAGAGTCGGCGTCATTTACAGGCGTTTATGAAAGTGTGTTCTGGTAGGTAATCAGGATTTTCAAAGGTTCTGCATTTATTAGTTGTTTTGATTTAAATATTTTCGTCTTCCAATCTTCCACAGTATTTGTAGCTTCTATTAGTTATAATTTTCCATCGCCAACTGTCCAAAAAACATTACTTTTATTTAATTAAAACTTCTTCATAGGAGCTCATCTGTTCACTGCTATAGTTAACAATACAATACTATATTTCTATATTCCTGCCTTACTATTCAACGGTTCCGTGCCCTCGCAATACTGGCCTGTGATTGGTCAAAACAGAGAGTTCATAAGGTCATGTGGTCAGTTTACAAGATTTAAATGTTCATCTGCCTATAAGAAAAATACTCCTTTTCCAGCTTTAAGTTTTCTTAAATTTAAATTACATCATTCTTTTCTTTATGTCATTGTGAACATTTTGCTACCTCATTTACTTACATTGGTTAATTATAAAGGGTGGTTTTTCACCTTACAAAAATTCTAATGTTGGGCCTATACCTTTTATACATTTGTTATATCACTTTACAATTCCTTAAATTAATCTAATATGTAATATTACTGTTAAAACAATTAGCTTCATCATATAAATTTTGCCCCTTTCCTGTTTTATCACATTGGTTTACTAATCTACTCATTTCTGATATTATTTCCTTTGTATGGAACTTGTGGCCTAGGCCATCAATAGCATTTCATTGACATATTTTAAATTACATTTATTATTACCTAGGTTATTGGTTTTGAACCCTTTTTCCTGAGTTACATTTTATTACATGAGTCTTGACCCTTAACAAGTTTTCACAATAGTTAAAAATAAAATCTTTTGACTTATTACTTAAGGTAGTGTTTACATGAACAAGTTTACATTCATAAATTAACAAATAATATAATTAGAACAAAATCTTTTAACATGTTACCTTCGAGGTATTGCCTTCATGGCCAAATTCTACATTTATAAATTGACAAATAATTATATATTGTTGATGGAATAAATCCGCTTATAGTCCAAGCCACGTATTTTATAATCAACTAAACGCTATGTAACTCACCGTCTGTGGCTTAAGTAAATGTCTTTATACAATTGATATGTTTCGGGACACTTGTCCCATCATCAGAATATTTAAAAAAGTCTCTTCATACCATCATACGATGGCACAGTCGTCAATATATTAAAAATATTAAAATCCACATAACACAAAACACAATTACACTACACAAAGTACGCACACAACAATTTTCGGTGTACACCACACGGTAACCGACAGCGCACTGTGTCATATTTCACTCGTGTCGCGACAATATCGCAACACAGTATCGTACAGGACATTAGATTTAAAGTTCAGCTGATCATTTAAAGCCCATCAATTCAAGGGCACCCACATTGACAGGGTTACCAAAATTACATAAGACTGGTGTTCCGATAAGACCGTTAATTAACTTCACTACTGCACCTGGTTATAAAACAGCTAAGAAATTGGTAAACATCATTAAACGCAACATAAACATAGTTAATAGTCACAGTATAACCAATAATATCGATTTTGTCAATAAAGTGAAGGATCTAAAGATCGAACCTCATCATAAGCTGGTTTCGTTTGATATTGTTAATTTATATACGAATATACCGGTTGCTGATACCTTACAAATTTTGAGAAATAACCTCGTCAATACTAATAAATTGAATGTTGAAAGTATTAATGAATTGATGGATCTTTTGGAGGTGATTCTTAACCAGAATTATTTCACGCATGACAAGCAATTCTTTAGCCAACATGATGGTGTGGCAATGGGTTCTCCACTCTCTGGCCTCCTTGCTGAAGTGTACTTAAACCATTTCGAACACTCCTTTATTTTTTCCAATAGTGTGTACAATGATAACATAATATTTTATGGCCGGTATGTTGACGACACCTTTTTGATCTATAAAGGCACACATAGACAAATAGATAGGCTACACACATATTTAAACAGTATTAATAACAATATACAGTTTACACTGGAGCACGAGGACAGTGGAAAATTAAATTTTCTTGATTTGACGGTCACCAGAAATATTAATAAATTGGAGTTTAATATTTATAGGAAACCCACTACAACTGACACTATAATACACGCCACATCTTATCATCCGGTATCGCAGAAAATGGCTGCTTTCCACAGCATGGTTAACCGCCTCTTATCATTGCCCCTCAGTGACAAGGATTATCAAGACGAACTAAATACAATTAAACATATTGCGGTCACCAATGGCTACAAAAAAGCGGTAGTAAATAATATCCTTAAAAAACATATGAGACGCAAAATCGCAAACACGCTAAGGGCACCTGGGGACAGTGTGTATAAATACATTCCTATACCATACATGAGCTTTCTACCTAGAATTCTGTCTTCTGTTTTAAACAAGTCAAACGTTGTTGTCACATATAAGACTACAAATAACATTTTAAATAGCCTTCGTACTCGGGAACCAACCGTCCTTGAAAAGAAAACAGGGATCTATAAATTAATATGTAATAGTTGTGATGCTTTTTATGTGGGCCAAACGGGCCGTGGTTTTTTCAAGAGGTTTGTTGAACATAAGCCACCCACGTATTTTCATAACACAGAAAATGTAAAATCTAAATTCGCTAAACATCTTATTGATGAAAATCACAACTATACTAATTTTCATACCAACTTGATACCCCTTCACTTTTGTAATAAAGGACGTTACATGAACGCCCTTGAGGAGTTTGAGATATATAGAGCGTATAATAATCCTGTTACCAGGCCACATGTTTTAAATGATCAGCTGAACTTTAAATCTAATGTCCTGTACGATACTGCGTTGCGATATTGTCGCGACACGAGTGAAATATGAACCAGTGCGCTGTCGGTTACTGTGTGGTGTACACCGAAAATTGTTGTGTGCGTACTTTGTGTAGTGTAATTGTGTTTTGTGTTATGTGGATTTTAATATTTTTAATATATTGACGACTGTGCCATCGTATGATGGTATGAAGAGACTTTTTTAAATATTCTGATGATGGGACAAGTGTCCCGAAACATGTCAATTATATAAAGACATTTACTTAAGCCACAGACGGTGAGTTACATAGCGTTTAGTTGATTAAATAATTATAAACTATTTGGTGTACCATTCTCTCATCCTACCAATCTTATCAAGCATTACTGGCTAATGAATAGATTATTGTTCATAGGTCCTGGTTTCTAATACACATTTTCTTATTTGCCAGTAGGCTCACAAAAACTTATAATGTAGTTTATAAATGTTAATAACTATAGGCTTTGGTGTAGAACACAAATACAACTACTTACACCAAAGCCTTCACTAAATCTCAATCTGAGATGAAACCCTTCACCACCATTCACTATTGGTGTTATTTATGGGTTTTCCTTTTTTTATAAAAGTAATTAACTCGCACTTATGCTGTCACCACTTCACTGACACTTATTGTATTTATCACATATTTAAATAATAATAGGGATTGTTAATTTTATTCCCCACTCTTTCACATTCACTCATTTACATAAAGGTTTGTATGTATATTCTTTACTTGCTATAATACATCTTAATTATTTATTTTATTATTTGTATTGTATTTTTTTCTTATCTTTTATATTGTACAGTCTTTTCTGTAAGTAAGGTTTGTTTATCTTTATCTGGTTTTAATAGGATAGTATTGGTGATTCTACCTACTGTATTGAGCAGTTTTAAGTTTTGGGATGGGGCTACTATTCTGTCGCATTACAATATATATACTTAAACACTCTTATACTAATCAATCGAATTTAAATTTTTTCACATCAATTCACATATATGCACATCTAATAATTATCTGTTGAGATAATATCCTTTTATAGTTGAAAGAAATTTCACACAGAGAGTTCATTGTGTTTACACTAGCACAATAGATCAGCTGTTGGGGAGGTTGATTCAACGCGTTAGTGTGGCTTATTGTTCGCTTTACAAGGGGGTTTCTTAACAAGAGGGTGACTTTCTACAATCTAAAACACGATTTTTTTTTTCCTGCACAAGTTTGTCGTTTCTTGACAAATTTAGTTAATGACTTTTGGGACAGGCACGAACCTGAGTTTACAACCTTTAAATCTGCGCTTTATTATTATTTTGCATTTTACTAAACTTCTATTAACTTTACTACACTCACAAAAAAACATATAATGACTCTTGGTTTAGATTTTGTTGACATTTATTACACCTTAGTTTATTTACCATAATACTGTTTTGTTTTCCCGTGTTTGCTATTCAAATAACTTATTTTGTTTACGGGGCAGAACGTACATTCTTCGACACGACTCCTACATGAAATAGCCTGTCAATATACCGACAGGTTGAAAATGGAATATTTTTACAAGCGGGGACTTGCTTATTACGTTGACTTATTTATACCACTATTATTATTTTATTAATAAGACTCTAATTATTTTGCTCTATTTCACAAATTCAGAGTAAATAAATTTACGACCTTGCCAAGTTACTGTTTATAAATAAGCAGTGGCGCACTTTATATGTGTCACAACGTACATAATTTTTTTTTTACACAGAAGCAGAGTGGCACATTTTATAATGTCTCTCCTGCTAAGACATCATAACACAGGGAACCCGTTTAATTGGCCTCTGTCAATTAAACTGGCTGCCGTTGTTAGTACTAGTTATTTACCAACAATTTGGGAAACTGTAAAGAACAGGAATTCGTGCAAGGTTACTCAAACTTACTTAATCTCTTTTGGTTTTAGCAGAAACATCTCGTTATTTTTACTTCAAAATAATGTTTAGATTGATACTACCTTTGATACTCTTTAAAGTGTTACTCAGATGAGTTCAAAGCTATACTGTTTTAGATTACATTAAATACCACGTATTCGGGTTCTAATTTCATAATATTTCAAAATACTTCCACATTATGTAAACTATTTGAAGAATAGTTTGATTAATGGATTAGATTAATATACAGTAAATACAAAATTACTATGTTAAGATTTACATGGTTTGACAGAGTCTTTTCAAAACTTGTATTGTTTTTTACTTTGGTTGTTAGAAAACAATATGAGCACAGAAGTTACTGTTCTGTGTCACCTGGGTATAATGGTGATCTGCAGCTGGTCCTCTTGCGGATCCTCTTCAGTCGGTTTTCCGGGATGATCTTCATAGTAGGTTGAGTTTCTCCATTAAGATTGTCGATTCTAAGTGGTGATCACAGTCATCACGCTACAATTCTGCTACCTGGTGCTCGTGATGTTGACGTCGTTGCTTCTTGTGGACGTGTGAGTTCACTTCTCAATTTTAGTTTAATGTACACTAATGTTATCTTCCTACATGGTATGAAATATACCTTAAAATTTAAACTTTGATTTACGAAGAGATGTGTCGACTATTATTTTCCTTTTATTCATTATCTACATATAAGTTACATTATCAGATTTACGTTGCACTTAGTTTCACCTACATGTCGAGTATTTTACCATAAAACACTAACTTTCTGTAACATAGTTTTGTGCCAAACTGGCTTCGGCAACGTATTATTAGTATTTTAAAAACGAGCGCCGCTGACGTCACGCACTGCCACACTGTTACGATAGTTTGTTGCCGGTCGGTTATACACACAAACGGTTGTGCAGCTACGCAATACAGCTGGCGCTGCCAGCCAGCTGTGTCTGTACATTCCTGCATTCGGAGGTTACTTGGCTGGACCGAAACGTTGTATCGGCCTCATTTCTGCTTGATCCTCCAACCTGTTCATCTGGTCTCGGCTGGCGGCAAACTTCTATCCAGGACTTCCGAACCTATCACTATGATAGGCTACATAAAGTGTTGTTCCAGGTGCTCGACCAAGGGCGAGATGGGTGTCAGGGGTGGACGAACATCTGTCCACCCTAATGGCAGAGACGATCTTATAGCCACAATGCCGTCAGTCGAGGACTTTTCCAATGCTAAGCTGCACCAGGGACTTGTGACATCACTGATCCGCGCCTATACGAACTAAGTACACCGGACAATCCAGGTGGGAAAATTCTGATTATCTATTTCTCTCTCTCTCTACAACATGTGAATGCACAGAAGCCGCCAGAAGCTCACTCGTGAAGTTCTGAACATTATACTCTAGCACAAACTCTCGTGTTCAATTATGTTATTGCATGTGTGAACATTACCACAGTACACCTAATGAAGTATCTTATAACTGTATAATGTGTAAGAAGTTACACACATACACACACATCCGCAGTTTGCTGTAAGATCTAACTTTCATCTAATTAAGACCATTAGGGAGTTAATTATCTCGTGCTATCATGTCATCTGGTCATGGCTGAGTTTTAATAACGTAGCGGGGGTTGTCTGATGCTGTAGATGAGAAACGATTTTCTTTCACACACATACTTAACGCTTAATGATTAAGGTAAGGGGTCGTTTGGCTGGTTGAGTTTCGGGGCGGTCACTTACATTCTCTGGTGTGAACTATGCTTGTGAATTTGCTGGCAAATCTATGCTTAGGAGCTGAGATATTCCATTTACGTTGTCATTTATATTTGTACCTATCTATACATATTAGGGTTCCTTCATTTACTGTAGTTGGAATGGGTTTATGAGGAGGTTAGTGTTGAAATGAGGGATGTTTTGTTATTCATGTCGTATATGTGTTTGTGTGTGTAATTTTACTATATATATTTTTTTGGGGGAATATGTAACGGATTTAAAAAAGAGAATAACCATAAATGTGCTTACTGAGACAACAGGCGAGCCTATTTGATATTATACAACACTGATGGATTTGTATTGCTTTATGAATGAGATTATTACTAACTTTGACTCATACATAATCAGGCAGAAATTTTTGCAATTAGTTTAATATCAATTCACTTACTTTGTGACACTATGAATTAATGGATATACATATATATACATATATATATATATATATATATATAATTCTGCCTTTAATGGTGTGCTCACACAATCACGAACTTGTCATGTATGTAAAATCTTGCAGGTTGAATAAAGCACACGCTTGTTGGTTAAAAGAGTTTTTCATTTGCAAGTCCTGTCATTCACCTGGGGGGACATGTCTGTAATTGTATTTGGGCCTTGCACACTTTTGCTTCCTCTAGGTTTTTTTTACCTAGTTCTAAATATGATGTCTCTCCCCTTTTACAAAAAAAAACTTAATAAAAATAAAATTAAATAAAATTCAAAAAAAATTACAAAACTTAGAAAAATAAAAGGGGGGTTTCAAATGGTAGCAGAGCGTGGTTGTTATGATTCTGGGTGGATAGTAGGTATTATTTCTGCCTTATTTTTCTCTGTTGAACTTGAGAAATTTTTGAATCTGGGGACTTATATTTATTTTCTTAAATGAAACTTAGTGTGGCTACAGACATGTCACCTGGTGTTAGGACTTGCAAATTATTTCAAATTATTTTTGATTAGAATCCAAGTGTTGTAAGAAAACTTAATGGTAGTGTAATAAATTAACAGAATGAACAACCAGAAAAAAGAGCACATTTTATAAAATGAATAAGGGGTTAATGAAGTTTAAAATAATTTAATATGTGTTAGTGTTTAAGTGATTATTTTGTGATGTTGAGTGTAAGATGAATTTTGAAAAGGGGTTATAAGAATGTGATTAATTTTTTTATAAATGTGTGCTGATTGGTTGCACTTGCACATACCCTGGAGCTCATACGGAGTCTGGACATGATGAGGGCCGTCGGTACTTGTTGAGTTTGATTATGACTTGTCTCTTGGATTAGACAACGTGTTTGGTAGCATCCCAGTTATATGGTAATTGTTTATTGAGGGCGTTGCGTTGCGGTATCGTATTTTGAATGCGGTTATTGTCCGACCAAGGGCATGGATGTGATAGTTTATATTTTCGATTATATCGAATTTTATGTGTACTTTGTGTGTTGTATTTAGTGAGTTAGTTTGGTTGTTTTGTGTTGTGTTCTCTTCTGGGCATTTTGCATGGCCGTTTCTCTGCTTTTATGACACCCATCTCGTCGTATCGCTAGAGCATTCTGGAGCCACTTGTATGATCAAGTTCTTCCTGTCGTTCTCTTTAATTCTTGCTTTTACGTGGTGTGTGTGTGGATTGCGCGGTCATGTCCATTTCGGTAAATGTGGATTTGTTTGTAAAAGATGAGCTCGAGTGGGAGGTCCGGTTCCGGGGACGGAAGCCGCAGGAGACTGTTGTTTCATTAAGGAAGCAACTCCGTGAGGCTCTTGCCTCCGGTGAGGCACCGAGTGGGAGAGTATTACTTACGGATGTCACCGCCGAGGTGGAGCTGTGCTCGGAAAAATTTGTAGAACTGCTCGATTTGGCCGAAGGCCTGCAGTCGGCGGCACCCACCTCTACGGCTAGACAGAGGGTGCGCCAACGTTTACAACACGTTCTATGCCGTTTACAGAATGCTGAATCACAGGCTACCACCTCGGAATTAGAGAAAAATGTTGTCACTCTTAGGGAGCAAGTGGCGATGGCATTGCGGGAGTTTTCTCTCGGCCAGCGTCGCCACGTAGATCCGAATTCTGGTTCTTCTTCTTCTTCTGTTGAGACGGCAGCCAGGGTGGAACCCCCTGTGCATGTTCCTGCCTTTTCCGATATGGCCACCGCAAGCTATCACAAGCTTCCTAACCCACTGTCGGATGTCATTCAGCGTCTCCCAGTTGTCGATGGTCTGGATCCTGAGGCGCTTTTGAGATTCTTGCGCGTATTTTTTCAGTTGGCCGATTTCCCTGGGCTGTCGGAGCGGACTTTGCTTGAGCTCATTTACCCGTACTGTCGGGGATCTATGGCTGAGCGCGTGACAAGGACCCTTAGGGATGGTGGTGGCATAGACCATTTCCATCGGCAAGTCCTGGACGCTTTCGTACCGGGAAGGTTACACGACCGGTTACGACACAAACATTTCTATAGAGTTCAAGCAAGCGGAGAGTCCCTTGCTCATTTCATTTCCAGTGTTAAAGACGCGGCCCGGATCCTGAGGCTGGGGTTGTCAGAGTCTGATGTCATTCATACTATTTTGCAGGGCGTGACGCCGGAGGAACGGTCACGTTTGACATTCGCTGCCCGTCCCCAAAGTTTTATTGATTTAGACCGGCTGTGCGCCGAGTCGACCACTATACAGGGTAATGACGATATTAGAGCCCGCGAGGCTAGGAGGCGTTCAGAACGCCCTAATTTCGAGCGACGAGTCGGGCAGCCCGGGTCTTGGGGTCCTAGGCCTGCGCCGGTTCAGAGCTGTGAAGTACGAGAATTATTCTGTTCTAGGTGTCATCGATCTGGTCATGTCGCGCACTATTGTAACGATGCTAGACAGCGTCAAGGGACTTCCCGAAAAGGTAACCTTTCAAAAAACGTAAATTCTCGGGGAAGATAAGTCGGGAGTGGTCTTCCCCGTTAGGCCGTTCTCTTCCGGTTTCACTTAACCCCAGGCGGATAGCTAATCCCGGGTCATCCGGCTCCAAGGTCCTGCGAACTGTCCCCAACTACAGTTCAGTATGCCCCTTCCTGTTGGTCGAGTTGAAAAAGGGTCAGCTCAGAGCCTTGGTTGACCCTGGATCAGCCCGATCCATAATTTCATCTAGAGTATGTGAGGACCTTGAACAACAGGGCTTACTATTAGGGTCGGATCGGTCTTCCGTGGTATGCTGGACTGCATCGCGGGAAATTCTGCCCATCTCCCGGGTGGTTTCCCTGAGTATTAAAATCGAGTGTTTTTCATGGGTGTGGCGATTTTTGGTTTCTCCGGCTCTGGGAGTCGACTGCATTGTGGGTGCCGATTTCATCTCCAAGAGTGGTCTCGTTTTAGATCTTCAAGCGCACCACTGTTATTTTAAATTCAATCGGGAGGTTGTCATTCCTTTCCTTGGGTACCAGGGAGCTAAGGGAGGTGTCCAAGAGGTTGTGTGTCCCGATTCAGAAAGAGACCATCTCACCCCGTCCCAGAGGCATGCTTTAGATCATTTGTGTGAGCAGTTCCCCACTGTATTAACTCCCAACCTGGGGCTCACACATCTTTTGGAATATAAGATCCGTTTAACGGACTCCGCCGTAGTCCGCTCACACCCATACAAATTCGCTCCTCCAAAGATGGATGTCCTAAGAGAGAAGGTTCAAGAGTTGCTTAAACAAGGGGTCATTGAACCTTCCAACTCTAGTTATGCAAGTCCAGCATTTCTGGTGCCCAAGCCTGGAGGTAAACAGCGTATGGTCATTGACTATCGCAAACTCACTGCTAATATTGAGGTGGATTCAGTTCCTCTTCCCGATTTACATTCCGCGTTCGATTGGTTTAGTGGGGCCAGGTACTTCACCATCTTTGACCTCAATGCCGCTTATCATCAGATTCCTCTGTCTAAGGAAAGCCGCCCTTATACGGCATTCTGTGTGCCATGGAATCTTTATCAATATACTAGGGTACCCATGGGTCTGGCAGTGGGGGCTCAAACCCTCACGCGACTACTTGACACTGTATTCCATGACGTAAAATTTAAATTCATCTTTAATTATCTTGATGACCTCTTGGTCTACAGTAAAACGTTCGAGGAGCATCTGGGTCACCTGAGAGAGGTGATGTGCCGATTGAGGAGTGCTGGCCTCACTATCAATCCAGACAAGGTAAAGTTTGCACAAAGGAGTATTTCGTTTTTAGGGCATCTCGTCTCATATGGGGGTGTGACGGTCGACCCGGAGAGGACACAAGGCATCCGGGATTTTCCTCCCCCTAGGGATGCGAAAGGTGTTGCCAGATTTGTTGGCATGGTCAATTTTTACCGTAGATTTATCCCTAATGCCGCGGAGATTGCTGTACCTTTAAACGAACTCAGGAAAAAGGGTACCAAATTTGTATGGGGAGAGAGGCAACAGCGGGCCTTTGATACCCTCAAGGAGGCGATCGTCTCTCCCCCTGTGTTGAGGATGCCTGATTTTTCAAAAAAATTCATTTTGCAAACGGACGCGAGTTCTGTTGCGCTCGGGGCGGTTCTGTCCCAGGAAGTCGATGGTGCTAGGCAGCCGGTGGCATTTATATCCCGGACCTTGACCCAACAAGAGAGGAAGTCTTCAGTGTATGAACTAGAGTGTCTTGCTGTTGTGTACGCTCTAGATAAGTTCAGGCGTTTCTTGGAACACGCTGAGTTCCTGTTGGAGACCGATAATCAGGCTCTCTCCTGGCTTCTCGCTCATCCCCGGCAGCTGGGTAAAATAGGGCGTTGGGTGGTCAAGATCTCATCCTTTAAATTCAAAGTGCAACACATCAGGGGAACACAAAATGTTGTTGCAGACGCCTTGTCACGTATGTTCTCCCAACCCAGCGAGGCCAATTCTGAGCAACCCTGTTCCGTTCTGCTGGATTTTCCTTTGGCTTTTACTGATGTGTTACCCCATCAGTTAAATGATGAAGAGTTGGGTCCTATCATCCAACACCTAAAAGAGGGTAACGTGCAGGCACCATATTTTCTGTCCAAGGGCGTCCTGTGCTGCCGAGAACGAAAAGGACGTGGCCCGAAGGTTGTGCTGCCTAGCAAGCTCGTGCCAATGGTCTTCAGCTACTATCATGATTCCCCAATAGGTGGCCATAAGGGAATTTCGAAGACCATTTCCAGTATTAGGAGGCATTTCATCTGGAAGGGCATGGACAGGGACATCGCGGCTCGTGTGAAAGGATGTCATCTCTGTGGCTTGAGTAAGCCTGCTCAAAACACTAAATTGGGTCTATTGTCATCTGATGTGGCGAGCAAACCCATGGAGAAGTTATTCATAGACTACGTGGGACCTTTCCCTCGTAGCAAGTCAGGTAATGCTTACCTACTTGTTTGCGTGGATGCTTTTTCCAAGTTTGTCTGGCTACTGCCCTTATGACAGGCAAACACTCGCTCAACTATCCTTATGCTACAGACCCATGTCTTTCAGCATTTCGGTTTTCCGTCCACCATTGTCTCTGACAATGGACCACAGTTCATTTCAAAAGATTTCCGGCGAATGTGTTTCGCTAACGGCATCAAACATGTGACCACTTCCCCGTACTACCCTCAACCGTCCCACGCGGAGAGATTTAACCGGAATCTCCGTTCAGCGCTTATCGCCTATCATACTGAAAAACAGGATTGTTGGGACCAAAATTTAAAGTGGTTGCAATTGGCATTTAACACGGCCCTACACGAGAGTCACAAGGCCGTACCCTTTGAAGTCATGTTTGGGTTCTCGCCGAGTTTGCCGTTGGACAATTTGTGGCACATTGATGATCTTCTGCCGAACGATCCTGAGGTCACGACTGTGGACAGATGGCGGGAGGTCCGGAGGAATTTGCTTCGTGCGCACGAACGCGTCCGTAGTCGCTACAATCAGGGGCGAATTCCGAACCCATTTAAGATTGGCGACTTGGTCTACTGTCAGAGCCATCCGATCAGCTCAGCCATAAATAGGAGGGCCGCTAAACTATGTTATCGTTGGTCGGGACCATACCGCATTCTTCGGTTTGTGTCGCCCGTCACAGTGAAATTGGGTGATCCCGGAGGGGATGTTGAAAGAGTAACCACTCATATTTCGAAGCTAAAGTTTTGCCATAGGGCATGAGTTAGGGATGACAGTTGGGCCCATAAAAAAAGGGGGGAATACTATTTGGGGTTCCTGGATCTCAGTTATTGGAATTGGGAGGCCTTGGTGGTCAGTACTCAAAGCGGGATCCTGCGATTCTTCTCTTTCTCCTGTTCTTTTCTGTCTCTTATATCTGCATGCGGACCAGGGCCCGGCGAGCATGCAGGACTCACACTTACATCTTCTCTTTCAGACACACACTCACTAACTCACACCTCTTCCTTCTGCCTTTTCGTTTTCCTGTGTTACTGAACTCACCAAGAGCGATTTAGAATCTGAGATTTTCCAGGTTTCCCGCAGCCGTCGTGCTTGAGGACTTGTTTGTTTTGGGTCAACCATGTTGCCCTTTTGGGGTGAGGGTGTGCCGAACTGGCTTCGGCAACGTATTATTAGTATTTTAAAAACGAGCGCCGCTGACGTCACGCACTGCCACACTGTTACGATAGTTTGTTGCCGGTCGGTTATACACACAAACGGTTGTGCAGCTACGCAATACAGCTGGCGCTGCCAGCCAGCTGTGTCTGTACATTCCTGCATTCGGAGGTTACTTGGCTGGACCGAAACGTTGTATCGGCCTCATTTCTGCTTGATCATCCAACCTGTTCATCTGGTCTCGGCTGGCGGCAAACTTCTATCCAGGACTTCCGAACCTATCACTATGATAGGCTAGATAAAGTGTTGTTCCAGGTGCTCGACCAAGGGCGAGATGGGTGTCAGGGGTGGACGAACATCTGTCCACCCTAATGGCAGAGACGATCTTATAGCCACAATGCCGTCAGTCGAGGACTTTTCCAATGCTAAGCTGCACCAGGGACTTGTGACATCACTGATCCGCGCCTATACGAACTAAGTACACCGGACAATCCAGGTGGGAAAATTCTGATTATCTATTTCTCTCTCTCTCTACAACATGTGAATGCACAGAAGCCGCCAGAAGCTCACTCGTGAAGTTCTGAACATTATACTCTAGCACAAACTCTCGTGTTCAATTATGTTATTGCATGTGTGAACATTACCACAGTACACCTAATGAAGTATCTTATAACTGTATAATGTGTAAGAAGTTACACACATACACACACATCCGCAGTTTGCTGTAAGATCTAACTTTCATCTAATTAAGACCATTAGGGAGTTAATTATCTCGTGCTATCATGTCATCTGGTCATGGCTGAGTTTTAATAACGTAGCGGGGGTTGTCTGATGCTGTAGATGAGAAACGATTTTCTTTCACACACATACTTAACGCTTAATGATTAAGGTAAGGGGTCGTTTGGCTGGTTGAGTTTCGGGGCGGTCACTTACATTCTCTGGTGTGAACTATGCTTGTGAATTTGCTGGCAAATCTATGCTTAGGAGCTGAGATATTCCATTTACGTTGTCATTTATATTTGTACCTATCTATACATATTAGGGTTCCTTCATTTACTGTAGTTGGAATGGGTTTATGAGGAGGTTAGTGTTGAAATGAGGGATGTTTTGTTATTCATGTCGTATATGTGTTTGTGTGTGTAATTTTACTATATATATTTTTTTGGGGGAATATGTAACGGATTTAAAAAAGAGAATAACCATAAATGTGCTTACTGAGACAACAGGCGAGCCTATTTGATATTATACAACACTGATGGATTAGTATTGCTTTATGAATGAGATTATTACTAACTTTGACTCATACATAATCAGGCAGAAATTTTTGCAATTAGTTTAATATCAATTCACTTACTTTGTGACATTATGAATTAATGGATATACATATATATATATATACATATATATATATATATATATATATAATTCTGCCTTTAATGGTGTGCTCACACAATCACGAACTTGTCATGTATGTAAAATCTTGCAGGTTGAATAAAGCACACGCTTGTTGGTTAAAAGAGTTTTTCATTTGCAAGTCCTGTCATTCACCTGGGGGGACATGTCTGTAATTGTATTTGGGCCTTGCACACTTTTGCTTCCTCTAGGTTTTTTTTACCTAGTTCTAAATATGATGTCTCTCCCCTTTTACAAAAAAAAACTTAATAAAAATAAAATTAAATAAAATTCAAAAAAAATTACAAAACTTAGAAAAATAAAAGGGGAGTTTCAAATGGTAGCAGAGCGTGGTTGTTATGATTCTGGGTGGATAGTAGGTATTATTTCTGCCTTATTTTTCTCTGTTGAACTTGAGAAATTTTGGAATCTGGGGACTTATATTTATTTTCTTAAATGAAACTTAGTGTGGCTACAGACATGTCAGCTGGTGTTAGGACTTTCAAATTATTTTTGATTAGAATCCAAGTGTTGTAAGAAAACTTAATGGTAGTGTAATAAATTAACAGAATGAACAACCAGAAAAAAGAGCACATTTTATAAAATGAATAAGGGGTTAATGAAGTTTAAAATAATTTAATATGTGTTAGTGTTTAAGTGATTATTTTGTGATGTTGAGTGTAAGATGAATTTTGAAAAGGGGTTATAAGAATGTGATTAATTTTTAATGAATGTGTGCTGGTTGGTTGCACTTGCACATACCCTGGAGCTCATACGGAGTCTGGACATGATGAGGGCCGTCGGTACTTGTTGAGTTTGATTATGACTTGTCTCTTGGATTAGACAACGTGTTTGGTAGCATCCCAGTTATATGGTAATTGTTTATTGAGGGCGTTGCGTTGCGGTATCGTATTTTGAATGCGGTTATTGTCCGACCAAGGGCATGGATGTGATAGTTTATATTTTCGATTATATCGAATTTTATGTGTACTTTGTGTGTTGTATTTAGTGAGTTAGTTTGGTTGTTTTGTGTTGTGTTCTCTTCTGGGCATTTTGCATGGCCGTTTCTCTGCTTTTATGACACCCATCTCGTCGTATCGCTAGAGCATTCTGGAGCCACTTGTATGATCAAGTTCTTCCTGTCGTTCTCTTTAATTCTTGCTTTTACGTGGTGTGTGTGTGGATTGCGCGGTCATGTCCATTTCGGTAAATGTGGATTTGTTTGTAAAAGATGAGCTCAAGTGGGAGGTCCGGTTCCGGGGACGGAAGCCGCAGGAGACTGTTGTTTCATTAAGGAAGCAACTCCGTGAGGCTCTTGCCTCCGGTGAGGCACCGAGTGGGAGAGTATTACTTACGGATGTCACCGCCGAGGTGGAGCTGTGCTCGGAAAAATTTGTAGAACTGCTCGATTTGGCCGAAGGCCTGCAGTCGGCGGCACCCACCTCTACGGCTAGACAGAGGGTGCGCCAACGTTTACAACACGTTCTATGCCATTTACAGAATGCTGAATCACAGGCTACCACCTCGGAATTAGAGAAAAATGTTGTCACTCTTAGGGAGCAAGTGGCGATGGCATTGCGGGAGTTTTCTCTCGGCCAGCGTCGCCACGTAGATCCGAATTCTGGTTCTTCTTCTTCTTCTGTTGAGACGGCAGCCAGGGTGGAACCCCCTGTGCATGTTCCTGCCTTTTCCGATATGGCCACCGCAAGCTATCACAAGCTTCCTAACCCACTGTCGGATGTCATTCAGCGTCTCCCAGTTGTCGATGGTCTGGATCCTGAGGCGCTTTTGAGATTCTTGCGCGTATTTTTTCAGTTGGCCGATTTCCCTGGGCTGTCGGAGCGGACTTTGCTTGAGCTCATTTACCCGTACTGTCGGGGATCTATGGCTGAGCGCGTGACAAGGACCCTTAGGGATGGTGGTGGCATAGACCATTTCCATCGGGAAGTCCTGGACGCTTTCGTACCGGGAAGGTTACACGACCGGTTACGACACAAACATTTCTATAGAGTTCAAGCAAGCGGAGAGTCCCTTGCTCATTTCATTTCCAGTGTTAAAGACGCGGCCCGGATCCTGAGGCTGGGGTTGTCAGAGTCTGATGTCATTCATACTATTTTGCAGGGCGTGACGCCGGAGGAACGGTCACGTTTGACATTCGCTGCCCGTCCCCAAAGTTTTATTGATTTAGACCGGCTGTGCGCCGAGTCGACCACTATACAGGGTAATGACGATATTAGAGCCCGCGAGGCTAGGAGGCGTTCAGAACGCCCTAATTTCGAGCGACGAGTCGGGCAGCCCGGGTCTTGGGGTCCTAGGCCTGCGCCGGTTCAGAGCTGTGAAGTAAGAGAATTATTCTGTTCTAGGTGTCATCGATCCGGTCACGTCGCGCGCTATTGTAACGATGCTAGACAGCGTCAAGGGACTTCCCGAAAAGGTAACCTTTCAAAAAACGTAAATTCTCGGGGAAGATAAGTCGGGAGTGGTCTTCCCCGTTAGGCCGTTCTCTTCCGGTTTCACTTAACCCCAGGCGGATAGCTAATCCCGGGTCATCCGGCTCCAAGGTCCTGCGAACTGTCCCCAACTACAGTTCAGTATGCCCCTTCCTGTTGGTCGAGTTGAAAAAGGGTCAGCTCAGAGCCTTGGTTGACTCTGGATCAGCCCGATCCATAATTTCATCTAGAGTATGTGAGGACCTTGAACAACAGGGCTTACTATTAGGGTCGGATCGGTCTTCCGTGGTATGCTGGACTGCATCGCGGGAAATTCTGCCCATCTCCCGGGTGGTTTCCCTGAGTATTAAAATCGAGTGTTTTTCATGGGTGTGGCGATTTTTGGTTTCTCCGGCTCTGGGAGTCGACTGCATTGTGGGTGCCGATTTCATCTCCAAGAGTGGTCTCGTTTTAGATCTTCAAGCGCACCACTGTTATTTTAAATTCAATCGGGAGGTTGTCATTCCTTTCCTTGGGTACCAGGGAGCTAAGGGAGGTGTCCAAGAGGTTGTGTGTCCCGATTCAGAAAGAGACCATCTCACCCCGTCCCAGAGGCATGCTTTAGATCATTTGTGTGAGCAGTTCCCCACTGTATTAACTCCCAACCTGGGGCTCACACATCTTTTGGAATATAAGATCCGTTTAACGGACTCCGCCGTAGTCCGCTCACACCCATACAAATTCGCTCCTCCAAAGATGGATGTCCTAAGAGAGAAGGTTCAAGAGTTGCTTAAACAAGGGGTCATTGAACCTTCCAACTCTAGTTATGCAAGTCCAGCATTTCTGGTGCCCAAGCCTGGAGGTAAACAGCGTATGGTCATTGACTATCGCAAACTCACTGCTAATATTGAGGTGGATTCAGTTCCTCTTCCCGATTTACATTCCGCGTTCGATTGGTTTAGTGGGGCCAGGTACTTCACCATCTTTGACCTCAATGCCGCTTATCATCAGATTCCTCTGTCTAAGGAAAGCTGCCCTTATACGGCATTCTGTGTGCCATGGAATCTTTATCAATATACTAGGGTACCCATGGGTCTGGCAGTGGGGGCTCAAACCCTCACGCGACTACTTGACACTGTATTCCATGACGTAAAATTTAAATTCATCTTTAATTATCTTGATGACCTCTTGGTCTACAGTAAAACGTTCGAGGAGCATCTGGGTCACCTGAGAGAGGTGATGTGCCGATTGAGGAGTGCTGGCCTCACTATCAATCCAGACAAGGTAAAGTTTGCACAAAGGAGTATTTCGTTTTTAGGGCATCTCGTCTCATATGGGGGTGTGACGGTCGACCCGGAGAGGACACAAGGCATCCGGGATTTTCCTCCCCCTAGGGATGCGAAAGGTGTTGCCAGATTTGTTGGCATGGTCAATTTTTACCGTAGATTTATCCCTAATGCCGCGGAGATTGCTGTACCTTTAAACGAACTCAGGAAAAAGGGTACCAAATTTGTATGGGGAGAGAGGCAACAGCGGCCCTTTGATACCCTCAAGGAGGCGATCGTCTCTCCCCCTGTGTTGAGGATGCCTGATTTTTCAAAAAAATTCATTTTGCAAACGGACGCGAATTCTGTTGCGCTCGGGGCGGTTCTGTCCCAGGAAGTCGATGGTGCTAGGCAGCCGGTGGCATTTATATCCCGGACCTTGACCCAACAAGAGAGGAAGTCTTCAGTGTATGAACTAGAGTGTCTTGCTGTTGTGTACGCTCTAGATAAGTTCAGGCGTTTCTTGGAACACGCTGAGTTCCTGTTGGAGACCGATAATCAGGCTCTCTCCTGGCTTCTCGCTCATCCCCGGCAGCTGGGTAAAATAGGGCGTTGGGTGGTCAAGATCTCATCCTTTAAATTCAAAGTGCAACACATCAGGGGAACACAAAATGTTGTTGCAGACGCCTTGTCACGTATGTTCTCCCAACCCAGCGAGGCCAATTCTGAGCAACCCTGTTCCGTTCTGCTGGATTTTCCTTTGGCTTTTACTGATGTGTTACCCCATCAGTTAAATGATGAAGAGTTGGGTCCTATCATCCAACACCTAAAAGAGGGTAACGTGCAGGCACCATATTTTCTGTCCAAGGGCGTCCTGTGCTGCCGAGAACGAAAAGGACGTGGCCCGAAGGTTGTGCTGCCTAGCAAGCTCGTGCCAATGGTCTTCAGCTACTATCATGATTCCCCAATAGGTGGCCATAAGGGAATTTCGAAGACCATTTCCAGTATTAGGAGGCATTTCATCTGGAAGGGCATGGACAGGGACATCGCGGCTCGTGTGAAAGGATGTCATCTCTGTGGCTTGAGTAAGCCTGCTCAAAACACTAAATTGGGTCTATTGTCATCTGATGTGGCGAGCAAACCCATGGAGAAGTTGTTCATAGACTACGTGGGACCTTTCCCTCGTAGCAAGTCAGGTAATGCTTACCTACTTGTTTGCGTGGATGCTTTTTCCAAGTTTGTCTGGCTACTGCCCTTATGACAGGCAAACACTCGCTCAACTATCCTTATGCTACAGACCCATGTCTTTCAGCATTTCGGTTTTCCGTCCACCATTGTCTCTGACAATGGACCACAGTTCATTTCAAAAGATTTCCGGCGAATGTGTTTCGCTAACGGCATCAAACATGTGACCACTTCCCCGTACTACCCTCAACCGTCCCACGCGGAGAGATTTAACCGGAATCTCCGTTCAGCGCTTATCGCCTATCATGCTGAAAAACAGGATTGTTGGGACCAAAATTTAAAGTGGTTGCAATTGGCATTTAACACGGCCCTACACGAGAGTCACAAGGCCGTACCCTTTGAAGTCATGTTTGGGTTCTCGCCGAGTTTGCCGTTGGACAATTTGTGGCACATTGATGATCTTCTGCCGAACGATCCTGAGGTCACGACTGTGGACAGATGGCGGGAGGTCCGGAGGAATTTGCTTCGTGCGCACGAACGCGTCCGTAGTCGCTACAATCAGGGGCGAATTCTGAACCCATTTAAGATTGGCGACTTGGTCTACTGTCAGAGCCATCCGATCAGCTCAGCCATAAATAGGAGGGCCGCTAAACTATGTTATCGTTGGTCGGGACCATACCGCATTCTTCGGTTTGTGTCGCCCGTCACAGTGAAATTGGGTGATCCCGGAGGGGATGTTGAAAGAGTAACCACTCATATTTCGAAGCTAAAGTTTTGCCATAGGGCATGAGTTAGGGATGACAGTTGGGCCCATAAAAAAAGGGGGGAATACTATTTGGGGTTCCTGGATCTCAGTTATTGGAATTGGGAGGCCTTGGTGGTCAGTACTCAAAGCGGGATCCTGCGATTCTTCTCTTTCTCCTGTTCTTTTCTGTCTCTTATATCTGCATGCGGACCAGGGCCCGGCGAGCATGCAGGACTCACACTTACATCTTCTCTTTCAGACACACACTCACTAACTCACACCTCTTCCTTCTGCCTTTTCGTTTTCCTGTGTTACTGAACTCACCAAGAGCGATTTAGAATCTGAGATTTTCCAGGTTTCCCGCAGCCGTCGTGCTTGAGGACTTGTTTGTTTTGGGTCAACCATGTTGCCCTTTTGGGGTGAGGGTGTGCCGAACTGGCTTCGGCAACGTATTATTAGTATTTTAAAAACGAGCGCCGCTGACGTCACGCACTGCCACACTGTTACGATAGTTTGTTGCCGGTCGGTTATACACACAAACGGTTGTGCAGCTACGCAATACAGCTGGCGCTGCCAGCCAGCTGTGTCTGTACATTCCTGCATTCGGAGGTTACTTGGCTGGACCGAAACGTTGTATTGGCCTCATTTCTGCTTGATCCTCCAACCTGTTCATCTGGTCTCGGCTGGCGGCAAACTTCTATCCAGGACTTCCGAACCTATCACTATGATAGGCTAGATAAAGTGTTGTTCCAGGTGCTCGACCAAGGGCGAGATGGGTGTCAGGGGTGGACAAACATCTGTCCACCCTAATGGCAGAGACGATCTTATAGCCACAATGCCGTCAGTCGAGGACTTTTCCAATGCTAAGCTGCACCAGGGACTTGTGACACGACTGTGACATCACTGATCCGCGCCTATACGAACTAAGTACACCGGACAATCCAGGTGGGAAAATTCTGATTATCTATTTCTCTCTCTCTCTACAACATGTGAATGCACAGAAGCCGCCAGAAGCTCACTCGTGAAGTTCTGAACATTATACTCTAGCAAAAACTCTCGTGTTCAATTATGTTATTGCATGTGTGAACATTACCACAGTACACCTAATGAAGTATCTTATAACTGTATAATGTGTAAGAAGTTACACACATACACACACATCCGCAGTTTGCTGTAAGATCTAACTTTCATCTAATTAAGACCATTAGGGAGTTAATTATCTCGTGCTATCATGTCATCTGGTCATGGCTGAGTTTTAATAACGTAGCGGGGGTTGTCTGATGCTGTAGATGAGAAACGATTTTCTTTCACACACATACTTAACGCTTAATGATTAAGGTAAGGGGTCGTTTGGCTGGTTGAGTTTCGGGGCGGTCACTTACATTCTCTGGTGTGAACTATGCTTGTGAATTTGCTGGCAAATCTATGCTTAGGAGCTGAGATATTCCATTTACGTTGTCATTTATATTTGTACCTATCTATACATATTAGGGTTCCTTCATTTACTGTAGTTGGAATGGGTTTATGAGGAGGTTAGTGTTGAAATGAGGGATGTTTTGTTATTCATGTCGTATATGTGTTTGTGTGTGTAATTTTACTATATATATTTTTTTGGGGGAATATGTAACGGATTTAAAAAAGAGAATAACCATAAATGTGCTTACTGAGACAACAGGCGAGCCTATTTGATATTATACAACACTGATGGATTAGTATTGCTTTATGAATGAGATTATTACTAACTTTGACTCATACATAATCAGGCAGAAATTTTTGCAATTAGTTTAATATCAATTCACTTACTTTGTGACATTATGAATTAATGGATATACATATATATACATATATATATATATATATATATATATATATATAATTCTGCCTTTAATGGTGTGCTCACACAATCACAAACTTGTCATGTATGTAAAATCTTGCAGGTTGAATAAAGCACACGCTTGTTGGTTAAAAGAGTTTTTCATTTGCAAGTCGTGTCATTCACCTGGGGGGACATGTCTGTAATTGTATTTGGGCCTTGCACACTTTTGCTTCCTCTAGGTTTTTTTTACCTAGTTCTAAATATGATGTCTCTCCCCTTTTACAAAAAAAAAAACTTAATAAAAATAAAATTAAATAAAATTCAAAAAAAATTACAAAACTTAGAAAAATAAAAGGGGGGTTTCAGTTTGAAATAAAATGTACGTTCACATTCCAGGCACATTGTGTTGCTGTTAACTTGTCAGATATTCTGAGTCGACTGGGGTTGATTTAGCGGCCGTGTGTAGGGACGGGGGCGCAGTTCATGAGTCAAGAGAAAAGTAGTTCGTACTTTTATTATTAGTATTTTTCTACTAATTAACTATTATTAATTATTGTACCTTTCTTTATTTAGTTAGGTATTTTATTAATTATTCTAACGTCTTTTTATTAAATTAGAATGATTATTAGTATTCGCTTCATAACAGTATAATTTGCATGTTCGTACTAGACTTTTTTACAAGTTGGTACAGGTATTTAGGTACAGCGGGAAGGGTGGATTATTTTGTCACGCGGTATTTAAACCAAAATTTATTTTTTTTATTGTTGTGCTATTTAAATTTGCTTTTAAATCGTCACAGCATTATTTGTAAATCCTTTTGACTTTCCTTCTTGTGACAGATGTTCTTCGTATCATTTCTTCCTTTATCATTTTAAACTCCGAGAAATTCTAAATTGTAGCTGTATTAATTATTATCATTCTTTAGCTTCATTGTAATTATAGTCATTATATTATCCATTATTCTTCTTATTTTACCTTCTTATCTGAGCACATTACCATTAATTGTTTTTATTTATTTATTCTTCTTTTTGTTCCCATAAAAATATTATTTTTTCTCTTATTCTATTTTAAATCAGTTATTTATAAATAAATTATGTAATCTGTTCTTACATTCTCTTGGTGTTTTGTTGTTTATCTTAAATCATATTGTTTCTAAATATATTGAGTAAGTTGTCCTTACATGCTTTTTGAATTTTGTTGTTTTATTATATTTAATATTATTTATTTGGTTCCTTTTTTCCAATGGGTTGCTTGGTCGGTATACAGAAAAATCGGTCCCCCCCCTTTTTTTTTTTTTGTTGATTATTACTTGTTTTAACCATGGTCCATTAACTCATCTGCACTCGTCGTTCGGATTACTGCAGTGTCCATAATGATTTTTGTCCTTGTTAAATAACTCTCTATCATCTGGTATTGTAACTCTGCTGATATTGAATTTTCATTAAATTCAATGGTTACCATCGTTTTCCGAACTCTTTCTTTCTTTGTAACATATTCTTCTACTACCATGTCTTGTAATTTTTCTAATACGCCTATTTCTATCGTATTTATGTGTAGTCTATTACACAAATATGTTGTGATATATACTATTTACTGGTGATGTCGCTGACCTTTTATTTACTGGTATATTTAATTTAAATATAGATTTAGTTGTTTTTTTCTATAACTTTTCAAAACTGTCATTTCTCTGTAACTAACGATTGGGAGATTAAGTACATTAACCAGCCCACTCTTAATCATATCTATTTCTTCCCGTGTATTTTTCCGTTTGTTAGGACATATTATTCCTCTTTCTTTCGTTTTCTTAATTATTTGTTTCTTTACTCCCTTAATGTTAACTTCTATGTGCATAATCTTTTCTTTGTCTCTGTTATTTTTATTCTCCGATAGCAATGCATTTTGGTCTTCTCTAATTTCTATTTCCTTCCTGCTCTCTTCTGTTTTCTGACTTACTTTAATACCTTCGGAAGGGCTGTCTAGTGTTTTATTCAAATTCTTGAAACCACTGTCCATTGTTTCCTCTAACTTTCTGAAACTTTCATCCATTTGCTTATTTGTCTCCCCCTTGTATCCATCTGCTTTTTGGGTAAGTGTGTTACTGATCATTTCAATCTTCTCATGAATTTGCTTTATATTTTTATTATTTTCTTCAAATTTTGTGTTCATATATTCCCTTTGTCCGTCAATAATTTCTCTCAATTCGTGGTATTGTTCATTCATGGTTTGTCTGATATCTTCATGAATAGTCTCAATTTTTTCGTTTAGCTGTTTTACTAAACTTTCCTGAATACTGTCTATTTTATCATTAGTTTGCGTGTTTTGTTCCTTCAAAGTTTCGTTTTGTTTCTTTGAAGTTTCCTCCTGTTTCCTAAACTTTTCATCTATTTTATCATTTGTTTGTTTATTGCTTTCCATTATAATTCTCAGAATCTCCTGCATGCTCATGTCTTCTTTTGGGGCGGATTTATCTGGTTGGTCCCCTTGGGCATCCTCTTCAATTATTTCTTTTCCGTGTCCATAACTACTTCGGTTTCTTCTTTATCGCCTGTCTCTTGTTCCATTTCACTGTCCGTGACTACTTCTATTTCTTGTTCCTGTCCACTTTCTTCCTTCTCCGTGTCTTCTGCCCTCTTCTTTGTCCTGCCTCTGGTATTATGCATTTCTTGGCTTGTTATAGTTGCCGACAAAAATTATATTTTTCGTTATATTAATTTGTATATATCTCAAAATTCCTTCCTAATTCAAGCCCTTTAAGTTTAGCGCCATTTGTAATATGAAATCACTGTATCGGGTTTACGTCTGTTTATGCCCTACATTGTTAGTGTCATTTTTAACGTCTTCCACAGAATTTCCGTCTATTTATCTGTTATGTGTAATATGTTAGTATCCTACAAAAATGTTATTTTTCTTTTTTTTTAAGTCGAGAGTATGTGATTATGAAAAATATTGACCAAGTTCTCTTTATCCTGTATTGTATCAGGGCAGTTGTTTGAAAATAGGTAGGAGAGAGAGTGATAGAGAGAAAGAGAATTACTCTCTTTGTATACGATCTAGTCGTTTAAAATTTTTCCGCGCGTTGCATCAGCTGTTTTCTATTTACGAACCCATTTAAGGTTATGTTATTTTGCAGTACTTAATAATTTCTGATGACTGGGCTAATCTTCTTACTCTTCTCTGCTATTCCTTCTTTTCCTGTAACAAACTACTACCTACCAGAAATAATACACCGTCCATTACCTAAAAGAAAGGTCTTTATTGAATTTATTTTAATTCAATGGAAGTTATTGTCTCCACATGTGAGACATGAGGAAATCCCAAAAATATATCATATTATCAAAAGAAGAACCGACTTAGAAATTATCATTAGCAAAATTAAACAACAACAAAAAACTGACAAAAATTATTACAGATAAGACAAAGACTAGATAACCAGGACAACAAAATATTACCATTTTATTGCGTACATGAAGATGTGTTGTTTATAAAAAATACTGTAGATCAAAACAATTGGAAGGTATTAAATATAATTTACCTTGACCGTCTTTGTGATTGCTTATCTTCTTTCTTCTTATACTAACGCGTTTCGGATTATTTCAATCCATCATCAGAGTATAATAAAATCAGTCATAAGAAAGTCATAATAAAATAATAAGAAGAAAGAAGATAAGCAGTCACAAAGACGGTCAAGGTAAATTATATTTAATAATAACCGTGACGCGGATACCGATACAATGGCTTTAAAATTGGAAGGTGTTTATACCTAAGACTATAGAATAAGAGTTAATAGTTGATTACCATATTCGGTATGGCCATATGGGTCCTCTGAAAGTAATTAAAGCATTAGAGGAACAGGTATATAAAAAATATAAATAGAAGTGTCCATATGTATATACAAACTTGCCATGTATGTCAACTAGTTAAATATAATAATGAGAGGAAAGAAGGAACTATGATACCCATTACCTCTACACATAAATTAGAAAAGGTATTCCTCGACATTTGTGGACCATTTCCTCGTAGTGGGGGACGACATCGGTACAAATTCATCATCATCAGATGGGACCATTTGTAACGTGTCAAAAATGTGGGTATTGTTATTTTATTTCATTTCAGAGGTTTTCTAAAACATATTGTAAATTTTATCCCATTGTGACAGACCAAGTGTATGGAACAGTTTGGAACAAAGGCAAGACGTAATAGCGTTGTGCAATCAGCAAGCGAAGAATTTACCACCCTCGAATTCTCAGAACTATGAGAGAATGTGGCAGTGCGCACCTATGCGTCCACCAAGCATGGGCGCTGACCCACGCGTTTGTGAAACTCAAAATGGCTAAAAGCAAGAAAACTATACGAGCACATGGTCGTGTAACGGCGGATGCAAAACTTAAGAACCGCCCATCTCGTGACGTTAGCCAGTGCCACACCAAGATCGTATACGAACAAACACCACACCAAAAGCATGGTTTAAATAGGACGAAACTGTGACGAACATATACCAGGCATTGGTTTCCTCAACAAACGACGAAATTCAGTTAGCGTCGAACGCCTTGCCGCTCTGCGCAGTTTAGGCCTAGCTAAAGTACCTGTAGGTACCAAGCCCGATGGGCTCTTCTAAAATTTGTTATAATTATCCGTCAAAGTGAGTTTCGGTTAAAAAATGAACACGGAGTAGTGCAGCAGAAACTAAAAATCATTCAGAAACATCAAATTAATTTCGGACACATCAATTAGAAATCATGAAGTGAAATGTGGTGCTCGAGATATTCCCACGTGCCGGCAGAAAGGGGTTTTCTTTTAAAAAAAATGATAAGGGTTTTATAATTTTCTGTGTGTATGCGTGAGTGAGCAAAGCTGGGCTGTTTGTGTGTGTGTTTGTGTTTATGTGATCTAATTAAGGTAAGACCGTAGAATAAGTAATTACAATTAGTATTCATGTAGCGAATCAAACAAAAGAAGAAAGCAGTAAGAAGTTATGTAAGATAAAAAAGCATGGTAAAATTTGTTTTCTAATTTGAATTTAAATGACTTGACAAAATTAAATATTAATTCTCTTCATTCAAAACGTGTATTAATACTTATTTCGTAACCTCACACTGTTTCTGATCTCGCTTATAAAGAACTCTGGGGACCCTTAGGAATATCGGTAAGTACGAACAAGTGAAATAAATGTATAAATAAATAGTTGGTTTTTATACAAATGGCGCCCGAACTGGGACATTATATAAAATAATTATATAAATAAGCCAGAATTCAGAAACAGAGTGGGTATCGAAAGAATATAAAATACGTAAAATAAGGTTATGTTGTAACTACACATGGTAGAAAATAGTACAATAATTTTAGATATAATATGAATGTGTAATATTTATTATACGAAAACATTTTTTTGAAAGAAATATTTAAACAAAAATTAAAATGGCAGATAATAACGAAATAATAAGAATGATGCAAGCGCTTTTTAATATACAAAATAATAAGTTCGATGAGAAATTTAGTAAACTTGACGAAAAATTTAGTGAACAGAAAAATGATTTGAATGAATTGAAAAAAGAAATTCAGGAACAAGGCTGTATTTATGATAAAAGATTAAGTGAAATAGAGACGCGGTTAGGCGAAATAGAATTAGAAAATGAGAAAGTAATAAACAAACTAAAATCGAACAAAGATGACAGGGTAAGTAGTAGTGGAAATGATAATTTAAATAATGGGTTTACAAGTAATAACAATGACAATACAAATAAAAATGTGGTGTTAGAAAATGATTGTGTAGATGTTGAGAGTGATAACGTAATTGTAGAAAGAGTAGAAGTTAATAAAATGTTTGTGTGTGATGAATCAGAGAAAGAGAGTAGAAAGAATTTACAGGTAGAGTGGACGCAGGTGGTAGATTTTTCCCGTAATGTTGTAGTGGGTGGTGAAGAAATGGCTTCACGTGAGTATGTGAAAGACGATAGGTCTACAGATAAATTTCCCTTGGTTTTTTGTGCACTTCATAGGTGGTGCCATAATGATGAATTAATGTCCCCTGCATATTTTGAGAGAGAGTGTGTAGCTTGGTATGATGGTGAGAAATGTTTTGAGAGAGAGAGAAAGAGAGAAATAGAGGTGTTTAAAGTAAAGAGAAATTATGAAGAATTCGTAGAAAGGTTAGAGTTAGAGAGAAGTAATAATAAGAATGAGTACTTACCTTACAGTGAAACTGAGATAGCAGTAGATAAGGTTAACAATGATAATATAACTCACCTGATTTTAACAGATAATTCTAACGGAGACTGGACAAGATTGACTAATATTGAACAGGTATATGAACCAACAGAAGTGATAATGAATGACATAGAAGTAAAGGATTATAATAATAATAATAAATTTGATATAAATAAGATTGATCTATGTTACAAATATGTTAGACTATTATTTGACGATATGGCGTAATTGTGTATTGTTTATTGTTCCTGAACATTGAATGATATGAATAATGTGGTTTTGAGGTGCATTGTCTTATGGAACGATTTGTGGTTAATGATAAGAAATAATAAGTTGGACTGTATATATTCTTTTATGTGTAGATGTTATTATGTTAAGTGTATTTGTGTACTACATTATAGTGTACTATAGGTTATGTAAACAATGTGTAGGTACAGTAGAAAGTGATAACATTAATTATCAATTAAATTGAATTTGCAATTAACCAGTATAAATTAACAATAATTATAAAATTTGACAAACTAATTAAGCGATGAAAATAATTGTGAACTGTTAAATAATTGAATTAAATAATTACTTAATTAAGGTCATATAAAAGAAAGTTTGAGAATGAAGTTAAATGATTTTATGAAATTAAGATTCTATAATGATTGGTAGATGATTAAACAGATAATACGTTCAAATTGAGGTATGTTATTATAAGGAGAGAAGTGATGAATTTTCTAGTGTTATATCAAGGTGAAACTTTGTAAAAAGGGTTTGGGTGATAATGAAATGAGACAGGTGAGTTAAGTAGAATTAAAGTTAATGGGAGTTAAAGAGAATAAGAATTTTGAAATACAGGTAACACACAGAGATAGTATTAGATATTTTCGGGACACAGTAGTAGGGAGTATATGTAGAGATGAGTAATGTGAATGAGATATAAACATATTTGTTGATGATATTTTGTAGTAAGGGTGAGGTGGTAAGGTGTGAGCAACGTGCGGCGTGGCGAGAGACCAGCGTGCGGCGTTGTGGCGGGAATAGAGTAGTTTAAGGGAGTGTTTGCCGATATTTTGGAGGGGCATTGGATCGTATGTATATAGCCAGGTAGGGAACACACATCCTAGTACAAAGATGAGCGGTGCCAGAGGTAAGTGGAATTAGTGAAAGGTATTTATAATTGAGAGATTGGTGTCATAAAGTGTTAATAGTGGTTGTTAGTAGCAAGAAAGGGAGTAAGATGATAAATGTCTGTTCGAGTGAAAGCATAGAGAATACAGGTGTCACCCAGACTAATCAATGATTAAAATGTGAAGAGTTAGATAGAAAATTCATAATAGAAAGGCACTCAGAGATATAATGTAACAGGAAAGTTAATAATAAATTTGAATTGCATAGAATCAAATGATAAATAATGGATGGTTAATTAATAACAGTTCAGTTGAAATTAAAATGTAATGTTTATAATTTTATAAAGATGTAGGGTGTGTAGAGTTTGACCAAAGTTAAATTTGATTTGGTTATTTTGAGGTAATAATAGCAATGTTAATTATATATGTATACAGATCAAGTAGTACATTAAATGAGAATAAATATTTAAATCAACCACAGTAATGGAGGATGAGATTGTCAAATACAGAAAGGGATTTATAAGAATATAAAATTTTTAATTTACAACCAGTGACAAAATTTTGATAGAATTTGAAAATAATGTAAAATTAAGAATTGTTTATTTTGAATAATTTAATTGTCAATGTGCTTATTATTTATAATAATGTTTTGTTAATTTTAAATGTTTTATTTTATTATATTTTATGTGTCAAGACAGAATTTTACAGATGTTGAATGTATTTTCAGATAGAACTTATACATAACACATGTAGGTCAAGGTTTTGAACTTGACCTAGTTTTGATCAGCTGATGGTAAGGTCATTTATATTTTAAGTTATTAATACTATTATAAGTTAATAGTAAGGAAGTCAATTCAACTTGTGTTTTGATCAATTTAAACAAATTTTAAATAATTTCTGTATTATTTAATAAATTTAAATTTTCTTTGAATTTTAAAATTTTTTGGGAAAAAAAAAATCTTGATTTTGCGCCTGCCAGGTAATGAATATTTTAAGCTTTGATTATTTTATTGTTTGTGTACTAACCATGTGTATTATTATTATTGAATTATTTTGTTGAATTGTATTGTTAGACTATAAGTGATCACATGTTAGGTTAAGGATGTTCTTAATTATAAGAAATGTTTAAATCGACTTATTTTAAATAAAAACAGAAACCAATGAAGAGAATAATTTAAAATTTATACAAAATTTATGAATCGATTTTACCTGAAAACAACCAATGGGTTGTAATTTAAATAACTTTTGAAAAATTTTTCAATTTTATGATATGTAATGTCAGTAGGTAATGTGAATGTGTGTGAGCCCAGTATCTGCTAAAGGCAGCCCAGCTTGCATATAAGGGGAAACATATCGGCTGAGGATCTGGAATAATCTAAGCCAGGGATTGAGGATTTTGGGGGGTAGCATGTTAGAAGGTGAGGTGTGCCGTGGTGCGTGTCTTCAATTTCTCGGTGTTGGGATCTTTTACAGAGAAGTCCAGTGATCTCGTTCAGATGCGTCCATGGTCGCCGAGCCAGGGGGGTCGTGTACCCATGAAGTATAAGAACGAGGGGGTTGTTGGCACCAGTTCCTCACTGGTCCTCTTAAGGGTTTTATCAATAAGATTTCTTCTGTTCTGGACAGCAGAATTCTCATTGAGGGGGTATTGTAACGTGTCAAAAATGTGGGTATTGTTATTTTATTTCATTTCAGGGGTTTTCTAAAACATATTGTAAATTTTATCCCATTGTGACAGACCAAGTGTATGGAACAGTTTGGAACAAAGGCAAGACGTAATAGCGTTGTGCAATCAGCAAGCGAAGAATTTACCACCCTCGAATTCTCAGAACTATGAGAGAATGTGGCAGTGCGCACCTATGCGTCCACCAAGCATGGGCGCTGACCCACGCGTTTGTGAAACTCAAAATGGCTAAAAGCAAGAAAACTATACGAGCACATGGTCGTGTAACGGCGGATGCAAAACTTAAGAACCGCCCATCTCGTGACGTTAGCCAGTGCCACACCAAGATCGTATACGAACAAACACCACACCAAAAGCATGGTTTAAATAGGACGAAACTGTGATGAACATATACCAGGCATTGGTTTCCTCAACAAACGACGAAATTCAGTTAGCGTCGAACGCCTTGCCGCTCTGCGCAGTTTAGGCCTAGCTAAAGTACCTGTAGGTACCAAGCCCGATGGGCTCTTCTAAAATTTGTTATAATTATCCGTCAAAGTGAGTTTCGGTTAAAAAATGAACACGGAGTAGTGCAGCAGAAACTAAAAATCATTCAGAAACATCATATTAATTTCGGACACATCAATTAGAAATCACGAAGTGAAATGTGGTGCTCGAGATATTCCCACATGCCGGCAGAAAGGGGTTTTCTTTTAAAAAAAATGATAAGGGTTTTATAATTTTCTGTGTGTATGCGTGAGTGAGCAAAGCTGGGCTGTTTGTGTTTGTGTTTGTGTTTATGTGATCTAATTAAGGTAAGACCGTAGAATAAGTAATTACAATTAGTATTCATGTAGCGAATCAAACAAAAGAAGAAAGCAGTAAGAAGTTATGTAAGATAAAAAAGCATGGTAAAATTTGTTTTCTAATTTGAATTTAAATGACTTGACGAAATTAAAATATTAATTCTCTTCATTCAAAACGTGTATTAATACTTATTTCGTAACCTCACACTGTTTCTGATCTCGCTTATAAAGAACTCTGGGGACCCTTAGGAATATCGGTAAGTACGAACAAGTGAAATAAATGTATAAATAAATAGTTGGTTTTTATACACATTTCTCGAAATATACAAAATTATATCATCTCAATAGACCGACCACTAAAAAAAGCCTAGACATTATCATTCACAACTATATACCTGAGTTAGGAACTCCAAGGACTATTATTACTGACCATGGCATACAATTTAAGGGACAGACATGGAAGGAAATGTTGTTAAGGAATGGAATAAAGACTTACAAGACATCTGTATACCATTCGAGCAGCAATCCAGCAGAGAGAGTGTTGCGAGACGTCGGAAGAATCATGAGGACATACTGTTTTGATCAGCAAAGGAAATGGAGTGAATATTTACCATCTACAGAAAACTTTTTAAATTTAGCATATCATCAGACCATAGAAACTACACCATATGTGGTAATGCATGAAAGACAACCACCCAGAGAAGTTACTGACTTGATTAATTTTCCGGACACTCAGGAATATAAATTTGATAAAATTAGATTTTATAATAAAATGGTGGAAAAAACAAACAAACAAAGGGATAAGTATCAAAATCGGCAACAAATGATTATTAAATATTTAGTAGGAGAAAAGGTACTGCTAAAAAATCGACAGTTACCTAGTACCGTGGAGGGAATAGCTAAGAAACTACAACTCTTGTACACTGCACCTTACATAATTACCAAAAACAAGATGAATAACACATACGAATTAACAGACCCAACTAATCAACAAATTAAAGGAACATACAACCAAGCTGCTCTGAAAAAATATGAAAACCCTACACAAGAATGAATGATGATTTCATCAGTCTTATAAATATGCCATCAGAAATAATCATTCTTAAAGGGGGGACATTATATAACATAACAAGATACACCTCAGAATAAAGACAAGTATATCATCCACATTCATTGTGAATTATGCCTAAACGCAATCTTTTTAGAAATAAAATACATAGAAGAATTAAATAAGCTTAACAAATAAAGAAATGAAAACAGAATATACTATTTAAAGATAAATAATAATGTCAAGGAATAAAAAGTAATAAAAAAAAGGGAAATATTATAATAAATAAATACTAGGGAAATAGGGAATGAACATTTTGGAATTAAATAATTTAATTGCAATGACAAGACGATAACTGACGATGACCATTATACCCAGAAGAGAAGATCAAAGAATAATAAAAATGTAAATAGTTATTAGTAAACATATGTATAGTGTATAGGTGTTAAACCTAGTAAGTAAGAGAAAAGACATTGATCATAGCATTAGACTATTAAACTAGAGGGAGGTCTGCGAACCTCAAACAGTTATTTTGTGTCAGAACTACAAAATGTGAGTGACATTAAAATTACTAATAGAATCGTATTAAACTATAATTGTAAAAGTTAAGTTGTTTAATAATATAAAATAATGAAAGAACAGTGATAAACGTTATAAAACAGTGTAGAGTAATAGTGAATAAGAAATGGACCTAGTTATAATATACACTGTGAATAAAACATATAAAATTATATAAACCAACTATAGTTAATATAAAAAGGTGTATAATGATTAATAACAGTGAAATCTTATGTTACAAACTAATAATATACATTAGTGACGAAGAAAAATAAGATTCAACTGAATCGTGTGAATTATAAAATATGAAACCGAACCTGTGACCCATAAATAATCCATCCAAGAGCTGTGCAGAATGAATCGGTATTTTGTAAAAAGAAATTGTATTATCAGCTGTTTTATCTGTGTTAGCAGTCTTCATAACAACTTTGTCGTATTTTGTTGCTTCTCTGCTATGTACAATTTTCCCTCGAACGATGCCTTTCGGTTTTGCAATCATTATCAAGTTCTTACTACAACAAAATTAAAATACCTACTTCCCTTATATATATACTAACCCTCCCACGCATAACCAGTTACATTCAACCAATAGGAGGCCGTACTTACCGCGCAGTCCTTGTTATCCCCACCCCTTACTTAGTCAACTTGACCTCGTCACATACATTACCCTCTAGAAAACTCCTACATCTTTCTACCTTCTGAACACATATCCTGTAACCGTATTACAGCTTTTATACATTACTCTTCAAAATATAGTAAAATATATCCTCATTACTAAATTCAGTCTTTATATTCAACAGCATATTCCTATTCTTTTTCCTTACTTTTAATATTTCGAATTCTTCATACAATTTGCGTTTACTTATGTAAAGGTTTAGTAAGGTTAGAGAATTCTAACCTTACTATTTTTACGTTCTCTTTTGGGTCTAAAACGTATGCCCTGTTTCATTAAAATGTCTCACATAAAGCGAATTCATAGTTCTGTCTCCTTCTCCTCTCGCATGCTCTCTCAATCTAATTTCGAACTTGCGTCCTGTTTCACCCAGATAAACCTTATCACACTGTTTACAGTTCAACTTATAAACACCGCTTTTCTGTAATTAAGGCATTATTTCAGTACTACTATTCTTTATATAATCAAAAACTGTCTTTGTCTTTTTCACCGCTACATCTATATTGTTTTATATATATTGAAAACTTTCTCAAGTGAAACTTACTTGCCTGTTTTGTATGTAGAACGCGTTTCGGCGTCGTGTTCGCCTTCTTCAGCTTTGCGACAGACTGCCAGTACCTAGTAACGTTTCTAGGTACTGGCAGTCTGTCGCAAAGCTGAAGAAGGCGAACACGACGCCGAAACGCGTTCTACATACAAAACAGACAAGTAAGTTTCACTTGAGAAAGTTTTCAATATATATGAAGTGTAGTGCAGTGAAAGAAGATGATGAACAAACAAGACAACTATCTATATTGTGTTTTTCAAAGCACTTATTTATGTGCCTCGTTTGAAATCCCAGATACATTATTGATCCTATGTATTTCTTTTCTTTCTTCTCTTCTTGTCTACTATTTCATTCTATTCTTTTTAGAATTTTCTCTACTATCTCTGGTTTATAATTATTATTTTTCGCTATTTCTTCTATTCTTTTTAACTCTTCTTTTTTACATGAATCATCTTCTGAGTATTTTATTGCCCTATAACAAAATGAATTTAGTGCAGCCATCTTGTGACTTATGGGATGCAAGTCATCAGACTTCCTGAGGTATAATTAAGTCTGTATACGTTTCTTTTCTAAATACATCAAATTTAAAAACACCACACTCTATCTTTATATTTAGATCTAGGTAATTTATTTGTATTCCACTTATTTCCTCTTTGAACTTAATTTTATTTTCAATTTGATTAATTTCATTCGTTAGTTCTGCGAATTGTTCATTTGTTCCCTCCCACACCACCAAAATGTCGTCTATGTACCTTATCCATTCCTTTATTTTATCCTTATATTTTGATTCCATTAGGACACGCCTCTCAAAACAATCATATATATTTCCGCCATTACTGGTGACAATGGACAACCCATTGGTAGCCCCTCCTTTTGATAGTAATACTTATTGTTAAACCTAAAGTAGTTCTGGTTTACGCACACTGTCAGAACTTTTATTAAGTCACTTTTATACTGTCACTGTCCTAAATTGTTATTTTTAATAATTTCTAAATTATGTTCAACCGATATATTCGTAAACATATCCGACACGTCTAACGACATAAGTTTCATATTTTCATGTATTTTTACTAACTTCAACCGTTCTATTACATTCCTACTATTTTCTACACTATATGTTACCTCAAATTCGTATAACCTCCTAAACAACTTGCTCACTTCTTTCGATATCTTATAACTAGGCGAATTAATAAACGAAACTATTGGCCTAAACGGCATGCCTTATTTATGTAAAAGTATATATATAAGGGAAGTAGGTATTTTAATTTTGTTGTAGTAAGAACTTGATAATGGTTGCAAAACCGAAAGGCGTCATTCGAGGGAAAATTGTACATAGCAGAGAAGCAACAAAATACGACAAAGAAATTGTATTGTTGAAGAATATTCTACAAGAAGCCAGAACGCTTTAATTTAATGCTGGACATATATACAAAATAACTAAAGGTATAAAATGAAATGATGAAGAAAAACTGTAGAGATAACGAGGGGACTAATGTTTTAATGGAATACAATGAAAACTTGAAGGCCAGAAGATAAATATCAAGCAATAATTCGTAAATGAAACTACAAGATTGGTGAGATTGTTCCATAATGTTAAGACAAACACTTGAACAAACATTACTCCATTTAAAGAGCAAGTTACAGTGAAACACTATAACAAAAACAATATAAACATTATAATTATGAATTTTATTTGTTCACTATAATTATTCTTATTAATAGTTCCTGTTTAAGTTGTTCTTTTGTATGATCCAAAGGACCCATGAGTCAACATACATACACAACACCCAATTACTGAACCTTATTTATAAGTATTATGTTTTATTTTATATGTATGACTTGGACGGTACATAGACTTTTTACTTTTTATATTAACCCTGAGAAAAAAAAGTTTTCATGTTATCAAACCGAAAAGAACTACAACCAAAGAAATGGACAATGAATGTTACCGTATTGTTCCGAATACAAGCCGCACCCGAATGTAAGCCGCACCTCAAAAATTACCGTAGGTTAAAGATTTAAAATTTGAAAAAAAACGTGTAATATCACCGTTTGAATAAAAAATACTAAATTTTATTAAGATGAAGAAAGAAATAGCACGTAAAACTACTTTTACATAATTATTATTATTTATTAACAGTTTATAAAAATTATACTTTTTTATTGTTAAGTTATTTTATAGTAGTGTACAGTAGTAGGCCTACAGTACACAGTACAGTGTACAGTAGTGTTCATTAGTTTATATTTTGTGCACATTAAAATATTCCCATACTTAATCACTGTCACTGCTACTGTCTTCAATTAATTTCACTGTCACTTTTCCCTCAGACGGTCGCTTCGTCCTCTTCATAAATGACATCGTCTTCCATTCCATCCATGCAGTTCGATATGCACCACTTTTTGAAACCATGAATTATGAATTCTGGTGGGATGCTTTCCCACGCACTCTTGATCCAGTTGCCGAGTTCTGTTACGGATGTTTTTTTTTTATTTTTCCTGTAGGAGTCAAAGGATGATTTCTTGCCACCAACCAATTATTATATAAACGCCACAGGTTATCTTTAAAATGTTTATTTACTACAAAATCCATCACCTGCAACTGACTTGTCATTCCTCCAGGAATAACGGCGACATCAGTGTTCATTTCTTTGTAAAGAAGCTTTTTTACTTCATCCGTAGTGTGACCACAAAATGAATCTAGCACTAACAAACCGCGTCGTTTTAATAATGCTCCTGGCTGTTTATTCCATACACATTTTAACCAATCTACCGTAAGATCGTTTGTCATCCAACCTTTTTCGTGAAAGCGAAAAATTATACCCGATGGTAACTTCTCTTTTGATATGGTTTTCCTTTTTAATATTACGTAAGATGGAAGTTTTCGTCCATCGGCTAATGCAGCAAGCATTACAGTGACATGTAATTTTTCATTTCCCGCAGTCTTTACTGTTACAGATTTGGTTCCCTTTTGGTCTACCGTAAAGTTAGAGGTCATGTCAAAAAATATGGGCGTTTCGTCGGCATTTCCTATGTGTTCAAGTGAATAATTATGCTTCTTGCATAAATTAATGATAAACTGCTGATACTGAAGGAGTTTTTCTTCGTAGTCACTCGGTAGTTTTTGCGCGAGTGATGTACGTCGTTTAAGCGCAAATCCATTTCGCCGCATCATTCGTCTTATCCACCCGAAGCTGGCTTTGAAACAGGAGACTTTTAATTCTTCTGCAATTTCTAAAGCTTTTAATTTTAAAACATGTCTAGTGACAGGGAATCCTTGCCTTCTTAAAAGCCGTACGTATTCACAGACGCTGGACTCTACTGCTACAAAACACCGAACTTGAGGTCCCGTGAATGCTCGTCGCGCACTATTTGCATTTAAAAGCCGTTCCTTCTGTTTTCTCCATCGTTGAATACAGGATTCATCAATATAGAATTTTCTTGCGGCTCCGAAATTGCATGTTTTTTTTGCATGTTGTATCACAATTAATTTATAATTCCCTTCGTACGTATTACGTTTATTTTTTGGAATTTGATTTGACTTCGTACCTTTAGTGTTCACACTCATACCGCAAACGCACTACAAAAACACCGAATGAAAACAAAGTACAGATAAGCGATGTTGTAGCTGTTACAACAGAAGACCACACTGGCAGTTTACCCAGTATGTAAAAACATGTTACTCACACCCCCTCTACTCATCCTTTGTCTTCCTGCCTACAGAAGGGTGCAATCACGCGCGCGTGCGCATGCACGTACACTTTTTTCCTATTCTTTGTTCATTTTGCTGTTAAAACGTACGGTTGCAGTTATAAATCGTAATGCCAGAGTTAACAACAGCAGGGCAAACTGCTGTTGCTTAGGCAGTAAACAACTCATAGATACCAAATCCGTTCGTCCTGCCAGAAGTCAGGTATAACTTCGAATTTCGTTAGCGCGCAAATACAAGCCGCAGGCCAAATTAGTGACCATGTTTTTAGGAGAAAAAGTGCGGCTTGTATTCGGAACAATACAGTAACACAATTCAATATATGTCAAAAAACAAGAATCAATAAATTTTTATGAAATTGGAGAAAAGAGCTAATAGGAGTTTGATTCTTTATTTTAGCATAGCATTACATTAAAGAAGGGTAAGATTAGGATTTAAGATGCACATACATAAGATATTCTTATATAATTGGCACCAACAACTTGGGGCTAACAGAAACACACAGAGTCTAGTTATAAAAATTGGTGACCAACTTGAGGGCTAGGAAAAGGAAATAAATAAACATTGAACAGAATTATAGTTGTCATTTCTAGCCGGCGAACATACAAAAGTAAACAAGATGGCCAAAAGAGGAACCTCATGTAGAAGAAACAAGACAGCTAATACTGATATGAATATGGAAGAGATGGAGGCTCAACCTGCAATAGAAGTGGAGGTAGAAGCCAGCAATATGGAAGAAAATCAACTTGACAAACCAACATATACGGAGAACATAAGTATACAGGAAATGTTAAGGTTTATGATGGAAGAATTAAAAAATAACAATACACAATTAAGTAAGAAAATGGAAGATAAAATAGAAAAAAGTAATGAGAATTTGAAACAGCAGATCATAGGGGAAATGGTTGAGATTAATCAGAAAATGGAACAGTATAACGAAACAATCAAACAGCAAATTTCCGAAACCAATGAACAGCTGAAACAAACAAGATTGGAACTACAGCAATTTAAAGAAGATGTATGCATACAGATTGACCATATTGAAAATAATATTAGTGATTACTGTACTTTCACTTGTGAAAACTTACGTTTCTTATTGTCCTCGAACGTTTCGGTGTGGTGTACACCTTCCTCAGCGAGGTTTGAATACAGAGTAATTTGTAATTTGACTCTGTATTCAAACCTCGCTGAGGAAGGTGTACACCACACCAAAACGTTCGAGGACAATAAGAAACGTAAGTTTTCACAAGTGAAAGTACAGTAATCACTAATATTAAGTGCTGTGAATGAAGAGGATGAACCATCAAAACAACTGAAAATAATAGTATAATAAGAATGGTTTCAATGCAGAAGGAGACACAAGAAAAAATAGAAAAGGTGCATGAAAAGGTATAAGAGAAAATAGGGCACATAGAAGTCAACGTTAATAGTAAACAGAACCGAGTGACCAATAATACAGAAAAAATCGAAGAGATAAATCAAAGGGAACTGGTGAATATATGAGAAGAATTGGAAATGATTAGGAACAGGCCATTTCACGTACCTAACTTCCAATTTACTGACAACAGAGAAATAATTAATTTCAAAAACTATAGAAAGAATCCTATGGAATTCTTAGAAAGGATTGCAGAAAATATTACAAAAAATAGAGAAACCAGATGGACGGTAATCAGAAGCATCTTAGATGAACATTTTAAAGACATGACAGATAACTGGTGGACAGTCACCCGACATGACATAAATAACTATCCAGAATTTAAGGCATTGTTTAAAGACAAGTATTGGGCTGAGTCCACCCAAAACATACAGTAGTGCGAGACAATCTGTGTAATGGTAAATACGATCCACAGAGAGGCCAATAACCAACGGCATACTTCTTGGGAAAGGTGTGTCTAGCTAGGAATTTGGAACCCAAGATACCAGAGGAGTGCCTGGTAATGAAACTCTCTTACCATTATGAAGAAGGAATTGCCAGAGCAAGACTCTGCGGACAGATTAAAACCATACATACAGTCCATGGCAGCACTGTTAGAGTATTATGAGCATGAAAATTACTACCGCAGAAGTAGACAGAGAAATGACTACCAGCTGAGAGACAGAAATAATACGGCCAATAATAATAATAATAATAATAATAATAATCAAAACAATAATGGCAACCGGGATAATCGATCGCGAGTGAACTATGTACGATCCAATAATTGAGAAGGTAACTGCAGTTATATAACACAAAATTATCAAGGACGCAGGAGCCTAGAACTCAACCACTCATATCCAAATGGTAATAGAGATAACGGCTACAACAACAATAATTATAACCGAAATTATTGAAGAAGGAGCAGGAGCAGTGAAGATAACAGGAGAACAAATAATTATAATCCAGTGGGGAACACCAGTGAGGAAAGACATAATACAAATAACCATGATGTTCACCATAACAATGACGTTAGGGACAATGATAATGACCAGACTTTAAACGAGAGCGGCAGTGAGAAATCTTAATGGCCCATCACTGATCTAATCTTCTGGGTAGCAACATAGACAACAACACCACATACCTAACAAGACGATTACAGTAATGAACAATAACTATTTAAAAAAACATACGAAAGGACTTGTTAACTGAAGAATCTGCCCAGGGGGAAAGTAATAATAATAATGACATTACATACATTCGAGCTGAGGTAAGTGGGATACCAACCGAATTAATGATAGATACCGGGGCGAACGTTTCATTGATTGACAGCACGGAGTTAGATAGGATACAAAGAGAGTGCAAGAAGATTATACCAACATTACCCGTTAATAACATAACGCTAATCGGAGCTACTGGACACCAGAACAAGTCTGTAAAGAAGCAGGTATTACTAGAAGTGAAGAGTAATGGATCTACAATTCCCATGATATTTTTGGTAGCAAGGGACCTACCATTTAATCTGTTAGTCGGGTGCGACATGCTAAGGCAGTATTCGGCTATAATTGACCTGAGCAGAGAGAAGGTGTCTCTGATCTCAGATGATTTAGTATGGACAGCTGAGTTAAATGGAATCCCAAGTGCCCCTCAGAACCATACCAGCTGTTATGTTAGGGAGGATAAAATTGATGGGTTTAGATCATTACAAAATAACATAGATTACAAAGACAGTAATGAAGAAATGTGGCAGAATTCCAGAATTCTTTTAAGAATATTATTATATTAAAAACAATAGAAACATTATAATTATGAATTTTATTTGTTCACTATAATTATTCTTATTAATGGTTCCTGTTTAAGTTGTTCTTTTGTATGATCCAAATGACCCATGAATCAACATACATACACAACACCCAATTATTGACCCTTATTTATAAATATTATTTTTATTTTATATGTATGACTTGGACGGTACATAGACTTTACTTTTTATATTAACCCGGAGAAAAAGAGTTTTCATGTTATCAAACTGAAAAGAGCTACAACCGAAGAAATGGACAATGAATGTTAATACAATTTAATATATGTCAAAAAGAAAGTATCAATAAATTTTTATGGAATTGGAGAAAAGAGCTAATAGGAGTTTGATTCTTTATTTTAGCATAGCATTACATTAAAGAAGGGTAAGATTAGGATTTAAGATTCACACACATAAGATATTGTTATATAATTGGCACCAACAACTTGGGGCTAACAGAAACACTAATACAGTAAAGTTATAAAATATATGTAATATACATACATACATATCATACACAGTTTATAGCCATCAAAATCTTGTTTAATTGTGTAACCAAACTTATTTTAGTATTATCAGTTGCACAATGCTATATTTATTGGACCACCGCCTTATTCAGTCTGAACAATGTGGCTGTTGGGTGCCGAACTGTCTACACTAATTCTGCTTCACAAGTTGTTTGAAATATTTTATTCGATTACTATAATTTATATCCTACTTTTGCTGTTATGTCATACAAAAAACAAATACTTCTTGACTGTATTTTAATAATGACTGTGTAGTCCAGGCAACGAATAAAAAATAGGAAAAAATCGTGTAGTTTTGAAATTTGGCAAAGTTGTTGGGGGAAGGGTCCTGAACAACATACTAAAAGTCCCCGTCGGTGGTTGGCGGGTGGGGGGTCCGTTGAAACATGCTTTGCATACGTTTTCCCTTAATATCTCAAAAACTGTGCATTTTAGCAAAACATATGTCCTATATAAAATTAAAGAACATAAAATGCCCTACAAAAAATGTATTTACTATGTTTTTGTAGGAACTATAGTTTAGGGAATAAAAAGGTTTAAAAAATGAATAAAATCTGAAAATTCGCAAAAAATTGACTTTAATTTAAACAAAAATTATCACATAGCAATTAAAATGTTATTGCGTCAAGAAATCAAGTTTAGATACAAATAAAGTTATTTTCGGTAAATATTACATGTAAAACTCATAATTATTAATAAAGAAAATAGGGAAATTACTTGTTATAAGTGCATCTTCTCCTACAAAATTTGAACTATTAGCTATTACCATCTTTGTGAAAAAAACATTTTTGACTGAAACTAATTGTAAAGAGAAATTATAAAGGTAAAAATGTTAAGATATAAACTTATTACTTTGAAATCACTTTTAAAATATAAACCGACTACACTTATACAAAACATTTGAAATAAATATAAATACTGAAGAAAACATATAGTATGTGAAGTTAATATACTTTTTAAATATATAAAGTGCAAAAATACAATTTATTTCCACCTACCTGCAAAGGTTCTTTCTGGGTCCAGGATTCGATTGCACGTACGTCGGATACAAACATGTGTTACGGGTTATTGAAATAATGTAAGCTACTCATTTTTTGAAGAGAATTAATACCTTTTAATGAGTAATTATTAAAACATGTTGTACTATTCCCTTTTCCAATAAAGGTTTCAAATTGCGTTAAACTTTTCATACATTTTTCTATACGCTCTCTATGGTGATACATCTATTATTATTATATTCTAGTTCTAACTACTTACGGTTACGATAGACTGCCCAGTCTGCCTTTCATTCTCTCTCACATTCTTAAAAAACCCCCGTTATTAAATTATATACCCATTATTACAAATTGACCCCTATACCCCAAGCCGGCACGAGGCGTCCCCACAACCTCGGTTTATTTAATGGACAACTTCATTTACGTTCCGCGAATATTATGAGAGTTGGTGTCCTTCCTTTGATTCACATCACTGCCACTGGTTTTAAAACTGCTAGTTCACTTTTACTGGTACATTTTTAAAATTTTGGAAAGAGATAACCCCTTCGGGGTGTACCGGCCGGTACTACTTGTGACGAACTGCCAAGAACGGCTATGAGTTCGTGGCTAACTGGATCACGTCGTTTGTTGAGGAAACCAAAGCCTTGTATTTGTTCGTCGTAGCTTTGTCCCATTTAAGTCATGTAAGTTTTAGTGTGCAGATCGTCTAGGAAATTGGTGTGGCACTGGCTAACGTCACGAGATGGGCGGACCTTAAGTTTCATATCCGTCGCCTTAGTCAAGGAGACGAAACAGAAAATATACTTTTCACCATCTTGGCGGTTCATTACCGCGTCAGTCCGCGCACCTTGTTGAGTAATGCATATGGGCGCGCTGTCACACTCTTACAAAGTTCTAGGAAAACTAGTGTGGTGCGGATTCGTTTACCGATTTCACAACGTGATATTGCGTTGCTGCTTCGTTACAACACTGCTCTTACAACACGTGGTCTGTCTTTGTTGGAATAAAATTTACACAATACATTTATAAAACCCAAAAAATGTAAATAAATAAAAATACCCAAAATTTGGCCCGTTACAATACCCCCTCAATGAGAGGTCTTCTGTCAAAACAGAAGAAATCTCATTGATAAAACCCCTAAGAGGACCGGTGAAGAACTGGTGCCAATAACCCCCTTTCTGTTCTTACAACTCATGGGTAAACGACCCCCCTGGCTCGGCGACTATGGACGCATCTGAACGAGATCACTGGACTTCTCTGTAAGAGATCCCTCAGCGCACCTCACCTTCTAACATGCTACCCCAAAATCCTCAATACCTGGCTTAGATCATGCCAGATCCTCAACCGATATGTTTCCCCTTTTTCTGCAAACTGGGCTGCCTTTAGCAGATACTGGGCTCACACACACACCTATTCTACATATTGTAAAGTTAACATATTCTTCAAAATTTCTCTAAGTTAAAATCAACAATTGCCTCATTTAAAATCAAACTACAAATCCGTTACATAAATTGAATAATTCTCTCCATTAATTGTTCTGTTATTTAAAATAAATCAATTGAACATTTCTTAAAAATAAGAACATCCTTAGCCTAACATGTGATTACCTAGAGCCTAACAATACAATTCAATAAAATAATTCAATAAGAATAAACACGGTTAGAACACAAACAATAAAATAATCAAAACTTAAAAATATCCATTATCTGGCAGGCGCAAAGTCAAGAAAAATTTTTTTTTTTTCAAAAAAAAAATTCCCAAAGAAAAAAATTTAAAATTCTTGAAATATTTTCTTTCCCTATTGAAATCGTTTAAATATTGTTCACATTAATTAAAAACCAAAGTTGAATTAACTTCCATACTAAACATGCCTAGTATATGACCTCCCCATCAGCTGACCAAAACTGGGTCAAGTCAAGAACCTTGACCTACATACGTTATACACAAGTTATATCTGAAAATATCTTAAAACACCTGTAAAATTCTATCTTGAAACATAAAACATAATAAAACAAAACATTTAAAATTAACAAAATATTATTATAAATAACAATCAAATTGATATTTAAATATTCAAAATAAACTTTACAACCTTACCTTTCCAAATTCTATCAAAAATTGTCACTGGTTGCAATTAAAAAAAATTTTCATATTTTTATTCTAAATCTCTTTCTTTATTTAACAATCTCATTCTACATTACTTTGGGTGATTTAATTATTTATTTTAGCTTGCTATGCCACTTGGCATGTATACATATATAATCTTTCTCACTCTGACTCTAACCACTAACAACTTTAACTAATATGACACCCATCTCTATCAAAATATCTATCCAACAATCTCTAAACCCAACTTATCATTAACCTCCAATCGCCACCTTCTCTCAATATATAAAAAAAATACTCTCTAACCCTTTGTACTTAGGATAAGTAAAAAAGCTCACTCCCTTAATCTGGTCCCTGGATTCTACCTAAGGCGACCCCTTCCCACCAAATCGGTCCCTTCCCGTCCCAACCCTTTTGTTGCGGACTCCCACATTACACTACCCCCTATTACAAAATTACCATTCCCAAATCTCAATCTTATTACCTCGCTTCAACTACAACAAAATAACATCATCATTTAATAATATCAATATATCACGCAATACTCTACATATATTCCCCATAACTACTGTGTCAACATCAATACTTCTCAAATTCTATAACATTAACTCACAACAATATTACATCAATTTAAAACAATATGATTCTCTCCACTACTATTTTAACTTTGACTTGGACTGATCTATGTGTCCCAATAAAATCTTAATCACCCACAATCTACCTTTATTATTATTCACCAATCTTTGAAACTCATTACTTAAAATAACATCTTTAGCACATTCAAACATTGTATTTAACATCAATTATCGTGCACATCAATAAACAATTTACCAGTGACACTTTACTACCGATCAGCTGATCTTCCTAACAAATTGAAAGCACATTTCAAAATTATACACATTTTATGAAATACCTACGGTTACCAATCTTTACGTCTACCATCAATGTTTCCCCTTTTTATGACTCTGGTAATTTACGTTAACCGCCTGCCAGTCGGTTTAGTTATCTACTTAGTTTCAGAACACACAAATTATATAAAACATATACCTTTTATCAATTCTTATATCTACCCTACTACAATAAAATACTACATTTAAAATTATAGAATGAACACCTTATACTGAATGTATGAGCACATATTTATTTGAGTGGAATACAATCGTTTTTATTAAAGCAAAATTGATTTATCATTTTTAATTTACAAATTTTAAGCACGTTGCTCATCTGAGCAACCCCCTGGTCCACACACACTATTGTAATTTATGTAAGACTGTAGCACCGTTTTGCTTCCACAAAGACTGCATATTTGGAGGAATTGGACATCTCCGTGTCTTTGCTTCGGCCTTTACATTTTAACATTGTGGATATCAACATATCCTTGGTATATATTGAAACGCCCTTAAAACGGGTCTACCACCTGGCTATGCTGTCCCCACACGGACAGAGTGGCAGCCGCTGTTCCATAGTTCCTGGATTCCCCCTAATGACACCCCCCATTTAATTTCTATTATAAACCAATTTCAAGTCAGCTATGGTCAAGGGACTTGATATGGCCATAGCTGACCGCTAGCCAAAGCCACGATTAGTGCTGGTAAGGCAGTAATCGCCCGAAAAGTCGGGGAAATCTAACTTTCATTTCAATGCCTGTTCTACATTATCATTGTTATGTGCGGCACTAGTGTCTATCAGGGTACAAATTAAATTTGTACGAAAAAGGTGTACCGCACATTTTCGCCATGTTGGCCTCCGATGGAGGTAACACTCTCTGTTACCCCCAACCCATTTCACTATCGACTGGGGCACAGGCCACCCCAGCGATAGCACCTTAATAACTAAATAATTAAAAGTAATGAACTAAAACTTTCTACACTTGCAGTTCTACACTCCACTGTTCTATCACTTCTTTGAGCACCAACCTACCCCCCAAAATTATCCCCACATCTTGCATTGACAACAAGTTTTTATTTTATTTCACATTCTTCCAAACGTTCCCATGCTCACTGATACTAAAACTTGACAATTATATTTGGTCACTTAATTCTAAAATTTATTTCAATTTAAAATTATAAACATCCAAACTATTTTGGGTTGTTTTTTTTTTTTTTAATTCTATTTACATTGGAGGCTGACTAACATTCTTATGATAAGTGGTAGTAAGGCAGTAATCGCCCTGAAAAGTCGGTATTTCGCCGCAAAAAGAATCGGCACTAGGTAGATATACTACGTGAATTCACGTCCTCCCTCTGAACCACACTACTCCCCCTCTCCTACCATTTTTTCTAACCCGCCTTCTACCTTGCGCCAACCCCTCCTGCCACAAAATTCGTCTTTTCGGACTAAACAGAAACTATTGTCAATGGCTCATTTTAATTTTGCCATTGACACTGAAACTTTATAAATGTGTACGCACTGCCTTTTATTTAGGTGCAGCCTCCATTATATACAAACACTCTAAAGCAGTGCAGGTACGTGACCGGTACACCAAGACCACTGCACCTTGAGCGTATTAAGAATAATAATGCGTGTCACGTACCTTTGGGGTCCCCCTCCCCGTTCAAATGTGTTGTTAGTTTTCTAATTTCAACCAATTTTGGTGGAGCCGGACCATCGTTGTTTTCACTGCCTGAAGGAAGATCCTCCAACCATGGCCCGCCTCCAAGTTCCGAATACCACGGCCAGGACTGGTAAGATCGTGACCGCCCGAAAATGGGGGAGAGTCCCTTCTGTAAACACAAAACAACATTTTAAAATATTATTCATAAACATACCATAATTAAAGTGACCGATATAATTTTAAATTCGTCGCATTTTGAGTACCTACTATTTCCTGCGTCGCTGGGTTCCTTAACACATACGCATTGTGCATTTTTATTTCTATAATTTCATACGGTCCTTCATACAACAAGAAAAACTTCTTTATTTCTCTATCTTGAGCACTGGACAAATCATGCCTCTTTACTAACACTAATTGACCTACCTCGTATTTGGTCCACTTACCCTTAGCATCATGTCTCTGTTTCCTCCGCTCTCCTCTCGTAAGTAAATTCTCATTTGCCAATCTAATTTTCATGTTTCTGTCCAAAACTTGACCTCCTGGCGGGTATTCGAAGAGTTGTTCCAATATCCTGGGCGGCCTTGTTCCCCTGATCAACTCATGCGGCGTAAATCCTGTGGACTCATGGGTGGTACAATTCAGCCACTCCTCTACTTTCTTCACGTAGGATGGCCATTCTGTGTGTTTGGCGTGACAGTACGCCCGAAATATCCTGCCAATCTCTCTCATCACCCGTTCTGCTTGGTTCGACTGAGGATGATACACTGCCGTATGCTTGGGTATGATGCCTTCCCATCCAAGCGTCTGTCGCCATTTGCCGCTTATAAACTGTGGTCCGTGGTCAGATAATATAATTTTCGGTTTTCCAACATTAATCATGTAGTCCCTTACTATTTTTTTACTGAGTACTTTACTCGTCGCTCTCTTAATGCTATACAATTTCACAAATTTTGAAAAAGTGTCCAAAACTACAAATACATACAATACACCCCCTCTACCTCTGGGTAATGGTCCATACAAATCTACTGCCACTAAATCAAATGGTTTCTCAACTTTTACGTAATTCATCTCCCCTTCTACTTTATAATTCACTACTTTCGATTTCTGACATAAATCACACACTCTTAACACTCTTCTAACTCTCCTCTCCATATTCTTAAATATACATGACTCTTTCAAAACATTCGCACACTTTCTCGCCCCAAAATGACCATACCTTATATGACAATCCCAAACAATTTTATCTATTAATCCCTCGGGTATAACTAGCCTCCAATCACACTCCCCACTATCTACTTTTTTAAACAAAATACCTTGATATACTTGAAATCGCTCATTATATTCAGATCCCTCTACCTCCGTTTCTAAACTAACAATTACTTTACCCAGTTTACTATCAGATCTTTGCATATTTTTAATGTCACTTAATTCTTCACCAAAAATTCTATCTTCTCTAGTTAATCTAAAAATTTCTATCTCTTTAAGATCCCTACCAGTTTTGTTTTCTATAAAGTCTACTCTAGAAAGTGTGTCTGGTACCTTATTATCTGACCCCTTTATATACTCCCAGGAAAAGTTATATTCTTGTAAAGCTAATACCCACCTGGTCAGACGACTGTGTGTTAGTTTACATGAATTGAGAAATGATAATGCCTTGTGGTCCGTCCGGATTATTGTTGCATTGCCTAGGATGTATGTCCGGAATTTACCCACGGCGAACACAATACTTAAAAGTTCTTTTTCTGTCGTCGTGTAATTTTTCTCGGCAGACAGCAGCGATCTACTGGCGAAGGCGATCGTTAGATGTTCATTATCGCAGCCCTCCTGGTAGAGCTCCGCCCCTAGCACTACATTGCTGGCGTCGGTCTGTAAATAAAAAGTTTTATTAAAATTGGGATGATTCATCATAATCATGTGGCTAAACTTTCTCTTAATTTCGTTGAATGCAGCACGTTCCGTTTCTCCCCATCTCCACTGTTTATTTTTCTGAAGTACGGCACTTAGTTTGGATGTTGTGTGTGCGTAATTCTCCTGGAACTTTCTGTAGAAATTGCATAAGCCTAAGAAACTTTGTAATTGTTTAATGTTCTTTGGTTCGGGAAATCGCATTATAGCTTCTACTTTGTCAGGGTTAGCTAATATCGCCTCCTGTTTAATAATAAATCCTAAGAAATGTATTTCTGTTTGCAAAAACTTAGATTTGTCCCAATTAACTGTCAAACCCCCGTTTTGTAGTTTATCTAATACATACTCTATATGTTCGAAATGTTCAGCGAATGTTCTAGAAGCTATCAAGATGTCATCTACATATACTGTTAAAAAATCTAGGTCCTTAGGTTGTAATATATTATCCAAGCATTTAATAAAGCTAGCAGCACTGGTGTTTAATCCAAAAGGTAAGCGTTTGAATTGGTAATTCTTACCGTTAAAAAGAAAAGCTGTATATTTTCTGCTCTCCACTGCTAATGGCACCTGCCAGTATCCAGCTGTCAGGTCTAATGAGGTCATGTATTTGACTCCGCTGAACTTCTGTAAAATCTCATTAATGGGTTCCGGAGATGCCCGGTCAGGTATAATAATTTGGTTAATCTTTCTGGCATCTAAACATAGCCTTACCTTTCCATCCTTTTTAATCACTACTACCAAAGGGTTTGAGTAAGGTGATACTGAGCGTTCAATTATGTCTCCCTGCATCATCCGGTCTAGTTCCTCCTGTACAGCCCTCCTCTTTGAAAACGGCACCGGGTAACTTCTCTGCATGTATGGTGCGTGGTCCCGAACTTTCAGCTCACAGATGTAGTCCTTCGCTTTCCCTGGTGACTCATCAAACACCTCTCTGAAACGCTCCACAACTGCCCACAACTCCTCTCGCTGAGTATTTCCTACAACTATATTTTCATTAAAAAATTTGTTGGCTCTATCTACCCACACACTCTCATGCATCTCTCCCTCCTCATTTTCTATGCTACCACTCTCTCGGCACAAATTTATTTTAGTCTCTATTTCTCCCTCGCCTATCATAATGCTATGTAATGTTATGTAACATTTTTATTCACGTTACTTTAACTTAATTTACTACTTTTTTAAACTCTATTCTGACTGGTTTATTCCCCTTTTCAAATTTTACTATTTGTTTATTGAAATCTATTACTGCTCCGTTTCTCTCCAAAAAATCATTTCCCAATATTACATCTAGACTCAACCCTTTAACTACTAGGAAAGTGTTTTCAAATTCAACTTCATTTATTAAAATATTTAATTGTACTTGTTTGGTTATTCTCTTACTTCTCACCCCAGTTACCCCCACTACTGTAACCCCCGCAACTGGTAATGATGGTATATTCTTATTTATCTCTTTTAGTTCCCCCATGACATTTTCAGAAATTACAGAGATCTCGCTACCTGTATCAATTAAAGTTTTATAATCCTTACCTTCGATGTTGACTGTCACCTCCGTCAATCCTGTTTTGTGTTCCATCACTTTGTTCTCCTCTTCTTCTAACAATTCTTTTGCCATGTCTATCTTGATAATGTTGCTTGAATATTCGTCGGTTACTTGGACCCAGTTCTCTGTTGACAATGGTTGGGCCCGCTTCTCCATTGTCCTCCTTAGTTTCCCGTGGATGGACCTGCTACAGCTGGATGGTTTCCTCCTCTCCCTCTGTTGTAATGGACTCCTCCTCTTGGCGCTCCTCTATAAAATTCTCCTACTCTCGACTGCTGATTTGGTGGTGGATTCATTCTCTCGTTCCTGACGCACTCCCTGTTTTGATGACATCTAAAACAATTGGTTCTGTTAGCATAATTATCTGTGTCACATTCTCTACACCTCCAACTCTCGCCCCTGTTATCAAAATTTCCTCCCCACGCTCCTCTATGAAAATTCTGTGTACCCCTACTCTGATGGTAATTATTATTATAGTTTGGTACTACTGGTGGGTTTGGACGTCGCCCTATGTCGGGCTCCCCTATATTCTGTAACACGTCTAACATGTTCTCTAGCTCGTTTATATTGGTAATTTCTTTAGTCATTAACGTGATTTGCACCTCTCTGGGCAGGTGCTTGCTAATATGTCTTACGAATGATCGGAATGGTAACGGCGGTTCTAGATACTTGGCCTCGTTATATATAGTCATCACGTATATGGTTAGGTGGTTATTCATTCTGCCAAAATTCCCATTACCCATTATTTTACTCCTTAGGATTTCTTGGTCCTATTCTGACCAGTATTTGTTTCGAAAAGCTACTTCAAAATCCTCGTAACTACCCCATTCGACATTGTGTACTTCCGCCCATATCTCGGCACTACCCTTAAAGCACTTCAAAATTTTCAGTAGTTTGACCTCCCAACTACTACTATTGAATCGATTAAATTCCCGTGTTCAGTTCAGAAATTGCATCGGATGCACTCTACGATTCTCACTACTAAAAGTTTCTAGTTCTATTTCATTATTTGTGTCTCGTGTAATGAATATGCGTTCAGTAACATTGTTTAAATTTTGGTTTCTTACTAAACTTAATTCGTCTCTCATACTACTAATGTTCTGTTCAAGTGAAATATAATTTTTTATCATTACTATATTCAGACTGTATGCTATTTTTTGATATTACATCAATAGATTCATTCACTGCTTGTATTTCTGTCTTACAATTATTTTCAATTTCATTTATTTTAAAGTCTACCTTATTTTGGTGTTCATCGATATTCTGACTTATTTTTTCAACTGTCATTACTACGCTATTAAGTTTACATTCAGTTTTGGTATTACACTTATTAATTTTATATTCTATTTCATTATTATACTCATTCATTGAATTTATTAAAGTTTCATGATTCTCATTTATTTGTTTGTCAACTCTTTCTGATATCTGGTTATCTATCTCATTAAATTTAACATTTATCTGCTGTATTGAATTATCTAACTTGGCATCTACTTGGTTAATTCTATTAGTACATTCTTCACTGGCATTTTTACAATGTCTATTAATTTCGTTAATTTGGTTTTTTAACTCATCAAAACTGTTCTTTTGAACCTCGAATTTCTCATTAAACTCCCTACTTTGTCTGTCAAATTTGTCATTCTGTATGTCTAATTTCTCATTGAAACTACTCTTAATTTCTTTGATTTCGTTTTTCTGTTCATGAATATCCATTGATATGGTTCGTAATATACTCATTATATCGTTATCGAATTGGCTATTACATTTCTTTGAGGTTGGAGTTGATAGCGTGTCCGAGTCGTCTATAGCTCATTCAGTTAGGCTGAATTCTTTTGATCGATTTACTGGGGTTGAATGAACCTCTGGTTCCCCCACACCAGCCGACTCGCTCATTTCAACTACAATCTCGTTATTATCTGCCATTTCTTACTCTTTATAATTGATATTTGTGCGTAAATATAGTATAATCAATACATAATATACAGTATAACCAATTCTGCGTAAATGACGCACTTTTATTTTATTACGCTAACCCTACAACACACGTTTGCATCTTTGTAGGTGCGGTTTTTACTTAATTTTTTAAATTCATAAAAACGGTCCCTTTCGGCAGCGCCACTTGTGAAGTTAATATACTTTTTAAATATATAAAGTGCAAAAATACAATTTATTTCTGCAAAGGTTCTTTCTGGGTCCAGGATTCGATCGCACGTACGTCGGATACAAACATGTGTTACGGGTTATTGAAATAATGTAAGCTACTCATTTTTTGAAGAGAATTAATACCTTTTAATGAGTAATTATTAAAACATGTTGTACTATTCCCTTTTCCAATAAAGGTTTCAAATTACGTTAAACTTTTCATACATTTTTCTATACGCTCTCTATGGTGATACATCTATTATTATTATATTCTAGTTCTAACTACTTACGGTTACGATAGACTGCCCAGTCTGCCTTTCATTCTCTCTCACATTCTTAAAAAACCCCCGTTATTAAATTATATACCCATTATTACAAATTGACCCCTATACCCCAAGCCGGCACGAGGCGTCCCCACAACCTCGGTTTATTTAATGGACAACTTCATTTACGTTCCGCGAATATCATGAGAGTTGGTGTCCTTCCTTTGATTCACATCACTGCCACTGGTTTTAAAACTGCTAGTTCACTTTTACTGGTACATTTTTAAAATTTTGGAAAGAGATAACCCCTTCGGGTTGTACCGGCCGGTACTACTTGTGACGAACTGCCAAGAACAGCTATGAGTTCGTGGCTAACTGGATCACGTCGTTTGTTGAGGAAACCAAAGCCTTGTATTTGTTCGTCGTAGCTTTGTCCCATTTAAGTCATGTAAGTTTTAGTGTGCAGATCGTCTAGGAAATTGGTGCGGCACTGGCTAACGTCATGAGATGGGCGGACCTTAAGTTTCATATCCGTCGCCTTAGTCAAGGAGACGAAACAGAAAGTATACTTTTCACCATCTTGGCGGTTCATTACCGCGTCAGTCCGCGCACCTTGTTGAGTAATACGTATGGGCGCGCTGTCACACTCTTACAAAGTTCTTGGAAAACTAGGGTGGTGCGGATTCCTTTACCGATTTCACAACGTGATATTGCGTTGCTGCTTCGTTACAACACTGCTCTTACAACACGTGGTCTGTCTTTGTTGGAATAAAATTTACACAATACATTTATAAAACCCAAAAAATGTAAATAAATAAAAATACCCAAAATTTGGCCCATTACAAGTAAGAATAAAATATCTTAGCCTTAAGTCTTAAATTTTTGAATTGGACATTCAATTGGAACTGTTAACATTCTTTTCAACGTAAGGAATACATGTATTAAAATATATAGGCCTGTATATATATATATATATATATATATATATATATATGTATGTACCTAAACAACATCTTCTTCTGGGTCGACTTCATCTGTTCGGTAGTCCCATTCTTCTTTTTCCTGAGGTGCACTGTTGGTGCATGTGCCATGGCAGTTTCCACAAACTGATGTGCATTTAATTCCTGCTTTTCGGCATCCACATCTTCCACCACTCCCAGTTGTACAGCGGCAAAATATGGTGTTGAGGATAGTTTCTGGAGCTACCGGTTCCATTGTTTTTACTGTGATTAGATATTCATCCTCTCCCCGGGTCCATCCCCACTGGTCAGGCGGTAAGTTGTTACCGAGCCACTGTTGAACTTGTAAGTATACTCTCAAGGAGTGTTGCTCTGCTGATACTCTGGTTGGAGGTAGTGATGGTAAATCAGCTTTGACCTTGGTTGATGACTTGAGGAAAGACAAATATCAGAGTTTATTTAAATCACGTCGATCAGCATTGGCTGTATACAGTGCTAAGAACATCTGCTCCCCAGCTTGTATCACAGCTTCAGTTGTCGATGATCTGTTATAAAAGGTTTCAGCAATTTCTTTCATCTGGTCTGGATTTTTTTTTAAACTGTGTCACCATTGTTGCTTTACTTTTTTTATAAATTGCCGAGGTCGTATCACACCCACTGAATGCATGAAGAAAGAGGATGGATTGAGAAAAAGGCAGTTCTTGCAGCTGTTTAGTTGAAAATATTTTAGCTTCTACTTTTCCTCTTCCAGGCTTCAGGAAATAAATGTTTCTATCTGGTGGCGACAAAGCAACCAGTAGCACAACCAAGTCCACATCTTCCCCTATTACAGCAACAGTAGGATAAGTAGTTGCTTTTTCTATCCCACATCTCACAATTGTAGTGTCAGCATCACTTGTAGCAACCGTAGTTCCAATTCCTTTTGCAGCCATTTTCTGGGAAAGTAAATGAATAAGCCTGGTTTTATTCCTTTCATTTGCAAGGAAATGGTCCTGTTGAATGGTGACACTCATATTCTCATCAAAGTGGATTTCCACGGAAGTTTTCTTTGTCGCTCTTCGCTTTTGTTCCGCTCGCTTTATACTATTGAAATCTCCATAGCCATCAAAAACCACAGTGCATCTTTCACCATAATGTTTGATAATATAATGTATGTACTGATTAATAATAGAAGAAAACTTGCTTCCAACATTCCATTTTACTCGGTGAAGGAGGAAGCCACCATCTACAACATAAGCACACATTTTGAGGTTTATCGTAGTTGGAACACTTACAACAGGAAGCGCATCACAGAGAGCAGACTTCTTCATATCTCCCTCATTGAAGAGAGCCAATGGGAATGGGGATAACTCATAGCATAAAAGATCTGCTACGTCCTCATCAATCTTTTTTGCCATCATTGTTCTTTGGAAGATCATTAGAGGGTCAACAACTACCCCTTCATTGTTCACTTTAACGGTACATGTCATGGAAGCCAACGACAAAACTACATTTTGTTTTGATTGCTTGAGGTCAGCAAAATTATTTCCAACTAGAGTTTTCATTGTTTTAGTTCCAATTTGTACTGCCTGGTAACAATTTATTTTAGAGTTTCCAATGAGACCTGTTGACAGTGACATTAGCGAAGGTGCTTCAGGAAAAGAGGGGTGACTGCTGAACCACTCATAAACCGTAAGTCTGTCCTTCTCATCTCTGTTTTGCCATGATACACGGAAATCTACGTGCTGCTCTCCACTTGAAGAGACCAATCCAGAAAAATCCTCCACCGATGAACAGATGGCAGCTGCTGCAGATGAGCCACAAACTCACTTTGCTAACACAGAATCACTGATTCCTCTTCCTCGAGTTAGACCAGCTGAGCTTTTTAAGGAGCGCATCAAAGTCTGTTCGATAACCAAATCAGACCAACATCCTGCCCCTGGTGAACCACTTCTATTTATAGCGAAATATCCCTTTTTCACAAATTGCTCCAACACATCTGGATGGTTAGTTGTCAAATCAAGCATATCTTGCACATAAAGATGTGCACATTTTGCATACTGAAAGTGGCCATTGCATGGAAGAACGGAATCATTTGTTGGGCACAGAGCAAGTGACCATTCCAATCCCCACAACGTTCTGCAACAATGAACTTCTTCATTAGAGAAACCATATTAACATATTGTACCCACAAAGCTGCAGTGGGTCCATTTTTTTTGACACGGTCAAGCTCAGTAAATAGTTTGTTTTGAAGTGAAGTCAGGTATACGACTTCTCCAAGTTTTTGTTCAGTGAGATCCTCCATGTTGCACATGTCAATGATCGCCTCTTGCTCCTGTGATGAAACACCGGCATCAGCCAAAACGATTCTTACCAAAGCAGACTGAACCAATAAATGCCCCCTAACTGCTCTACTATAAGCATGACCAGTTAACATTTTGTCCACTGAATTAGGAGCAAAAACTGTTGATAATACCTCCTTCAGCCCACTTCCTGCCATTGTGTGGCCTATGCACCCCATATATGACATTAGCATGTGAAATCCACCCAGCCTAATGACTATTGTTTGAAATAAAGGATCATTTGTCATTGAACATACGATATCTCGAGCCTTTATGTACAAAGGTTGATCGAATGTTATGAAACAAGTTTTGCAACCCTGTTGATGAATATCTGTAGCAGCATATTTGAGAGCAGTAAACACTGTGTCGTAGTCACTAGGTGGTGAATTAATGAATGGTAGAGGTTTCACATCACTTTTATCAGAATTTACTGATATACAAACTGATTGTATAAAGCCTTTCCACTCTGGAATAACTGTCACATTTTGGGTGTTCTGTTGTGAGGAGATCCATTTGCCTGACATCCATAACACATCTGGAAGGCTGGGTGCGAATATATCATGTGGAATGGGATTCTTCAAATTTAAGTCCTGAACAACAATCTGCTTTAAAGCATTTTTATCCACATTCACGAATGCCTGCAACTCCAGAACACCTAGCTTACCTACTTCTACAGCAGAGGGAGCTGTTTTCAGTCTTTTGATATTTTCTGCGGGAGGAAGAGCTTGAGCTGGTATTATGCACTTGATACCTCCCATACTGTGGAATGTATTTAATCCATCAAGCGTTGCGACATTAAAATCTGCATTGTCAAAAATGTAGTGACTGAAAGTTCCTGCAGGTGTAGGTTCTGATTTGTGGTAGATGGTTGATAGTTCCAGCTGCTGAGCGTCGTGGTATGATGCACTGAACCCCAAGTGTGCCAGTAAATTTACCAAGTTTTTCGATCCAAACTTCCTGTAGATAAACAAAAAAGCGATACCATGTAAGACAGGAGATAGGAAAGATCGAGGTCTAATGGTTGAGATTATGGAATGGGAGATAGCTATTAACTTTTTTTTCACTTTCTCGTTGTTCCTATTTCTTCCTAAAAGGGAATCTATGAGAACCCTTAGACTGTGAAGGACCATTTTCTCAGCATTGTTGCAAAAGTCGTGACTAGGTGGAAAAACAGTGGTATCATATGCCATTAACTGCATATCTTCTAATAATATTGCACCAGCAGTTCTAACGATTCGTTCCCGTTCAGCTGTTTCATCAGAACAACGTGAAGTATACCAGTTATCATTTAAGATCTTGTCACTAGCATCACGGAAGCATACAACAGTTTTTCATGTCCGAACAGTGCTAAAAACAATGCGATCACCATATTTATTTTTCAATTTTTCTCTTATTGTTGATCCTGTTGGCTTTTCTCCAGAGATTTGGTCCATCAGCTCATCCAGAGAGTATTGACAATCATCCTCCTCATCTAGATACCTGTAAATCTCCTCCATTGCTTCTGAAACAACATCATCTTCTGGACGACCTCTTTTTTTCTCAGTAGGAGCAGTGGCTATAAAAAACTTTTTGTAGCAATCTTCATGATAAATCGCGTCAGCTGCATGTAAGTCTCCGACAATACTAACACGTCTTGCGATAGTGTCTCCCCATTCATCCTTGCACTCTTTAGCTCGAGCTACTAGAGATTCGTCATATTTAGTCGTTCGTACTTGGTAAACCTGTCTACGCTTGTGGAGAGGTCTCTTTCTCTATGTAGCGTAAAACGTATCGTCAATAGTTTCACTACACAACAAACACTTTGTTTTAAAATGAAATTTAATTTGTGTTGAGCGCAAACAGGGTTCAGAACGTGATGTTCCAGGTTGTTGCTCTGAAGGAACTACTTTCAAGTTTTTTGATATTGTCTGCGGCCTTGTATACCGTTTCCTGCAAGAGGAAAGAAGAACAACATTTTTCTTCTCTGCAAAATGGTCATGTTTACCATCTTTTCTTGCATTACTTGCCTTTATTAACCCCTTATCCCTTTTTCACCAACATCACATCTATCACTTAAAACATCTTGTTCACATATTAAACACTTTTCAGCCTTTTTTATCACAACACACACCGCACAAATTGTACGATACGAACACTGACGCGACGTACGTCAAAACACCGCAAGACCGGTACTGGACTGGATATGGTTTGTGAGAAGACTTGTCGAAGTGCGTGGCAGTAGGAGGGGGACAGGGCGGGGCTCGCGGACGTGCTGTGCAGATGGGAGGGGGAATTTCCAGCTTTATAATTTCTCTTTGCTATTAGTTTCAGTCAAAACTGTTGTTTTTTTTACAAAGATGATAATAGCTAATAGTTCAAATTTCTTAGGATAAGATGCTCTCATACCAAGTAATTTTCTTATTTTCTCCATTAATAATTATGAGTGTTACATGTAATAATTACCGAAAGTATCTTTATTTGTATCTAAACTTGATTATTTGACATAATAACATTTTAATTGCTATATGATGATTTTTTGTTAAATGAAAGTCTTTTTTTGCAAATTTTATTCATTTTTTAAACCTTTTTATTCCCTAAACTATAGTTCCTACAAAATAATAGTAAATACATTTTTTGTAGGGAATTTTATGTTCTTTAATTTTGTATAGGACATATGTTTTGCTAAGATGCACAGTTTTTGAGATATTAAGGGAAAACGTATGCAAAGCATGTTTCAATGGACCCCCCACCCCCCGCTCACCAACCATTGACGGGGACTTTTAGTATGTTGTTCAGGACCCTTCCCCCAACAACTTTGCCAAATTTCAAAACTACACGATTTTTTTTTCTAATCGACGTTTTTCAACCTTCGTTGCCTGGACTAATGAGTCACTCCCTTCTTTTAATATGTACTGTTCAGTGGCCAGGCGTAGACTGAACCAATATGTTCTCCTTGGGAAACAGGTGTAGACTAAATCAATGTGTTCTGTTTGGCGACCAGGCGTAGATTGCAACATTGTGTTCTCACGAAGACTGACTAATGCATAGTTTGTGGTGCCCTTGGCAGGGCCTTGTTTTCGCTGGTTCTCTGCACGCAGTTATTTGAATCTTTCTAAGTATGCTCCACACCTTTAAAGAAATTTAGTGTTTATTATATATGTACTGTGTTCCAGCGACAGTATTCATCGTCAGGGCCATGTTTCAAAAGCTGCTTCTTGTTGCAATTCTCCACATTGTATAATGAAAAACATTTATTGCCTTTCTCCACATTGAATATAACAAAAAACGTTTGGTCCCTTCTCCACGTTCAGCATATAGAAAAACTTTTGTTGTTTTTCTCCACATTACATACAGAGACAAACTTTTATTGTACTTCTCCACATTACTTATAAAGAAAAACTTTTCATTTCTCACACAAAAATCCCACTCATATGAAACATACTGTAATAATATTGTTACAATGGTCTACTCGATCGTCATAGGTACAGTGGAAACAAAATAAGTACAAGACACCAATTAAGTCACTAATCACCAGCTTTAATTTTCACAGTTAACAGTTAAATTAATTTAATTTAATTTTAAATTAAACAGTTGTTTAATTAACAACACAGTCTCTTATAACAAATCAAATAAAAATTGTTCACACGCAATAAAATGTCCACTAAATTAAACACAGTTGTATTACAGTTGTACCGTCCGATTATAAAACACCACTTGTTAACTTACCCACTTTTTACCAACCATACCCACCTTTATAATACTTACTTTTGAGATCTTTTCTCCACCCTTCTCTTATACTTCATCAGCATTTTACAGGGTCTCCAACATATTTTGAGGTTAACATATGTAAACCATTTCATTCCTTGCATTAAATAACCTTGAATAATTTAAATACTTTAGTTCCCTTGACTCATAAGATCCTACAGGCTTGTCTAGGCGAGATTTTGACGCAGAAAACAGGTTAGGTTTTGGCGCAATACTTACACTGAACACGAGATTATGGTGACATTGAAATTTGCATTTATTTTCATTTAGAAATTCAAAGGGTGCTAACCTTATTTATCTTGTGATTAACAAATCACTCAACAGTGAACACACATAATTATTATTTGAACAAACTAAACTTGCTTAATTCTATTAAGGCGAACCAGTACCTCGCATTCACTCTCTCTCTCTCTCTCTCTCTCACTCTCTTAAAACCCCCTTAAATTTGAGATCTCATTATTTTCTGAATAGAGTAATTTTATAATAGCCCACTGGTTATTAAAATTTGTTTAGTTGACCTAGTTTTGATAGTACTTAGCTGTGGATGCTATTCCAATGTTGCATCATTACTCGTTCAGTTCACTTTTGCTCCAACACTCACAAAAACTGTTCCACACGGTTGATTAATTTTGCCAATTGCATTTACACTTGAAGAGATTTATTTACCACTGTTTTATATTTTAATCTGTATAATATTTACCTTATTTCTTCCGTCGTGTGACTTCGTTTTGCGTTTTGATTTGCTTTACGCGTTTCGAGACATATGTCTTGTCATCAGAAATAAATAAAATAAAAATTCACTCTTAGCGAGGTCGTTACATATTAAAATACAAATATTTGAAAACGATTACACACATACCCGCTTTACTTGAGTGCGCACTCGAGTCGGACCGATCGGACACTAATTATCAATAGCTATTGTGTAGACAGGTTTATTGCGGTATCGTAGAGCGGGTTTGATTTAAAATTTACAAAATGAGGCACGTTACTTAATAAGGAATAAGTTTAAGAAAGTTATGAAAGCGCGTACTTCACATGATCGTCTGCATCATATGTCAAATATATACACAAACATTTCCAAGGAATTCAAGACATTGAAACAGATAAAAACAAAGTTAATCGAGAATAATGCACTTATCACAAAAGCGGACAAAGGTAAAACCCTTGTTATCATGGACAGTGAATCGTATACAATGAAGGTTAACGACTTTATCTCAAATAACAATATAATAACTCTGAAGTCTGATCCTACACACATTTACGTTAAAAATTTAAACAAGGAAATTAATAAATGCGTAAATTTATTCAATGAACGTACACGTCGCTACCTGAAACCCTGCAATTCTAAAGCACCGATGTTTACAGGTCTACCCAAAATTCATAAATGCAACGTACCAATAGACCCCTCGTTAATTTTACTACAGCACCAGGATTTTGTGCAGCCAAAAAACTTGTAAAAGTCATTAGGGACAGTATAGATATAAAAAACAACCACACTATTGCAAATCGCACTGACATTATAAATAAGATTAAGAATGTTAAGTTACCCCCTATTATAAATTGGCCTCCTTTGACATTATCAACTTGTATACTAACATACCAGTTAGTGAAACTGCAGATTCTAAGGAATAACTTGTTTGAAAGTAACAAATTAAATGCCCAAATGATAGAAGAGTTAATGAGCCTACTTGAAGTCATTTTGGGACAAAATTATTTTACTTTCAATGACCAATTTTACAGTCAACGTGATGGTTTAGCAATGGGCTCGCCACTGTCTGGTTTGCTTGCTGACATTTATTTGAATTTCTATGAAAACACATTTATGTTTTTTAACAACATTCACAAAAATAACATCATATTTTATGCACTTTATGTTGACGGCACATTTATAATATATAAAGGTACTTTATGATAGATCGAAAATTTTAAAAACTTTATGAATAATATAAATAGTAACATTCAGTTCACTCTTGAGACTGAAACAAATAATAAATTAAACTTTTTGGACTTAACAGTTACTAAACACATTGATAAACTGAAATTCAATATCTATAGGAAACCAACCATACCTGTCGACCCACATCACCCCTTTTCGCAATAAATGGCAGCCTTTAATTATTTTATACACAGACTTTTAACAGTACCTCTTGATGACGAAGATTTTAGTGATGAACTAAACACAATAAAATACATAGCTCAAGCCAATGGCTACAATAGTTCCTTGATTGACAACCTCCTCAGGAAACAAAAGCACAAGCTATCTAAACCTCGTATAGAAAAAGACACAAAAGCCATTTTTATTTCAACGACGTACACCAACATAATGCCAAAAATTTTAACTAGTGTGTTAAATAATAACAATAGAACCGTAATATTTAAAACCAACAATAATCTTATGAACATACTCCGTAATAAAATAACTATCCCTTTAGAAAAGAAAACGGGGGTGTATAAATTATCGTGCGATGATTGTGAATGCTTCTATATCGGCCAGACGGGAAGGGGTTTCCAAAAACGTTTTATTGAACATACACCTAAGCACAATCTGAAGGGTCAGACAACACCATCAAACAAAATCCAACTATGCACGTCATTTGATAAACGTAAATCATAAATATACAAGCTTTGTTTCCAACTTGAAACCCATGCATTTTTGTAATAAAGGCACTTACATGAACGCCTTGGAAGAATTTGAGATATATAGGGCGTACAATGACGTACACAGTCGTGACTTCGTGCTAAATGATCATTTAAATTTTAAATCAAACCCGCTCTACGATACTGCAATAAACCTGTCTACACAATAGCTATTATAATCAGTGTCCGAACGGTCCAACTCGAGTGCGCACTCAAGTAAAGCGGGTATGTGTGTAATCGTTTTCAAATATTTGTATTTTAATATGTAACGACCTCGCTAAGAGTGAATTTTTATTTTATTTATTTCTGATGATGAGACATATGTCTCGAAACGCGTAAATCAAATCAAAACGCAAAACGAAGTCACACGACAGAAGAAATAAGGTAAATATTAGGCCTATACAGATTTTGTCAATAAGTGACTTGGCTACCTATTCAAACATGTCTTTCAAGTTTTATATTCATTTTCACACTTTTTTGTAGGCCTACACTGAATTTTTCCGCGGACTTGGTTCAACAGCACCGTACGGTGTTCTGATGTTGATTGAACTGGGCGAATGGCGATCGGTGATCGTATACTAATCGGGCTGGTCACATGGTTCCCTTCGCTCCCCGCTACCCCTCTCATCTGGATCCATCGAAAAATCTAGACGTTTTTAGAAGTCAGAACTGCGTTTCGTTATTGGAAAAACACGTGTTCCGTTCATGATATTATCGTGACGTCAGACGGGCCATAACATTCTTTACCTTATAAGGTCCGGTTTATCCAGTTTGAGACGGCAATGCCTACATCATATTGACTGATTCATATCATTCAGATTTCCAAAGTCATATATTACTACGGGTTACATAGATCGTATTATTGCACAATATTAAAATGATTCTACCCCTTTTGTCCCGTTACACACTCTTAACTAATAACCACTTGAACGCGCCCAGTAATATCGCTACTATAACTCTCGAACCGCACTGTCAATAGATTGGACTAATACTGACTTGAGCGTCCCTGAGTAATTGTATTAATAGCCGCCAAAAATCTAGACAATTCCTAATTGCGTCTTAGCGTCCGTATGAACTACGTAATTGACTGTGGCCTTGACACAGTCCGCATGGCTGGCGGCATCGAGAAGACTCTCACAAATGCGTCTACAAGCACGTACGCCACACACAGTAGAGCGAGATTCTTCTGGCACATTCGACAAACACGTAGTTTGTTCTGTGATGTCGTAACATTCACCCCTCCTTAAGCCTATTCATCCCAAACTGGCAAACCGTCTCTGAAGTAGTACTTAGCCAGGCGATCTAGGTGGACAACTTTGAACTTTCGCTGTCCTTCCTGTTGAATCCGATAAACAACATCGTTAATTCTTTTTTTCACAGTGTAGGGTCCTTCCCAGTTAGACTGAAGCTTAGGTGAGCGACCACGATGGCGCTTTGGAATGAACAACCAGACCTGATCTTCTTCTTCTTCTTCTTTCTATGGCACTACAGCCCTTGTTGGGCCCTGGCCTCCTTCAATTTTTCCCCCCATTCTCCTCTGTCAGCAGCCATCCTTCTCCAGGAACGCACTTTTAATATCTCTCTTGCATCCTCATCCACCACCAGACCTGATCTCCTTCTTGGAAACCCACACTATTGCTGCGAATGTCACACCGAGTTTTCATTTTATCACTGGCAATCTTCAGCCGTGCTCTTACCAAGTGATTCATTTCTCGCAGTTGGTTTTCTAATTGTGAGGAATAGTTCTGCGGCTCTTGGGACTGAGTCTCAGGTGATCCGAACATTAAGTCCCCAGGAAGACGAATCTCCCGCCCAAACACCAATTTTGCTGGAGGCATGCCGGTTGTGTCGTGTACTGATGATCTATACGCCATGAGGAATAGTGGTATACGTTGGTCCCAGTCTGTTTTGTTCTCGTCAACAACCTTCGAAAGATGCTGCTCAAGTGTACTATTGAATCTCTTAACCATCCCGTCTGACTGAGGATGCAGAGGCGTTGTCCTGGTCTTTCGAATTCCGAGTAGATGGCATAATTCTTTAAACACTCCTGATTCAAAATTTCTCCCTTGATCCGTATGGGTTTCCATAGGGGCTCCATAACGGCAACAAAAGTTGTGAACTAACTGCTTTGCCACAGTGGTAACCTCCTGATTTGGAATTGCGTAGGCTTCCACCCACTTAGTAAAGTAGTCACCTACAACCATGATGTACCGGTTTCCATCGTCAGTAACTGGGAATGGTCCAGCAATGTCTATGGCAGTTCTCTCAAAAGGCAGTCCGTTATACTGTTTCATTTAACCCCTGCTTCTGGTTTGTGGGCCCTTGCTCACAGCACATATTTCACACGTCCGAACCCATTCCTCTACGTCGTGGCGAAGATGAAGCCAATAGAATCGCTTCCATATTTTGTCAAGGGTTTTGTTAACGCCAAGATGGCCTCCAGATGTTCCTTCATGCATCTCCTTCAAAACAGACTGCACTTTACTTCAGGGAACTATCAACTGCATGACCATGTCTCGTCCATCTGCACTTTCCCAAGCACTTTTCAGCAATCCGTTTTCTAAGGTGAGAGATTCCCATTGTGCCCAGTAGCCCTTAAGCACTTCGGAACCATGGCAGATATCTTGGAAATCCGGGCAGCGACCTTCCTCTTTTGCTGTTAAGATCGGTCCAATGTCTTCATCAGTCATCTGTTCTTGTCGACAGTCTTGTGTTGTCCAGCCGTCTGCCAGGAAATCTACAGTGATGGCTTCAACAGGTTCGCTTGAGTTTTGTTCTTCCTTTCTGTGGCAATGTCGGCAGTCTTCCGGGCACGGTCTTCGAAATAAGCCATCTGCATTACCATGCAGGCGCCCCCGTCGATGTTGTACCTTGAAGTTGTACTCTTGCAGACGTTCAAGCCATCTTGCCAACTGTCCTTCCGGATTTTTAAATCTCAAGAGCTATGCAAGTGCGGCATGGTCGGTGCGTAGTGAAAACTCTCTCCCATAGAGGTATTTATGGAAGTGCTCCAAAACTCTGACAATTGCCAACAACTCTCTCATTGTAACACAATAATTTCTCTCTGGTTTAGAAAGGGTCTTGCTGTAATACGCTATTACTCGTTCTTCACCATTCTGCACTTGAGACAAAACTGCTCCTACACCAGTACTGCTTGCGTCTGTGTCTACGATGTACTTCCCTTCAGAAGCTGGAAAAGCCAGAATTGGCTGCGAACATAAAGCAATCTTCAAAGTCCTAAATGCTTGGTCACACTCTCTGGACCACTGGAAGTTTCGTTTATTTTCCGTTAGCTCATGTAGTCGATTAGCAATAGTAGCGAAGCCTTTCACAAAACATCGGTAATATGAGCATAACCCCAGGAAACTCTGAACTTCATGTATACTCTTCGGAACTGGCCAGTCTCTTAACGGTGTCTACTTTATTAGGATCCATGCTAACACCCGATGCCGAAACCAGATGGCCCAGATACTGTACTTCCTTCTGGAATAAAGAACACTTCTTCGGGCTCAGCTTCAGTTGTGCACCGTGAATTCTGGTTAGAACTTCCTTAAGGTTTTCCAAATGGTCTTCGAAAGTCTTCCTGATCACTATGACATCGTCTAAGTAAACAAGGCAAGTTTTCCACGTCAGACCTCGGAGTACCAGGTCCATCAATCTCTCAAATGTTGCCGGTGCATTACAGAGTCCAAATGGTATGACGTTAAATTGGAATAAGCCACTTGGGGTCGAGGAAGCGGTCTTTTCCTTGTCTTCTTGATGAAGACCCATTTGCCAATATCCAGTCTTCAGGTCCAATGTGGAAAACCACTGTGCTCCGGACAACGTGTCGACTGTATCGTCAACGCGAGGTAATGGATAGCAGTCTTTTTTTGTAACGTCATTTAACCTCCGGTAGTCTATGCAGAAACGCAATCCACCATCCTTCTTCACTACCAACACTACAGGAGAAGACCAAGCACTTGACGAAGGTTCGATTACTCCCTCTGTCAACATGTCCTGTACTAACCAAGACATTTCCTCTTGTTTAGATAATGGAGGCCTTCGAGGAGGTTGGCATATCGGTGTTGTGTCCCAAGTATTGATGCGATGTTGCACAAGAGAGGTTCTTCCCAGTGACTGTCCCTGAACTGCAAAACAATCATTGAATTCGTGTAAAAACTGTCTGTGTTCTTTTACCTCACCACTTGAGAGATCATTAGAAGATCTGTTCAATAATTCTTGCAGTTCCTCTGGTAATTTGGAATTATCCGAAGCATTGGATCTTCGTTGCGTTATTCCGGCTACCCAGGCCACAGGAGTTAATTTGCCTAGGAGCGTATTGCTTTGTAAAGTGATAGCTTGATCCAAAATATTCACCACTCTAATAGGTACATTTCCGGTTTCATCAGATTTTACTAAACTTCTGGCAATCAGTATGCCCGGTGTGCTGACTACCTGGGGTTCGAATATAGAGCACTGGTTGCCCCTAGTATCTACCGCAGTTCTAACCATGATGACCTTTTCGGAGTTTAGCGGAACAGTTACGGCCACTTGGTTTACGACGTCCATCGATTTTTCTGCCGTCGTCATTGTTGATAGCATTACCTCTTCGCCTCCAATTCTCAAGACATTGTTTTTGAAGTCGACTATAAATCCATATGCATTCATAATGTCCACACCAAGAATTGCTTCATCCACAATGTCTGCAACAAGTACTTGATGATTAAACTCAAGTCAACCGAGGCGTAGGTGTATCTCCACTTTTCCAAACACTTTTACAGGCCGTCCAGTAGCTGTTCGCAAGCTGGAAGAGCACCAGATTGACTTGAGATCTTTCACTACGTCGGGCCGCACAATAGAAACTGTTGCACCTGTCAACTGTAATCGAGGTTGGCACGAATCCGGTAACCATCAAGCTTCCGCTGTTTTTCTGAAGTGTAGAAATTGCGTATTCTCTAGGGGCTTCATTCCTCCAGTTAGTCAGCACACGCCCTGTTGTACCGACTATTGCTCGTTTCCCTGTTGCTGAATTCTAACCCGACAATCTCGTTGTAGGTGTCCAGGTTTCCCACATCTATAACACTTCGGTCTTCCATCCTTTCTTATTTTATTCTGTGGCGCCGACCGTCGAGTCTGTTCCTTGTTCTTCTTCCTCATCGTCTGTGCCGTCGCGATCTTTTAGGGCGCACACTTTATGACTTGTCCAACCAGACGCTGATTTGGCGGCCTCAAATTGCAAAGCATGTACCAGGGCGTCCGCACTGTTCTGGTGTCTTGCCATTCGTAACACTTGCTGTAGTTCGTTATCTCGGACACCGGCAGTAAATGTCTGCATCGCAAAACTCGTTGGAAAATCTTCTGGCACTTCAGGATAGGCCAGTCTAATTAGTCTGTCGTTACTTGCTTCAAACTCTTGAAGGCTCTCCCCAGAATGCTGTCGCTTTGCTCTCAACTGGGTGCAGTACACATCTTGCAAATGTTTATCACCATACCGGAATTCCAGAGCTTTTATCAATTCGGCATAGGTGTTTTGGCTGTCAGGTGGCACTTTCTGATGCAAGAACGAGTGAAACAGCCTTGTCTTTCTCTGTCCAATTATTTGCGCATGCAGCAGCTTCAAATTGGCGGAGGTACGTTGCCTAGTGACCGCTTCCATCAAAGGTTGGAGCTTTGACATGAACTGTCCCTACTGCAGGCAAAGTGACTTTCTCTATTAACTTATTTTCTGTGTCTTTTTCTGTCTTTATCATTGGTACAGTCTGTTCACAAAGTTGTTTTGGTTGTAACTTCAGGCACTGCTCGACTTCATTTTTAATCTGCTCTTTTATATTTGTAATCGAGTCTTCTATTTTTGTTGACGTAGCTTTTTCTATACTCGTGACTGATTTTTCTACTTCAGCTATTTTATTAGACATCGATTCTTCAACACTCGAGACAGATTTTTCGACTTCAACTACTTTTAATGTCATTGATTCTTCTACCTCTGATATTTTAGTAACTTGTTTATTAAGCTCACCTCGTAGGAGACTTAATTCTGCGGTACTATGTTCTTGAATCTGTTTCTGCTCCTGTATTAATGCTTTGATGTCTTCTGTTCACGTTTACGTCGTTCCTCTGTTTCTTCCCTTTCTTGTCTTCGTTCTTCTTTTGTCTCTTCTGCCTCCTGTCTGCGTTTCTCATCCTGTCATTTTTCTGCTTCTTCTCTTTCTTGTCTTTGTTCTTTTTTTTGTCGTCTTTCTGCTTCTTCCTGTGTCTGCTGCAGCAGGGTTTAGAAAGCTTCCATCATCTGACTGGCATCCATGTTTACCGATTAATTAGAAATTACACAGTCTTGTACAACTTTTCACTGTTTCCACTGTTAACCGTTCTATCCCACTTCTGACACCACTGTTATGACGGTCTACTCGATCGTCGTAGGTACAATGGAAACAAAATAAGTACAAGACACCAATTAAGTCACTAAGCACCAGCTTTAATTTTCACAGTTAACAGTTCGTAATTAACAACACAGTCTCTTATAACAACTCAAGTAAAAATTGTTCACACGCAATAAAGTGTCCACTAAATTAAACACAATTGTATTACAATTATACCGTCCAATTATAAAACACCACACTTAATTAATAACCACTTGAACGCGCACAGTAATATCGTTACTATAACTCTTGAACAGCATTGTCAATAGATCGCACTAATACTGACTTGAGCGTCCCTGAGTAATTGTATTTATAGTCTCCGATAATCTAGATGATTCCTAATTGCGTCTTAGCGTCCGTATAAACTACGTAATTAACTGTGGCCTTGATACAGTTAATCTCGAGACAGATTTTTCGACTTCAACTATTTTTAATGTCATTGATTCGTCTACCTCTGATATTTTAGTAACTTGTTTATTAAGCTCACCTCGTAGGAGACTTAATTCTGCGGTACTATGTTCTTGAATCTGTTTCTGCTCCTGTATTAATGCTTTGATGTCTTCTGTTCACGTTTACGTCGTTCCTCTGTTTCTTCCCTTTCTTGTCTTCGTTCTTCTTTTGTCTCTTTTGCCTCCTGTCTGCGTTTCTCATCCTGTCATTTTTCTGCTTCTTCTCTTTCTTGTCTTTGTTCTTCTTTTTGTCGTCTTTCTGCTTCTTCCTGTGTCTGCTGCAGCAGGGTCTTGAAAGCTTCCATCATCTGACTGGCATCCATGTTTACCAATTAATTAGAAATTACACAGTCTTGTACAACTTTTCACTGTTTCCACTGTTAACCGTTCTGTCCCACTTCTGACACCACTGTTACGACGGTCTACTCGATCGTCATAGGTACAATGGAAACAAAATAAGTACAAGACACCAATTAAGTCACTAAGCGCCAGCTTTAATTTTCACAGTTAACAGTTCGTAATTAACAACACAGTCTCTTATAACAAATCAAATAAAAATTGTTCACACGCAATAAAGTGTCCACTAAATTAAACACAATTGTATTACAATTATACCATCCAATTGTATTACAATTATATCATCCAATTATAAAACACCACTCTTAATTAATAACCACTTGAACGCGCACAGTAATATCGTTACTATAACTCTTGAACCGCATTGTCAATAGATCGCACTAATACTGACTTGAGCGTCCCTGAGTAATTGTATTTATAGCCTCCGAAAATCTAGATGATTCCTAATTGCGTCTTAGCGTCCGTATGAACTACGTAATTTACTGCGGCCTTGACACAGTCCGCACGGCTGGTGGCATCGAGAAGACTCTCACTAATGCGTCTACAAGCACGTACGCCACACACAGTAGAGCGAGATTCTTCTGTCACATTCGACAAACATGTAGTTTGTTCTGTGATGTCGTAACAATATTAAGATGGTCATTTTATTTATTCTACCTTTTGGTAAACCATAACTTTAGAGGTTATTTTGTATTGTTACTTATTATACTTATTAATATTACATACACCATTATTATTATTATTATTGTTGTCACATCATCACCGCCACCATTTTTGTTGTCGTTGCCATAACCTTACCATCACAAGGAATTGTCTGTGCCTCCTGCGGAGTTGTGCCTTTCCCAGTCCATTGCTTTGAGTGTTGTTTGGCCTCAGTGTTGCGGTGTTGAAACATCCTTTTTACACTGTTTTTGCTCAAGTGTCAGCAAATGTGGCACCCATCTAGTGCACAGCTATGTCATACAGAGATGGTCATGTACAATATTGAGCACAAATTGCATTGATATACCAACAGTGTGTGCAGCAATATGGTTTCTCATGACAATCTGACTCACTTTCATTCCGTAGTCTGCCAGAGCGATTTTGTGGATTTTTTCTATCTTTTCTGGTGTAGTCATTTAAGTGGAACACATCGAACACGTGGGTTACCAGTTTTGCTTGTCCAACCCATTTTAAATTCAGCAACCAACACCTAACCATTGTATTCGATGGAGAAGAGTCCCCCAACATTGAATCCAGCTCCTTTTTTTTTATCAGTTGCAGGTAAGCCTTTCAAAATAAGTGTTTAATCACAGCTCGAATTTCAACTCCACCCATTGTTAAATTGATACTTGAGGCGCTCACAGCAGTGGACTGTGAAACTAGTAACAACTCATTGACTTGAAAGCATTGAAACTAAGCCTACAAAGGATGAAATCATACAACACGATCAAAATAATGAGCACAGTGGCGCTATCTCTGAGTCAGGCCAGGAACTTTTCACCTTACCCTCATGTAACAGCATCAACAATTTTTAATTAGTTGTTTTGTATGATAACATGGGTCATTCTTAAAATATCTTTCTTTACTGGAAACCAAAAATAAAATTTTAAAACAATAAGTAAGTAGTAGTAACTGACTTAATTTAGCCTATGTAACATGTGCATGTATTTCATTTTGGTCAATAAATAAAGGTAAGGAATACAAAGCAGTCACCGGTTTATTCATAAATTAAAATTTCTATATTAAATTTAATTTTTTTTTGGTTTCAGCTATGCATATTTAAATGTATGCATATTGGACATTACATGAGGGCAGTGACGTAACTATGGGGGGTCGGTCCCCCCCCCCCAGAGCTCAATCTCAGAGTCAGTATGCTTATTAAAAGTTAGTATGATAGAAATGTCCCCAAGTTCATTCCCTGTTGTTTCTGCTGATCGTTCCCATGTTGCTTCCTCGGAGATCCGGTTGGCAAGTCTTTTACCTCTAGAACTTTAAACAGAAAAATCACCATCATAGTATAATATTTTGTAAAATGGAGAAGGGATGAGTATAGGAGTACGAGAGGTAACCTGGAAGATTTATGGTAGTACGGTATACTTAGTTAATAGCTTAGCACTGCTAAGAATAATAGCAAAGGTAAAAGAAAGGATGAAGAAATACTGGATCAAGTTGTGAGAAATAATAGCAGTGCAAACATGACCGCCATGGCAAGAGAAAGGAATATGCAAGTAAAAGTACTTGTATATTTTTGGGGTGTATGTTAAAAGAGGAGATTCAAATAAAAATTACTGGGACTGAAGAAGTCTTTAATATGAAGGATAATCTCTTTTGCAGCAGTATGAATCTGGAAATGAAAACGAGTCTTTTTTCATGAGCTATGAAGTGCTGTGTGTGGAGTCTTTTGTCATGAGCATTCCCTAAACTGTCACAGTTTCATTGATGAGATGTTTGTGTGATTTGTGGCGTTATTGTCTGTTTCAGTTATTGTAGGAAATGTCCCAGAAAAGTAGGCAAGTGTTGAGATAGTATAAAAATACTTAAGCTCTAGTAAATAACCATATATTTCATGAACACTTTAGCATTTGGTGTGTGTGTGTGTGTGTGTGTGTGTGTGCGTATGTGGTATGAAAGTTCTTCAAATATTAAGTATTTCTCCAAGTAAATTATATTGTATTATCACCTTACGCACATTTCACTGATTAAACCAGCTTCATCAGAGGTTAATATATGAATCAAATAGTATATATTGGATATCAGATATATAGGATTCATACATTAACTTCTGAAGATGCTGATTTAATCAGTGAAACATGCATAAGATAATACAATATATTTACATGCAGAATAGTTAATATTTGAAGAACTGTTCATAACATAAAAACCTGCAAGAAATACTTAAGAGTTACTTCCAAAATAAGTGTGTGTGTGTGTGTGTGTCTTCTTATTTTTTATATCATATATAAAGTTGTTTAGCTGATGAAATTATTTTTAATTTGGAAATGTATGTTTATATATAATAAAAAATGATCACCACATTTGCAGAAAACTGTTGGTGGCCATACATCAGGATTTTGTGATGGTGGTATATCTGAAGCAAAATTTCACAGTCCACAGGGTCTGGCTTTTGATGGTCCAAATATATTATATGTGGCAGATACAGAAAACCATGCAATTAGAAAGGTGAGCACCTTTGTAATAGTACTTTTAAGTAATCGAGTTTATGTGTGCTAAATTATATATGCTGCATGGTAAAACTTAAAATAAATTTAATATTGTAAATATTATATTAATATCCTTACACTGTGACGTTGAGGATCAGTAAGGTAGTTTATGTGGTGAGAGCAATACAGTGAAATGGCCAATAGAAATTTAAGGTCATTTGCCTAGACATATTGGTAATACATTATTACAGTTCATTGTGAATAGCATAGGAGGACCATTGAGAAAGTTAATGCTCGTCAAATATTGTCAAAGAATAATTGTGAATATTATTATTGTGTTCATCGTAATCATATTAATATCATAATAACCGTCAAATAAAAATAGCCGATTTTGGTGATAGTGTGTTATGGATACAGTTTGTGTAGAATTATTGATGTTGTAACGTGACATAATATAGCAAAAGACTTACCAGTATAATTAATGGAAGAAAAGCTGAAAACTGACTGAAAATAAAAGGTTATAACATGAAGAATGATAGCACAACACTAATAACTAAAAAATGACTAAGACAATGACAAGGACTAAACCCAATAGATTGGATAAGGTGAGACAAAAACAATAATCCAAACCACAATATGTCTACAATTATGAGAGCCCAAATATTAACTAAAATAATGTATATAAAATAAAAGTACAAAATTAGATAGGGCAATAAACAAAATGTAATCTATAGGAAAGATAAAAGAAAAGGAAATGTAAAATCAAAAGACACTAATAAAATATAGAATGTTAAATAATAAGCTATCAAAAGCCACTAAAATAAAATGAACCTGATTAACAATAGTTATTAGTAAAGAGGTGATAAATTAAATAAAAGTTTGATAATCAATAAAAAACCATTATAGGACCCAGTGATAGTAGAATAAACTACATAAACACTAGTTAAAGAAAGTGCAGTGTAATTAACTATAAAATAATAAACTGGTAGTAAACAATTGTTATAAGTATAGGGTAGGTGAATTATGAACTATAGGCATTAGGCTTAGCACTAAGGAGCAGAATTTTGTGAATTTTAAGATAAAACAATAGCCAATAATAAAATAAAGTGTATAATTTGTTTAGGTCTCAAAGTAAAAGTGTAGGGTACAAAACTGGATAGATAATAATTAGTTTAAATGTAATTAACAAAAGAAACACCAAACTGAAAAATTAGTAATCTGTTATAAATTGACCAAGGGTAACTTTGTGTGGTATCAAAATAATTTGTAAACAAAAAGCAAAATAATGGTGTTATCATATTTAATATTACAAGTAGTAGAAGGAAGTTATAATACTTTAAAAGATTTTAATAATTTTGAATAGAAAAACGTTAGTTTGATATAACAATGTTATAAATTATCAGCCAATGGGAATTAGTTTTTTACAGGGAGTTGCCATGACAACGAAACCTTGTTACATACAAAACCGTTAATAAATTATCATTCCATTATTGAAGTTTGAGTAGGGTGGATGTATGAAGCCCGCAAAGACATAAAAAGAAGTAAATCAGCCTATTTTATCTAAAGCACTGATTAAGAAGATAAACTAAATGACAATAATAACACTAATAGTAAAAAATAAATAAATTCAACCAAGGAAATAAAAAATAACCTGGAGAAATTGCTGAAGAAGCCCCAGTGAAGAATTAACAACCCACAGAAGGAAGAATATAGATGAACATCTAACTGAACCCTGGAACCCACATGAGCCAGTAGGACTGAGGGAATTTAAACACCGTAACCAGACCATTAACGAAAATTGAACTTGAAATTCACCGAACTACCCAAGAAAGGACAAGCGGCAGTATTCAGGAGAAGGATTACCCCAGACCGATGAGACGAAGGACCGTTAAGTATATTTAAATACCTAAACCGAAAAAACACCAGACCATCAGGGACAACAATAAGTGAACTAACTTTTCCATTTCACTTATCACTTTAATAAACTCTTGAACTTAATTTTATTTCACAAACACCTCAAATAGAATAAATGTATCACTCCAATTTTGATTTTTCATGAATATGTTTTAAAAAACGGAAGGTTTGCTAAACATCAATAACCTATAAAGCACTAGTTCCCACATCGGTAATTTACCACTATTATTTAAGTATATCACCTGTTCAATAATATTTGTAAGGCATATTGTAAGATTTTGTACTTTTATTAGCCTGTATAACAACATTTTCTGTAGTCACAAGAACTTCACCCTGAGATTAAACATAAACGAAATTGTCAATTGTACCATGAGTCTCCACAACAGCGAGCGGACAGAATAGCCAACCACGAAAAAGTAAACATGCCGGCACAAAATTAAGCATTATATTTTGAAGAAATTGTAATTATAGAACCCTATCAATAACTGTTAATAAAACTTCGTACACACTTTAAACTGTATGTTTGATTTTATTCAACGTAATATAAAAGTTTGAGCAATTAAAATATAGAATAATACACTTTACGAATTCGATTCACTAAGCAGTGTTGGTCAACCAGACGTCGAGGCAGTAAATTCGAATTGAACGGCCGAACTGGTGAGTAGACTTTTGACATTCGTAAGTATAGTAAAACCCCGTAACGAAGGCTCGTTACAATGTATGAATTGAAAAGTGGTTTATTAAATGTGATATTGTGGATAATTGTGAAGTTGTATTAAGTTAAACAGAGATAATTCATTGCCTTTGACATTTAATTTGATTTCACTTCACATGATATTTATCCACATAACAACAAATGTCACAGCATGATAGTTGTAATCCACAATAGATGTCGTTATTTTCATTGTGGTTTCTATGGAATACAAGCAACATATTGCAAATTCCGTGTGGCCTATAGGTTTCACCACTTGCCAGTCAGCTTGAAAGTATGCATAAAAATGTGCAATGAAAAAAAGCATCAATTTTTCTTACAAAATATTTTTCTTTTCCAGATTTCATTGCAGTTTTTGAAATGATAAGAAACTGACTAACAAAATCCCCCAATAGATACCATTTAGTATAAAATAATTTCTTGATTTATTCTTATATTACAGGTTACTTCTGAGAGGTTTGACGTGACCCTCCAACCACCCCTATTCTAGGAAAGCGTCTGTACCTCAACATCACAAATCATATAATCACTAATCTAATTCATGTATGCTGATCTTGCTGTTTCCACCCACTAATGTATTAACTGAGTGAGTTACCAGCCTTAGAACAAGTCCTATCAACCAGTCTTCGCCTGATAAAAAGTCTTCTATAAACTTCTTCCATGTTAATATCTTCATTAATTTTACTAGTAAATTCAAAACAATGCTGTTTCATTATAGGTTGATTTATTGGCAGACACTGTGATTACAGTTGTGGGCACTGGTATCCAGGGAAATGATCACATAGGTGGAAAGACAGGCATACAGCAAGAGATATCATCTCCATGGGACATTTGTCTTGTTCATAATAACACAGTTCTGTTAATTTCTATGGCTGGAACACACCAAATTTGGGCATTGTTTTTACAGGATACTGTGTGGTGGAAACAAAAGTAAGTATAATAATGAACACTTGGCTTTTATTTTAACGAGTTGTTTAATCTTATAAAAATGTTTACAGTTATAATATTCAGCTTTGCTAGTTGTAAAGTTTTTGACTGTGTGTATGAGTGAAGAAGAACGGGCAATATAAAGTGTAGCTGAGATAAAATAGAGCATGATAGGCAGATGCACCTATTCTGATTGATAATGCTTTGAAAAGTGTGTAATCTGAGGAGTGAAGATTATTTGACAAATGAGAGAAATAGAGAACATAGAGGTAGTAGATGGCATTTTTTGAAAGAAAATGCATACTTCATAGAAAAGGAAAAGCGTGATCATAAATTAGAAAAAGTATGGAAACACTGCAACTACACATATTTGGTTTGTATAAGTTTAAAAATTCGTGTATTCAAGTGTATTTCAGTTTAATTAAGTTACAGAATGTTTATTTATTATTTGAAGCTTGAAAGAAAGTTTTGTAACTTTTTTTATACTGTCTATAAAACACACACACATGTGCACATCTGTGTGTGGTATGTAAATGTATCCGTTGAGTACACTAACTTGATACCACAAATCATTAAAAATCAATTAAAAAAATATAATGTTACAGTAATTTTTAAAACAAACAATAATATTCAAAACGTATTATGCGCAAAAAGAAACAAAAATCCTGAAACATGTTCCGGCATATATAAAATTGTATGTGATGACTGCGAGAAATTCTATATTGGACAAACAGGAAGAGGTTTTAAAAGATAGATATATAGAACATCTGCCCAAGAAGAATGTCAATAATATAAAGTCCAGTTACGCGCAGCATTTAATGGAATACAACCACAATTATACCAGTTTTGTACAAAATTTAAAACCTCTACATTACTGTAAGAAAGGACGTTTCATGGATGCAATGAAAGAATTTATAATCTACAAAGCAAGTAAATTCCAGCGTGATGAGTTATTGAATGATATGTTGTCATTTAAATCCAACGTCTTCTTTGACACAGTAATACGCACACAACAAGAAGAAGGCAGACGACTACCTGTGTAAGTTTGTGATAACAAATCAGTCGACTTTTAACTTTACGACGACGCACATGTGAGTGAATACACATAGCTATGTGTTTACGCGAATACGAATGTTGTGCAGTGGTTTTATAATTTTAAAAACTTAACGACGAGTGACTAGTGCATGATTTAATTTTATAACCTGATGATGGGACTGTGATCCTGAAACGCGTTGTTACGCAAATAATTAAGTTGCAAGGAAGGAATTAGATAAAGGTAATTGCCAATCTATATAATTTATTAAATTACACAACTTGGAGACCATACCAAAAATGTAAATGTAAATCTTACTTTTTAATTTGTGTAATTGTAATCAGAATATTCTCCTTACAAAGTAACAGGTAAAAGACCATCAGACACCATAATATCATATATCTAAAGGTAATCATATTATCATTAATGAAGTAAAAATACAAACAAAGAATAATCATACTTATTAAATATCTCATTTTAAAATATTCTGACGTTCTCTTCCATTTGACACTGTATACGTCTCCCATGGCACCAACCTCAAAGTGAAGAAATTGTATAAATTTTTCTCCCCACATTTGTTTTTATGTAACAAGTTAAAAAAATGTTAAGTGTTACTTTTATATTTGTCCCAGTAAAGGAGTGTAATATGCATGTAAATTCTGAACGACATTTTTAAAATTGAAATTATAAAGTTTAAAGTCATCTGTATTTAAATTCTTCCAAGATTTTTTTATGAGGTATCCTGACACATATCTTGATGTACATTTGGATCACATGTACTTTTTTGGAGAGTACATGTGATCTTCAGATTTTGGATAGAAGCTTTCTATAGTAGCCATCAGATACTACTTCTGAGCTAAATTGGCCAACCGAAAGTACACAGTTTTACTTTTTTTTTATTGTTATTTTGGAGTGTTAGTGGTCTCAAATATTTCTACTAGTAATTTTATACTCAATCAGAATGATCACAGTTGGACACCACTATATAAAAATTATCCCGATTAGCGCTTTCAAGCCTCACAGCCCATCGTCAGATCGGAATAGCGATGGGCTGTGAGGCTTGAAAGCGCTAATCGGGATAATTTTTATATAGTGGTGTGCAACTGTGATCATTCTGATTGTGATTTCAACCACTAACACAAATTTCTTCATTAAAAGTAATTTTATAGAAACCACTATGTTGTATTTGGTATTGACGAGCGCTTTCAGCAGTCAAGCCATCTTCAGGTTGGTAAATGACCTGAAGATTGTTGTTGCTTTTTAGATTTGAAAATTTTAATTTGTGGTGTATTCATCACATTAAAATGCTCTTGTATCATTGTATAAACTTTTGTGTTTTGTCCTTTTTTGTTTGTTATAAAAAATTAATTTAGATATATATAGTATTACATTTGGATCACATGTACTTTTTTGGAGAGTACATGTGATCTTCAGATTTTGGATAGAAGCTTTCTATAGTAGCCATCAGATACTACTTCTGAGCTAAATTGGCCAACCGAAAGTACACAGTTTTACTTTTTTTTTATTGTTATTTTGGAGTGTTAGTGGTCTCAAATATTTCTACTAGTAATTTTATACTCAATCAGAATGATCACAGTTGGACACCACTATATAAAAATTATCCCGATTAGCGCTTTCAAGCCTCACAGCCCATCGTCAGATCGGAATAGCGATGGGCTGTGAGGCTTGAAAGCGCTAATCGGGATAATTTTTATATAGTGGTGTGCAACTGTGATCATTCTGATTGTGATTTCAACCACTAACACAAATTTCTTCATTAAAAGTAATTTTATAGAAACCACTATGTTGTATTTGGTATTGACGAGCGCTTTCAGCAGTCAAGCCATCTTCAGGTTGGTAAATGACCTGAAGATTGTTGTTGCTTTTTAGATTTGAAAATTTTAATTTGTGGTGTATTCATCACATTAAAATGCTCTTGTATCATTGTATAAACTTTTGTGTTTTGTCCTTTTTTGTTTGTTATAAAAAATTAATTTAGATATATATAGTATTACAGAAAAAAGTATTTCTCTACATATAAACAAATTCTGTATGATCTTTTACTTTTTCAAAATATCACCTATTTTTCATACCCTCAAATAGGTTTGTGCATACAAGTTTAGTCTGAAATGTCAACATATTTTAAGAATAATTTGACAGTGATCTGTTGAACATTCATTCGTCTTTATTTTCATGTAAATACAAAATTGTAAAGACAATTCACATTTCTTGTTACGTTGAATCTACCAGGATAAAAATTCACAGAAGCATTCTCTTCAGAAATTTATATAATTTAAATTCTTGGATTTCGTTGTCCATGACGTGTCCGTTACTTAACTAAATATCACTATAATATTGACGACTCGGAACACAAAGTTTTTTATAAGTAAAAACGTAAAGTTTTACCTTACAGCCTAAACCGGCTTTCACCTATAGAAGGCTTCATCAGAGGCTGTCGTTAGTAGCGCTGCTCGTCTTGTTGTTGGCGACGAGAAAATGTTTCGAAAGATTGAAGCTGTGTGTGTGTGGTGAGATGTGTTCGAATAATGCGTGCGATTTGAATTGTGTCTGTTCGTTTAGGATGTCGTTTTTATTTGTTTTTGTGTGTTTGTATATTTCTAATTGTTCTAGAGTGTCTAGTTTTCGGCCTTTTGTGTGTACGTGTAGTATGTTCATGTTATTGTCGATGTTTTTATATGTGTGGTTTGCTTCAATGAGGTGGTTTGCGAAGGTAGATTCTGTAGTGGTGTGGAGTGCTTTTGTGTGTTCAATGTATCTCTGTTTGAAGCTACGTCCTGTCTGGCCTATGTAGAATTTACTGCAATTTGAACAATTTAGTTTATATACACCGGGTAGATCGAATTTGTTTTGTGCTTTGGGCATGCGTTTTGATAGTGTGTGTTCTGTTTTGTTAGTGGTTTTGTAAGCGATTCTGTATCCTGCTTTTTTGAATTTGTGGGCAATTTTTTCTGTTTGTTTGTTGATGTATGTTAGTGTTATGAATTTGTTGTTTTCTGTCTTTGTCTGTTGTTTGTTTTGTGTTTTGTGTAGGAGTTTACTGACTATTGTTCTGTCATAACCGTTAGATTCTGCTAGATATTTTATCGTGTTTAGTTCGCCTTTGTAGTCTATTTCATCTAAGGGGATGTTGTTAAGTCTATGTATCATGGTTCTAAAAGCAGCTAGTTTGTGTTGTATTGGGTGATTGGAGGTGTTGTGTATTAGTGTGTCAGTTGTAGTTGGTTTTCTGTATATACTGAATTTGTGCCTGTGTTCTAGTTTTGTGATGGAGAGGTCTAAGAAGTGTATGGTATTGTTGTGTTTGTATTCGGCAGTGAAGGTTATGTTTTTATGTATTTTGTTTATGTGCGTTAGTAACTGTTCACATTGTCTTTTGTTTCCCCTGTATAGTATTAGAATGTCATCAACGTATCTGTGCCAATATAGTATTTTATGTGAGTGTCTGTCATTGTTTGTGAGTATTTTTGTTTTTTCTAAGTGTTGGAGGAAGACTTCTGCTAGAATGCTGGATATGGGGGAGCCCATGGGTAGGCCATCGTTCTGTGTGTAGTATTTATTGTTATAAGTAAAGTAGTTTTGTTTTGTGATAATGTTCAGAGTTTCTGTTATTTCATTGATAAGTTCGTCTGGTGTGTTGTTCTGTTTGAGTTTGTTTTGTAGGATGGTGATTGTTTCAGAGATGGGGATGTTTGTGTACAGGTTTTTAATGTCAAAGGAGGCTAATGTGGCGTTATGGGGGATGTGTATGTCTTTTATTTTTGTTACTAGGTCAGTGTTGTTTTTTACTGCAATGTTGTTGTCTATTTGTGTGTGTTGTCTAATAATTTTGTCTAGATATTTTGCCAGTTTGTGTGCAGGGGCATTACGGTAGTTGATAATGGGGCGGATCGGAATGTCTTCTTTATGGATTTTGGGAAGCGCTTGGAGTGTAGGTGCTGATGGTCGGATTTGTTTCATGTAGGGCTTTTGTTTATGTGTCATAATGTGTTTGGCTTTGTTGACTATTTGTTTTACTGAGTTTTGGTATCTGTCGGTGGGGTCGTGTTTTAGTTCTGTGATGTTGTTCTGTTCTATGAAGTCTTGTACTTTTTTGTGTAGGTTGTCTGTGGGGATAATTACAGTCGTGTGGCCTTTGTCAGCTTTTACAAATGTGATGTGTTTGTGTGCCTTTTCCCTCAGTTTAATGGCTATGTGTATTTCTGAGTTGTGGTTGTTGTTGTCTGGTGTCTTATGTACTCCTATTGTGTTGTTTATATTATGTCTTAATGTGTCTTGATGTTCTGGTGTTGTGTTTTGTATATTTGTTTCTGTGTCAATTATGAGCTTTGTTAGTGTTTGGTTGTTATGTTTGTAATGTATGTTATGTTTTAGGCCTTTATCAAGGAGTGTTTGTTCGTTTTTTGTGAGTGTGACGTTCGTGAGGTTTACTGTACGTGGGTAGAATTTGTGCGAGGGAATTATATCTGTTTTGATATAAAATAGCCTGACGAATGATATGTAAATAACCTGACACCAATCAAAACAGATATAATTCCCTCAAAACAAATAAAAACGACATCCTAAACGAACAGACACAATTCAAATCGCACGCATTATTCGAACACATCTCACCACACACACACAGCTTCAATCTTTCGAAACACTTTCTCGTCGCCAACAACAAGACGAGCAGCGCTACTAACGACAGCCTCTGATGAAGCCTTCTGTAGGTGAAAGCCGGTTTAGGCTGTAAGGTAAAACTTTACGTTTTTACTTATAAAAAACTTTGTGTTCCGAGTCGTCAATATTATAGTGATATTTAGTTATATAATTTTAAAATCACAAAGATGAAATAGCAGAAAGTGTGGGTAGTTCTTGCTACTTAGAGAGTAGCGAGTTATTATCACATAAAGTTGTTAATTTATACAAAACAAATTTTAGTTTTTATAAAGCTGAATCTGTTATTAAACAATAAAAATTATTAAGTTTTATAACGTAAACATGATCTGACAGTAATATGTAAAATATGTATTTAAACATTGACTATGTGTGTATGACTGCTATTTTTGATCTTTTGTTTTTAAAATTCTTAGAAGCATCCACCAGGTTTAGAATTGAACTAATCTCTTGGTCATTAAAATTAAGCAGCAGTGGATATTACCATTTGTTATAATGTTCGTGAAGGCAAGCGGTGTCATCAGTCATGTTTGTTTTAATCATACAGGATTATGTAACTTATATAGGTTAATGAAGTCATTTGGTGTGTTATTTGTCAGTGAATTTAAGTAGTTAACTTTCAGTTATTTTACAGATTGTACAAAGCTGGTAGTTGTGCTGCAATAGCGGGGAGTGGTAAAGAACAAAATCGTAATAATGCTTACCCTATGAATGCGGCCTTTGCTCAACCATCTGGAATTACTTTTTCGTCATTATATAATTCTGTCTTTATAGCAGACAGTGAAAGTTCCACAGTGAGATGTATGTCCCTTACTGATGGAAAAGTAACATCTGTTGTTGGTGGCCTTTCAGATCCTCAGGTGTGTATTTTTTAATGTGTACTTTTTTCTTATTGTTATTATTACTACAGTCTTCTAAGTTGTTATTCTAGTTGTTTAGTCGTGCGTGCGTGTGTGTGTTCTGAGATTAGTAACATCAAGGTTTTTCAGTGAAGTGGTCTCAGAATTTTAGATCTACTGGTACTTTTATTCTTATGAAACCATAGTACTTATTAGTGTGTACTGAATAGTTTATTGGTAATAATTAAACAGTCTTGTAGAATAATGTGAAGAGACAATATTACTTAGTATTATCATGAAGCTACTACATTTTATGTGGAGAGGGGATTTGGGATCTCTTTATCTTGAAGTGTGGAGTTTCTCTATCGTAAATAATTCAAGATGTATATTTAATGCTGTACGATATTATTTTGGCAGTCTGAAGGTAAGACGGTTTTCTTACAGTATAATTGATGCCTCTGGTGAGCTCTATAGCAGCGTAACATGCAGAATTGCTAACGAGAAATAATTAATAGTAAAATGACTTACCGTAATCTCACGAATGGGTTGATCCTGACACTCAGGCAGGATAGACTGGTTGGGAAGAGGACGGGTTACATGCAAAGGATTTCTACCTGCCGAAGAGTCCGGTTCGTGGATGTTAACACTACAAAGGTTGGCGTACGGCAAAGGCTTCAGGCCCAGTGCATGCATTGACTCTACACAAGCCATAGTGCCAACCTCGGAAAATGAAAATTATTGACCGGTTCGATCCGAAATATCGAACAAATGCATTTCTTTAATGTACTGAAAGAAAACAGGTTAGAACATGTTATATATTGCCAATTCAATGCCTTGTTAATCATAACACTTGCTGAAGTTCACCTTCTCTGTCACCATCAATAAACATAAGAAGAGCAATCCATGTCCAGAAGTCTTCCAGTATTTCAGGGTAAGCCAGTCTCGTCAGTCAGTTAACATTTGCTTTAAATTTTTGGAGGCTTTTCCTGGAACACTGTCACTTTGCTTTAAACTGAGCATAATACATGTTAGTACTTCATGTCATTTTCTGATACTTCTGCTTCCCATCATTGTTTCTCTACTTCTTCCACTTCACATCAGCATTTTTCCACTGTTTCCAGTACCAATGCTTGGAATTTTCCATCATCTGAAGTATTCATTTTGGTATATTAATTACCATGCGCACTACTCTTCTATGAAGTGTCCTCTGTATCCGCTGTTTAAGAGGTCCTATCGTACTTCTGACACCAATGTTACAATGGTCGCATGGATTGTTGTATTGTACAGTGGAAACAGAATAACTGACACTACTGACACCAGATGAAGTCTCTAATTACAACTTTAATTAGAAATAAACAGAGACACTCTTATGCAATTCTGTAAGTTAAAATTTGTCCAACAGACAGCAGCAAATGTCACCATATGTTCCACACTAACTGGAAGTCACATAACAAACAGTGTGAACCACACTCTAATATCGCTGGTCTAAAAACTCCTTTTCCAGCTGCTGGCTGCTCTATTTATACCCCTGTTGTATGCCATTGTAGCACCCAGCAGGCCTTGATGCCAGTAGAATAGTCGAGCAACATCTGGATAGAGCATCTCGAATGATTTAGAGTTTTATGTAATTCTGCTGCGCACACTATACATACAAAGTGTCATGTATTCACACAGTGATGTAGTGTTATCTATTTTCTCGGTGTAGCAAGATTTATATATATCCTTTGTGTAGGGACAGAGTGAACTTATTGCTTTAAATAATAATGCTTACTTACCTTTGAAAATCAAGAAATGTATTACTTATTTCATTCAGTATTTTTTTTTTGATTTTCACTACTTTTCCGGTTAGCTGATCTGAAATGTTCTTATTACGTGACTTATACCACTTTTATGCAGACTGGAAACTGAAAAGCCAATAAAGAAAACTAGAAATTGCCCACAATAAAAAAATTAAATTAGGCATGGTTAGCTTTTGAGTCGATATTTAATACCATATATTCAATCACTTTCTGCTACAGTTTGTTTCTTGATATATATAAAATATTTAAAATTTATATTTATTTTACCTCAATATGTTATTAGACGTTATAACATCTTGAGGTAAAATAAATATAAATTTTAAATATTATATATATTGTAATGTAACAGAAGTAGATAGGCCCAGATAAATAAGATAAAACTTAATTAAACTAAAAATATACTAAAACCTATAAAATAAAATAAATAAAACCCCTATAGTAACCAGAAGTACAATACAGTATCTAATAAAAATTGATGTATTATAATTTATAAGAAAAATTGTAAACAATTTTTATTAGTAGAAGTGAAGTGAGAAGTGGAAAAGAATAGTAATTAATCAAGCAGACAGGACTGTGTAATTTATTGAATTCTGTCAATGACAAAATGAGTGTAAACACAACTGTCCAAAAGAACAAAAGTGTGAACAACAAAACAAAAAAGGGTATAAAACAATATTGGGGTAATGATGATAGTTGTTCCCAATTATGCTTTTAAATTAAAAAGAAGGATTATCAATTTTGTAATTAATTATAAAAGCTCCCTATGTCTTTTTAACATTTTTAATGTTGATTCAAAGGGACATCAATACCAATAATGAACATTACCTATTCAACTAGGAAGAATTAAATTAAATTGGTTTGATGTAATCATTGAATAACAGAATAAAATAAACTAGGAAAAATAATAGTAATATTAAGTTAAACAGTGTTGTTAGATTTATTAAGAATTAGTTATTTTTTATTATATGTTAAATGGTTTTTGTGTTTTTTGGAAGTTAATTTATCTTCTTGGATTTCGTTGTCCATGACGTGTCCGTTACTTAACTAAATATCATTATTGTTTGACGACTCGGAACACTAAGTTTTTTATAAGTAAAATCGTAAAGATTTACCTTACAGCCTAAACCGGCTTTCACCTTTAGAAGGCTTCATCAGAGGCTTTTTAGGTAGCGCTATCCGTCTTGTTGTCCCGTCGCCAACAACAAGACGGACAGCGCTACCTACGGCAGCCTCTGATGAAGCCTTCTAAAGGTGAAAGCCGGTTTAGGCTGTAAGGTAAATCTTTACGATTTTACTTATAAAAAACTTAGTGTTCCGAGTTGTCAAACAATAGTGATATTTAGTTAATTTATCTGTTTAGTGTTTATCAGAGTCTCAGTCATGAAGACATGACATTGAGTTAACATGTTTGTATTTTTTGTTTATGTAATAATATTATAAGAATATGAAGAGTATGTTAATCCAATGTAATAAGAATCTAGAGAACATTTGTAATTACTAAAAAGGGTTCAAACCAACAGGCCAAATAATAAATACCAAAATGGAACATGGTACTGAAAGAATCACCATGACATAGGCCAATGTTAAAATAAATAAACTATTGTCAGAATAGCCAGTAAAGTAACAAACCAACATAAATTAATAAGGAATAGTAAAATTAACAAAATAGACAGGATCTATAATGGTAATCACATTTTTAGAATACATAAATGAATTAGAAAATGTTTTTGTGAATGTCAAACTGTGTAAAGACATGAAAAACCAAATTTTGTAAAGATGCTAAACCATCTATTAGGAAACACACATATCAAATGAGATACCAAAATGTTTGTCTTATTATAAGGAAGATCACTGTATAATTCAATTTAGGTACAATTAAGTATTAATTAGAGAGTAATTTGGAGTAGAAAATGTAAAAACCATATATTTTAAATAATAAGGGTCATGTGACACCTAAGTTCAACGGTATTGACCAATGGGCATGTAGCTAATTTTGGTCAAGCCGGTTGAAAATGTAAACAAAATGAAGATAATAGAATAATAATAACAAATAACAGAAGAATAAGTAAGAAGAATATCATACATAAATAAAGTAAAATAAAGTGAAAATATTTCTACTAGATACTGGTGAGAAATTAACCTTATTCTAATAACACAGTTTACAACTATACAAACACCAAGATTAACTTCACGAACACTTTTAAACAGAACAATAGTGAAAAGAGAAGAGATTTAAATGTAAACACAGTGAACATTAATAGTAAATTCATTTATTTAAAAGAAACTGGTGGCAAATATTTTTCACATTGTGTGAAGTGAGTAACAAGTGGCCATCTTGGCATTTTGATTAACTTGGAATCTGGGAGACACCATGACAGTTTTGTTGTAATAATTTAAATTAAATTATTATTTTGTTATACTTAAATAAAATTAACTCTGTATTGTATTAGCGATTAAGATTTTTAAATAATTGTGAGGTATTGTACTTCATTTATGCATTTCTAAACTTTTTAATAGCAGTTAACCAAGAACCCAAGAAGTAATATTATAAAATAAAAAATAATTTTTGTCACAATCGAACTGAGTGAAAGAGTTGATCTGGGAAATAAATAACTTCGACCTAAGAACCGTCGAACTGAATTTCAAATAAAATAAAAGTCAATGAAAATAATAAATTGGTCTTAAATGAGTTTTATTTAAAAAAATAAATTAAGATTAATAGCTTTTAGGTAATTAAAAAAGAGTGAACTCACATTGGCAATTGAAACTTCATCGGAACCAGGAAATTTAGAAGATAACCTACATTAACCAATTCGATATCACAATCGAACTGAACATAAACAAAACATTCCCTTTAGTAATTCCATTTTTTTTTATCAAACCAATGAAAGTAAAATTAAATGATATTTAAAATATTTAATTAATAATTTTTTAACAACAAAATCAAAGCAAAATAAATTGAATTAAACAAATTAAATTCAAAGAAAAAAAATATTTATTTAATTTTTTTTAAATAAATATTTCACCAGTTAAAACAATAAATTAAAAAGAGAGAACACTATACAAAAGGTAAAAAACAAAACGTTACTCAATGGCTTCCAACTCGGGGCGTTTAACAAAAAGAAAACCAGAGAATGCCAACAATTTTAAATAATTATTTTGCTAAACATTATGCCACTGACTTGTTATAATATTATTTTATACATAACCACCAAAATCAGTAAAATTTCACCTTGTTAAGGTAATGAAGAAGGCCTTTTCAAAATTATTTAAATTTCATCATCAGTTCATACACTATTACTACACATTCCTCTTCTGTATTGTAACGGTACAGAAATGGGAATTTTATTTTATATAAATCAGTATTTAATTCAGTAATGCAGTAACTAACTTTCACCTGTGGGGAGCCCCAACCAGCAATGCACATACAGTTAGCCTAAACAATTGCCCAGACGTATTGCTTAACCGCCCAGCAGCAGGCTCTTTGTGAAACACAGTCTGCAGTTTGTCATCAGAGAGTGAACAGAAGTAAGCAGCATCAGGCAGTAGAAAGTTCGTTAATTGAAAACAGTGGCCTCAGGCGTGTAAGATAGGCCTAAAGCCAAAAGGGCTTATCTAACAAAAAAAAAACATAAAAAGTGTTACCATGCAATTTATGGCAGCATGGTCAAATAATTCAAAACATAAGAGTTCGAGTTACGTACGTCGACCGACTAAAAATGTTACGGGAGTGAGTTTCAAACACACGTGCAGTAAATAATGACGGACAATCAACAATAGTAACGAGTTTTCAACATTCAGAACTGAAGTTTTGTGAGTGTGACTTAAAAAGTGACTAACATGTGGTGGTGAAATTGAGCGGATATCTGATCCAGATAAGTAACCGTCAACAGTCAGAAATTTAAATAAGAATCGTTGACCACTCATGATTCATCCCGTTAAAATAAAAGTTTGGAGTTTAAATCCAACAGTGAGATCTCATAAAAAATTGTAAAATGTAAAGTAGAAAGAACGAGAGAGAGAGAGAGAGAGAGAGAGAGAGAGAGAGAGAGAGAGAGCGTAAGCGAGAATATGTATGTACAAGATCAAAGTACTGGTTTTGATCAAATAAATTCCAGAATTATAGTGTAGCAATTAATCAACTTACATTCGCCAGACCTAACCAAGCTGCAGAACGGGTTATTTGGAAGTGAGGGCGTAAATAAAGTAATTTCAGAATGGAGAATGAAAACATGTCAACTGAGCCGGCCAATAAAGGCGACTCAGGAATTCAAATGAGTGAAAATAATGATGAAGTCAGCTTCACTGACAGTAATAGCCAGTTCACAGAATCAAAAATAATGAAAGATGTCGAACATCAATCGACACCTATCCGAAGTAAAAAATCTGACGATAGCTATGAAATGTTTAAAGTAATACAAGCAATGATAGAAAAACAGAGTGTGAAGTTTGATGAATTAAGTAGCAATTTCAGTGAACAGAGAGTAAAATTAAAGGAATTAAGTAGCAATTTCAACACAAAATTTGACATTATAGATTGTCGGTTTGATGAAATAAATAAGCAGAATGCCAAGTTAGAAGATAATACCGATAATATTAATAAACGTCTAAATGAAATGGATGAATGTTTTAACACTATTAAAGGACAAGTGGTAGAAAAAATTGAGAAACAAATACAAAAGGTAATCGAAAATTTTGAATGCAAAACAAATGAGAATTATAATGATGTGTGTAAAGACGTGGTAGAGAACAAGGAGATTAATGTTGAGAGTGATGAGAAAGATTTTGTTGAAGTAGAGTTTAGTAATGAATTGTTGTTAGCAAATGCCAATGAAAATGAGAGAGAGTGTGAAGATAGTTTAAGTGTAGAGCATAAAAAGAGGGCAAAATTTTCTAGTGATACAGGTGAAGAAAAAGTTTCACCAGCAGTGTTGTGGGAGGACAAAGGTTCCTCGTTAGTTTTTGTAAAAGACAAAAGGTCTTTGAATTATTTTTGTGCATCTGGTAAAGCCAGATGCTGTAATAATGTTGTGTTGCCCTCTGTATGGAATGAGAATGTGAACTGTTGTGAGAAATATTGTAATGAGAGAATTAAAGAGAGAGAAACAGAAATATTTAAGTTAAATAGAGATTATGAAGAGTTGAGAGAGAATATGAATGTTAAGAGAATTATAGTAAACACTGAGTATATTGTAGTTGATGACTGTAATAATAATGTAATGGTAATAACAAAAAACCCTGACGGAGACGTTACAAATAATACTGATGTCGACTTGATTTATGTTAAGATAATTTTGGGGGGTAACCCTATAGATTATTGTTTTGATACAATGGGAAAAATAAAATTTTATGGCCATAACACATAAACTAGCCATATGTTGTGTATCAATAAAATGGAAAAGTGTCATATACCGAAAAGACTAATTTTTGACAATGGAGGTTGAACTAAAAAAGCAGTGTATGGACATTTTAAATACTTTAGTATATGGTAATGACCTTGCTGAATTTAGGTATTGATGTGTGGTATATAAGAAAATTATTACGGAAACCTGTAAATAAATGTGTTAATGTTAAGGTATTGTGTTAATAGTATTCTGTTGCAATGTATATTATAGTTTATGTGCAACATATGTTTGTAATGAGAGGGAAAGGTATAATAATCAATAATAATAATTGTGTTCCACTGAAATAATGAACAAAAGGTATTCATGAAGCCTATTTTGTATTGTGTATTTATATTCAAAGTGTTTAAAATAATATAACTAAAGTTAAAATGTTTTTAGTAAAATGTTATTCAAGTAATTGTGGTGAATTAAAATTATATCTGATCTGAATTGGAATAAAAAATATAAGAGACAAATATGTTAACTAAAAGATTTATAGAAACCAAAAAATATGAAGGAAGTATATATGTCAGTATATGATGTAACCATGAATGTTGAAACAGTGTGTTTCTAACACCAGTCTGGCAGGCGACTGTTTATGTAAACATGTGTGTTGTATGTTTTGACTAATGTTTACAGCCAGAGGTGTTGAAGCTGAGTTGACAATAACAAAAAATGTTGTAGTCTGCTGAATCATGGCCAGTAGGAAAATCCTATTATGAAATAAAAAGAAACATCTGATGTAGGTAATATTTTTGTAGGGTCTTTTTGTAAAATGTAATTAAAACAAATGAAATTGTTTCGAACAAATAAGATTGAATTAATGAATTTAGAGTTTGAGAAATTAAATATAATTAAATTAATTTGGTAATTAAATTAATTGGAAAGATGATTTTAATAATAAATTTAAATTTATTTTGATTCAAATTTCAAATGTAATTGTTAAATAAATGAAAGATGTACTTTATTTAAAAGTGAAAACTGAAGGAAATTTTGTGTATAATTAAGGTGTTATTTTGGATGGGTAATCTTATACGGGGAATATTATTTAGGTTATATTATTATTTTAAAACAAACCAGTACTTTGTAGAAGCAGAACCAGTACTGAGCCGTTATGGCTAAGAGGAAACAAATCAGTTGTGGGATATGGAGTGATGGAAGGCCGTTTGTTGATTCTTTAATTGAATGTGTCACAGTCACCAGACTAGGGGGGTAAGAACCCATGCTTTTAGTAGAGTGTTCAGGGGGGTTGCGGCGCCATATCCTCACTGATCCTCTCAGTTTTAGGCAATAAGAGTTTGAACGCTTCGGCTTTCAACCTCTTATTGGGGGGGTATTGTAACGGTACAGAAATGGGAATTTTATTTTATATAAATCAGTATTTAATTCAGTAATGCAGTAATTAACTTTCACCTGTGGGGAGCCCCAACCAGCAATGCACATACAGTTAGCCTAAACAATTGCCCAGACGTATTGCTTAACCGCCCAGCAGCAGGCTCTTTGTGAAACACAGTCTGCAGTTTGTCATCAGAGAGTGAACAGAAGTAAGCAGCATCAGACAGTAAAAAGTTCGTTAATTGAAAACAGTGGCCTCGGGCGTGTAAGATAGGCCTAAAGCCAAAAGGGCTTATCTAACAAAAAAAAACATAAAAAGTGTTACCATGCAATTTATGGCAGCATGGTCAAATAATTCAAAACATAAGAGTTCGAGTTACGTACGTCAACCGACTAAAAATGTTACGGGAGTGAGTTTCAAACACACGTGCAGTAAATAATGACGGACAATCAACAATAGTAACGAGTTTTCAACATTCAGAACTGAAGTTTTGTGAGTGTGACTTAAAAAGTGACTAACATGTGGTGGTGAAATTGAGCGGATATCTGATCCAGATAAGTAACCGTCAACAGTCAGAAATTTAAATAAGAATCGTTGACCATTCATGATTCATCCCGTTAAAATAAAAGTTTGGAGTTTAAATCCAACAATGAGATCTCATAAAAAATTTTAAAATGTAAAGTAGAAAGAACGAGAAAGAGAGAGAGAGAGAGAGAGAGAGAGAGAGAGAGAGAGAGAGAGAGAGAGAGCGTAAGCGAGAATATGTATGTACAAGATCAAAGTACTGGTTTTGATAAAATAAATTCCGGAATTATAGTGTAGCAATTAATCAATTGTAATTTTCTTTACATAATTTGGAGGTTATTAGTTAATGAATTAAAGGTAGCTCTGGTAACTTTGAATATCCGTATCATGTGTTAAGTGAGTTCTTTGTGTAAATCATTGTTCAATAGTGAACTTAAATAGTGAATTTAAACCAATAGGAATAAATAAGATTAATTACTAGAGCAGCCATGTGTTAAGCATAATTATTTCGCCACTCAGACCCAAATAATCATTTCTGTAGCTGGTTTCGTCTGAACGGCCCTGGATCCGAACCCGAAAGGTAAGAGTAAGATATTATAATATATTGGCAATTAATTAATATTGTTACAGTGTTAATGTTCTTGCTGCAATGTCATCCTTTATATGTATGTATCTGTTGTTGTTATCTGTGTCCTCCATTACATCTTTCTGTAATCCATATTGAATTTGCCACTGCCATCATTATTGGGTGAAACTAAGCTAGTCATGTATTGAAATAATTGATCATTCTCAAATATTGTTTGTTGATTCATCAATTTGTCATTTTTTTTATGAAGGTATATATATATATAATTTTTCTTAATATATAATGTCGTTTTTATTATTGTTTACTTCCACTATTTCCATATTGTAGGTTATATTTGTTATGCTATGATTCATATTAATAAGGTAATCTGCTATGTTGGAGATTCCCGTTTTTTTATTAGTAAAAGCTTTGAAATGTTCCATAAATCTCTGCTTGAAATTTCTATATATTCTTCCGATGTATATGTAGTCACTCACAGTGATTACACTTTATTCTGTATATTCCACTTAATTTGTATATATCACATTCTTTTTTATTTATTATTATATTGTATATATTTTTATTTGGTTTGTATGCATATTTATATTTATGTTTATCCAATTTTGTATTTTTTATAATGCTTTGGAGATCGCGATATGTGTATTTGTAAGTTAGGTATGTTACGTTTTCTTCTTTTCTGCACGTATTTATACGGCCTAATGTTGTTCTGTTGTTTAATATTGTTTTTTCTGTATATTTTTTATTTAATTTGTTTATAAATTTACTGTCATATCCATTTTCTATTGCTATTTCTTTTGTGATGTTCATCATAACATAATCATAACACATATTTTTAAATATAATCTTTCCAATAACAATAAATTTGAAATTATAAAGAACATTATAACGGATACGGAAAACAATATTTATAAAATAGATAATGAGGATGACAAAACTAACATAAGGAACACAATTAAAGAAAATATTCAAAGAAAATTAGAAAATAAGGATATAAAATGCAAAGGCAATAAAAATAAAACATTTAATATCAAAAACATATTGGATTTAAAAAATAAATTAAGAAATAATAATGCAACAATTTTGGAATCAGATAAAACATATACACCAGTTATAATGTTCATAGATGATTACAACAGGAAAGTACAAGAATATATAACTCAAAATGGATATATAGAAATAAAGGACCCCACAAATAAATATAAGAAAATCATGGAAAATATTATAAAAGAAAATTTAGTTAAAATTAATATAGGGGAAAAAATGCGCAAAACTTATATCGCACAATACAAGAGCTCCACAACTTAATGGTTTGCCTAAAATTCATAAAGTAGGTATACCAATAAGACCATTAATAAATTTCAAGACTGCACCGGCATACATAATAGCAAAAACAATAGATAAATACTCAGAGAGAATATAATACTGGAAAATAGGTATAATGTAAAGAATGGATATACAGTTATAGAAAACCTAAAGAAAATATACACTACAGAAGAAACAAAATTAATATCATTTGATATATCAGATATGTATAATAACATACCAGTAAATGAAACACTGGAAATCATAAGGAAAAAATTAAAAAACAATGAAAACAACAGTTTCATAAATAACTTAATCATTATCATAAGAAACATATGTAACCAGAACTATTTTACTTTCAATAACAAATATTATACACAGACCAAGGGATTGGCAATCGGTTCGCCCATATCATCAATTATGTCAGAAATTTATATACAGGATTTGGAAAACAAAATTATTTTAGGTATCATAAATATGCATAATGTGTTATTATGGAACAGATATGTAGATGATATATTGGTCATATATAATCCTAGCATAAAAAATGAACATTTAATAATACTAAATAAATTAAATACATACAATGATAATGTGAAGTTTACATTTGAAGAAGAAGTAAATAGGAAAATCAATTTTTTGGACATTGATATTCAAATTGAAAAAGATAACGAAATAACTACTAATGTATATAGAAAAGAAACAAATAATAATACTACAATACACAAGGATTCATCACATCCTTGGACACACAAGGTTAATACATATAACAATATGATTAATAGAGCATACAAATACATAAATAACGAAGAGAAATTATATCAGGAACTGAACATCATAAAAGAAATAGCAATAGAAAATGGATGACAGTAAATTTATAAACAAATTAAATAAGAAATATAAAGAAAAAACAATATTAAACAACAGAACAACAGTAAGCAGTATAAATACATGCAGAAAAGAAGAAAATGTAACATACCTAACTTACAAATACACATATCGCGATCTCCAAAGCATTATAAAAAATACAAAATTGGATAAACATAAATATAAATATGCATAAAAACCAAATAAAAGTATATACAATATAATAATAAATAAAAAAGAATGTGATATATACAAATTAAGTGGAATATACAGAATAAAGTGTAATCACTGTGACTACATATACATCGGAAGAACATATAGAAATTTCAAGCAGAGATTTATGGAACATTTCAAAGCTTTTACTAATAAAAAAACGGGAATCTCCAACATAGCAGATCACCTTATTAATATGAATCATAGCATAACAAATAAAACCAACAATATGGAAATAGTGGAAGTAAACAATAATAAAAACGATATTATATATTAAGAAAAATTATATATATATATATATATATTGTAAGTAGTCTCTCGGCTCTTACGTTGTCTCTTACGGTCGCGGGATTCTCGTTATTTCCGGCCCAACGTTGCCGGCGTCAATTTGTACTGAACCGTGGTGTGGCCGCTACTGTTCAAGCCCCGCGATGGAAGCCAATTTGTACTGAATCGTGGTGTGGCCGCTACTGTTCAAGCCCCGCGATGGAAGCCAATTTGTAACTACTCTCTCGCGTCACCTTTTTAGGTCCCACGTTATGAGCGTCAATTTGTAAGTAAACGAGTACGTTCGGTTTAAACCCCACTGTTGGGTTTGTCAATTTGTTTTGAATTACTTTAATTATGTGAATCTCGGAGATATTTGGAGTTGTGGGATATATTGATGTAATTAATTAATATTAACTTAGCTCTTTAAGAAATATCAGTGTTAGTGTGCCTAAAACTTAAAACAACTTAAGCGTTATTCTACAATTTCATCCAACCCTATTATACCTTGAAGAGAGTTATGTCTAATTTTGTATTTTTACGCTCCCTCTTTGGTGTCAGATGATTCCGCTATAAGCGCTGTAGTATCGGCTCAACGAAAATTATAGGTTATTTCGATGTTTATGTTAACCAATTATTCTATACTTATTCAGTTACTTTTTTGTTCCCAGCTCATTAAACCATACTCCAAATAACAAGATTTTACAAATATATAAAGGTTCTTTATTTGTTTACTTAATTCACATTGAATAAGATATGTTCTAATTAACATATGCTTGGGCTATAGACTTCATGAATCGATTGTTGATTATTCTAATCCTTTATTTAAATTTAGTTATATAGTGTGTTTTGATTTGTAATTAATTTAATTCAGGGTGTGGTAACTGTGGGGAAGATTAAAATTACATAGATAAGAATGCAAGATTTACAAATTTGAAGTGTTGTGTAGTTAGTATGATTAATATAATAATAATTTACCAGACTAGAACGAAGCAAATCGTGTAGGCGGTTGATCGCTAAATTTACTGTTCTGGATGATTATGCCGTACGATTTTCCTTCTTCGGTTTAATAAAAAGGAATTCTTGTCCTGTTCACTTCGGAAATACAGCTCTGTGGATTGATTTACAGCCCGATTGATGTTTCTTCTGCAACGCCAGGATCCAAATAAGTTCTTCTTTCGGTTGAAGCAATTAGTGTTGTTCCGTGTATTTGAAAGGTTATAATTTCTGGTGTAGTGAATATTATTAATTGTGATACTGTTAATTCTTTCTATTTGATTTAATATCTCATCAATTCCCTTCGGATATGGGACAGTTCAAGTTCTTTCTTGTAGAATCCAGTTATTTATTCTCTATTATGATTTCATATTATAGTGTTATTTGGTTAAACTGTATTGGTGATAGACGTAAATATTGTCATTAGAATTTTGTATTTTATAATCGTATCTGATAATTTAGTATATTACGATTAAATAGATTATTCTTGGGTTTTTTTAATCTCATCACATTCAGTTCATCAAAGCAATTCTTGTCAAATCAACAACTTCCTCTTCTTCTGTCGTCCCTAGCAACACATAATTTCTTCCTTCCACATGTTTTGAATATATAGTGTTTATTTCATATATTTTTTTGTCTATTCTTTATCAATTTGCTATCCTATCGGAATGTAACTTTACCGATAGTTGGTTTATTATTTTCTACACATATTCTGCTGGTTTTTTGATATAAGCCGGTTTTTTTCCTTTTTTATATTTAATCCACTTTCGATATTATATGTTATTAATCGATATCATGGCATTATGGTATTATCATAATTTGTATAAATTTTATTATATATCATTATTAATTTAATGTTTTTTCTAGCTCTTCAAATCGTATTCATTAATTATTATTAATTGATGTACCTAACCTTTATGTTATGAGTGGTTATATAGCGGTTTTGGCTGTTAGGCCTTTTATTGTAAACGGATCTACCTGTGTTTATAACTGGTAAACATCTATAGCCCCTTTTACATAAATTCATACATACAATCAAATCTTAACTATTAACATTTACATAAACAATTATTTTTCTATATCTAATAACAATTTTATCTTGACCTATTGATCACATATAACAAAATTCAAATCTATGAACATTGATTAGCTGCCTCATACTTCATTCCTACAATAGTTATTGAATAATACAATTTGTTTCATTATCTTTCATTAACTCAACACATATTTGGTATAACATAACATAAACTTTATCATAATACTTGTTGTCATAAAATAATATCTCTTAACTCAAAATTCTTATTTGCTATTACTATAAAGTAAATTATTGTATCATTTTTTTTTTTTTTTTTTCACTGAACATATATCATCAACTATTATCTAACTTACAGGTTCGGTTATACTTGTTAATATTACCTTGCATTCTTATTTAACTTTATCTATGATTATTAATGTAATTATTAGATCTTTGTTCTATCATGGGTTTAGATATTGACTTGTTTATTATTCGGTGAATCTTGTTTTTATGTAACATGAATGCTAGCATTTCTGTTGCGTTACATATGCTCCTCCTCCTAAAAAAGTTTAGTTTACCTGAATGAAGTTTAGGTCAAATAAACTTGTCTTTTTCACATGCCTTTTCTTCATTTCATTGTTAATGGTTGACGTTGGGATTTTCAATGTAACTTCATTAGACTAGTATTAATACTTTTTTTTATTTAATAACATTTCATCATTTTAATTAACATTCTTGACCATTTTTATTTCTGTAAACATTATTTGTTGGTAGTTGGCTACAATATTCAATGATACATTAGTTTTACATCTCTTCTACTTATAATTACTATAAACACTGTATTTCTCAATTATTCTTCTGTCAACTCATTTCTTTCTGTTTTCTTCTTCCTACTCTTTTGGAAACTGAAGTTATTCTTGCAACTATTCTAATATTCCTTAAATATTTAATTTCCCTAACAATCACTAATACATGCGTTGGTACAGTTCAGAGAGGCACTGTTTGGCTTCATACTCTGCTGCCCACACCACATTTTAATATAGTACTGCTGGAATTCATCTACACTCAGCTATAAAATACAATAATCTCCTAATAATCTCTTTAATTATTTAATAATAAATATTTGGGAAACATTTTTTTTTTCTTTGTTGCTTTTATATTTCTTCGTTACTATCCTTCATATTTTGTGATTCCATTTTAGTTCCTTAAAGATTCTTTGATATTAAATTTGACAGTTATCATTTGTAATCATTTTTGTTTTCATTTTTGTTGTGATTGTAATGCTAAGTATCTTCTTCATTTGTTTTTTCTCTGATCTCAATATTTTCTAAATAGTTGTTGTGTGATGATCATTATAACTGTATTTCTGACTAAATACATTCCTTAGCCCCAACTATTCTTCTTCTTATCGTCTTTCACTATTTTGGCTGTTTATTTTTTCAATGAATTATGTTCATAAATACTCTTTCTTTCTTGTCTTCTTTAACATTACATTGGTTACATTCAATCGTTTACTGAAGTTGTTTCCTTCATTTGGCAATGTGGTATGTATTTTAGGTCATGTGATTTTTCTCTTTCTTTATTTTGCATAGGTAGATTTGAGGTAAAAACTTTTATCTTGGGGTTTCATTATTCATTATTCACACTATTTCTTTATAAACATTTAATAATAATTCTCGCTTTCTTCTGTAATCTTGGGATTTGTTATTCATTATTCACACTATTTCTTTATAAACATTTAATAATAATTCTCGTTTTCTCCTGTTATCTTGGTGTTTCATTATTCATTATTCACACTTCTTAATACCTTCTTCATAACTATATTTTAATTCAGACTTACTTCATTTTGAATGACACACATTTTTTTTTTCTATTTATTTTATGGTTCAACAAATTTTCTTTTATTTACAAGTGTTTTTTTTTTTTTTCTTCAAATCGATAATAAGTTGTTCTTATTGTATTTTAGAATTTAGTGGTAGTATTCAACTCAAATTCTTTTTAAATTCCAAGTATTTTTCTTCAAGACTGGTAATAAGTTGTTCTTATTATTTTTAGAATTTATTCATTTTATAATATTTCCGTATCTTGTCAATTGGTTGCCTGGTCAGTTTTCATCAAATCAGTCCCATTTTTCTGGTTGACTGCTTCTTTTTCTAACCATGGTCCATTAATTCAACTGCACCCGTTGTCCGGATTACTGCAGTGTTCATACCAATTTTTATACTTGATAAATATCTTTCGTGTATCTGGTACCGCAACTTGGCTGATGTAAAATCTTCATTTAAGTCAGGGTATTCAGTTATATTTAGCTCCTTTTGAATTATCAAGTATCGTATCTCCTCTATTCTAGCATAATCATGTGTATACCCTATCTTTCCATTTCCTTGGATATCGGTACTATTTACCAAATGTTTTACGGGTATTTTCCGTATTAACGATATAATTGACTTGGTCAAATATTCTCTAATCGTTGATATTTTCATATAATATTTAAATTTATTTAAATTTTTTGTGATTGTTCTATTATGGTTTATTTTCATAAATTTTCTTCTATATTCCATCCCTTTACATAACTCCCTTCGTTCATTAATTGGGATGTTAAACGCACTAATTAATCCACCTTTCCTCATCTCCATTTCTTCTTTGGTACTGACTATGTTCTTTCTGCATGTTTTTCTTATTTTCTGGTTATTCTCTTCCATAGTTTGTATCTTCTCCTTGTCCTTTCTATTCTTATTTTCAGAGAGCACTGCATTTTGATCTTCTCTAATTTCGGTTTCCCTTCTAACTTCAGGATTGGTTTCTAGTGTTTTATTCATATTCTTTACACACCTATCCATTGTTTCCGCTACCTTTTTGAAACCTTCATCCATGGTTTTCCTGAAACTCTTTAAGTTTTCCTCCTGTTTTTTAAATTGTTCCCTTAGGGTTTCCTTAATTTCCTCATTCCTTTGTCTATTGCTTTCCATTATAATCCTCAACAGCTCCCGCATACTCATGTCTTCCTTTTTGTTGGTTTGATCTGGTATTTTCTTCTGTTCCTTCACTTTGACTATTTTTACTTCTTTTTGTACATTGGATTGTTCTAGCTTTTTAATATTTGGCATTTCTATAAATTCATATATTTGATTGTGTTCTTTCCTCCATTGACACATATCTTCTCGGGATAGTTCAAACATCACCCTGATCCATTCCCTTAATTCTTTGTTTTCTGTTTGTATTGGGTTTTCAGGTGGTCTTATTTCTCGTTTCCATTGTTCATAGTCTTCCTGAGTATATTGTTCTGTCACCTGGGCGTATACTCCTGTTCTTTCGGTTTTCATTTGTTCTTCATTATCGTCCCATCCTTCCCAATCTTCTTCAGTCATCCCTTCCACCTTGTTATCGTCTTTTTCGTTAGTCATCCCAATAGTCTTTTCTTTATTACACCTGGCATCTAACTCCCACAATTCATCATAAATCTCTCTCAATGTCATTTTGTCGTCTGGTGTTCCCTTTGCATTCGCGCGACTCATTTGTGCTCTTTCGTGATCATTGGTATTCTTTTCTATGTATCCCATCTCTTTGCTGAATTTCTTAAATAGTACTGTCGCCCATTCCGCGTAACTTAAACGTCTCTCTTGTCCTTGCATTTTCGTTTCCTTTTGTATCCTCTTTCTCTATTGCATTTCTAGTCTCCCATAGTTGCCTGCTCTGGTTAAGTAATATTAGTATAATTATGGTTTTACTTAACCTAAGCCCTACACTGGTTGAGCGCCAATTTGTAAGTAGTCTCTCGGCTCTTACGTTGTCTCTTACGGTCGCGGGATTCTCGTTATTTCCGGCCCAACGTTGCCGGCGTCAATTTGTACTGAACCGTGGTGTGGCCGCTACTGTTCAAGCCCCGCGATGGAAGCCAATTTGTACTGAACCGTGGTGTGGCCGCTACTGTTCAAGCCCCGCGATGGAAGCCAATTTGTAACTACTCTCTCGCGTCACCTTTTTAGGTCCCACGTTATGAGCGTCAATTTGTAAGTAAACGAGTACGTTCGGTTTAAACCCCACTGTTGGGTTTGTCAATTTGTTTTGAATTACTTTAATTATGTGAATCTCGGAGATATTTGGCGTTGTGGGATATATTGATGTAATTAATTAATATTAACTTAGCTCTTTAAGAAATATCAGTGTTAGTGTGCCTAAAACTTAAACAACTTAAGCGTTATTCTACAATTTCATCCAACCCTATTATACCTTGAAGAGAGTTATGTCTAATTTTGTATTTTTACGCTCCCTCTTTGGTGTCAGATGATTCCGCTATAAGCGCTGTAGTATCGGCTCAACGAAAATTATAGGTTATTTCGATGTTTATGTTAACCAATTATTCTATACTTATTCAGTTACTTTTTTGTTCCCAGCTCATTAAACCATACTCCAAATAACAAGATTTTACAAATATATAAAGGTTCTTTATTTGTTTACTTAATTCACATTGAATAAGATATGTTCTAATTAACATATGCTTGGGCTATAGACTTCATGAATCGATTGTTGATTATTCTAATCCTTTATTTAAATTTAGTTATATAGTGTGTTTTGATTTGTAATTAATTTAATTCAGGGTGTGGTAACTGTGGGGAAGATTAAAATTACATAGATAAGAATGCAAGATTTACAAATTTGAAGTGTTGTGTAGTTAGTATGATTAATATAATAATAATTTACCAGACTAGAACGAAGCAAATCGTGTAGGCGGTTGATCGCTAAATTTACTGTTCTGGATGATTATGCCGTACGATTTTCCTTCTTCGGTTTAATAAAAAGGAATTCTTGTCCTGTTCACTTCGGAAATACAGCTCTGTGGATTGATTTACAGCCCGATTGATGTTTCTTCTGCAACGCCAGGATCCAAATAAGTTCTTCTTTCGGTTGAAGCAATTAGTGTTGTTCCGTGTATTTGAAAGGTTATAATTTCTGGTGTAGTGAATATTATTAATTGTGATACTGTTAATTCTTTCTATTTGATTTAATATCTCATCAATTCCCTTCGGATATGGGACAGTTCAAGTTCTTTCTTGTAGAATCCAGTTATTTATTCTCTATTATGATTTCATATTATAGTGTTATTTGGTTAAACTGTATTGGTGATAGACGTAAATATTGTCATTAGAATTTTGTATTTTATAATCGTATCTGATAATTTAGTATATTACGATTAAATAGATTATTCTTGGGTTTTTTTAATCTCATCACATTCAGTTCATCAAAGCAATTCTTGTCAAATCAACAACTTCCTCTTCTTCTGTCGTCCCTAGCAACACATAATTTCTTCCTTCCACATGTTTTGAATATATAGTGTTTATTTCATATATTTTTTTGTCTATTCTTTATCAATTTGCTATCCTATCGGAATGTAACTTTACCGATAGTTGGTTTATTATTTTCTACACATATTCTGCTGGTTTTTTGATATAAGCCGGTTTTTTTCCTTTTTTATATTTAATCCACTTTCGATATTATATGTTATTAATCGATATCATGGCATTATGGTATTATCATAATTTGTATAAATTTTATTATATATCATTATTAATTTAATGTTTTTTCTAGCTCTTCAAATCGTATTCATTAATTATTATTAATTGATGTACCTAACCTTTATGTTATGAGTGGTTATATAGCGGTTTTGGCTGTTAGGCCTTTTATTGTAAACGGATCTACCTGTGTTTATAACTGGTAAACATCTATAGCCCCTTTTACATAAATTCATACATACAATCAAATCTTAACTATTAACATTTACATAAACAATTATTTTTCTATATCTAATAACAATTTTATCTTGACCTATTGATCACATATAACAAAATTCAAATCTATGAACATTGATTAGCTGCCTCATACTTCATTCTACAATAGTTATTGAATAATACAATTTGTTTCATTATCTTTCATTAACTCAACACATATTTGGTATAACATAACATAAACTTTATCATAATACTTGTTGTCATAAAATAATATCTCTTAACTCAAAATTCTTATTTGCTATTACTATAAAGTAAATTATTGTATCATTTTTTTTTTTTTTTTTTTTCACTGAACATATATCATCAACTATTATCTAACTTACAGGTTCGGTTATACTTGTTAATATTACCTTGCATTCTTATTTAACTTTATCTATGATTATAAATGTAATTATTAGATCTTTGTTCTATCATGGGTTTAGATATTGACTTGTTTATTATTCGGTGAATCTTGTTTTTATGTAACATGAATGCTAGCATTTCTGTTGCGTTACAATATACCTTCATAAAAAAAATGACAAATTGATGAATCAACAAACAATATTTGATAATGATCAATTATTTCAATACATGACTAGCTTAGTTTCACCCAATAATGATGGCAGTGGCAAATTCAATATGGATTACAGAAAGATGTAATGGAGGACACAGATAACAACAACAGATACATACATATAAATGATGACATTGAAGCGATTCTGTGTTTAAAATTGTGTAATAATTGACTTTACGTGTTAAAGGTTAACCAAGGATATCATTTAGTGTACTTGGCAGAGAATAGTAGGCAAATACAATTAAACAAAATACATATTTATAAAGTAAAAATAAAATATTCTTTTATTTTCCTTTAACCTGACATTCTCTCTAAATGAAAACATCTATTCTGCCATGAGGCGCAATTGATACAAACAAGTTACAAGTAATTATTACCATTAACATTTTACTCTCTTGTAAAAAATAGATTATACTAAATCATCAGTTTAACTATATATATATATATACAGTAGGACCTCTGTATATCGAACTTCTTTATATAGAAAATCTCCATTTATCGAATTTTTTTTAAGGCCCGTGAAATTTCAATATAAAATAATTTCCATATATAAAAAAAATTTCTATATATCGAACTTTGTAACTTCAGAAATGAGGCGAAAATTATCTGTGATAACACATTGACTAAAAATGAAACCTGTTAGACCGGTCTGGATTAGTCAGTTGATCACGTGACACTGTGCGTGTTCCTCACTTTCTCAATCTACAACAATCGTTCCCGTGCATTACAGTATCTCATCATTCGGTAGTACTGTACGTTATTAAGGAGTAAGGTTAACTCAGTTTCAGTCAGTCTTTATTTTTGTTTTGAGTTTATTTTTTTCTTGAGTTCACGAGAACGTAAATGCTGTAATGTCAAAAAGAAAATCTTTGAGTGTTGCAGAAAAGGTGGCATTATTAAAAGATGTGGATAGTGGAATGCGAAAAAAAGACGTTGCGATAAAGTTTTTGATTCCGCCGAGTACAGTGTCAACCATAATAAAGAATCGAGAATAAAATAGAGTTGTACGTGGTGAAATCCAACTGTCCAGCGTACCATTCGCCTGCCGTCAGTTCGAGTGGTGGAAAAAAGTCACAGACGAGTGTGCTCGGATCCGTGCCCGTGACGGTGACCGTCAGCGACGATATCTCGTCGTCTACTGATCGTTCTACGACAAAAACTCTAAACATAAATGTCCGCAGACGACCGTGTCCGGCGGTTGTTTACGCGCGTAATTGTAACGCACGTTGGTCACACTCGCGCCGAAGTATCGCATCAGCTCGACCGGCGGACGTAAACTGCCGATCTCGTCGAAGTACAGGACTCGATCGCTTCTCTTCTTGTAGCATACCCAGTGCGTGCCGGGTCCGGCGGTATCGTCGAGATTCAAGACGGCGCTCTCGTTCTTCCGCGGCGGCGAGCGCGGTAACGCGTCCCGCATGTACACACCTCTGAAATAAGGTACGTTCAATTTTTTCGCATACGCGTACAGATCGCGATCGGACAACGGGCGCACGGGTATTTTTACTAGTTTTTTCGGTACGGACGCAGGTACAGTCCCGAAGCCGTTTTTGCGGTTATTACCTCCACCTCCTCCTCAGCTCTGTCGCTATTGACTTCGAACTCCCGATCCAGTCGTTCTCCTCTTCCTCCCGGTCGTACGTACTGCTGCCTTTCTCCACTTAACGACCGCTCCGCTGCAACGACGACGACGTTTACGTCCGCTGCACATCCGCCGCCTAACGCCGATTTCGCTTTCATCGCTGCGGCTACCACAGTGGCATACGCTCGTTCACCGATGCCCGAGTTCAAAGCCTTCACTCGAGCCCACGCCGCCGGCTAGCATGTGATCCGCTGCTCATCTCCGCTCGTTGTCCTTGTATATGGCGTACGCGATGTATAAAAGTCATGGATGACGAGTGAGATTTTTGAGAAATGGATAGTAAACTTTGACAAAAAACTGATAAGACAAAAAAGAAAAGTGGTTCTTTTTGTTGACAATTGTCCGGCAAACCATCCTTTTGTGGCAAAAATGTTAACAAACGTGAAGCTGGTTTTTTTCCCTCCAAACACCACATCTAAACTACAACCTATGGACCAGGGAGTAATAAAAAATCTCAAAATGCTTTACCGAAAACAGATCCTCAAGCGGCTCAATAAATTTTACATGGGACAGACGAAGAAAAAACTACGAGATAGATTCGTTCAACACCGCAATGCATATTTAAAACCAAATATTTATAAATCTAATTTAGCCACACGTTGTCTAAATAATAACCACCAATTTCCAAACACTGAAAATATAAAATTAATTAAAAACATACAAAAAGGTCAAAAAATGAATATTTGGGAAAATCTTAACATTTACAAACACAATAACAATAATTTATTAATTAAAGAACAAACCCAAATAAAAACAAAACAAGACGATCTATTTAAAATTATAAATTTACTAAAAAATAAAAATAAAATGAATAAAATATAAACAAAATTTCAAATATAACCGAGAAAACAGCTGCTGAAGAAAATAAACATTAAAACAATCGTTAACTAATTGACCTAAATCGATTATCAGTTATTTTATTTTACATTAAAATCTATACAAATTCGATTATTCGTTAATTTTATATTAATAGAATTATTTCGATTGTTATTAATTCACTTAGAAACCTGATGATACTGATATTTTTCAGTGAAACGTGCGTCAGGTGTTAAAAAGAATATACAATATTATCTACTTGCAGAAGAAACAAATTGAAAACATCACAAATTATATAATTACTGCAAGAAACATCGAGTTACTTATATAGAAAATGATGGATATATATATATAAATATTTGATCGCAAACCCAGCACTTCACACAACCACACACACTTTCATACAGTACATTTTTTATATTCACCTTTTTGAGCTCATTTTATGTATTTCGTAAAATTGCCAGATTTTATTGATTCTAGTATGATTTACTTCCCTTTCATGATCCATAGAGGTGCGTCCATGGGATGTCTCCTCGTGCACGCGCACTACCTAGATGTCTCCTCGTTTTCACCCTTTTATTTTACCGCCGAACTGTCATTTTGCTTCAATTTGTCGCTGTATTTATTTTGCGAATCAAAATAATGTTTTTTAGATTTAGTATGTAAAAATTCACATTTGGTGATGTGCAGGCGCCCGCGATTTAGTTCCGGCACTTTTACGGCTGTACAGCACGAAGGAAGATGGTCGACTGGGACTTCGAAAAGATGAGGATTCTTAATTTGGCGAACGATCACGTGGTCTGGTTTCATTGTTCCTTTTGTGTTTCAACACCAATTTTGACGGGTGTTTAATTTGGATCGACATTCCAGCGGTGACGGATCGCTGGGTCGGCTCTGACGTTAGATGTTTTGCTCACCGTTTACATAGGTCAAAGTTCATTCGGCTAAAAATAGCTGCTACTCTGTCGTTTCGCTGTTGACCTTGACACGAATTCACTCACACTGAATACGTCGTTTCTTGTTCCCAAATAAAATTTACCACTATAATTTGTTTTTGTTTATGTTCCCCAAAATATTCTTAGGTGGGCTTTAAGGTCCCGTTACAATACCCCCTCAATGAGAGGTTTTATGCCGAAGCATAAAAACTCTCATTGACACCCTCATACTTCCTAAAGGGATCAGCATGGATATGTCGCCACAACCCCCTGTATGTTTTATTAAAAATTGTGGTTAACTTACCCCCTGGTCCAGTGATTGTGACCACACCTGAATGACCTTACTGGACTTCCCTCTCGAGATCCCAACACCGCAAGGCCAGACAGGCACTTGACGCCCCTGCTCTGGCGCGCAGGACCGCCGCCACAGCATCACCAGACACTGAAACATGAAATCAAAATATCAAATCGTGGCCTTGTAAAATAACATATTCCTAACTGATCTGGTTCCCCTTAGCTGTGCTGGTTTGCGTTAAGAAGCACTGGTTTTTCTTAACTTCTAACATATACATGGATACATACTTAACATGACATAGAACATTTAAACTTCAATACCAACATTCTGAATGCCCTTCTCTCGTTAACTCTTATCCCAAAATTCAAAATTATTGCCCTGATTCCTATCAGAATTTAATAAACATTTCCCATTACAACATACAAATACCTTCCATTATATAATTCACATTTCAAAATTAATAAACTTCTTATATAGACTAAAACACATTAAATCAGCTACATCAGAACAAATTATTTACTTAACAATCGTTAAGCATCCTTGAGTATCATAATACTCCTTAAATCAACACAAAATCATTCAGTTACATCAGCAAATCAATTACACACTCTCATTGATGTAACTCATTTTAATATTTAATAACTCGTTACTAACAACTTAGTAACCCCCTTCTCCATCATCATCTAAATCCCCCCTTATTGATCCCTTAACCCCTGATACCCCGCATTATAAAAGTGTCAGTGACCTCAAGGACTTTCACCTATCTTAGTATGACACAAGCTCGCATAAATGAAGCCTCTCCCTCGCAGCATGTAACGTTGCCTCCGGCCATCCATCTCTCTATGTCCCCCCATGTCTGGACTGTTGCGTCCAGTGGCTTCCACAAGGACTGGATTGGCTATGGTGTAAACATTATTTACCCCGTCCTTGCTTCGGCGTTATAATAAAATTCGGCATTACTAGTATCCGAGGACATCAGTAATCCTACTACAATGATTCATACACCCTTAATACGGTTCTATCACCCCATTCGGTGGTAGCCGCTGTTCCAAAGTTATGGTGATTCCCCTGTTAATTTCTAAATTGTACCAATTTCATAGGCAACCAACTATGGTCAGTTTACAATAAGTCTGCCCATAGCTAGTTGTCATCCAAAACCACGGTCTGGGCTGGTAAGGCCGGGACCGCCCGAAAGTGGGGAATCTATTTAAAACATACAATTACATGTTTTAGATCCCTACACTTACATAATACATAATAATATACAACATAATAAACACTCCTAATGAACATTGCTATTATTACATCAAGACAAACATTTAAAATTTAAGTTTGACCCAAAAATTACACACCTTTCATTTCTGGATCTGAACAAAATCTATAAACACAACAATTGTGATTTCAATTTAAAAAAACTTTCTTAATCGTTATATTACATAATCAACTATGACTCCATCTTATTACTGATCACTTTCTAGAATGGAATGTACATCATGCCAACTTACATTTCCTACTAAGTTACTTTATTGTTTCATTTGTCTTAAGAAGATTTTAACTTTAATTTAACTGACTAATTTAAGAACACAAAACATAAATGCTACCTTTATACATTCCTTTGATACTGCCAAACATACTTGCGATTCATAATTACTCACTTATGGAGCCTTATGTACCCCCCATTTCATTAAATTATAAAATAATCTGTATTTATTTATTAATGATTTTAATGAATTAAAAGAATAATTAACATTACTCAGATAAATAATACCTTTTTAATTGTGTTACATTATAAGTTCCTTTTATTTCTCGGGTTTGCAGGTCTATTAATACATAATCATTTTCCATTTTTACTTCACTAACCTCATATGGATCTGCGTATAACAAGAAGAATTTTTTAATCTCTTTATCCAAAGCTGACGATTGATCATGGTTTTTTATTAATACCAGTTGCCCTACCTCATATTTGACAGGTGTTAAATTTCTATCATGCCTTCTTTTCCGTTGTTCTGCTTTACTTAAGAGCCGCTCCTAGGCAAGCACCAGTTTTCTCCCATGTGGTACCTCAGTTCGTGTCAGAAATTTTATTTATTCCTCTATTATGCGTGATGGCCTCCTCTGAAACATTAACTCATGGGGACTATAATTTGTGGACTTATGCAAGCTACAGTTAATGTACCCTTCTATTTTATTCACAAATGTAGCCCACAATGAATGTTTTTGGTGGCAAAAGGTTCTAAACATACGCCCTAATTCCCGCATAACACGCTCACTAGGGTTTGATTGGGGATGATATACCGATGTATGCTCAACTAAAATATTTTCCCAACCTAACATTTCCCTCCAAGTGTTACTGGTAAACTGAGAACCATGATCCGATAATATTATTTTAGGTCTACCTACTTCATCAATGTATTCACTGACTATCTTTTTAGCTAATACCAGAGATGTAGCTTTTTTAATAGGGTACAACTTTACAAATTTAGTAAAAACATCTAATACGACAAATAAATAAATCACTCCGCCTCGACTTTTGGGTAGGGAGCCATATAAATCAACGGCAACTATTGCTAAAGGACTGTCTGGTATTACATGCTGCATTAAACCCTCCTGTTTACGATTATTTACTTTAGCTTTCTGACAAAATACACACGTTTTTAACATTTTATGTACGGTTTTTTCCATATTATTAAATTTACAGGATTCCTTTAATATGTCACTGCATTTCTTAGGACCTATGTGACCATACCTCAAATGACAATCTTTCACTACTTTGGATATTAAAATTTTAGGAATGCATAACTTCCAATATCACCTTGTTCATTTGTCCGATGAAATAAATGTTTATCATACAATCTAAAATGTTTTTCCCATTTGTTAGGTATATTGGGTATTTTATTTAATGCTGTTATTATTTTACCAAGTTCTGTATCTTTTTCTTGTTCTGTTGTTAGGTTATGTATTAATTTTTTCATATTTACCCCCTCCTCTTCTTTAATTATAAATATTTTATATGTATTTGCTGTATCTACATCGGTATTATTATTAAAATCAGTTCTAGATAGGACATCAGCTACTGTATTCTCTTTACCCCTACAATATTCTATGGTTAAATCATACTCTTGTAGTATTAACATCCAACGAACTAACCTACCATGTGTTAATTTACAATTTTTTAAGAAGGTTAAGGCTTGATGGTCTGATCTTATTATTATTTTGTTTCCTAACAAATATGTCCTGAATTTTTTACAAGCGAAAACTATCGATAGTGCTTCTTTTTCTGTTATAGTATAGTTCTTTTCACTAGCTACCAAGGATCTACTTGCAAAAGCTATCGCATTATGGTTACCCTCCCCATCTAATTGAAATAGTTCTACCACCAAAGCTATGTCTGATGCATCGGTGTGTATGTAAAATGGTTCTATAAAATAGGATGAGCTAATATGACAGTGTTTAAAAACTTACTTTTTATCTGTTCAAATGCAGTTTGTTCCTTTAAACCCCATTGCCATTAATTACCTTTATTTAATAAATGCCCCAGTTGTACGGTTAAATAGGAATACTTTCCTACGAATTTCCTATAATAATTACACAAACCTAAAAAACTTTGCAGCTGTTTAACATTCTTGGGTGCTGGAAAATTTTGTATTATCTCTACTTTTTTAGGATCTGTACTGATACCCTTAGCTGAAATTATGTGGCCTAAAAAATTAACCTAACCTGTTCCTTTAAAAACTCTGATTTTTTAAATTTGACAGTTATTCCACATTCATGTAATTTATTCAATACTCTATCTAGTCTTTCACAATGTGTATTAATATCTGGTGAAGTTATTACTATGTCGTCTACATAAACAGTTGTAAACTCTAAAATTTATCTCCCTAACACGTAGTCCAAACATTTAATAAAAATTGACACACTTACGTTTAGTCCGAAAGGCAATCTACAAAATTGATAATTTCTTCCATTATATAGAAATGCTACATACTTGCGAGACCCCTCCTCTAATTTGATCTGCCAATACCCAGCCATCAAGTCCAATGTAGTAATGTATCAGTACCACTAAAACGTTGTAGAATCTCGCCCACCGGTTCTGGTGATTCTCTATCTGGAATAATGATTTTATTTACTTGTCTAGTGTCTAAACATAGTCTTATTGATGTCGTTCTTAGTAACCACTACTAAAGGGTTGGAATATGGTGAGGTGGATTTTTCTGTTATTCCTTCTGCTAACATTTTGTTTATTTCTTCTTGTACTAACCCTATTTTAGAATATGGTACCGGATATGCTTTAGGCGCAAAAGGTGTTTTTTCTTTAACAATTAATCTACCCCTAAAACCTTTTACTAGACCTGGTTTATCTGAAAAAACTAATTTATTTTTATCTATTACCTGTACTATTCTCTCTCTATCTTGATAACTAAACTCCCCAGTTTGATATAGAATTTTATTCATTTTTTCAGCCCAACTATTTTCAGTTTCAATTAATTCATGCCTATTTACCTTTAAATTACAATAATTAATCATCAAGGGTCTGCATTCATTTATTTCATTATCGGATACTAATATTCCTGTACTAATTATTTTTAACGCTTCCATTTCTACATCTCTTTTTCGTATAAACGGTACTTCAATTATATTGTTTTCATTGTTTAATTTTATAGTTTGTGTATAATAATTTAATTCAACTTTAAAATTGTTTAAAAAAATCATTCCCTATTATTGCCCCCATATTCAAACCTGGAATTACTAAAAAAGGTACAGTTATTTTGTGTTTATTTATTTTTAGTTGTAACATTATTTGCTTAGTTACTATCTTACTCCGAACACCTGTTACACCTATAACACTAATTCCCAATACTTGTAGTTCTGGAATGGTCTCAGTGGTTTGTTTTTTCAAAATTTTTATCATCTATAGCGGTAATTTAACTCCCTGAATTTACTAAAAAGGTGTATTTGAAATTGAAAATTTCGGCTTCGAACTCAGCCATGCTAAAGTTATTACTGCTCTCATCTACTTCTTCCTCTGATAATTCGTTATGTATATTGGTAATAAGCGACCCTATTGTTATGTTATTACTAGACGGCTGGGGACTTTCCTTTTCAACCGTCCTTATTAGTTTAACTGTGCTGGTGGTGGTAGTTCGTTGTACTCGCCACTATTATCCACTCTACTACTATTATTATTATTATTAGAAAGTGCTTCAGTACCCCTAGTCTCATTTACATTACCAACATATCCCCCTCTCCCTCTGTAGTTCAAATCTCCCGGCATTCCCCTATTACTGGTAAAACCTCTCCCTCTATTATTACCTCTAAACTCATTGCCATAATTTTCCCTTCTATTATACTCATTATTATCAAACCCTCTATTATAATTAACTTCCCTCCCTTGGGAACCACCCCTATGACCCCGACATCTATAACACTGATCTCGAGAACTATTATAGTTGCTAGCTCTACAATTATGATGTGGACATAACCACGTACCCCTCTCCGATTTACTCATACTATTAGCATGTCTATTAAAATGGTCTGGTTGTCTTAATTCGGTATTTATTGGTCTCGACTCATTATTTCTAAATTGATACTTATTGTCTTCTTCTTTTTTCATACTCTGGTGAGCTTCTAATATTTTCTCTAACTCAGCTATATCAGTAAACTCCCGGGTTCTAATTGTGGACTGTATGTCTTTAGGTAAATGTTTACTAACATACCTTATAAAGGATGGAAGAGGTATTGGTGGTTCCAAATATTTAACTTGGCTATATAGTCACGTTACATATGCAGTAATGCTCATATTTTTAATATCAAAACTACCCCATCCCATTATTGTGCTACGCAAACCCTCTTGTTTTTCCTCTGACCAAATTTATTTTTAAACGCTTGTTCAAATTCATAAAAATCTGCCCAATTATCATTATGAGCGTCCGCCCAAATTTTAGCATCCCCTTTAAATATTTCAAAATTCGTACCTATTTTATTACCCAACTTTCTTTGTTATACTTATTAAAACTTTTTATTGAATTTAAAAATTGTATGGGGTTCACCCCCTTACGCTCATTACTGAAATAACCTAACTCAACATCAACGTTCACTCTCTCACTCATATTGGTTAGTTTTTGATTAATTGCTAAGCTTAGATCTTCTCTAACTTTAATTATTTCTTGTTCTTGTTTTGTTTGTTTACTTTTTAAATTAGTTACACTAGCTTTAATTGTATCAATTTGTTCAATGTTTCTTTTGAATTCATTATTAACACGCTCTTGTAGCTTATTTGCTTTTTTAATCTGTTCACATTCATCAATTACATCTTGAACATTACTCTCAATTTCTACTTTATATTCCTGTATCTTTGTAACAATTTTCTTGTTCATGGCCATCTCAAACTCAGCTTTAAACTTCTCCACATTACCGTCAATTTTTTCATTTTGTTTTTTTAAGTTTATCGTTAAATTTATTAGTTAACACATCAAATTTTTTGTCTGTTTCTAGCAGTTTCTCATCCTGCTTTTCACTAGTTGTTTTTATATCATTTTTTTATCTCGGTTTGTATTTTATTTATATTTATAGTCATTTCACCTTTCACTCCCGCAATAGTCTCACTCTGTTTCTCTAGTTTATTATTTATTTCAACGAACTTCTCACTCACTCCATTAAAACTCTCACTTATACTTTCAAATTGGTTATTCATACTTAAATTACTCATTTTTATTTCCCTTCTTATATTCACAAATTCGTTATTTATGTCTCCTAATTTCTCGTCTTGTTTGTTAAATCTATTATTTATTTCATTTATTTCTGCTTTTATTTCAGTTTTCAGCTCTATGTTACTTGAATTTATCTCTGACTTTATTTCAGTTTTAAATTCATTCAAACTTGTGTTCAAATTATCATTCATTTTACTGATATTATTTATATCTGACTTTAACTCTACGCTACTTGCCCTCATATTCTTGTTTTGTTGGTCAAATTTATTATTCATCATTTCTATAATCAGTGCTAATTGATTAAGTATATTTACATCATTACTTTTACTACTCTCAACTTCTACCGTCTCAGTTACATCTGATGCTATCTCGCCTACACTCTCATTGACATTGTCATTTTGTGTGAAGTTATTTGTGGTTATTACATCATATTGTGTGGCATCCAATATGGATTCCACAGATGCATTCTCATCTCCATCCTCATTCTCGTACAATTTTGTATTTGTATTTTTCTCTGCCATTTTCGACTAAGTTGTAAATTTAAATTTAAATTTAATTTACAACGTCACTGTTATCGGGTGCCAACTGAAGCGGTTCAGTGTTTAAAATTGTGTAATAATTGACTTTACGTGTTAAAGGTTAACCAAGGATATCGTTTAGTGTACTTGGCAGAGAATAATAGGCAAATACAATTAAACAAAATACATATTTATAAAGTCAAAATAAAATATTCTTTTATTTTCCTTTAACCTGACAATCTCTCTAAATGAAAACATCTATTCTGCCATGAGGCGCAATTGATACAAACAAGGTACAAGTAATTATTACCATTAACATTTTACTCTCGTAAAAAATAATTATACTAAATCATCAGTTTAACTATATATATATATATATTGCAATGATACGTTTAGCATAAGTATATGTATCAACCCCTGACTGAGGTATGATAACATATGTATAGACGTATGAAATATGTAAGATGTACATAATACAAATAGTCTAATAAATATACGTTAGATATAAGAAAGAATGTATTAAATATAAGCAGTATTTAAATTTAAATAAATCAAATATTGTACGTAAGCATGTATATGGAAGCATATGACTTTGTTGGTTTTTAAATGTAACGAAGGGGAGCAATTAACACGCAGAGACCGGCAGCGGTGACGTCAGAACGACATGTGGTCGCCTGTGTAGCAGTCTGCATGTATGTGTGTGTGTGTATGTGTACATGTGTAAATAACAGACAGGTTAAATTATGCAAACGAGGGTGAAAGATTTCACAGTTTTTTAAGGATTGTACGTGAACCAAAAGCCACACGAATCAGCGACATATGTGAATACATAGCTGACGCCTGGCGCTTCAATTTGGCGTTAAGTGGTCATTAATCGTGGGAACGGTTCAGACACCGTGTGAAATTTTGCCATAGCTGCCATAATTTGCACAGCGTAACATCCATAATTTGCATAGACAAGGTTTAATATTATACCTAACCATTGGTGTAATAATATTTATAAAAAAGTGTGCGCTTCATAAAAAGATGCGTAGGTTGAAAGTGATGATGAAACCGATGCACCGGCCAGTCCAAAGTTGTCAGAAACAGTTTCCAACAGGAATTGCAACGAGGCAGCAGTATAAAACCCCAGCGAGCGACACACTCTTTCTCAGATCAAGCTCACTATCTCACTATCTCACCTAATAGTAAGAGGAATCCACGCATCTCGACAACGTAAACTTTACAAAGTTGTAGTAATGTTTTGAACAGTAGTCAATATACTGAAGTGCGATGGAACCGGCATTACGTCGGTGCAGTTATTAAAGAACGAGTGACTTAAATAAAAGACTGTATTAATGAAGCTACAAGAGTCATAACTATGTAGAACTTCTAGACAGCTACGAGGGACAAGAAAGAAGAGGAGAGAAACTAGACATCTACGAGAGGACGCAGGGACAGCCTATGCAGCTACATCCAGCCGTTTATCATCAAGACTAGAGGTCCACGTCAGAACTCAGCATCCAGGAGATGGAGTGAGGAATTCAACGACATAGAGACAAGAGGAGCTGATACCGAAGAGGATCAACAAACTCGAGAGTCCAGCTGACGGTAGCAACAAATTTAAATGGGTGGAGAAAAATGCAGGTGAACTCGAACATTTATTTAATATTATAAATGACCCTGAAGTCTATCACCAAAAGCTGTAGTTTCCATATCCAAGTTTACAAGAACATTAATATATTTTTTAACTTAAAGAATGAATAAATAATTGTTAAATATATAAATGAGAATAGAGAATATCATAGTAGTAATCTCATAATTGAATGGTCAAGAAAGAACCATAGTTTATTATATTGTGTAATTAAGTAGATGAATAAATTTTAAATATGAGATTTACGTAATGGTTAATTAATTGAGACATTAAAATTAGAAAATTAACGTAAATAAGGTTCTCTATTAATATTTGAATTATTTAAAAGTTTCATTTATGTGGTATACATGGAAAACCACACTTGTAAAGACTAGATCACGTTTCCTATTATATTTATATGTGTTATATGTATATGTCTGTGTACTATTTCAGGTCATATATAATGTATGTGTGTATATATATGTCTTAGAAGTATAAGAAATCAGAGTTAAACACATTATGAGTATATTATATTCGGGTTGAATATAAGGGTTCATATAACAAGAAACCCACATTGAACAATTTAAATAACATGACAATTTGCGATTTTTGAATAAATCAAATGAATATGCTTTTCTTGAAACAGTCGTACTAATTTCACAACCAGTACTCAATCCTCTGTACTCTTTACTTGTAAATTAAAACTTATAACGTTATTCACGCGCTTATCCACGCTCAATCAACGACCAAAGCCTGCGACCCAGCCGGGGAACATCAAGGTAAATACTGCTGAAGAAGAGTATACCTCCGAGATGTGGGAAAGTGCGCGCATACGAGTAAGTGCGTATGTGTAAAAAGTAAGTGTCACAAAATAACGTTGTATAGTAATTGGTGTGGCCCGACACATAGAAAAAAATAACGTGTTGCTAAGTAAATGCTAAATATCATTACAAGTAAATGGCACCCTGGTAATAAAGAAAGTCTAATAAATAATTAGAAAAATATTGTAAGAAAGAATTAATAGTCAATTTGTGTAATAAATAATATTACAAATTGTTACATAAGTACAGAGAGAAAAAACGTTGTGAAATTAATACCGATAAATAAAATTAATTTAAATAAAGAAATATAGAGTTACGGTTGACCAATAATAAAATTATAATTCATATAACGAATTAGTTAGGACACCATAGTCTACTAAAAAAATGGTGAAGCAACCGACAATGGACTTCGAAACCATGTTTAAACGACTTCAAGAAGAGTTGAAGATGAATAGTGCAAAACTACAAACTCAATTAGAGAGTAGTAGTGCAGAACTTAAAACGCAGTTAGAAAGTAGCAATGAAAAATTAGAAAATAAATTAGATAGTAGCAATGAAAAGTTGGAAAAATTAGAAAATAAATTAGGAAGATTAGAAGATAGTAATACGAGATTAGAAACTTAAATAGAAGATAGTCGCAATAGATTAGAAATTACTATTGAAGAAGTGAAAACTCAATTAGAGAGTAATATAGAACTCGTCAGTAATACTTTAAAAACAGAGCTTACTGCATGCGTTGAAGCAGTCAAACAGTGAGTTCAACAATCACTTAATGAACAAGCTGTAAAGATTGAAAGTAAATTTAAAGAACAGCGTGAATATACTACACATGAAACTAAAGAACACATTCGACAACTGGCTGAACAGTGGAATGAAAAGTTTAAAATTACAAAGCAGGAGCAAGATCTCAGACACAAAGATGTAAGTGAGCGCATCCTGGACAATACGAATAAAACAAAGGAACTCACTGTGAGGACTGAAACTGTAGAAATAGCTGTGGAGGAGGTCACGAGGAAAACTACGCACCACTCCATAGAAATGAACAATATGAAAGATGGACTACAAGAGGAGGTAGAAAAACTACGAGCAGAAGTCAAGAGACGCTAGAGTGCAATGATGATGTGTGCTGCAAAGGTAGACGATCGAGAGAAATCAGTTTTAAAGGTAATAAATGGGAGAACCCCATAGAATTTTTACATAAATGTGAACGAGAAATGGCAACTATAGGAAGCAACCTAAACGACCGAGAACGTATAGAATTTGTAAGTTGACATTTCCAGGAAACAGCATCCAAATGGTATACGATTGTTCGGGACCAAACAGAAACTTATGAACAGTTCAAGGCATCCTTTGAAAATTGATACTGGAATATACATACCCAGAGAGAGGTACGAGACCAGCTGGAGTATGGACGGTATTACGTCAACAACAAACGTTCCATGGAAGACTACATAATACAACTCGTCGAACGGTGTAAGCATCTTAGACCCAGTTTCACGGAGCACGAATTAGTATTGAAATTAAGCTACCATTTTGACAGACACATTAGACTTGCCGTTTATACCCAAGGAGTTAAAACCATAGAGGAACTTCTTATTCTTGTAACACAGTCATCGCAGTTTGTTAATAAACAATACGAGAGAAGAGAGAACCAGCAGCAGCAGTACTCTACGCATAATCCAATGCAACAAAAATCGACGCGGTTCACGAAGAGAGAAGAGAATTGGAAAGAGTATAAACAACCCTTTGAAAAAGGTAATACAACTCCACCTCCACATAAAGGAGCGTACGCACATCCAGGTACGTCTAAAAAGCAATTAAAACCGTACAATGCGAATGTACAGAATATAAATGCAAATAATAATAATCATAATAATAATAAGAATGATTATGAAAATAAAAGTGTGCAACAGCTGACACGCCCGTCTACATCCAGAGAGAGAGGGGGTGAGAAGAGCACAACGAGGGAGAAGCCGGCCGCCAGCTCAAACAAATTTTAAAAGCGACACGTATTCCAACAAAATACCGGAACGAACAGGCTTGGTAAATGACCTGCACACACATGAGCTGCGTGCCACCCTAAACAATATAAACAATCCACAACAGGAAATAACGGTATCGTACACCTATTGTCCTATATTAGGGGGGACAATAAACAATGTAAATATGAAGATTCTCGTTGACACTGGAAGTGAGGTATCCGTAATCAGCCGGACCTGCATCAACCGGAATAAAAACCATTTCAAACATGCACCAGTGTTACCGATTAACAATTATTATATAACAACAGCGACTAAAATTAAACAGATTGCCACACAACAAATATATGTTAATTCAAAATGTAATGAACTTGTATGCGATATTCCTATGATAATAGTAGACAAGCTTACATATGACTGTATCATAGGTATCGACGTGTTAAATAAATTAGGAGCTGTTATTAATTTAGAAAATAATTCAATGACATGCAAAGTTGAGGGAGGACTCTATGAAATTAAATTTGAAGAAAGTCAGAACAACGTGGAAGAAAAACAGGAACCAATCGTCATCTCCAGACCAGCTGTAAACCACGCTGCAAGTAACATCAATATGCAAGAGGACAATCAACACGAAGGAATGGAATTAATAGAAGAATTGATACAGGAATATCAAGATATATTTAGAAACGTTCCTACAATTACGAGTGCCTATGAACACAAGATTCAGGTCACTGATCCTACTAAGTTCGTACGGAGGACATATCCGATTCCAATTAAATATGCGGAACCAGTCGAAGAGGAAATCAGAAGAATGTTGGATAACGGCGTAATAGAGCGGTCCAACAGTAGCTTCATCAATCCTCTCGTTGTCGTCAAAAAGAAGACGGACGAAATAAGGCTGTGTTTAGACATGAGGAATCTAAATAGTGTCGTCGAAAAGGATTTTGATTGTGCACCGAATATAGAAGAATTATTTAACAAGTGTCAAGGAGCAAAATATCTAACCAAGTTAGACTTGACTTCGTCATTTTGGCAAATTCCCATTCGTAAACAAGATCGCAAATACACCGCATTCCTGTACAAGAACAAAAGCTACCAACATCGAGTAGTATCCTTTGGATTGAGTACAAGCCTCTTAGCAATTGTAAAGTGTTTGGAAAATGCACTAGGACCAGAGGTGGAACCATACACCATGATCTTTGTGGACGACATCCTTGTAATCTCAACAACGTTGGAAGAACACCTTCAGCGTCTGAACACGATATTTCAAAAGTTCAGAGACGCTAATCTATCTTTGAAGTTAGAGAAATATGACTTTATTAAAACTTCAATAAAATTCTTAGGTCATATAATATCTGACAAGGGAATACAAACAGACCCTTGCAAGCTACAAAGTATAACGGAGTTCCCAATACCCAAGAACATAAAAGGGTTAAGAGCATTCCTAGGACTCATGGGTTACTACCAACGTTTTTCATCGTTATATGCGGAGAGAATCCAACCACTTCTAGAACTCACTAGAAAAGAAAGTAAATGGAAATGGGAGGTACATCATGAAGAAGCGTTCTGTGAAGTGAAAAATCTATTCCTACATAACATTATGCTGCATCATCCACAACGAGAAGGACGATATATAATCTACGCAGATGCCAGTGACTATACAGTAGGGAGTGTCCTGTATCAAGAAGATAAACACGGAGAGCTGTGAGTCATCGCATACGCCAGTCGAGTCTTCAAAGGAGCAGAAAAACACTACCGTACGTCAGAAAAGGAAATCTTAGCGATAGTATACGCCTTGAAGCAGTTTCGTTGTTATGTGTATGGAACACCCTTTGAAATACACACGGATCATCAAGCGCTTTCATTTTTATTAAGTTGTAAAGCAACAAATGCACGACTAATGAGATGGATACTGGCCATACAAGAGTATTCATTCACAATAAAATATTGTAAAGGCTCGGATAATATAATTGCCGACACACTAAGTCGTTATCCACCACAAGAGACACAAGAAACTCATGAAGCTAAGTGGAACGATGTGAAAATATTAAATATTACTTATCAAACAGATGATAGAGTTAAATATTTGCTAAATAATCTAGCAAGTGAACAAAATAAAGATCCGCAGATAAGTATCACTTGAAATTATCAACACTATCTAGTAGATATACGATAAAAAATAGTATATTGTATAAACTCGTCAATTATGATTGGAAAATAGTCCTATCACCAGAGATGTTAAAAACACTAACTATACCATGTCATCAAAGTTTAGCACATGCGTCTGCTTTAAAATGTCATTTAGCTTTGAAAGAAGACTTCATTTTGAATAATATGTTTAGAAGAATTAAAGCAATCTTAAAAGGATGCTACGAATGTCAAACAGCACGACATCCGAATCTTCACACGTATGTAGATATGCAAAATATAAAGATACAGGAAAAGGGAGAATTAGTAGCAGTAGACTTCCTGGGCCCATTTCCGAGAGCTATTCACGGGGGTACGAAGCACATACTTGTATGTATAGATGAGTTCACCAAGGCAGTTCGACTCTACGCTATTCGAAGACCTACCACAAAAAGTGTACTGAATGTCATACTACGAAAATATGTACCGAAGTATGGTCAAATCAAAAAGATATTGAGTGACCAAAATAAACAATTTCAAAATAAAGCATGGACAGAAACGCTAACTCAGCACGGCATACAACCAGTGTTTAACGTCAATACGACATCCACAAGGAAACCTTGCTGAGAGGGTAAATAAAGAGTTAGGAAAACATTTACGCATCTACTGTAATGAACAACATAATCGATGGGCAGAGTACTTATCATTTTTTGAACAAGCTATAAATGCTACATACAGTGAAGCTAAGGGATATACACCGGTGGAACTGGAAACAAATAAGAAACCCAATAGATTCTGGTCGAGAAACATTGACAAACCTCCAAACCAAAATGTACAAATTCCATTAAGTCACAACTACGACAATGCGAAGAAGAGGATGGAAAAACTTGGAGAAAAAAGGATCGAGAGGTTCAACAGAACGCACAAACTCATCACATTCCATGAAGGAGAGAGTATGCTACTAAAAAGTAATCCAGTGGGAAAACGAATCAACAATACAGCAAAGAAACTATTCAGACTGTACGAGGTACCCTACTTATTACAAAGGAGGAAAGGACGACACACGTTTATCGTCTACGATCCAACAAGAAACAAGATAATTGGAAAGTACCATGCATCAGCATTCCGTAAATTCTATGGATAAAGGAATTAATAAATAGTCAGTTTATAAGTCCATGGGAGGGACGTAATCCACCCAGGGAAAATGAAAAATTTTAAGAACCCTTATAACCACTAATTGTGAGTTGTAAAAAATAATTTAAATAAAGAATTTCTGAGTAAAGAAATAAAATTTGAATAAAATTCAAATTTTATTTTACCCAGCAGGGGAATTTATGCAACGATGCGTTTAGCATAAGTATATGTATCAACCCCTGACTGAGGTATGATAACATATGTATAGACGTATGAAATATGTAAGATGTACATAATAAAAATAGTATAATAAATATACGTTAGATATAAGAAAGAATGTAATAAATATAAGCAGTATTTAAATTTAAATAAATCAAATATTGTACATAAGCATGTATATGGAAGCATATGACTTTGTTGGTTTTTAAATGTAACGAAGGGGAGCAATTAACACGCAGAGACCGGCAGCGGTGACGTCAGAACGACATGTGGTCGCCTGTGTAGCAGTCTGCATGTGTGTGTGTACATGTGTAAATAACAGACAGGTTAAATTATGCAAACGAGGGTGAAAGATTTCACACAGTTTTTTAAGGATTGTGCGTGAACCAAAAGTCACACGAATCAACGACATATGTGAATACATAGCTGACGCCTGGCGCTTCAATTTGGCGTTAAGTGGTCATTAATCATGGGAACGTGTGAAATTTTGCCATAGCTGCCATAATTTGCACAGTGTAACATCCATAATTTGCATAGACAAGGTTTAATATTATACCTAACCATTTGTGTAATAATATTTATAAAAAATTGTGCGCTTCATAAAAGACGCGTAGGTTGAAAGTGAAGATGAAACCGACGCGCCGGCCAGTCCAAAGTTGTCAGAAACAGTTTCCAACAGGAATTGCAACGAGGCAGCAGTATAAAACCCCAGCGAGCGACACACTCTTTCTTAGATCAAGCTCACCATCTCACCTAATAGTAAGAGGAATCCACGCATCTCGACAACGTAAACTTTACAAAGTTGTAGTAATGTTTTGAACAGTAGTCAATATACTGAAGTGCGATGGAACCAGCATTACGTCGGTGCAGTTATTAAAGAACGAGTGATTTAAATAAAAGACTGTATTAATGAAGCTACAAGAGTCATAACTACGTAGAACTTCTAGACAGCTACGAGGGACAAGAAAGAAGAGGAGAGGAACTAGACATTTACGAGAGGACACAGGGACAGCCTATGCAGCTACATCCAGCCATTTATCATCAAGACTAGAGGTCCACGTCAGAACTCAGCATCCAGGAGACGGAGCGAGGAATTCAACGACATAGAGACAAGAGGAGCTGATACCGAAGAGGATCAACAAACTCGAGAGTCCAGCTGACGGTAGCAACAAATTTAAATGGGTGGAGAAAAATGCAGGTGAACTCGAACATTTATTTAATAGTATAAATGACCCTGAAGTCTATCACCAAAAGCTCTAGTTTCCATATCCAAGTTTACAAGAACATTAATATATTTTTTTAACTTAAAGAATGAATAAATAATTGTTAAATATATAAATGAGAATAGAGAATATCATAGTAGTAATCTCATAATTGAATGGTCAAGAAAGAACCATAGTTTATTATATTGTGTAATTAAGTAGATGAATAAATTTTAAATATGAGATTTATGTAATGGTTAATTAATTGAGACATTAAAATTAGAAAATTAACGTAAATAAGGTTCTCTATTAATATTTGAATTAATTAAAAGTTTCATTTATGTGGTATACATAGAAAACCACACTTGTAAAGACTAGATCAATATTTAAATGTTATACGTATTAATTACGTTTCCTATTATATTTATATGTGTTAAATGTTGTAACGTCTTGTGCTGAGCTTAAGTCTCGAGTAATTTACGTCTATTTGTTATTTTTCGAAACGCTCGCTTAATTGAGAGTCACAGAATTTATCTTTATGTTATATGCCTTCAAAGTCGAGTGTGTGTGATTATGCAAAGATATTGAATGATTTTCTTAAATTTTGTTTATGTGAAATCAATACCATTGTTTGACAGTAGTTAGGAGAGAGAGTGAAAAAAGGCAAAGAGAATTACTCTCTCAGTATTTAATTGAGTATTTAAAATTTTTCCGCTAGTGGTATCAGCTGACTGCTACTTTTACGAACCCATTTGAGGTTAAATGACTTCAAATGGTACGTAATAAATCCTGGATGTCCGGGCTGATGTCCTTTCTCTCCTCGATCTTCTTATAATCTGTAACTAACTACCATCTACTGGAAATAATACCCATTTTATTATTTAAACCACAAGGCATTCCTTGAATTTATTTAACGCTTTTTATGGTTTCCCAAAACATGCATGGATGATCGATTCTTACATAAAACACAGAGTTAGTTCTATCGTACTTTTACAACATATATCATATAACAAATATTTTTATTTCAATTTTAATAACAAGAAAGAAATAAATAATTTATTTCCCAGGGTTATTTTAGAGTTCTTTGTACTTTGAGAAAGTCAGAAATGTATACGGGTCAGTATCAAGCTTTACAGGAATTATTTTAAAATTGAGTATATCTATATTATGCACTTGATTTTTTGACCACTAGAGCGCAGGCTACTTTTCTTCACTGACGAAAAATAAACACTATTTAATGGTTTCAGCAATGTTAATAACCAAAACACATTTTGCTGTTTTTTGGTTAATACAAAATAAAGTGTCTGTTCACCTCTTTTCCAGAAGTATTTAAAGAGATTGTGCTGTTTCTAGTGTTATAAGTTTATAGTTGAGGTATAATTTAGTTAATTTTTAATAGGAAACGATCTCACCAAAATGTCGAATTTCGGTAGGATAGGCTTGCATATGGAAGTCTGATTTTTTTCAATCTTCATCAAATTGCTGGCATGAATTATTCTGTTCGAAGGATGTCTAAGATGTAGTGGATATCAATCATTAATTTTATTAATTTGGCACTGATTATTTCCGAATGGTATTTATAAATTTCTTAATTTTTTCTAGACATTACACTTTTTTAAACTGCTCACTTCCAATATATCTGAACAATTAAAATCAATTCTTGTTAGTTAGTTACTCTTAGTAACCAAGAATTTTTATGGTTTTTTATTGGCTAATCGGCTAATCTATATACCTTTTAGTATATAGGCTATTAATAATTATTATTATTTCATTTCTTCTTTTTAGAAAAAATAATCCTTCATAGATTTTATCCATAATCAAATTTAATTTATTTAAGGTTTTTCTTTATATTTTTCCTTAAACTTGTACACTGGTATTTTATATTTTAATCCCTTTTATTTTGATTTACTTATGATTTATAATTCATTTAATGTATCCTTACTCTACACTATTTTTTTTTTTTACATGCCATCTTGTTAACATAGTATTATTTGATATATTATTATTTTATATATAACCCTGGATTATCTTACATCTAAACAAAATAATTATATTAAACAAAAATATTACTACTAGTTACAAAACGTTTGTGGCCTACACAATATAAAATTACAAAAAATACAAAACTTGTCAGTAGTATCATAGACTGTTGCTACAATACTGATTTTGTTTTCATCTCCAGCAGAACTTTGTGAGATGCTCTTTTTAAAGGTTTTACACTTTCACCGATTACACTATGTTCCACTCTGTACACTGCACTTTTAGGATTATTGTTTATAGTGTTTTTAGAGTACAAAGGTTCTCATAGCTTGATACCTAATCCCCATTTCTGACTTTTAAAAATGGGTGATTACTGGTTCTAACTCTGGTGATTATGTTATATTTGGGCAGGGGTTATGTAACGTTACAATGTATATGTCTGTGTACTATTTCAGGTCATATATAATGTATGTGTGTATATACTATGTCTTAGAAGTATAAGAAATCAGAGTTAAACACATTATGAGTATATTATATTCGGGTTGAATATAAGGGTTCATATAACAAGAAACCCACATTGAACAATTTAAATAACATGACAATTTGCGATTTTTGAATAAATCAAATGAATATGCTTTTCTTGAAACAGTCGTACTAATTTCACAACCAGTACTCAATCCTCTGTACTCTTTACTTGTAAATTAAAATTTATAACGTTATTCACGCGCTTATCCATGCTCAATCAACGACCAAAGCCTGCGACCCAGCCGGGGAACATCAAGGTAAATACTGCTGAAGAAGAGTATACCTCCGAGATGTGGGTAAGTGCGCGCATACGAGTAAGTGCGTATGTGTAAAAAGTAAGTGTCACAAAATAACGTTGTAATATATATTGTAACGAAGCGATGTAGTCGTCTCTGTAAAAGTGTATATGTTGTGTGTGTTCGCCTCACACTGGTGTCGTTACTTCAATGATTTGCGCTAACGATGTCCGTTGCGATCCTTCAATTACCAGTACAACGCGAGTGGAAACCTTACCTGTTATTCAATAGGGGTTTATAAATACCGGGTGGCGCCAAATTGTTTATTTAAAACAATTAAATTAATAGATAGTGTGGTAAATGGTGTTCTTAGCTATGACGGCTTGGAGCATTCAAATTATACTCCCGCCTTCGTTCAACCTTCTTAATCGAGCAGTTAGTTCACTAGATTTGCGACATGAGCGCTTGCCGTCATTCTCGTTCTCTTTGCTATACAATACACAATTTATACAATACACTTCCCTATGAAATAAAAACTATGGTTACACTCTGTACTAGTTTCTTTAATTCGTGATTGGTAATTACTCAGTTTTACATTAAAATTATACTTGGTTATTCAACAAATTTGCACCGACAATTAATATGAGTCTAATATCTCTAGGGTTCGGCGAAGATCGATTTTGAACGAACTATTTAGTCAAGTATGGCGACTGTGTTGTTTGTTTACAGTTATTTTCGTTCAAAGTCTGGGTTCTTGTGATTACAAGAAAAATATTAATAATGATTACAATAAAAAGTACACTACCTTATATTATTTGTACTTAAATAATATAATGTGTAGCTACAATTTGTTCCTGCAGTGTAGTAAAGTGTGTTTCAAAAGTTCGCAATTTAACAACAGGTTATTTTCTTAGTTAATAAATTTTCAGCGTTTTATGGTTTTACTTAATCTTTGAAAGAAATTATATTCAATTTATAGTGAGAGTTCAGATGACTGTGAGAAATATTTAAAGTGAGTTTATTTCTGGAATTTTGGTAATTTAATGATACTTATCAAATCAGTAGACTTGAGATAAACCATTGTCCAGGTGAAATGGAATAGTCATCAATTTTGAATGATCTGGGGCTTCTGGCATCTTTTCATGTTAGTTGTAGCAATTTCTTCATTTAAATTTTATTTAAATTGGTCCTTGGCATCAGTTAAATGTTCTCTCTGCTTCTCACTGGTTCATCTTTTTGAATTTTGGTTACTTTTTATTCATTTTAAATTAAAATTTAGGTCATTCACGACCTGGGGTCTAATCTGGATGGGCGTCACTTATTGAGTACTATTATTTAACGGAAAAATCGTAACCAACGGTCTGTTGTCATGGTTACGAATAAATTCTGATTGGTTAATCATGACTTTATAACCATTGTTATCAATTTTGAATTTTTATTCAAAATTACTGTATATCTTCTGATTGCTTTTATTCTTCTGTCTTCCTTCCTATGTATTAAATATTATCACTACTGTTTGTATTTCCTTTCAAAGATTATTTTGATATCCCATAAGGCTGGGTTCTCTAAAGTATTAATGTTTGTACAATTATGTTAATATTTGTTAATTACATTTCTCGTTTAATTTAAGTCCTTATTCTAACATTTTCCTTTTAATATGATTTACAAATTATCCTTGGCTAGTTACTTGCCTTGGATTTGCTAATTTCTTTGTTAATTTTTTACAGTTTGTAGTTATTTGTTTTTGACAGTTTGGTATTTCATAGGCCTAAGTAGCCATTGATTATATTTACTTATTCTATATAAATTATATCTCGTTTTACTCTGATGTGTTTTGTTTTGTTATTATAATTGGTTGGTTTATTTGTTGATGTGTTTTGGATCTGTTTTAATACTATTTGTATGTTACTATTATTTTCTACATCATGGCTTGTTAATTATTTCCTAACTGATTTTCCAGCGTAATTAGATTTGTATTGATTTACCTTCTTATTTACCTATTCTGCCCTTGTTAACAATATGGCTCTTACTTACTATTCTTTATCACATAAAACATAACATCTAGGCCTATGGTCTGTACAATTCCTTCAGCCATATCCTATTCATAAATTTAATTAAACAATTTTTTAACAATTATTAGGTAATGTTTGTTTACAATTCATTTCATTCTTTCTTATTTTTTGGGTGATAAACATCATCACACCATTTAAACTTACTTAATTGATTATCCCTTATAACCTGGGGTGTTTATTGATTTCATTTTTAATTTCTGTTTCTTAAATAATCTCTACCTTCTATCCATGGTAACACTAACTGTTTACCTTCCATGGGATTCTCCCTTTTAATTACTATTGTATCCCTCTCTTACAATTAAACTTAATTTTATTAATAACAAGATTCTTTTTTAAATAATAATGTCACCATCAATCTTCAGTGTTCATTACAGATTATTAAGTGTTTATATCTAATACTATTATTAACCAAATTCTCACTTGTTCACCATTAAATCGTTTAGTGTTTATCACTGATTTATTAACCGTTTTTTATCTATCATTAGATTTTCTCATTATTTTGGGGTTTTTACACTTTCACTTTTGCACTCCTTAAATGTTTATTTTAAGTGTTTATTAGTGGGTAATCCCTATAATTATTTTCTCTGTCACAATTTTATCAACTGAAAATGATATTGCTCAACCCATTTCGAATGTGGATTTAATTACCAAATTTCCAAGTGCCAAAGCAAGGAGGATAAATTTTATTTAAATTTATTTTTAGTGTCATTTATAATACAATTAAGCGAGCAAGTTTGTATAAAATCTTGGTCTTCTTCACAACTGATGGCCTTGCATGGTCCCTTTATAATTAGGTACATAGAGTTTTTAGTATTTGTTTATTATTTTTATTATCATTATCACAATAGTACGTAAAATACTATATAGAATATCGATATTCCTGTTTTTTTTTTACTTCCATGTTCCATAAGGAAATGGAAGTATGGTTATGGCGAAAAAAATCGTGTTCGAGATAACGGCAGATTCTGATTGTACTACCATCAAAACAAGAAAAAAAGTCATTTTTTGAAAAGTGTCTGTGTAGAATTTTTTCTATGGCAAACGATAACAGCCGCAAATTCAAACAGAATCAAATATTTTTTTGCATACAGCTATGAATTGCATAGGACTCAAAGCTTATTGGTTTTGGTGAAGATCGGTTAAGGGAAAGGGTAATGCAACGTTTTACATTTTAACAAGAGTAAAGTGCTTAATTTTGATAAATAAAGTATCCTTAAAAGAAGGTCATATTAATCCACTGTAGAAAGGTAGATGAAATATCTATAAATGAAAAGGGTAGTTGAAGGGGGAGGGGGTAATTTTTTTATAAATTAAAATGGTAGTTGATGATGGAGGAAGTAAATTTTTATAAGTTTTATATATGTACTACATTATTGACAACAAAGAAGTAGTTTCTGTGGAAACATTTCATTTCACTTTAAGAAAATTCTATATTTTTCATTTTAATTTAAATCACGTATGAGTGAAAATATATCGTTCCTGGCAGGCAAGCATATCTCAATTATGTAATGTTTACTTTTCCAAAGTTTTATTATTGTGATTACCGGAATAAAAAGGCCGGCAGTTCACACACACACACACACACACACACACACACACACACACACACACACACACACACACACACACACACACACACACACACACACACACACACACACACACACACACACACACACACACACACACACACACACACACACACACACACACACAATTCGCATTATTTCTGGCCTCACTCATGTTTATTTTATTATGTTTGCATGCTTTTTAAATGGAAAGTGCCGAAACCCACACCAACACAACGCGTGCAAGCCGAAAAGGTGGACATCGATTTGCTTCCTGTGGAACGTTGGGCAGTGTTGTTGTATTAAACCAATTAATACAATCTGTGTATTTATTTTTATTATTATATGAGAATTATAAACTAATATGTGCATGTGTATGTATGAAAAATATATACATTTTTTTTCTTCTTTGGAAAATTGTTTGCCCCTCCTTGAAAATATTTTGACCTCCCTGATGGCTAGTTATTTACTAGCCTGTGTGGAATATAGCGTTATGACATGGATCAGAATGGTGGGTGTTAAATTGGAGACACAAACGTATTAAGTAAGAAATGTTTTGCTGAGAAATTTATAATTATACGGGTGAACAGAATAGTCGTTCAGGAAATCAGAAGACAAATGGAAAGAAAGAAATCAAGACTCGATTTTAAAAGAGAAAAATGACTAGTATAGTATTGACAGGAAAGACTTTGATAACACTATAGACATCCCTCGGCCCCTCGCAGTGAGAGTCCAATTTCATTACAGGAATCAGATCGCAGCTACCTTTAGTACTCTTCATTCGACCTACAGACATTTTAGCCAAAAGTACAGTCCTTCCTCACGAAGGTTGAGGATAGTCTTAATCCACCTGACATGGTGGTACCATTTTACCTAATACATAATTTTTTCAGAACTCAAGCATGCACTTATTTAATTAATATTTAAATGATTTTAAATATAAATTTTAAGACATGGAAGTCATGTATGGTTCTCCGTACCGATTTTTTATTATGTTATCTGATTGTTTTTTATTTTTAGAATTATTCAAACTGAACCAAATGTTAAATACCAAATACTAATTAATAGTAATTTTGTTTATGTTGCAGCAATAGTGCAATATGAATAGCAACTTAATTTTGATTCAATAAACGTATTGATTTTTGAAAAGTTGGTGTTTTACTTAACAGAAACTGAATTATAATTGATTCGAAAGATGTTGACCAAAGGGTGCCGAACGGGATTCTCGTTCCACCCTAGTAAACGGCTAGGGCCGCCGCTGCGAGCAAGTGTTCCAACCTCGTATTTAACAGAGCTGCGAGTCAGTCCCCCATGTTTAGTAAGTTTTTTAAGATCCTTGTGTTTTGTCAAGCTTCGTTGTAAAAGAAAAGTCATTTTTATCGTATTATTCTATATTTTCGTAATAAATACTTATTTAAATTAAACAGTATTAACTGATTAATTAATGCATTGTTTTAATTATTTAATTATGTACTATATTATTATAACTATTGTGTTAGCTACTTTATTTTTTAGTTATGTGATAATTTTTAAGACCACAAGGTCTAAAAAAATTATTGAAACAGCGAACATGAATATAAGCTAACACAACTTTCAATATATCATTCTTTTTTTTCTGATGACGTAACTATCGGTAGCGTATTTATTCCCATAATTTTATCTCGTGCATCTGTTTTATAAACGCAGTTTCCATTCTCGAATTTGACCAGTGTCACGTAGGTATTGTACAAAACAGCAATTCCTGAAATCCCAGTCAGTTATCACTCAACGCAACATAGCAGCGTGTTTTCTTTTGGGCTACCTCGTCAAGGTCATTCAGACAACTGTATGATTTACATTGTGAGAAGGATAGATCTCACACTCTTAGTGTAGGGTATATAAGATACAGTTTATTACCAATACTTAATATTTTTTTACTCTTTTTAAGCTATGCTGGTGGAAAATCCTTTTCTTATTATTCTTCTATCATACGTAGACATGAAAAACAGTTTCAACTTTGGTCGTACTATTACGACAACGTTTAGTAATAGCTAATTAAAACTACGTAACAATGAAGAATTATGTTCTTGAACTCAGTTTTATTTAGCCCTACAAAATTTAATTTTGCACGGACCTTGAGTACCTGAGAACGTTTTGCATGCAACTTACTAAACAGAGAACGTCATCAGTGTTTACTATCATTTAGTAGAAGGAATCGGTGTATACAATAATAATAATCATCATCAGAGTTACTGTGTGAGTCAGTATTCAAATCATGCTTAGAACTTACCTATTAGGTCTAAACATGTAGCACTCAGACATCGTTTAATAACTTTTTTATTTTACATTTCCAACACGTATTTTTGATAAAAATTCCCATTAGTAAATTACAAGCGAAATATTTTTTAGCATAAATGAACTTGAAGGTGATATAATAACTTGCTTTATTAGTGTTATTAGGGTGTTTCGATGATTACTAAACGCGATTACGCGACTTCTAATGACTCCTGATGGTACCTTCTGATGCAATTTATTTTAACCATCTTGATTTTTTTCTAGTAGAATATTAAAATTGATGTTGGGTAACAGTATATAGAGAGTCACTACTTGTATTCTAGTTTTCATAAAAAACTTGAACAATCAAGCTTTTCTGCGTGTCTGTGTAACCTATAGGCCCAAAAGTGGCGCGGAAACAAAAAATTCATTAAACAGCTTTTTTTTCATAAAAAAAAATGTACATGCAAATATTACGTAGTTAAATATACGAAAACCATTTTTTAGGATTTCTATCTACAGGCTTTAACTAGATTTGAAGTGAAACATCTGTTCAAAAACTTGCTAAATCTGCAAATTTGTACATCGGCTTTGCAAGAAAGGGTGCTATGTATTTAATGCTTTCATTACAGAAAGGAGAAATGTAAGATTGTTTTGGAAATTAATTTATAAAAATTACAGATTTTCTTTGCAAAAAAGACTCTGCAAAACGATACCTAAATTAAAAATTATAATCGAAGTTTTTTGTTTCTACTCGTAATTTATAAATGTGTACCCGTCATATACGTAGAATCAGTAAAAACACGTTTTTTTTACCTTTGTAAAATGTAGGACACATGTACTATCACTATAATACTACTATATTACTTATGTGCAGACGCACGCACCCAGGATTTTTTTTGGGGGGGTTTGAAAATTTAGAAACAAGGTGCACAATTTTGGTTTTCCTCATTCTTTTCTTTACAAGCAGGGCTTTTTCCTGGAGAAACGATAATATGCAACTTATAAGCAGTCAATGTCAAAAGAACAGGTAAAAATTAACTTTGCGTCATAGAATTTCACTTTCACTCATGTACGTTCCACCTATAATGCTGCAAAGGCCTCTCTTACACATACTGCATGAGTTTGTAAGAATCATGAGTTAAAATCATGTTAACCACAGGGTTACTAATTTGCATATGCTTATTGAATAATTTAAATTACTTAATCAGTAGACGCCAACTTTATTGAAATAGTAATACAATAATATAGTAACTGTTAAAATAAACAGACATGAAACAGTTGCGCACTTTGTAGTGGGGATAAGGCGGGAACAATGTTATACAGGTGAGTAGAGAAAGGCCTTTTGAAAGTATTAGCCTTCTCCCTGAATGACAAGTCTACGTACGGAAGTTTTGATTTCGATTTCTATTTTGACACTACTAAACAGTACATATGGACGTTTTGTAAGACGAAACAAGCAATAGATACAACAGAGGTACCACACAAAGATTTCACCGAATTAGAAAATGTTTAACAATTAGTAGGCCTATTGCAATTATTTTGTAAACATTGAGTTGGCATGTTGTGTCTATTCCAGTCTTTCTCCAGATCTTCTAGTCGAGCCTAGAAATTAACAAACATTGTATATTTTGGAGTACATAATAGTTTGTGTACATGTTACGATTTAGGGAAAAACGTAATAATATCGGTAAAAATGAGTCTCTGACGAAACTTGTAATAAGCGAAAACTAGTTCACTGTACAAGGTAAAAGTTTAACATTCTTACCAATAAAAAATTATTAAAAATAATTCCGAGTCAGTAGTGATATATTTATAATTAGTTAATCAACGGACACGTCATGGACAACAAAATCCATGAATATAGTCAACATTACACTCGCAACTTAATTTGTTCGAATAAGTAACATCAACAACAGGTTCGAATGTGAAATGACTGTGTGTGTTTAAAAAAAAAAACAACAGATGTAAATTGTCCATAAAGAACAGGAGAGACAATATTAATAAAATAATTATACCAAAACTGTTTAAGTAATATAGCATTTAATTACTTACAACCAATTACAATTATGTAGCTCAATTCTTCCATCCCTCTAATGTTTCCTTCACTGTTATTATAACTCAAATCGTCTTCACTGCTGGTATCCCATTATTTATTAATTTTGAAACGAACTGTTACACTATACACTCTTTGGTCTGATCTCATGTAATCTTTTCAATTTTCATGACATGGTCACATCTTGATGTGCAATCTATGAAAGAAATACACTCAAATTCCTTTTTTGCTAAGTTTCTAACACTGTTGATGGAAAATTCACGTTTTTTTAGCACGCTTCTTCATGATTGCCTAAATCAGTTCTAGGATTAAGATCAGGAAGTCAGGATGATAGAGTGGAAGTTGTAAAATGTAATGTCCACGGTTTGCCAAAACAGTGGTTATTATAAAAGTTCTGTATGTTGGTTTACTTTGTTTAATTAGTGAATAGAGCTCAGGTTAAGATAAATGGACTAAAGAAATCCCATGATTCACTAACCAGTTAATCGTGTTTGTCTTTTTGTTAATGATGTTGCAGGTGGATTTATTTATTAATTGAAATTTTCATCCACATTTGTTCATATAAACGTGCCAAAAGCAATAGGAAACTTTTAATAGAATAACACATTAGAAAGTTAAGAGAAAATATATATGAAAATTACGGCAATTCAGAGAACGGCGTCTATGCACGTTTTTTTTACTGACGTTGAATTCAGTTTTGTCTGTATACTATGGGCCGCCGTTATACTCTGAATTGCTGTAATTTTCTTATATATTTTCTTTTAACTTTCTAATTTGTTATTCTATTAAAAGTTTCATATTGCTTTTGGCACGTTTTCATCGAAATCCTATTTGACGAATAATGTGGTTCAGACTAGATGCACTACTTTATAATTAATTCATCTCTTAAAATTGTTTAAATTACTTTGAATGTTGGTGTTTCCCCTTCTATGAATTGATATTCGTAAATAATTAATCGAATAGTACATTTGTCAAAATCATCTAAATCAGTTTGTATTTCTTTTGTTGAGCATTTTTTATGTGAAGTTCTGAAAGATTTTGTCAGCCGTATACGCGGATGCTTCTTTAATAATTCTAAAAACACTACTTATAGACACACCGCACGCCTGAGCTACCCTTTCCTATGACTTTCTTTCTGATATTCCCTTATCTTCCGATTTAATAAACTTGTACACGTTATACGTTATTTTCCATCTCTAACTATGTATGACTTTCCTTTGCTCTGAAGTTGAAAGGCCACCCAGATTGATCCAGTTCACTCTCCAAAACCGGAAAATATAGCAATATAGGCTACTAAACGATACGCTTTCTATGAAAACTGGTGTTTTTTTAAAAGAACGAAGACAATTACATATCATGCGCCGTTGGCAAAAGAACAGTTTATTCATGTCTGGTAAACTTAACTATGCTGAATTTTAGTTTATCATTTAGTAATAGTAAAAATGTTACTTTGTAAGAACATAGTAATTAACATATAAAGAAGGTACTATAATTATTACGTTCTTACTGTTGTACATGCATACGTTGATTACACAATTTTTTCCAAATTTTGGGGGGGGGTTCTAACCCCCAAAACTCCCCCTGGTTGCGCCACTGCTTACGTGCCAAAAAGTAAATTTTACAGTAGAAGCAAAATACACAGAGGCCTATTGAATCAAATTTAGAATAGTTGCTGTTGGCGTTTTGTTTATGGATACAGGAGTTTTAAAACAAAACAGCAGTAGACTTTAAAGGGTAAATACAAAACTTGTCATATGGAGTGAAGACACCACACATTACTTCTGCACAGCAAGTCTTACATTTCAATGACGCCAACAAGTTAAAACCGGCAACGTTGTCGGAAGTCAGATTAGCGATTTTCCGAACAACAACGTACGCACAAAGTGCGAGTTTAACGAAAAAATGTAAAATTTATATATCCGGATGTACAATTACAGGGTTTTGAACAGAGCCCAAATGGGAGGCAGTGTGAAAAAAATTTTCTTGAAAAAATGTGTATTTTTTCTTAATAAATTCTAAAATCAAATTATGAAAGTCAGGGTATAAGCCACACATTTTTATATATACTCTTATGAAAATTATGTATACTCCAAGATTTCAAGGAGATGCCAAAATGGAGGCATTTTGAAAGGACGGCTAAATGATAGCGGGATGTAAATATATATATTCAAACACTTTTTGCTACAGTCTGTTTCTTGATGTATATAAAGTATTTAAAATTTATATTTATATTACCTCAAGATATTATAACAAAATCAAAGCAAAATAAATTGAATTAAACAAATTAAATTCAAGGAAAAAATATATTTATTTAATTTTTTTTAATAAATATTTCACCAATAATACCTAAGGCTTATTAACTAATTACTATAGTAAATAACTAGTCAAATTGAATGGAACTAGTAGTTAAGCAACATATCAGATGATGTGACAGAAATAATTTTAATGTTAATAACCAGTTCTTATGTTATGTTATATGTTTAACTATGTTATAAAATCTATGTTGATGTTAGAAGAAATTTTTTTTTAAATGTTAGCCATGGAAGCATGGGATAGGACTAAATGGTTTGTTAAAAAATGTTAATGTAGAAGGAGGAGAGTAATTTGTAATTTTCAGATATTGGTATATTACTAATAGATATTAGTATTGAATAGATTGATGAAAAACAACACATTACACTGAAATTGGACAAATCCAAACTAATTACAAATGAACTGCAATTCCTGGGATTTATATTAACGGAGGACGGAATCATGACGTCACCAGAGAAGGTGGTTGCAATACAAAAATTCCCAACACCAAAAAACCTCAGGCAGCTCCAATCATTCTTGGGAGTCTGCAATTACTACAGAAAATTTCAGAACAATTATTCAAATCTAACAGCTAGATTCAAGCACCTATTGTCAACAAAACATAAATGGAAATGGAGTAAGGAGGATGATGAGACCTTTAAAATAATCAAAAACAAATTTCTGGATAAATTTATGCTTCACCACCCTGACTTCAATAGAAGATTTTATATTAACTGCGATGCAAGTGATGTGAGTCTGGGGGCAGAACTTTACCAAGAGGACAATATGGGAAACCATCTAGTATTGAGTTTTGCAAGCAGAACATTAACCTGCAGTGAACGCAACTACACAATGACGGAGAAAGAATTGTTAAGTGTAGTATTTGCATGTAATAAGTTCTGTACTTACATCCTAGGTTTCCCAACCACGATACGATCAGATCATAAGTCGATATCATTCTTGCAAAGGTGTAAATTGCATCATGGCAGGACCACAGAGTGGATATTGGCACTCCAAGAATACCATATCACATGGGAGTATGTCCCAGGTAAACGAAACACTGTGGCCGATGCCTTATCACGAATCAACCTGGGTAAGGGCTTTTTGACATGATAATGTCTTTTGGCTGGCCATCATTTGAAAATTTCTGTAACGCTGTAAACTGTAACGCATCACGCTGCATGACGTCATTCTTGCGTGACGTCATTGGGATTGTTGTAAATAAACGTTTGTTTTGATACGTCGCAATATATATAATGTGTTTAAAATAATATCACTGCAAACAATTAAACCAGATTTATAAAGCGTCCTGAAAGTTTAAAATCAAGTGTTAGCACAATTTACCAGCCGGGAATCGTTAACTAAAACCGCGACCGCTAACATGCTAACGTCGTCGCAGATTAAAGACCTAACAAGCAAACAACACTGCATAGCTGTAGATAGGTTATTGGGGTTATTGTCTCTAGTTAATGGTTGTCTTCGTATGTGATTCAGCTAACGATCTATTCATTAAAATATTTGTCATCGTAAATGCAAATCTACTGTTCTTTATATTTAATTACTCACCGCAGAAATGTGAAGTATAACACAGATACATAATGTCATTGGGATTGTTGTAAATAAAGGTTTGTTTTGTGTTGTGGTGAAATACACTGCTGCTGGTATATAGTAACCATAACGTGGCGACTGATTAAAACAGCGTTCGACAATGGATAGCAGCGACGAGAAGGCTCAGATCAAGAAACGACAAAATGCCGAGCGAGCAAGAAAGTATCGGGAACGAAAGAAGCTCGAGAAGGAACAGCAACGAGCGGTTGCTGTCGGCGGTGAAGCTTCAATACCAGCAGCCCCATCGCAACAAAAACGAAAACAAGATGACTTGTTGAGCGAAGAATTGAACGAGTACTTAATAAATACACCGTTCGCGTCGATGATGACTGAGCAGGAGAAAATCGATGCATTCTACAACATGAAACTATCAGAGAAGCGAAGGAAAACCAACGAACGAGTAAAACGTTGTAGATTGAATAAGAAACAAGATGACTTGATGCACGAAGAATTGAACGAGTACTTAATAAATACACCGTTCGCATCGACGATGACTGAGCAGGAGAAAATCGATTCATTCTACAACATAAAACTGGCAGACAAGCGAAGGAAGGCCAACGAACGAGTAAAACGTTGTAGATTGAATAAGAAAACTGAGATGGCAACGAAACGAGCGAACGAAGCAGCTGAATTCGAACAGGCAATCGCTGCGGTATCGCCAAAACGCTTAAAAAATTCAAGTACCGTCTGCCTAGTGGCAAAAGCTAAAGAGCATGATAATGTCTTTCGGCCGCCAGCTAAACTCAACATTATTATGGTTACTGACTGACTGATTGTTTCCTTTCTGCAAATGTTGCGTTTAGCTGGCGGCCGAAAGACATTATCATGCTCTTTAGCTTTTGCCACTAGGCAGACGGTACTTGAATTTTTTTGAGGTAGATAAAGAAGATATTGGGAAGATATATCATGTGTATGCAGAAAAGGAAGAATTAGCCAACCTATTGAAACAAATAAAGGACGAGCAAATGAAAGATAATAAATTCAAAACAATGACATGAAATTGTTACCCTATTACCAGATGTTAAATGAAATAATGTTTACCAAACCAAATACCGAGGACAACAGATGGAAGGTGTACATACCTAAAAATATTGAAACGCAAATAATATTGACTTACCATAGACTGTATGGACACGTGGGACCAACTAAAGTAACTAAAGCATTAGAGGAACACACCTACATAAAAGGAATGAATAAAAAGGTGAGATCAACGCTAAGGAAGTGTGATCTATGTCAAAAGGTAAAAGTAAACAATGAAAAGAAGGAGGGTGCACTGATCACAATAACATCGGAACGAAAATTAGAAAAAGTATTTTTAGATATTTGCAGACCTTTTCCACGGAGTGGAGGAAGACAACGTCATAAGTACATAGTTATTATTTGGGATCACTTCACAAAATACACCAAGCTGTATCAAATAAGCAGGGTAATAATAAACTTGATAATAAACCGATACATAGTAGAGATAGGGAAACCGGAATCAATAGTAACGGACCATGGAACCCAGTTCAGAGGGAGAAGATTGCGTGAGGAGATGACAAGCAGAGGAATAAAGACCTCTGTCTATCATCCCAGCAGCAATCCAGCAGAAAGAGTACTGCGAGAGGTAGGACAGATCCTACGAACTTACTGCCATAATGACCACAGAAGGTGGAGCGAATATGTGAAAGATACTGAAGAATTTCTAAATTTGTGTTACCATGACACATTAGTTATCTGTCTGTACCTCTAATACATATGAGACCACCACCAAGAGAAATAACTGAATTAATAACATTTCCAGAACAGCCACCAGAAGAAATAAATCTACAGAAGGTATTTAACAGGGTGCATCACCAAGCAAATATGAGAAGGAAGAAACAAGAGAAGAAGGGAATTCCCAACATAATATACAGAAATGGTGAAAAGATACTGATAAAGAACCGACAACAACCGAGTAGTACCGAGGGGATAGCAAAAAAGCTACTTCTGCTGTACGTAGGACCCTTCGTAATAAAGAAAGAGAATGGAAACAACACCTATGTTATTGGATACCTAAACAACAATAAGATAAAAGGAACTTATAATAAGAGCGAAATTAAAAAATTTTATGAATGAACATTGCAAACTAATTTTAACAGATTATTTTCAATAAACTCCTTTTAACAAAAATAATCATGTTTTGGTGGGGAGGTAATCTGAATCTGTAACGTGACAGAAACAGATGAGCCCATAGGAGTAAACTTAAGACAAACCCAATCGGAAAAAAGATGATAATAATAATAAAAAACTTAAAAAGTTAAAAGAAATAAAGAAACCAACATAACTAAGAAGTACAATACATTAGTTAATAAGAAAACTTTATATAAATTACCTTATAAGAAACCAGAATTGTGAACTATATTAAATAAGGAAAAGTGATACCAGTGTAAACTACAATAAATAAAGAAAAAAAAGTGAAGTGTAGAGGAAAAAAAGGAGTGAAGAAACACAAAAGTGAGAAATATAAAATGAGTACAAACAATCTTGGAAGGATAATGTTTAATAACCAAGGGTACTTACCTATTCATACATGAAGCATTAAGCTTATTATTGTTTTTTCATTTTTTCAGAATAATTTTGTTATCATAATAATCAATCAGTTGACGACCATAGTTGTCATAAGTTATAAGCCAGGTAAATAATTGAATCACAATTATTTTGGTGATAAACAATGTTATTTCTTTTAGGGAACACTAATACCTAAGGCTTATTAACTAATTATTATAGTAAATAACTAGTCAAATTGAATGGAACTAATAGTTAAGCAACATATCAGATGATATGACAGAAATAATTGTAATATTAATAACCAGTTCTTATGTTATGTTATATGTTTAACTATGTTATAAAAACTATTTTGATGTTAGAAGAAATTTGTTAAAAAATGTTAGCCATGGAAGCATGGGATAGGACTAAATGGTTTGTTAAAAAATGTTAATGTAGGAGGAGAGTAATTTATAATTTTCAGAGGAATTTTGTATTTAATTGTAAGATTTTTCAAATTAACTAAAAAACAAATACTATAATCAGAAGCAATACACAAACAACAAAACATAGCCAAGCAACAAATCACCTAAACATAGAAATTAATAGTTGTCTTGATTATTCATCTCTTCTTTCACAGCACTAACACTTAACTAAAAATGAACTTTTTTCATGTGAAAAACTTACTATTTTATCGGACGCGTTTCGGCTTAGTATCCGCCTTCTTCAGCTTTGGTAACAGACTGCCAGCATTTTGTAACGGTTGTGTGGAAGGTGAAGTGGGGGTGGTGTGTGGCGGAAGGGGATTGGCGCGGGGATTCAATTTATTGTTTGTTTTCTGTATAATTGTGTCAAAAACAATAAATTGAATCCCCGCGCCAATCCCCTTCCGCCACACACCACCCCCACTTCACCTTCCACACAACCGTTACAAAATGCTGGCAGTCTGTTACCAAAGCTGAAGAAGGCGGATACTAAGCCGAAACGCGTCCGATAAAATAGTAAGTTTTTCACATGAAAAAAGTTCATTTTTAGTTAAGTGATAGAAATTAACTTATAAAAAAAAAAAATTAACCAAAAGTGTAAAACACTAGGAATTATAATAGGTAAATCATAAAATTGCCACTTTTAGATTTTGTTTTCCCTAATAAATCAAAGGTTATGACCAATTCCAGAAGTATAATATGATTTTGTGATAGTCAAAAGACCCAAATGGCATAAACAGCATAATTTTGTAAAAACACAGAACATTTATTATGACACACACACAGGCCATATTTGGTATCATTTTAATTGTAATAAAACAAAGAATAACATGCTGTAAAGTAAATTAAGATAAACTATTTAACAAATAGAGAGTAATATGCACTAGGGTGTAAAAAATCATGTATTGTAAGAAGTATCAGGTCATGTGACCCCAAAATTCAGTCAAATTAGCCAATCAGAAATTCGAAAAAATTGGTCAAACTATTCAAATTCGAAAGAAAACGTTTACAGTGTATTGTTAGTACGAAAGAAGAACGGGTCAGCCCTATGTATGGCAGAATGAAAGTTTACTAAAGAATCAAACCTGAGTGTGCAAGGTTATAAAAAAAAAAAAAATTCAGAATTAATAAAAATAATAATAATAATAATAATAATGAAGATTTAAGAAGACAGAAAACCAATAATAAGAAACAAAAGAAGAAACACATAAAGGAACACAATAAGTATGCAAAACTAATAGCCGATAATATTTGGTCAACCAGCAAGTTGAGAAAACAGTTGTCATATAACCCAACATTATTGATCACACCACACTAAGAAAAAACATCACAGACACTATTAATTAACACTCCAGTGAAAGAAAACGAACAAATAACTATTATTTCAGTAAAAAGCTTTATATAATTCCATTCATATTAAGGGAAATTGGTGTATGAACTTTAATACAATAATGAACGTCTTGATGGCGGCCATGATGAAATACTTTAGAAGTGATGCTTTCATGTCAAACCAACCCACGCGGTGCTAGTGAGCTTCGGTAACTAAGTAGACATTATTTATACAATATTACTTAAACAAAATTCAGTTTCTCATGTAAATTTTGATAGAAATTAAGATTAAATTGTAAGTATTGTACTTTGCTACGGCATTTCTGACTGTTTTAATAGTTCAAAGAACCATAGAATTAATATAAGTGTTGTAAAAAATTTCAACACAACTAACGATTGTAATTCTCGACCCTAGAGACACAGTCGATGTAGTAAGTAAAATTTCAAATTTAAAAACAAATAATTAAATAAAACCCCAAGAGTTAATGCAGCAAAAGAGTTTTATTTATTAGATAAATATAATTTAATGAATTTCAGCATTTAATAACAGGAAGAAGACATAGTAAGAATTGAAATAACTTATTGAAGAAGGTGACTCACAGTTAGTCTACCATTGGGTGAATCGTTCCACAATCAAACGCAACATTACTTAATAATTATTCAAATTAGAATTTTACTGCGTTTGATAGGGATCATCTAGACTTCAACGAATTCTTAAGTTTTGAAGAACAGTGCATTAATTAATTGGGAAACCAAAATTAAACGAATAAACTAATTGAATTAAAGAAATTAAAGATACTTTCAAAAAAATTTGAAATTTTTTTTTATAATTTTTTTTTGTAACAAACAATAAATTTATTTTTAACACGGAGAATTTTTTAAACAACGACAAGTTACGATATATATTGTAATAAAACATATTTACAAATTTGTTTTTACAAATGTAGTGTTTTGTCCATTGGTGAAAAATTCCATACGTTGGTTGCGTCCAATTGTAATAAAACGTTTATAGATGAATGTTTTAATAAGCTCCACGTTGGAAACGCCAATTTGTAATAAAACCCACGATGCGTGGTAATTACAAATAATATATAACTTAATTGGTTAATAAAAAAATTTATTTTTTTTATTGGTTATTTTTCATGTCGTTAATTAATTTTAATTGATGTAGTTGTTTTTTAATTGTTTAGGTTCAATTAATAAAAAAATATACTGTTTAATGACTGTGTGTGTTCTGATGTAAAATTATTTATTTCTTCACTTCAAATAGATTATCTAAGCCGTATCGATTGCATGTAGCAACCAATTTAAAATCTGTTCTTCTCTTCTTCTAGCTCGTCTACTTAAGAAGTTCACTTTTTCTCTTAAATAATTAATGTAATTTAATTTAAGGCTTAGCTGATCAATAAAACAGTATTAAAACAATAAATGAGTTTATTCGTCAAACAATTATTTGAATTTGCTGCAACGGCTTGAATCTGATTCCATAAAAAGTTACAGTTCGATTATTTTATATATTCAAAATATTCAATGGCATTATTATATTATAAAGGTTCTTTTAACTGTAGAAATAGTCAGGAAAGGCAAGAGAATTCAATACTTACAAGGTATTAAAAAACATATTCATGAAACAGACAAAATAATAAATTGTAATGTATATAAAAAGTTGATATTACTATACTGTTGACTTCTCTGACGTCACTCGTCACGTTACCAGCATCCTCTTCGACTGGAATCAAAATGGCTGCCTTAATGAGTTGATCTGCGATGTAATTTCAGCTACGAGTTTTTTCTTCAAATAAATGTCTCCGTTGGTTATTTCCTCTCCAGTGATGTTGTTCTTGGACGATCCACGAGTTGTAGAGTGTAGTGTTGTTTACCCACTGGATTTTGGTTCGGTAATAGTAGTGTTATGTCCCAAAAGGTTCCCTTCATTCGGTGTACGTTTATCTGAGTTCAATTTGGTTCTTCTGTCGTGTCTATATGTAGTGACGGTTTAGTTTAATATTATTTAATTTAGGTTGAGGTCTCAGTGACTGATATTATATTATTTTCACTTTAATTTATCTTCTATTCATCTTTTTTTTGGCTTCGTCATATATCTCGGTTAGTGTTAGTAAAATTTTCGTTGATATTTCTCTGAGAAGTCTTTTGACACGTCTATCTCGTTTGGCTTTTAACAATCAACTAACTGATTTTTGTTCCTTCATATATAAGATTTATAATATTTCGGTATCATTTCTCATTGTTCAGCCATCAGCTGTTGTCTTTGAATTCAATCTTATATATAAAAAATATTGACATTTTTATGTTTAAATGGCTATAAATTACTTGTTTAGTACCTTTATGTAATTTTAATTATATAACAATATTCCTGATTTTATTTTATACAATTTAATACTAAATTTTCCCTATTTTGGTTTGAATTATGCTTCTTAATTACATTCTTTGAAATTTATCTGTAGGCCTGATCTTGACTTACAGAATTACCTATAACATGGTTTAAAATATATTTTATGTTACAATTTATTTTTCACTCGATTCCTAATTAAATGTCTGTAATTTACCTAATTTACATCTGGCTATTATTTTAAACATTTAACAAATCATTTGCATTTTACTAGTACACTTTACTGATTATGGCCTTACCTAATGGTACAAACACCTAATTTAAGTCAATTTTACATGTTGATTCGTCTCATTACTATTAAAGGTCGTGGTTATTATTATGATAATGTATTTGTATATTGAATAGGGTAATTTACATCAAATTAGTCTAGGTTCTATTAACTTGTATTCTTTGATTAGATTTATATGGTCAAATGTGAATTTGTCTTGGTCATCAATTTCCAATTTTCCTAGCAAAGTTATTATTAATTCATCTTATTAGTTTCATATTTTTTTATCCACTATTTCTGGTTTGTTTGAACTATTAATTTGCCTTTCCTTACTTTACAAAATATAACATTAATTAACATGATTAAAATACAATAAATTCTTACATTCTAACATCTAGCATTTACTAGTATCAACACATCTTGTATGGTATTCACAAACAATAATAACATAAAATAATTATGAAAATAAATACAGTAAAACTTTATATTAATAATAGTCCTTTTGTTGTCCTTTTTGACAAATGGTTTGGGGTGTTCCCCTTAATCAAATCTATTTTAATTATACTTAATTGTTTACATTATTTTCAATTATATGTATTGGATTCTCTTATTTGGGCTAGTCATTTCATTTAAATTGATATAGTTAATATAATTTTATTTCTTTTGAATTATTTATTTGCTGCTCTAGAGGTTTTTGTCTTTATAATAGATCTTTGGGTATCTGGATTATTATTTCCCTTTAATTCATTAGTCCTGGGCTGTTACTCCGTACTGTTTCCTATTTTAAAAGTGTCATTTCTATTTTATTTGTTCCAAACTATTATTCATTATTATTACATATCTTGCTAATTGTCATGTTCATTTATTATTCCTGGGCTGTTACTCTTCACTACTTCATATCTTAGAAATTGTCATGTTAATTTATTTGTCCAGGGCTATTACTCTTCACTACTCCATATCTTAGAAATTGTCATGTTCATTTATTTGTCCTGGGCTGTTACTCTTCACTACTCCATATCTTACTGGGTCTACTAATTATTGTACTGATATGATACTCTTATTATTTATTTTTCAACACTTTATGGCTATGATTTGACTACATATAATTCCTTTGAATCGACTTTTCTAGTTCTGTTAAGTTCTTTTATTTATAATTGTAAATACTTTTCTGTTGATTTTTATTTAAGTTGATATTATTCCTTCTAGATGACTTCTTCCCTTCCTTTCATATATTATCTTATTTTGTAGAACAAGGTAAAAACTTTGTTGTGCTACAAATGCCCCCCTATAAATGTGATTAGTTCAGCACATACTTTTAGTTTGGGTGAACTAATTGCTTCTGATATCCTTCTTTATTCTATTCTTCTTGGCTTCGTTTACCCTGATATACCTGTTTCCTTTGGTTGAGCTCTAAGTTGATATGCATTTTTTTTTCTTTACTTTTATTCTACTCTTATGAGATAGTTCTTTGTAATCTGATTCATCGTTTTATTATTTAATATATCTATATTTTTCCCTTCTTATTTAGTGTTTCTTCATTTATATATTTACTCCCTAACATTCCCTAACATGTGAGCTGGAACAGTTCAGAGTGCCACTTTTTCGGCTTCATTGCTCTGCTGACCAATACATCACTTCTTTGAGTTTGTGACTTACCTATCGATCACATGTATTATTATTATTATATTTCCAATTAATTGTTACTTACCGTTACGATAACTCTTACGGGGTCACAGGATTCGGTCACATGTACCTAGATACAAACATGGTCTATAGGTTACGCAAAGTACTGACACAACTCATTTTGGAAGAGAATTAATATTTATTATTAATTAATCTTGACTGCTTGTAAACTCATTAAAATTCATTGAGATACATTGCTGCAAAGTGGTGCAACACCAACATAACACTTAGGAACTACAGCTTACCTTATTATTTCACAAGACACAAATGCAAATATCAAATAAAAACACAAATATACACAAAAGCTGCCCAGCTTTGCACACTCTCCCATTCATTCATATTTTAAAGAAACAAGAACCCCTTAACACATTTTCGTATAATAATGCCCCCACCTCGACCACGCGGTCATAGCGCCCGTACTAAGTCCCCGTTCAGGTGTCCGAAAGATATACGAAACTATTAACTCTTTTATGCTCACTCCTGACTATTGTTAATCCCTTTAAACACTGTTGATTACATTCCAAATTTTAACGGTGAGGTCGGCCGACCTAAAGAAAAAACTGTTAATGAAATTCAGATGAACCGCATGCGGTCGGTTGGTAAGAGGCACTGGGCAGAAGTTTGTTCTCTGTTCCCTCTCCACAGTTTTCAATACGGGAATTCACTGCCTTGGGCGTGTCGCCGAAGCTTCGGCCCATGCTATGCATGTTGTTTTTTGAGTCAATGTTGCATATGATCTTCTATAGGCATTGGCTGACGTCATTTAAGTGGGCCGGACGTTTAAGTGAAGCCAAAGGGACGATGAATAATTTTACGCTCTAGCCATCTTGGTTTTAGTCGAGAGCGTCCTTGTGAGCGCGTGCGGGTGTAGTTGCGCTTGAGCGTTGACACACATGTACAGAGTTCTTAGAATTTTGGTGGAGGTGCGAATTCCTCTGCCGCATTACACCACTGAATTTGCGTCTTATTGCTTTGTTTCCAACTGTTCTGTTTCTCAACACTGGTCTGTTATACGGACAAATACGTTGCACAATAATACATTTATTTTGCAATATTTTATCCAAACCCGCCCGAAAATGAACTGAATAAAATTATATAATTGCCCCAAACGATTAAAATAAAACACCCAAAAATTGACCCGCTACAATACCCCCTCGATGAGAATTCTACTGTTCACGACAGAAGAAATCTCATCGATAACCCCGAAGAGGACCGGTGAGGAACTGGTGCCAACAACCCCCTGGTTCTTAATCTCATGGGTACACGACCCCCCTGGCTCAGAGACCATGGACTCATCTGAACGAGATCACTGGACTTCTCCGTAAGAGATCCCAACACCGAGAAATCGAGCAGACTCGCACCATAGCACGCCTCGCCTTTTACCATGCTACCCCCAAAAATCCTCAACCCCTGGCTAAAATTACTCCAGCTCCTCCGCCGATATGTTTCCCCTTTTTGCAAGCTGGGCTGCCTTTAGCAAATACTGGGCTCACACACACTCGCATTACATGATACCATAACACATAAAAAAAATAAAACTTTCTTTTAAAATTTATCAAAAATTTAAAAAAAATCAAAATTCAAAAAAAAAAAAATAATCGTTTATCAAAAAATTCTCTTCCTCTTTTTCTCTTTTTTTTTTCTTTAACATGACTACCTAGACATTTCTACTAATATAAACACCTCCTTACTCTAACCTGAGAACCACTTATAGTCTACCAATACAACACAATACAATAAAAGAAACATGGTTAATGCACATATAATAAAATCCTTATCTGAAATAGTCATTTGCTGGCAGGCGAAAAATCAAGTTTTTTTTTTTTTTCAATAAAAAATTAAAATTTTCAAAAATTTTAAAATTCAAAAAAAAATTTAAATTTATTCATTAAAAATTTTATTAAATTTATTTATTAAATAACATATTTATTAAAATTATTCAAATATTGGTTTGAATTAATTAAACAAACAAATTAAAATTGGATTCCTACTATACAAGCTTAGTAGGTGTATGACCTCATCAGCTGATCATAACTAGGTCAAGTCCAAAACCCTTGACCTACATATGTTATATATATACTTCTGAAAATACACTGAACATCTGTAATATCCTACCTTGAAATACAAAACATAACAAAACAAAATATTTAAAACAAACAAAATATTAATATAATAATCAAGTTGACATTTAAATTATTTAAAATAAACAATTTTTACTTGTATCTTGTTTTCCAAACTTTATCAAAATTCTGTCACTGGTTTAAAAAATAAAAATTTTGTATCTTTATCATAAATCACTCTTTTTGCTTAACCATCCTACTCTTCAATTAACAATCTCGCTATACTTTACTGTGGGTGATATAAATTATTTATTCTCGTTTTTCTGTATTAGATCTGTATGCATATATAAACTTTCTCCCTCTGATTCTAATATTCATCAACTTTAACAACCATGACACCCATCTCTATCAAAATCTCTAATAATCAGGACACTCTAAACCCCAACTTATCATTTAACACAATTCGCCACCTTCTCCCAATATAAAATACTCTCTAACCCTTTGTATATAGGATACGTGTTTCCCCTACCCAAAAAACTCAATTCCCTTATCTGGCGGCCCGGATTCTACCTAAGGCGGCCCCTTCCCCACTAAAATCTATCCCTATCCCGTCCCAACCCTTGTTGCGGACTCCTACATTACACTACCCTCTAATACAAAATTGCCATCCCCAAAAATCTCAATCTCATTACATTACTACAAATACACAAAATAACCTCATTAACTATAAAAACAACAATATATCACTCAAAATCTACATAAAGTCTCCATTACCACTGTGTCAACATTAATACTTCACCAACTCTGTTACATTACATTAACTCAAAAACATTACATCATATTCATCTCTATCATTTCACATTCAACTTTTAATTCAATTTGGACAGGTCTACGTGCCCCATAAAACATTTATCACCCATGAATTATCTTTTATTAATTTGCATAAATTATTGTTATTTTATTCCTCATATTCTTTTTATCTTTACTTCAAAATATCTGTAATACGTTAAACATTAATTACTTGTAACATTTACAAACCAATATACCAGTGACGTTATTGCTGATCAGCTGATCCTCCTAACACAATGAAAATACATCTCAAATTTGAACAAATTACATGGAATATACATATTTATTTATCATCATATCTCAGTTATTATTACCCTTTAAATCATTATCTCAAGTTATTTTCATTATTGAAGTTAAAATTCGTTCCATTAAGTTAAACATTTGTGTACATTTTATTATATTTGACTTGTATCATAAAAATTTTATACTTGCAGTCCATAATTCATATACTGACATACACAACTATATACACCATACACCACTACTCCAAGTAACCTCTGAAACATTTAACAAAAGTTATTTCAAATCAACAATTCATCATTTAATTACCAACTTCACTTCTCGTTAAACCATTTAAATTCATCAGAAAATTCAATTATATAATCTTTGAATTAATCCAAATATTTAAAACATTTCAAATTATTAAAATTAAATTAATTAAACATTTACAATTAGCCAATTAGTTTTCAAAATTAATTCGGTTATTTGTTTAAATTGCAAATATTAATATTATTATTACAACAATCATCTACACACACATTGTTTACTTAACATTCTACAATACACACAAATGAATTTAATATTATTTACAAAATATGCGTCAAAACTGTTCAAGTGTATCTCACTTCCGATGTCCAAATCAGCAAGGTCATTACCAATAATTTACAATATTTAAAAATGTCCCAACACTGATCTGTTAGCTCACCCACCATCGTCATATACATATCTAGTGTATTTGTAACATTCATCATTTTTATCAACATACAATTTGTTATCATTACTATCATAATAATCCATCAATTCTATTTCATCCATTATACCATTATACCTCATGTCAACATCAGTTAGGATTGTCCCGTCTATATCAGTGTTATTTGTTAACGTCAGGTAAATCGTTTTCTCATTTTTGTATTCCTCAACTACTGCGTCAGGTAAATCATTATAGTCAGGTAAGATATTATCAAAATTATTCTCTATCTCTCTTTCAACAGGTACGTATTTCACATGATTCATCATCACCCCTTCTAATATTTTTCTCAATTCATTATACTTTCTTTCTAACTTATATAGTTCTATTGCACTCTCAATACATAACTCTCTTTCTTCATAGCACCACATCACACTCTCACAATTATTACTGACAGAGGGTACAACATTATACAACATTACTTCATTTAACAATAAGGGTCTCTTGCCCTGAAAAAACAACATTAAATCATCATCATCATTATAAACAATAAGGGGAAAATTTGCCCTCTGTCCCCATTCAATTACTACATTATCCTTCCACTCTCTCTCTACTTCATAAACACTCATTAACATTTCATTATCGCATTCTAAAACTTCATCAGTACTATTTGTTATTATATTTTCATCATTTGCTTCTACATTATTCTTCACCCCCACTATACTCTCAGAATTGTCTACTATTTCGTCATTTTTACATTTTGTCATATTTAAAACATTGTCACCTAATTTCTCAAACTTCTGTTCTAATTTATTTAAACTGTTTCTTATTGTTTCGTTAGTGCTTTCTAAATGTTTATTAATTTCTTGTATTTCATGTTTCAACTCATTATTCTGATTTTTTAATACATTGAATTTAGCGTCAGAATCATTCTTCTGTTCATTATTTTGTTCTAAAAGTAATTGTAACATACTCATTACCTCACTATTAAATTGTTCGTTACATTTTGTTGAAGTCGGGGTTAATTGCACACCCGAATCTTCAGTTACACTACTCTGGTCACTCAAATTTATCTCTGCTTTCTCTTGACTCGCACTGGGAGTCGAATGTATTTCAAAGTTACTAATGTCTGAGTCGTCGAAATTTTCGACGCTATTTTCATTTATTTTATTCTCGTCACCTGACATTTTGTATTGTTAATGTAAATTATATAAATTGCTTAAACCAGAATAATTAATTAAATAAATACAGTAATTATTTAAATTTTGTAATCTACTGTTAGGTTACTCAGCTAACCTAGAACATGCTTGTATCCATGTCGATGCGGAATTCAATTAATTAATTATAATTAATTCAATTCGTGCCTGTTTCGTGGTGCCATTGTGACTTACCTATCGATCACATGTATTATTATTATTATATTTCCAATTAATTGTTACTTACCGTTACGATAACTCTTACGGGGTCACAGGATTCGGTCACATGTACCTAGATACAAACATGGTCTATAGGTTACGCAAAGTACTGACACAACTCATTTTGGAAGAGAATTAATATTTATTATTAATTAATCTTGACTGCTTGTAAACTCATTAAAATTCATTGAGATACATTGCTGCAAAGTGGTGCAACACCAACATAACACTTAGGAACTACAGCTTACCTTATTATTTCACAAGACACAAATGCAAATATCAAATAAAAACACAAATATACACAAAAGCTGCCCAGCTTTGCACACTCTCCCATTCATTCATATTTTAAAGAAACAAGAACCCCTTAACACATTTTCGTATAATAATGCCCCCACCTCGACCACGCGGTCATAGCGCCCGTACTAAGTCCCCGTTCAGGTGTCCGAAAGATATACGAAACTATTAACTCTTTTATGCTCACTCCTGACTATTGTTAATCCCTTTAAACACTGTTGATTACATTCCAAATTTTAACGGTGAGGTCGGCCGACCTAAAGAAAAAACTGTTAATGAAATTCAGATGAACCGCATGCGGTCGGTTGGTAAGAGGCACTGGGCAGAAGTTTGTTCTCTGTTCCCTCTCCACAGTTTTCAATACGGGAATTCACTGCCTTGGGCGTCGTCGCCGAAGCTTCGGCCCATGCTATGCATGTTGTTTTTTGAGTCAATGTCGCATATGATCTTCTATAGGCATTGGCTGACGTCATTTAAGTGGGCCGGACGTTTAAGTGAAGCCAAAGGGACGATGAATAATTTTACGCTCTAGCCATCTTGGTTTTAGTCGAGAGCGTCCTTGTGAGCGCGTGCGGGTGTAGTTGCGCTTGAGCGTTGACACACATGTACAGAGTTCTTAGAATTTTGGTGGAGGTGCGAATTCCTCTGCCGCATTACACCACTGAATTTGCGTCTTATTGCTTTGTTTCCAACTGTTCTGTTTCTCAACACTGGTCTGTTATACGGACAAATACGTTGCACAATAATACATTTATTTTGCAATATTTTATCCAAACCCGCCCGAAAATGAACTGAATAAAATTATATAATTGCCCCAAACGATTAAAATAAAACACCCAAAAATTGACCCGCTACAAGTTCAGAGGAATTATCATCTCTGCTCAATAATAAAAAACTGGTGGAATTATCTACATCCAGTTATTAAAAATATCAATTATAATAAGTAGTCCATTTTGACTATTAATAAATATACTTAGATTCATCACTTCATAATTATTCAGATTATTTAATATTTCTATCCATATGGTTATTCTTACATTTCAAAGCTCATTCTATATTACTTATCAATAGGTATTTGGCATAATATCCATTTCAGCCTTTCTTTTGTGAAATTCTGCGATTTTAGTTAGTTGTTTTCACAGACTGTTTCTTGTTTACATTTTGGGTAGCACATGTTTATGTATATAGTTTTTTTTTCATTTGTTGTTTCATTAATTAGTTTATTGCTCATGGCATAATATCTGGTTTTAATACCTTTTCCTTATCTGTTTTAGTTAACTGGTTCTCCTCTTTATTCTTCGATAATCTTATTTTTGGTTCAGGGGTGTCATCAACTTATTACATTGAAAATATATACAATATCTGGATTCTTATTTACCTTTTTACTTTAAAGTCCTGTAACATTTTTGTTTCGACGAGTATTTCATTTATATCGTTGTCTTGAGTAGTCACTGTTTAGCCTTCATTATTGTTATAAAATTTTTTCTTTTGTAAAATTATTTCATTCAATTTCTTTAATGTTGTTGTACTTATTATTTTTTAAACCTGAGGTATCTTCTTTCATTACTTCTCCTTATTAATTGATCCAAAACCAAGTTCTTCTGAAATATATTCTGTAAACTGTTCTTATTTATTTTAATATTGAGATAATTTATTTATTTTCCCTTATCATTTTATTTAAAATAATTTCTTTGATATTAACTATAAGATGTCCTTATTTATTCTTAGAATTTAGATGGTATTTATTTATTCGCTTCAAAATATTTCTCCTAGATAATCTATAAGATCTCCTTACTCCATTTAGAATTTTTGTGGTATTTATTTATTCGCTTCAAAATATTTTCTCCTAGATAATCTGTAAGATGTCCTTACTCCTTTTAGAATTTTTTATGTTATTTATTTATTCGATTCAAAATATTTTCTCCTAGATAATCTGTAAGATGTCCTTACTCGTTTTAGAATTTTGATGGTATTTATTTATTCGCTTCAAAATATTTTCTCCTAGATAATCTGTAAGATGTCCTTACGTATTCTTAGAATTTTGATGTTATTTATTTATTCGATTCAAAATATTTTCTCCTAGATAATCTGTAAGATGTCCTTACTCATTTTAGAATTTTGTTGGTTCTCCTTCATTAAAATATTTTTTATTATTTTCATAAGACCTCTTGGTTTTGTTTCTTTATTTTTCTTATTCCTATTATTTTTCTTCTCTTTCCAACGGGTTTTTCTGCAATCGGTTATCATAACATCCGTCCCTTTTCTTGATGGTGTGTAGTATTTAATTTAGCTGTGGTCCATAATCTCAGTTGCCCTTATTGTCCGGACTACCATTGTCTTCATAATTATTTCTTTCCTTGTGACATTTCTCGCTTCTTCCTCGTATTTCATTTTTTCTTTTGTTATCCTTTCGCTTGTTTCAAATCTTATTTGAATCATTTTATTATATGGTTCATTAAACCAGGATGTCACTGGTACATCAATGATTAATGATAATACTGATGTTTTACCATATATTTCTATTTCTGTTGTATTTAATTCATCTATATTCCCTTTAAAATGGTAACATACTGTTTTATTGTAAATTATTTTTGAAATTTGTTTTGACCTGCTTCTATAATCTATGGAATTCATGATGTCTTTTTCACTGGTCATTGGTACATCCATGATTAGTGATCTCACGGATTTTTTATAATATATTTCTATTTCGGGTATATTCCTTTCGAATATTTTCATTAAGTTCCTTCTATAATTCTTCACATTCATTTCTTCTCGGTGATTGATAATTGAGAGATTATCTATGTTAACTAGACCACTCCTAACCATATCCAATTCTTCCCATGTATTTTTTAGTTTGTTGGGACGTATGATTCCTCTTTCTGTCGTTTTCTTAATTATTTGGTTCTTCACTCCATTATCTTCTATTTTCTGACTCAGATGCTCGATGTTTTTATCTTTTGGTATTTCTTCTGTTCCCGGTTTTCTATCATTTTTTACTTCTTCCCTCCACAGTTTACTATTATTCATTATCTCGTCCATTTTCCTAGAATGATCATCTGTTATCTTACTCTGATATTCTAGTTTCTCCATCATAAGCCGGAACATTCCCATCATGGTTTCCTGCATTGCCACATTCTCTGTTCGTATGGGTTTTTCTGGATGTTCCTCTTGTTGTTGTATGGGTTGGTTAGTTTCCGCCGGGGTTAATATAATCTCCCTATCTTCCACTGGATTCTCCTCCTTGCCCTCTATGTCTGTCTCCTCCTCGGGTTCTGCCGCCCTTTTCTTGGACGTCGCTCTCTTTGGCATTTCGATCGCTTTCCTGACTTGTTAACAGCTGCCAAGCTAAAATAGGAAATTGAGCAACTTGTTCTTCTTATATAGGCCTACCAATTCCTATTTTAAGCCCCTAAAGTTGAGCGCCGATTTGTAATAAAACAAATTTACAAATTTGTTTTTACAAATGTAGTGTTTTGTCCATTGGTGAAAAATTCCATACGTTGGTTGCGTCCAATTGTAATAAAACGTTTGTTATTGATGAATGTTTTAATAAGCTCCATGTTGGAAAAGCCAATTTGTAATAAAACCCATGATGCGTGGTAATTACAAATAATATATAACTTAATTGGTTAATAAAAAAATTTATTTTTTTTATTGGTTATTTTTCATGTCGTTAATTAATTTTAATTGATGTAGTTGTTTTTTAATTGTTTAGGTTTAATTAATAAAAAATATACTGTTTAATGACTGTGTGTGTTCTGATGTAAAATTATTTATTTCTTCACTTCAAATAGATTATCTAAGCCGTATTGATTGCATGTAGCAGCCAATTTAAAATCTGTTCTTCTTTTCTTCTAGCTCGTCTACTTAAGAAGTTCACTTTTTCTCTTAAATAATTAATGTAATTTAATTTAAGGCTTAGCTGATCAATAAAACAGTATTAAAACAATAAATGAGTTTAGTCGTCAAACAATTATTTGAATTTGCCGCAACGGCTTGAATCTGATTCCATAAAAAGTTACAGTTCGATTATTTTATATATTCAAAATATTCAATGGCATTATTATATTATAAAGGTTCTTTTAACTGTAGAAATAGTCAGGAAAGGCAAGAGAATTCAATACTTACAAGGTATTAAAAAACATATTCATGAAACAGACAAAATAATAAATTGTAATGTATATAAAAAGTTGATATTACTATACTGTTGACTTCTCTGACGTCACTCGTCACGTTACCAGCATCCTCTTCGACTGGAATCAAAATGGCTGCCTTAATGAGTTGATCTGCGATGTAATTTCAGCTACGAGTTTTTTCTTCAAATAAATGTCTCCGTTGGTTATTTCCTCTCCAGTGATGTTGTTCTTGGACGATCCACGAGTTGTAGAGTGTAGTGTTGTTTACCCACTGGATTTTGGTTCGGTAATAGTAGTTATGTCCCAAAAGGTTCCCTTCATTCGGTGTACGTTTATCTGAGTTCAGTTTGGTTCTTCTGTCGTGTCTATATGTAGTGACGGTTTAGTTTAATATTATTTAATTTAGGTTGAGGTCTCAGTGACTGATATTATATTATTTTCACTTTAATTTATCTTCTATTCATCTTTTTTTTGGCTTCGTCATATATCTCGGTTAGTGTTAGTAAAATTTTCGTTGATATTTCTCTGAGAAGTCTTTTGACACGTCTATCTCGTTTGGCTTTTAACAATCAACTAACTGATTTTTGTTCCTTCATATATAAGATTTATAATATTTCGGTATCATTTCTCATTGTTCAACCATCAGCTGTTGTCTTTGAATTCAATCTTATATATAAAAAATATTGACATTTTTATGTTTAAATGGCTATAAATTACTTGTTTAGTAACTTTATGTAATTTTAATTATATAACAATATTCCTGATTTTATTTTATACAATTTAATACTAAATTTTCCCTATTTTGGTTTGAATTGTGCTTCTTAATTACATTCTTTGAAATTTATCTGTAGACCTGATCTTGACTTACAGAATTACCTATAACATGGTTTAAAATATATTTTATGTTACAATTTATTTTTCACTCGATTCCTAATTAAATGTCTGTAATTTACCTAATTTACATCTGGCTATTATTTTAAACATTTAACAAATCATTTGCATTTTACTAGTACACTTTACTGATTATGGCCTTACCTAATGGTACAAACACCTAATTTAAGTCAATTTTACATGTTGATTCCTCTCATTACTATTATAGGTTGTGGTTATTATTATGATAATGTATTTTTATATTGAATAGGGTAATTTACATCAAATTAGTCTAGGTTCTATTAACTTGTATTCTTTGATTAGATTTATATGGTCAAATGTGAATTTGCCTTGGTCATCAATTTCCAATTTTCCTAGCAAAGTTATTATTAATTCATCTTATTAGTTTCATATTATTTTATCCACTATTTCTGGTTTGTTTGAACTATTAATTTGCCTTTCCTTACTTTACAAAATATAACATTAATTAACATGATTAAAATACAATAAATTCTTACATTCTAACATCTAGCATTTACTAGTATCAACACATCTTGTATGGTATTCACAAACAATAATAACATAAAATAATTATGAAAATAAATACATTAAAACTTTATATTAATAATAGTCCTTTTGTTGTCCTTTTTGACAAATGGTTTGGGGTGTTCCCCTTAATCAAATCTATTTTAATTATAATTAATTGTTTACATTATTTTCAATTATATGTATTGGATTCTCTTATTTGGGCTAGTCATTTCATTTAAATTGATATAGTTAATATAATTTTATTTCTTTTGAATTATTTATTTGCTGCTCTAGAGGTTTTTGTCTTTATAATAGATCTTTGGGTATCTGGATTATTATTTCCGTTTAATTCATTAGTCCTGGGCTGTTACTCCTTACTGTTTCCTATTTTAAAAATTGTCATTTCTATTTTATTTGTTCCAAACTATTATTCATTACTATTACATATCTTGCTAATTGTCATGTTCATTTATTATTCCTGGGCTGTTACTCTTCACTACTTCATATCTTAGAAATTGTCATGTTAATTTATTTGTCCTGGGCTATTACTCTTCACTACTCCATATCTCAGAAATTGTCATGTTAATTTATTTGTCCTGGGCTATTACTCTTCACTACTCCATATCTTAGAAATTGTCATGTTAATTTATTTGTCCTGGGCTGTTACTCTTCACTACTCCATATCTTAAAAATTGTCATGTTCATTTATTTGTCCTGGGCTGTTACTCTTCACTACTCCATATCTTACTGGGTCTACTAATTATTGTACTGATATGATACTCTTATTATTTATTTTTCAACACTTTATGGCTATGATTTGACTACATATAATTTCTTTGAATCGACTTTTCTAGTTCTGTTAAGTTCTTTTATTTATAATTGTAAATACTTTTCTGTTGATTTATATTTAAGTTGATATTATTCCTTCTAGATGACTTCTTCCCTTCCTTTCATATATTATCTTATTTTGTAGAACAAGGTAAAAACTTCTTTGTGCTACTATATATATATATATATATACTGTATCAGAAATGTGTTTAAAATGTTTTATGAAAAATTTATACTTTGATCATCAGTGTTCAAAATGGATTTATTGATGAATAATATGTACACAGTGTTTATGTTTTATTCCATTGCTTATCTTCTTATTAGATTGCATAGATAAGACATTCTGCTGGGATAAATTACCGTTACCTAAAATGAGACAAAACCTTATCTTTTTCTCATTTAATTCCGTCACAATTTCTATTACACATGGATTCTTCTGATTACCTAATGACTTTTTCTGGTTTAATATTAAACAGTGAGAATGCAAGAGTAAAGACTACATTTAATGTTTATTGTCTTTGAGATGTTTCTAGCAAATCTAACTGAACTGTTCATCACTGTCATTGTCATTTTCACCAATCTTATTATGTTATTGAATATTTTTAGTTATTTCTCTACCGTATAGAGCTCATTCCTATTAACACTGTCATAAGCAGCTTTGAAGTCTGTGAAGTATTAAATCTACAATTAGCCTTTTCAAAATCCATATGTACCTCTATAGTCTATATTTTTAACATAAACAAGAGGAATACTTAAGGTTTCATATTAATGTTTTCCTGAACGTTTCTTGTATTTTATGAAGTCTAAAAAAATAAAAACTGTTTTGATGCTGTTCTGTTTTCACTGTACAGTATTTGCATCAAAAAATTTATATGGCCATAATTAAATTAATTATATTTATAGTTTTTTTTTTAGTGTGGAACAGCATTATTTATAAAACCTCTTTACTCTTTATTTAATAGTTTATATAATACCATAAAAAGCATTGTGCTGGATTCCATCTTCTTATGTATAACACTTGTGTATCTGTAAAACAATTTTTAATTAGAAATGCTTACTCTTCATGTGACTTGTTTCGCACTTACTAAACGTTTTGTGTGTTGTGAAGGTAAATCTTAATTATTTTCAGAATTTGTTTGCATTTGGAGATAAAGATGGAAAAGGAATGGAAGCTAAACTGCAGCATCCATTAGGAGTCACTTGGAGTCATCTGGAACAAATGTTGTATGTTGCAGATTCATACAATCAAAAGATTAAGGTTATTGATGTGGAAACAAAATTTTGCAGTACTGCACACATAAATGGTAACATTGAGGTAAAAAGAAATGTTAATTTTTGACGCACTATGTTATAGAATCTTTAATTTTTCTAAAATACTTATATAACTTTCTCCTAAAGTCTAAGAACGTGGTTTTAATTTTTTAGGATAAAATACTATTTCTTTGCACTAAGATTAATTATTTATATATTAGCATTCCTTTGTTATTTGAAATACTTTATTATTCTAAAGTCATTTGGATTTATAGAAATTACTTAAATTATGTATAGTTTCTGTTAATTTCTATTTTGAATATGTCAAATTATTCTTAGTTCAGTAGTATTTCAAGAGATCAGTTTAAGTTTTACACATATGTTCTCAGTGGTGTGATAGTATGTGTAGCTCTGATATTACTGTAAAAAAAAAACTATGTATGTGAGTTCAGTATTTTTGGAAACAGCTGAAAGTTGTGAAGGGGGAGGGAGAAAGTTCCAAAGCTAGGTGTTTGATTTTGTTGTTCACTTCCATTAGAGTGCTGATTTCACTATGCCTGTAGATGTGTACCCCTCTCCATTTACAGACATCATAAGCTAAGTTGCATCCACTAAGTTGATATGCAGTACAACACAGTGCGCCATGCATTGTTGTTTTTGTCCAACAATTTGGCCCACACTGTCACAGGTGTTAATGTGACAGGCATCTGATGATTGAGTGTATGTGTTGAATAAGTATTTTTGGCTAAGGAGTGGAGCCAGAAGGGGGAGAGAAAATATGGGTTCATGAGATGCATAAAGAAGATTGACCTGTATAAATTTGTGTTTTGATTTTGATAAATACATTTTAAGGAACAGTAACAATAGTAGTAAGATAACATAAAATATATATCTTTAAATAACCGTTGTTGAAGATAAATAATGTTAATTATTTTCCTTTAATTTGAATTGTTATTTACTGATGCAAAGACAGAATTTTTTAATGCCTGACTATGGTACAATAAAGATTAAGGAAAGTTGACCACAACCTTGTCTACTATCCTTTGCTTTGAAGGCAGTAGACGATTCCTGAAGTTTTGTTAAGTTTCATCCGCAGTGAATCTATAAGGTAGATGAACAGCAAGGTGCTGACCTCAATAAAACTACAGAGCCATGCTGACCTCTTGACTCACTCTGCTCTGCTTTGCCAGCCTAATCAGCCCATCTTCATTTATTGCTATACATTTTTGTTCATAACCACTCTTGCCCTGTTGACCTGCCAGACACTCAGTGTTACTGTGTCAACATTACTGTTATGATTACAGCCACTATCTGAGCCTTTTCCACCAGCACACTAGGCACTAAATTCATCTACAGATGTATTCCATCCTACCAGATCAAGATTCAGGTTACCTATAGGTTATCCTAGCAAGACCAGCTTCATCAGCTCACAGATGTGTTCCTCCATAGTTTTCATTGCTACAACCTGCATTGGGTTACTGCTACCAAGTAGGTCTGAGTAGAGGTGAGCTAGAGTAGGTTTTGTTCATGATGCATCTATTCACTTCACACACTCTTTGACACACGTTATACATACATATAAAAGAGTATATGTGTCCACATATTGATGAATTCTTGATTGTATCAAGCATATTTACATAATTGGGTACTACTTACAACTAAAAGGGATCAAAATCTTGAAAAAAGAACATTAGTTACAGATGATTGTTATGAAAGAAAGAAAACCTGAAAGTTGATAATGATATTGATTAGTAGAGCATGTATACATTGGATCTACTATATGTATAAAAGTAAAGAAAATGTGACCGTAGATGGCATTTTTACAGATCAGTAAATGTTAATGATATTCAGACAGAATATGGAATCATAGTATAAGAGGGTGTTTAGAGATGTGTCATTCACAATTGAACAAATAAATTTCATCAAATCATTTGTATGATCAAGTAATTAAATTGAATTTTAAAAGAATAGTCAGTTAGTAGCATCACTTCACAGGCCAGCAGGCTGAGATAGTTCACACAATTTCCTGTAAATGCCTCTGGTCAGATTTTTCAGTCTTGGTCTCAGTCAGTTGATGATTTTATAAGTTGATTCGATCAGCTGCTTCCATGTTTTTCATTCAGTCTCTTTCACTTTCATTTGATCCCAGTGAACGAATTACCACAGAAAGATTCTGCCAGATGTCGCTAGGTTCATCTCAGTCAGTCTCTATCATTCTGATTTGGTTAATGATCTTTGTCATTCCAGTCTTGGTCTTCTACTCATATGATTCCAGTGAACAAGATACCATTAGCTAGTTACCGTTAGCTATTCAATCTTGGTCAGTAAATTTGAATTCATTACTTCATTCTTGTGTACAAGTATGAGTTTAATACAACTTCAGTCTTAATTTCTGCTTTAATTTCATTCTTGTTTTTTAGTTATTCATTTAATTTACAAGTTTACAGGTTTGTGATATTAAGTAACATAATCATTTTCCACTGTATTATTACTCCACTATATGTTATGATTACCAAGTTAAGCATCTATTTTATTTCAAACTTTCGTAGGGTAGTAATAACTGATTTTTAATTGGTAATATAGTAAAAAAGCAGTATATAGTTTTGAAATGGAATAAATAATAATTATTCACTGTGCTGGATTTTGTTTATTTTTCATGGCCTATAAAGCAACAATATATGACCCATGTATATTGGCTCATGTTTACATTTTTGTTTGCAATTTCAAAAATAGTTTTTCTGGAGGTTCATCAATTAGCAATTTATATAATAACTGATATAATAATAGTCCTATCAGCTATTTTGGTATAACTGAATTCGTATAGAAACTTTATTTATGTATAAAGTGTGCAAAGAGTGAATCTGGCAAATAGTGATCAAATGATTGAATCTTAAAGATCGAATCCTACAATGATTGAGACATACTAATCAAATTCACAACCAATAAATTTTGCCCATTTCTAAGGCATATCATTTAAACTCATGTTATTATAGTGGAATTTGGCTAATTCAAATGTGCATAATTCAGATTCATGGATAATTTGAGCTTTTACCATGGTCCCTTGAAATTTCTATGTAAAATTGTCCAAAAACATAATCTGTAATTCAAACTATTTTTGGTTAATTCGGTAGTAAAAGTTTAACTCAAATTCTGAAAAATGCTTGTATAGTATGGGGTTGACCATGTAATAATAGAGAAACGACTGGAAATATACAAGCAGGCATCACCCTTGTGAACAGAGCTTATCGTTTGTGTTGAATTTGTGGAATTGGCTAGGCCAGTATGCTGCAATGACTATGACTGGCTCATATAATGGTACCATCTGTTATTGTCTGTTGTTCCCTGCAATGTTCATTGTCTCATTGTTGCTTTTAGTTTAGTCTGCGAACATTCATGGAAGGGTTTTTTTTCTACTGTGTGTACTGAGTCCTGTAGCAAGAGAGTGCCTTTCTTTATACAGTATTGCATACTGTATACAGACTAGAGTGTTTTAGTGACTCTTAATGTGTAGTGACACAGTACAAACCACAGACATTGTAGAAAACATTGCTGTCACTGTGGAAGTAGAAAAGGGACAAAAAAAGAAATTTGAAATTGCGAAGGAATTAAGAACATTATCAGCATATCTAAAAAAAAAGAGAAAATCCTGAATAGTGTGTGAAGAGGACCAGAAAATCCTGATCTAGATGAATGTATAGTGAAGTGGTTTAAGCACACAAGGAACAAAACAATACCCATTAGTGAATTGATCCAAACTAAACAATTCACTTATAGCATAGGGAAAAATTATTTTAAGGTGAGAACTGGTTGACTTGATGGTTTTAAATAAAGAAATGAAATTTCTTTCAAATCTGTTTGTGGGGAAAGTGGATGTGTGGATGTTGAAGCTACAAATTCTTGGAAAACAATTTGTTGCTGATGATTTCCAGTAGAGATGCTAACAACATTTTTGACATTGATGAGACTGAGTTATTCTATACGCACACCTGACAAAACACGTGCATTTAAAGGAGAAAGTTTTAGTGGTGACAACACAGTAAGGAGTGCATAACACTGTTGGTTGGATGATTCAGAAAAACACCTTTGCTAGTGATGTGGAAGTCAGCCAACCCACGTTGTTTTAAAAATATAAAACCGAAACCAGTTGAGTATGAATCGAACAATAAAGCTTGGATGACAAGTGAAATTTTCCAAAGATGGCTCATGGGAAATTTCAGAAGCAAAACAAAAGAATTGTTTTGTTTATTGACAACTATACAGTGCACAGCACTATTCCGTAATGGAAAATATGAAGGATGCCCCCCCCCCCAAAAATGACAATTGGTTCAACCTATGGACCAGGATGTAAAAAAAAAAATTGTAAGCATTTTTACAGACAGCTTTTGGTCCAAAATATTCTTTCAGGTGCTTCCTTAGATGAGCTTGAAAATATCGAGAGTAACAATCTTGGTCCCAAGCTGCCTGCATGTGCAACAGAGCTTGGGACCAAGTTCACAAAAAAATGATCGCTAATTGCTTTCATAAAAGTAGTTTCTGCCACACTGAAGATAAAGATGAGGATGAAGCTGATACAAAATCATACCCACTGTGGATAAATGGGAAGATATTCAGCATGATACAGGGGTTCATTACGAAGAATTTGTGAACTTGAATGAAGACATGGTGGTATGCGGTGAACTGACGGACTAGAGAGCATGATTGATGTTATGAATAAATGAAAAGATGGTGCATCTTCAGATGAAGCAGGGGACCACCCAGAACTTACAGGGATACAAATTCCAATGGCTCCACAGTCATTAAGTTATGTTATGTTGAGACAGTTTGTTGAAGGACAGCAGAATGTAAGTGATGCTATTTTCCAAACACTTAATAAACTCGAAGCATTTACTATAAAACTCAGTATATTCATTTCAAAAGCCAATCAAAAATTTCTAATTTTTTTAACTAAATATTTTGTACTGAATATACAGGTAACACATACATATGTATAAGTAACATTTCTAATAAAATAGGTTATTGTTTTACAGAACTAGAATTATCCATTCCATTTTCTGCTCTTGCTAGAACTTTCCTAAATTAAACAAGTTCTACTGTAGTTGCTTATATTATGATAATTGGCAGTGTGCATATGTTCAGAAATGTGCTGTATTAAAAAGAAAAGTACTTTCCAGCCTGTTGTCTCTGTATTAAATATTTTATTATTTACAATAATAAACAATTTTATAATAAAAAATATTTATGATAAAACAGTTTCTATTATAGAATAATATGTTATTGTAGAATTTATCAGGAAAACCTAAATATTATTCAAAAATTGTTTGCTTTATTTTGAAAATTTATAAGAACAATATTTAAATTTAAACAATTTTTTTAACATAATGCTTCGTCTTTCGTGCTTTCTAAATTCTTAGTCTTTATGTAAGGTTATGGATCCACAGGAACTCTACTATTAAATTGTAAACAGGTCCCAATGCTTTTTTTTCTTATTAAAGCCACTTCAGATGTTGCATATTTTGTTCTTTTCTCTTTGTCCAGTATGCTTTCATCCTTTCACTTCTTATATTTCTCACTTCTTCTGTGATTGCACCTTGCTTCCTTTGTCTGTTGATTTTTTTTATTCCAGGTTGAATTCCTCTATCAGAGAAGAAAAAAAAACTGAAGTAAAATAATTTAATGAAAGTACAGTCGTGCATTTCAAAACAAATTGTTGAACAAGCAGTGCCACTAATAAAAACATGAAACATCTACAGAAATTAAGATAATACAGAATGTGGCTTTGCCTGAAGTAAGACTAGTTCATGTTAAAGCCCTAATATTTGATAGAAACATTCACTGGGTAATGTATCTTCACCAATTTAAAATTGCTCCATGCACAAACCAGTGGGCAAAAAAAAAGAGATAGTAGTGAAGTTTTGAAAGGTCCTGTCACAGAACTACTACAGAAAGGTTCTGTAGTAGAAAGGTTGTACTACTAAATTAATGAATGCTCGAATTATGGTATAGTGGCCGGCATCTTGTAATGAGTACTGTACTCAACTGAAAACAATGTGATAGCATTTGATGGAGAGTCAAGAGTTTGAAGCAAGTATCAACAGAATTACATTTGCCTGTACACAGGATTTGCAAATGCAATTGCAGTGCAGACATCTATTGATAAGGTCTAAATAACATCCTACTATAGTTCTCTTTTTGAAAACGTATGCTCAGTTCTGCGTCATAATTTAAAGCATAAATGTGTTTAAAATTGTGTTTTTGTGATTGTTATTAACTGGGTTTTGTGAACTGAATTTTACTTTCTTATATAGAGATTTGCAAAACAGATTTGTAGAAACAGCAGATGAGTGGTGGAATCTCAAAGAAAATGGCATGATTTAACATGAAAGAAAAACTGGACATTTTAGAACAATTTTATAAGTTGCCAAAAATAAGCTAAAGGAATGCAGCTGCTCAGTTACACAAGCCTTTATTGTGTAACATTTTAAAAAAAAGATGTTATTTTGACAGATGAAAAATAAAACATGCAAAGTAAAAGATATCAAGGTGGAAAAGATGGACAAGTTGGAACAGCTTTGAACTATGTTTCATCACGTTAATAGTCCATTAATGTGCCAAAAAGCCGACAAACATGTTCAAAAATTGGGAAAAGATAATTTTTTGCCACCGATGGTTGGTTTCATTGTTGGAAGGCAAGAGGAAACATTGCCTTCAAACAAACACATAGTGAACAGAAAGATGTAGACTTTACACAAGCTGAGAACTGGGTAAATAATGAATGGCATAAGATTTTTCTGAGTATCCGCCTTGCAATGTACACAGTGTAGATGAAACTGGAATTTACTATTGCATCATGCCTCAATACATTTATTTATTCAAGAATAATGATGCCAAAAGTTGTAAAATTTTGAAAAAAGACATTACTGCTTTGTGCTCTGTTAATATATTCGGTAACAAAAAACAACTTTTTGGGTTTATTGGAAAAGCAAAAAACCCTCAATTTTTTAAAAGAGTAAATAACTTACCAGTAGAGTACTAGGCAAATTCTAATGCTTAGATGTCGGCAGAATTTTTGATGAGTGGTTAACTAAATGGGATAATGTTTTTGATCATAAGATTGTTTTACTTGTAGACAACTGTACACCACACAGTGTTAGTTTGTTATTAAAAAAACATTATGTTGGTACCTTCCTGCCAGTACAACACCATTTTTCAACTTTGTGACCAAGGAATAATTAGAAATGAATTCAAGAAATTTGTCAGATATAGAAGAAAATCAAGCTGTAACAGCTAACAAATTGGCCAAGAAAATAACTCTTCTAGGCGCTTTACATCTTTTAGCAATGTCATGGAATCAGGTGTCCAAAAATACCATTAAAAATTGTTTAAATGAGGCGGGTTCATTAAAGGTATAATTGGAGATGAAGGCTTATAAGAAAATATCCAGCCTCCGAACATGACAAGAGAGGGATATGCTGATTGGATGGCAGTAGGTTAACATGTTACCATAGCAGCCAAACTCACTGAGGAAGACATCTCTGAAGCAAACACTTCTGCATCTAATTAACACAATCAGATGTGTGTAAAGTGGAGATGTATGTGAAGAAATTCTATTTGTAAGCACAAATAAAGAAGTACACCAACCTTTAGAGATCCTGCAACAGAAAGTTTAAAGAGTTTTAAAAACGTTATGAATATGAAAGACATGTCAGTGACCTTCAGAAAAAGATGTAACTTTTTTTTAATGTACCTCCAGTACAGTGTTTGAATGTTGTTTACAAATTTAACCTTTACTGACACTACTTTCAATTTGTTTTACTTATTTAGGTGTTACTGAATTTAATGTTTGTTTTTCAAATTTTAACTTTGATTTTTGTGACATATGTAAAAATACTGTAGTTACAGTATTATTGTGTAATAAAGTACACTGTGAAAAATTATCCTACATCTATGTTTAAAAAAACATGTGCTCTTTACAATTAATCCACTGTGTTTTTAATTTATTTCAAGTTTTAATGCTGATGAGTTACTTTCTTTTGAACAGCTAAAGTTACAACAGCAGCAAGTTTCCTGCTAGAATGTTTTAAGTACCACAAATGAATATCTTTTTGATTGCATATTTTATTTTTATTTATAATATATATTTCACATTTGTCAATCTCTCACAATACTGCTTCAGTATAATAATATATAGGCTACAAGTGTACTATTTTTAATTTTGTAATCCCATTAAAAATATCGGTATGGAGAACCACACATGACTTCCATGTTCTAAGATTTATATTTAAAATCATTTACGAAATGAAATGTTTCCATAGAAACTACTTCTTTCCACTTATTGCTTCAGCCTTAACCACAGTACTATGGTCACTAACGTATACCACCACACGTTATCGACTCGATTTTCACTGATGATGGCAGTCAACGGCACTGCCAAAACATCTGGTTTTGCAGAAAACATTGTACTACGGCCAAACAGCCCGGGAAGGAATTTTAACAACAAACTACTACTTTGTTGCCGATAACGTAGTACACATATAAAAATTATCCCCTCCCCCTTCAACTATAATTTTCATTTGTAGAAAATTACTCCCACCCCGTTCAACTAGCCTCTTCATTTATAGATATTTCATCTACGCTTCTACAGTGGATTATTAAGATCATCTTATCAGGATACTTTATTTATCAAAATTAAGTACTTTACTCTTGTTACAACAAAAAAGTTTCAGGTAAACTGCCCTTTCCCCGTAACCGATCTTCACCAAAATCAATAGGCCTTGAGTATTCTACAACTCAGGCACATATGTAAAAAATTATTTGATTCTGTTTGAATTTACGGCAGTTATCGTTCGTCATGAAAAAATTTCTCTTGTTACAACATAAAATGTTGCAGGTAAACTACCCCTTTCCCTTAACCGATCTTCACCAAAATCAATAGGTCTTGAGTCCTCTACAATTCAGGGGTGCATGCAAAACATTATTTGATTCTGTTTGAATGTGCGGCAGTTATCGTTCGTCATAGAAACAATTACTCTTGTTAAAACATTAACAGTGGTAGGTAAACTACACCTTTCCCTTAACCGATCTACACCAAAATAAATAGGCCTTGAGTCCTCTACAACTCAGGTACAATAATATGTAAAAAATTATTTGTATCTGTTTGAATTTACGGCAGTTATCATTCTTCATGAAAAACATTCTCTTGTTACAAAATAAAATGTTGCAGGTAAACTACCCCTTTCCCTTAACCGATCTTCACCAAAAACAATAGGTCTTGAGAACGCTACAATTCAGAGTTGCTTGCAAAACATTATTTGATTCTGTTTGAATGTGCGGCTGTTATCGTTTGCCATAGAAAATACCCTTGTTAAAACAAAATGTTGCAGGTAAACTACCCCTTTCCCTTAACCGATCTTCACCAAAATCAACAGACCTTGAGTACTTAAAACTTCAGGAATGTATGCAAAAAATTATTTGATTCTCTTTGAATATGCAGCAGTTATCATTCGTCATAAAAATAAAATTACCCTTTTAAAACAAAAAATGTTGCAGGTAAACTACCCTTTTTCCTTAACCGATCTTCACCAAAAACAATAGGTCTTGAGTACTCTACAAATCAGAGCTGTATGCAAAAAATTATTTGAGTCCATTTGAATTTGCGGCTGTTATCGTTTGCCATAGAATAAAAATCTACAGACACACACACAGACACTTTTTGAAAAATGACTTTTTTTCATGTTTTGAGTGTAGTACAGTCAGAATCTGCAATAATCTCGAACACGATTTTTTTCGCCATCACCATACTTCCATTTCCTTAAGGAACATGGAAGTAAAAAAATAATAATTACTCGAAAATAAGAGAAATAGCCAAAACCTTATACTGTATAACTGAAGTTGTTTACTGCTTCTGAAAATGTAAGATTCTCTAAAACAGAACAACTTACTGTACTATACTGCTAGCCTAAATTACGTACATAAATTTGATGTACTGGTAAGACTGCCATCACCTTCAGTTACTGTTATCATTCGGTTATTGTTATCATAGTGGTAGTGTCCCATTGTGATTAAAATACATGGTGACCATTGTATTAATAATACTATCTATCAAACATATTCGTCTCAGAAGTGTTGTAACTGAGTAACAATCAGTGTAACTTTAACAGTCTTGCGTATGATATTGTGTTTATTACCATCCATGAATTCTTTGTAATTATCTTAATTGCACTACTACAGCAGAATCAGTGTTTTATCAGTTTCCGTGTCCTAATTTCCAGTTACGAGAACCTGGTGGAATATGCTCTTTTAATGACAGACTGTATATTGCTGATACAAATAATCATAATGTCAGAGTTCTGAACACCAACAATGGAGTTCTGGAAACTGTAAGTATTCAGATTGAATTACCATTAGCAACAGAGAGTATAATGTAAGAATTATTTGATATGTTTTAACTTACTCGTCCAGTTTCATTAATACTAAATTAAGTATACAGCATTCCGTCACAGGTTTTCTTTTTTAATTAATGTTTATGTTCTTAACCTTGTCCCTTAAAATATCTATTTAAAGGTATTCCATTTGACAGTATCTAGTGATTCCAAAAATAATATATTGTCAGAAAAGAGTATTCTTATGTAACATACAGTAACAGAACTTTGGATAAAGTGGAGTGGTATTCAACATCATCCAAAAACCATGATGTCAGTACAAGTAAATAGCCAAGGGTATTGTGTTAGATTACTTGAAACATTCACAGTACAATGTAATTCATATTAAAACATTTGTTAATATATGCCAGAAGCAGCCGTATCAAGACAATAAACAGTAATTACTTCACAATTCACACTGAAAACTGAGAATATGAGTGGCTACAACAGCATTAAATTAATCTAATGATTTAAGATATTGATGAACAATAACAAATTTGAGTTGATGTAAGGCAAGAGCTTCTGAAGCTAAGCTAATAAGGAAAAAAAACAATTACTGGAGATGTGGGATAGGTGTACGGATACGATATTGAAACAAAAGCTCAAGTTATCACAGTTGGTGTCAAAAGGGTACCCCCCTCCTATGAGAAAATGGTACCATGGCTGAAAAAACAAGACAAGTGCAGTCAAATGTTAAAAGTGATGCAATTTTTTAGTTCTAAGGACACATTTCCCATGAATTTCTCCCACAAGGCATGACAATTAACAAAACTTAAGTGTATTAAAGGAAGACACACTAAAACTACAAACCAGCCCAAACTGATGTATTTTCTTTGCTATCAATGCTCCCGCATGCACATCACTATTTATCTGTCTGCTTATGGTGAAAAATTAGACATCACTCATTCCACGTTCTTGTTACTCACCTGGATTAGTACAGGCTGTCTTTTTGTTATTCCCTAAATGAAAAATGAGGTTGAAAGGCCAACGTTTTCAGTTGATTAACTCGGTGAAAGAGGAATTTAAATTCCCTGTATTCGTCCTGTAAAATTTATGGAAGTTTTTTGTGTTCATGTGTCAGAATTAATGCACTGCTGTAGTGCATTTCTGTATACTGCACTATGGATACCTATTGTGGATAATCACATACTCTACAATTTTCAGCTTCAGGTCTCTTCATATAAGATTTTGCCAGATCCTACCATTGACTATCATTCTTCCTTGTGTATTTTCCTTCCAAATTGTGTATTGATCTTCCTTTCTGTAGTTCTGAATAGTTCTGTAGAATATTAAATTCTAAGTGGTTACAGTGTGGCATGTTCATGTCAGCTTGAATTATATTCAGCTCCTCACAGTACTCCCATGTGTCTCACTTGCACTTCATTTGCCATGTTAATATTATAAAATAGGTAAATTACCTGCTGTCGCGTTTCTCTGAATCCTAATTACGGGATTACTCGAGTTTCGACACCAGTGGTGTCATCATCAGATCCAATATGATTAAGGTTAAAACATCATTTATCGATGTATATTCATCTCGTCAAACAATAAAAAAAACAACACATACACTGCACAAAATAATAAATAAATAAATATTAAAACGAACTAACAATGAATGAAAAACAACATGCGGCCATCACGAACCTGTACAGGAACGCTCCCACGGTAAAACTAATCAATACCGGCTTGAACTTTGTTCAATTTTATCGATCTGATATAGCCGATTCTCGTTCTATATGATCGATTCTATTAAACAAAATATTATTTGTATGTACTGATTTTTCATTTAGGACGCGATTGTAATCCTCCTTTGTAGCTTATATATCTCGAACCATTCGAGAGTGTCTAGCATTAGTGATTTCTTACATTTATGTAAGATATCTAAATTATCACCAATACTCTTTATGTTATGGTCATGTGAGCTTAAATATTAAGCAAATGTAGATTTTTCTATATTTGACTTGGAGCTAGGGATATGTTCTTTATAACATAATTTAAACGAACGACCCGTTTGTCCTATGTAGAACTGTGTGCAATCCAAACAATTAAGTCTATATACACCAGTACCGTCAAATATATCAGAAGGTTTATTTTTGTTTGTAAACGTAAGTTTTTTCTCAAGCTTATTACTCGCCTTTGAAGCCAAAATAATATTTTGCATTTTTAATTGTTTTTTTTTAAAGTGTGATGTAAAATTTCACCATATTCTATTGCAATATACTTTTTTTTTATATATTTGACAGCAGGTAATTAACCTATTTTATAGTCTTAACCATTTCTGGAGGCAAATAAAATGTTTAAATTCAAGTTAATATACTTCTTTCCAACTTAATATGTGAATCATTTATAAAAATTATGATGCATTGGTTTTTGTATGATGTAAATAAAAAGAATAAAAATCTTAACACTTTATTCACATTTTTCAGCTCGGTTTTCAACAGCATAATATCACAAAAGGTAACATAAATGTATTAAAGGAAAACAAAATAAAATTACATACCAGTGGTGGCATTGTAAATTTGGAAACTGGAATTATTTTGCCAAAAGGAAGTTGTGTTACTGATGGAGCACCTTCAACATGGAGTATTGGATTGCCAGGTAACAAATTTAACTAATGTGCACATGTGTGTGTGTGTGTGTGTGTGTGTGTGTGTGTGTGTGTGTGTGTGTGTGTGTGTGTGTGTGTGTGTGTGTGTGTGTGTGTGTGTGTGTGCGTGCACGTAGTTTTTTTAATTATATTAAGTACATAACTTGCAGTATGCATGAGATGCTACTCAAAAAACAGTTATTTTAATAAGTGTTAAAAAGAGGTACCTGGGCTATAGCGTAAAGGTATCAGCAAGTAAAGAAACATGCTAAAATTCTACAAGGTGATGGCCCTTCCCACACTTCTTTATTGTTCTGAGAATTGGACTTCAACGAAAGACTAGGCCAATCATATCCAAGGAGCTGAAATGAGATTTCTCAGGCACGTGGCAGGATATACTCTCCATGATCATAGAAGAAACACGTATATACAGCAGGAACTGAACAGGATGAGTATACTCAACAGGATTACCCAGTATCGGCTGAATTGGTGGAACATCTTTGCCGAATGGATGACTGCCGCATCCCCAAACAACTATGGAACTATAACCTGAAGGGACAGAGAGGTGTGGGACATCCGAGAAAGTGCTGGAGTGACCAGCTTTGTCTGTTTGAGGCCAGAACAAACCATCCTTGGTTTAATCTTTGCATGATTATGATGATGAAGTGTTGAAGGAAAAAAATTTAAGTTATTCCTTTTGATATATTTATGTCCTCATCATCCCTTTCATGAATTAAGGCATAAAAGTAACATTTTTAATTTAGTGCACAGCACAATGAGCACTAAGCAAAATCATATACTCCCAACTTGATGATTATCATTGTTTTTGTATATTTATGTTTATTCACAAAACAAATAATTAAACAAATTTTGTATTAAATGCTTAGTTTAAGCTGCCTTTAATTTTGGTAATTGTATACAGAATATAATTTTAGTAAAGTCATAACAATAACACTGTTTACTTTATGCTTAATGATCACTGTTGAACAAGTGATCAACCCTGCATTTGTTGACAGTGGGTTACTTCATCTTTACTATTTTTAAAGAATTTGAAATAGTTTTATAGAATTTTAAAGATGGAACAAGATATTTAATTTTAAATTTGTTGAAAGTTAAAATGACTACATTATAAACAAAAAGCACAATTCAAAACTCTTTGCATTAGAGAAAGTACGAGTACATTCTAAAAACACATTTCACTGTGTTTAAAGGACTGATAAAAAATGAGCATATTGAATTAGTATCTTTGACTGATAACACAGTAAAGCTACAAAATCACTAGAGAAGGTGTAAATCACTAGCGAATCATATATAGAGGAAATATTAGCTACTATATCTAATACTTATCTATATCTACTATGTCTGTGGTATTCCTGTATTAATCTATAGTCATTTATGTCTCAGTACTTGAACTTGATACGTTCATATAAAGTTACAAATTAAATAGTTATAAAGTCATTTTCAACATGAGAATGTCTGTTTTCAGATAATGAATGGTGTTCAGATAAATTAAGTGAAGCATTTGAATTAACTAGCAGATGGAAAGTCAATGCTCCGCCAAATATAGCTGGTTCATGTAAACATATATTAGTTCAGTGCAAGTTATATTATTGTTGTGGTTCCTTGTGCAAAATGGAATCCTTTGGTTTCAAAATAATTGTTGAATACAGTGAAACAGCTTCATTGTCAGTTCAGAGTACTCTTCATTGTAACATTTAACCATGGTAGCAGCAAAATACTGTAAACTGGATTAACTTTCTTTTGACAAAGGGTTAGATACGATTTGTAACTGCTTAACCTTATGGGCAGTGGCATACGCAGAAATCAATCTGGGGGGTGGGGCTCAACCTTAGTCTATATATTAGCCTACTCTTCTACAATTTATAGTACAGTATAAGATAGACTACATATGCCAGTTAATGGTTACAATTTATTAGTAGGCGTATTATTTTCAGTAGGTTTCACATTTTCTTTATTAAAAATGTATTATTCGTGATTGGGGGACTTATTCAAAAATTAAAAAACAATTATCCAAAAATTTTGTATAAATGTAAAGTATTTTTTTTTCATTATTCAGGATATGAAATTAGGAACATTATTAAAATTATCATTTTATTTATCGACTGATATATGCAAGAAAGAGCTGAATTTAACTTGAGTATTAAATAATATTTTTATAAAAAAGGATTATGTACTTATTTAAGTTACATAAAAATATTATTTGATACTTAAGTAAAAATTCTTAGTGTTCACTGGTAATAGTGGCCGGTAGCCGATATGACGTCAAATGAGAGCAAGAGAGAGAGAGAGAGAGAGAGAGAGAGAGAGAGAGAGAGAGAGAGAGAGAGAGAGAGAGAGAGAGAGAGAAAACAGGTAGCTTATTGAACGTTACACTCAGCGTAATACACCGCTCAATGAACTACAAACTATAACTGAAGTAATAATTGTTATTATAAACTACTTATTTTGTTAGTATTTATATCCCCATCCAAATCGGGCGAAATATGCAATTTTGTAATTTTAAATGGGAGACTAAGTAAATTAAGGAAGTGTATATTACATTGTTGCAGTGGGGAGGGGCTTGAGAACCCCCCCCTCCTGCATACGCCACTGCCTGTGGGCAGAAAGAATATGTGTGCATACATGCAACATGTGTGAGCAATAAAATATATGATTTGTAAAAATAAAGTATACAGTGTGTCAGTGTTTTATTTCATTACCAGACATTATCATTTCCTTTAAGACCATGTGTACGTGGAGAAAGAAGTGTATGTTAACTGGGCTTAATGCACAGGGTTGAGTGGCTGCACTGATCAAAGAATTTGTCCTGTCCATTTCTCCACTTTGATAGACACGTTTGTGCAAACAAGTCTTGCTATAGCTCACAAACAAATGATGTTTTACTGTAACATTTCACAGCAGTATTAAAAAAGTGTCTGTTTCAGTTAGAAATGCACTGCAGGTACATTTTATACATACTTAACATGTTTTGGTATTTATATTTAGGCATTAGATTACCTGCATAACGTACACCATAGAACGAATGCACATTGGAAACATAAATTAGTCTGCAATTAGGAAAATGTAAACAAAGATATTGTGCACATTTTTGGTATATTCCAACCCCAATCTACAAGTATGAAGTTGGTACTATTGTAATGGGGGAGATAGACAAGAGAAGTGCTGGGTGTCTGAATAAGTCTCCACTGTATTTGGTAATTCTGAGTTATTACGGTGTCAGCTTCAGGTTTTTCAAATTTTAATCGTATAAATTTCTATGTCATGATGGACCACCACTATTCACCCCTTACTTCTTCTTGCCAGGCATCACTAATTCCTGATATATATTATCCTTCAAATATCAAATTTAAATACATTTTGTTTTAATGTTCTAATTACTAATTTATCCATAATAAGGCTTTAAAAATAGCCAGTGCTCAAAGTTACTTGTAGAGTTCCACTAGAGCTCTATAATATAGGTATTCGCACCCGCCATCTTTGCTCCGAGACTTTTAAATGTAATGTGGCGGGAGCAATGTAAGCACGCTGTGCGTTGCATTATTTAATGTAAATTATGTATGTAAATATTAATATTTTTACATATCAGGGTTATAACCTTAGTGTACTAATTTGATTTATGTATTACACACGAATATGTATAATAATCATCTCATCTTGTCAGTGAAAACAAGGTTATAAATACTGGTGTTAGAGATATTATTAATGTTATGTAGTATGTTTTGCAGATTGTTGTATTATATCTCATAATCATAATGACTGGTTGTTGTGCTGTAAATTGCAAAAATCGAACAGAAACTAATTTTAGAACATTCAAATTTCCAGCAGACCCTATTCGATCTGCAAAATGGATTCAAAACATGAGACGAGACAAATTTATACTAAGCAAGGGAATGCGTCTGTGTGAGGTAAATTTAATGGTTGTTCCTTAAAAGTTTGTGAATGTTAATCATAACTAAAAATGTAATACACCTTTGCACTTTTAGGTTCATTTTGAAAGTTCACAGTTTGAACAGGCTGTTGGATTTGTAGATTGTTGGAAAAAACTGAAGCCTAATGCTATACCGACTTTGTTTGACGTACCAAATCCACCTCCTAGGATCAGCCCAGTTCCACGCAGATCACTGTACAAGGTGGTTTATTTTTTTAATCCATTAATTATAAATATAATGTTAGACTATAACTAAAGCCCGGATTCACGTGCAATTGCATCTTTTTTTTTGCTAGTTCGTAAACGGCCAGTGACAAGTTATTTATCCGAATCGGGACGTGTAGGTCATTTTAACATACATTTTATTTTGCACAAAATTGCACGTTTTGGGGGTTACTGCATAAAATTGCACATTCTGTAGTTTAATGCACAAAATTGCACATTTACCTGTTTTTCGAAAGTCAGCTGCGCGATAGCCAAGCGCGAAAATACACGCAGATTGTAAACAAAGTCGAGAACAAAATCAGCACGAAGAAATTCTAGTCCAGTAAGCGCAGCTTTTGACGTAACAAAATTTTGACTGTCGATGGAATTTCACGAAATTTGATATGTATGTTCTATATGCACTCTAGAACAAAGTTAAACTGTACGCTTTTTATTTGGGGGTGAGAACCACCCCTTTTTCAAGGGTGATTGATAAAAAAAAATTAACCCCAGGATCCAATAGAGAATCAAATTCTAAGCAAAAAAAGTCAGTACGCAACTGTTTTGAAAAATGTGTTGTTTTCGAGTTATTCCAAATCAACATTTTCGATTTTTACCCCCAAAAAACAGGATTTTAGCGTAATTTTTAGTGAATAACTAAACAACGTTTGAGTTTATAGCAAAAATGAATAGGACCAAAATTATTCTATACAAAATAACAAACAAAATGCGTTTTGGCCGGGTTTTAATCCACGAGTTGTTTTCAAGATATGGCCGTGAGAAGTTGTAACTTGCAAATTTTTTGCCTGTACTAACAAAGTTTAACCCTTCCTACTAACCGAGAAAAATACTTTTGACTATAAAATGTCTAGTGCAGTGAAAAATACATTATTGTTAATTTTAATAAAATGTTAATCTAAACTTTTTATTATTAATTTTAACTAAATGTTAAGCAAAAAACCTGAATATAAACTTAATAGTAAGATAAAAATGTAAATTCGTGTTTATTAAAAATAGTTTTAGTAACTTTATTTGGACTTTTGGACAAACGAAGTTTAGTAAACATTAATTCAACAGCCATCTATTGTAAACAGGAATAAAAGTAAAATCTGAGAATATATACCTAAATAAGTGGTAAGTGGTAACGATTGGTACAGTATTTGTTGTTTTTTAGACAAAATTATTCTCCTCTTACTATGGTCTGAATCAGTAAGTTTTAAGATGAAAACTATTATTTCCATATTTTTAAGGATGTGGGACATAATTTCACACTTTGAAATTATATTTTTGGCACGAAAAACTATAATAGTTTATGTAATATCGAAAACAAACTTATACTGCGTCCCATGTATACACAAGCGCCACCATAATATTATGTCAGTCTCGGAACAAAGATGGCGAGTGTGAATACTCCCTTTTATAGATCCTTAGTTCCACTATAGAATGTACATATAGTATGTTTTGCTCCTGATTCACTTATTAGTTTGTTGTGACAGCCCTGTTTAGTTTATACGATCATACGATGTTTAGTTTATGCTTTTCTTTGTGGCAATTGCACACTTTTCTTATAATTATGCAAAACAAAGAAAAATTAAAGTTGCTAATTTATCACAACGTGATTGCATTGGGAAGTAATCGTCAGTGTGTGAGAATTTGATTACACTAAGTAACTTTTTCAAGTAAAAGCACATTTTTGTTTTTCTCAGAAAAAAAAATTTCAGAACAGAGTAGTTCTTTTGCAAAATTAAGATACACACTTTTCAAATAATTCGTTATATGAACAAGTTTGCCAAACTGTATTAAGTGTAGGATTTTAGATAAAATCCTATTTCAAATGGAATTCAAGCACGGAAACAGAAGGAAGTCATGTTAATCCAACTAGGTAAGATCACACTGATGAATAACTCAGAGGCATGTACAGAACTCCATCCTAAGCCCATACAGTATTTTAATAATATTATTGTAAAACAACCTGCACTTAAAATATTTCACCATTCCAATCCTTATTATTGATAAAAATAATCAGTATACTTATTTCAAGATGAAAGAAATTGAAGGTGATGCAAATCAGAATTACTGAACATTTTGAGTTTGTAGTTGCTGTCTACTTCAAGGAATCTTCATTGTGTGGTTTTCCATCAATATAAAAGGTGAGATTAGCAATGACTAGAGTTTAATTCTAAACTATCATAAAACAGTACCAATAAATGATTGAAAACAAAAAGCATGTGTGTCTGGCAATGAACACCACCAACTCATCTTGAGGCAGCTATGCTATGCTGTACTTGGGGCTGAGCTGTGCTACCTAAAGTTGGACAGAACTTAAGGCCTGTTAGAGTCTCAAAGGATTTCTTCGTAAGCAATGCAACTGCTCACATATGATCAGGTAGCAAGAATTCTCTACATAATCCCAGAAAGTACAAGAATAGTAATAATTATTTTAAAACTGATATCATTTAATTATTTTAAATGATTTTAACATTAAAATCATTATTAAATATAAAAACTTGGATAATATGAAGTATATAATTTTCTCTTGTATTGACACTAAATTGAATAATGGTCATTGTAAAGAATGGCTACTTCATAGAATGTGAAATCCCCGCTCCTTCTAAGTTCCCAAATGTCACTATGGAAGTTATATTAAACAGACATTATAGATATTCTATTATTTATATATTCAACTTATTTCCATGCCCCACTGTTGTGAGTGCCAATTTGTAGTACCTCTCTGTGTAGCTCCCGTGTTAATTTGCCTCACGTTGGATGCGTCAATTTGTAGCAGTACTGTTTATGTTATTAATTAAATTTTAGAATGTTTAAAAACCCCACTATTGGGTTCCCCAATTTATACTAACCCTGATTCACTCTTCAAGGAATATATGTGTTGTGGTGATTTAAATCATTTACTAAGTGTTAAGTGGTTTCTCTTAAAAACCGCAATGTTTGATTATTTATGAAGAAATAATATTCTCAAAAGGGTGATCTTGATCAAATATTAAGAATATCTCAATATTCTGTATTAATTTAGTGCTTCTGTAATAATAGCGTTCAATACCAGTTGATATAGTGTGTAATTCTAATGTTCTTATTCAAGCCTAGTCCGCGTTTTGAGAGAGGAGAGGAACTCCTTATATTTGTTTCTCGTTCTCTGTAATTCAACAACGGTCCGCGAGCTAGCGCTGTTGTTCACAGTCAGCTGAGTATTGTAGGTTAGTTGTCCGCGCACAATAATTCCCACGTTACGTTCTCTACATAAATTACAACTTGTTCATACTGCACTAAATATTATACAAATGATAAGACGTCGTCAATTTCAAAAATGATTCTTTATTATCGATTTTTTATTTCTTGACAACAAAGTTCTTCCTTTACGAGGATACAAATATCGATCGTACTGGAATTAATCGATTAATTATCGGATTCAGGGTTATATATTATTTTTAATTATTATTGTTTTTCTTTAAACACAGGGTGTGAAGGTTCTTTCAAATATTAGTAAGATCAGAAAATGCATAAATAGGATTACAAGGTATTACAATATATTACTAATTTCTTATTAATTATTATTTAAAATAAGTGGAGTTTACCATCCGGTTGGCATCGTCAGTTGTGGTGGCAGTGCACAGCTAACCTCGTTCGATGTGTTTGATCAACAACAGGATACAGATGAATAAATCCTCACCAGTCTTCACTCCAAGTTCAAAATAAAAGTTGATGTCTTGGTCCTGGGATGACGCAGAAATGCCGATCCTTACTGTTCACCAGTGTCGAATTCTTGTGGTTACGGGTTTCAATGTATTTCGTATCAAACTATGCTTTCTCTATCGAATTGTGGAAGGTGATGTTCGAGTACAATTTTGAGTTCTGCTTTCGTTCTTTGGAATACTGGATTATATTATTCTATTCATGTAGTTATTTCTCTTCATTGGTTTATTAATTAAGTTTAAGGATTACTCATTATACTGAGTTTTATTGGTAGAGTTCTTCCCTTAGATTTTCGTCAATTTTGATTTATAGGTTTATTAGTATTCGGTTATATGTGACCGTCAAAAGTCAGTGAACCTTCCTATGGTTATTTATTACTTAATTTTGTTCACTCATTAATTTATTTTATTGAATTTTATCGTTTTTCCTAAGTTCATCAAAACTAAACTCTCCTCGTTCATGGGTAACAATTCAATAATCGAATCAACAAATTTTATTCCATTTTGTCGTCCTTGACAACCATTCTGTCTTCTCTATTGGATAATATTTATAATCCTATAACCATAATCATACAATGTTCTTGCACTTATTAAAATACTCCTTTACTAACTTTACATTATATCGTATTATACCTTTACATATTGTTTGTTACTAAATTATATACATTTTGCTGTCGTTTCCTCTTAATCTACTTACTCTAACAAGTATTATTTTCCTGTTACAAAATATTACCTTTTGGTATCATTGCACTATTATATTTTGAGATTTTATTTAAATTGAATTTACTTATCTGCTATCAGTAATTATTATTGACTTCTAACTCATTATATTCTATTTAGTATTTTTTACAAATTTCGTTACCTAACTTTTCTGACCTGACTTACTATACAATGTTATTGGTTTGTGGCCTATCATTACATTTTTATCTCCTTCTGATTTTAATTTGTTATTACCTACATTATTATAGAATCCGTCATTTGTTTATTATATAATTACACTAAACCCTTTTGTATCTCATTAACAATTATAGCCTTTCTGGCCAAGTTTACAATTATAATCTGCATACTAACTAAGTACATGTATACAAAACATTTAACTTTATAAAGTTTAACACCAGCTCTATAATGATATATTTGATAACACAAAAAAAAATTAATATCAGTTAATTGATATTCTCTTAAAACAATTACTCCACTTGCTACATACAAAAAACAACATAAATATCATGATAATAACACAACATGATAAAACATAATAACACGTACATTTTTATAAAATAAATCATGCACTAATTAATCATTCTCCTCTCATTTAATTCATAAATTATTATAAAACTGTCTAAGTTAGGTTTTACATTACTTGTCCATGTCTATCGTGTACCCTTTTCACTGAACACTGAAGTTTGTATTTATAAACATTCTTAATTTTTCCTTTTTACCTTGTATTCTTATTGTGGGATTATTCATTTATTTAATAATGGGTTATGTTTCTGACCTTTTATTATTATGGACATGTATTATTTTTAATTTTAGTTAACAAATCATAAACTTTTTATATAACGTAGGGGACCATATTTTCGTTACGTTACATATGCTTCCCCTCCAAAAGAAGTTTAGTTTACCTGAATATGATTTGGGTCAAAATAAACTTATATTTTTTTCATGCCTTGGAATATTTTCCTTTTTCATTGTAGCGTTTTAATGGTAATTCGTATAAAAGATTTTTTTCTTTCTTTCGTAGTACCCTTTGGTTAATGGTAATTGATTTGATTTCCGAATGTAACATTTTTGACTAATGCTCAATTCTCTTTATTGGAAAATTCATTAATGATATTAATTCTCTTCCTTTGTTTTTTCAAACATTGCTTGACAATGATTGGTCACAATAATCAGTAAAAACTAGTTTTAACACTCTCATATTTCTATTTACTTCTATAAATGTGTTCTCAATTGATCTTCTGTCAGCTATCTTCTTTCTGTTTTCTTCCTTCATACTTTTGGAATCTGATGTCAATCTTCGCAGCTGTTTTATTATCCCTTAAATATTCAATTTCCCTAACATTCCCTAAAGTGTGAGCTGGGGCAGTCCAGAAAGGCACTTTTTAGCTACATACTCTGCTGGCCATACTACACTTAAATATAATACTGCTGGAATTCATCTACAGACAGTTATAAAAAATAAAATAATACCATAATAGTCTCTTTATTTGACTAATAATAAACATCTTTGGGATTCTTTACGCTGTTGCGTTTTACATTTAATTATATATATTGTAGCATGACAGATATTCCACCAATAATTAATTCATTTAAGATCATAAAAAATAATTAAATTACATATACTCGAAGAATGTCAAATGATATTCAATTAAACTTCAAAGTAAAACACCACAATAAAAGAAAAACCATAATTAAATAATAAAAAATACAACCATAAAAGTCAAAGCCATAAATTAAGGAAAACTGATATTAAAAAATCAGGAGATTATCCAGGAGATTAGGGGCAGGAGATAAACAAGAAACCCCAAAATCAAGAAAAAAGAAAAAGATTAGGAGTAGGTGATAATCAAAATACCCCAAACACAAGAAAAAAGAAGAGTAAGGTTTAATATCAGGTAATAAACAAGATACCCTGAAACCAAGAAAGAAGAGTAAAGTCAGTATCAAAAAATAAAGAAGATACTCCGAACCAACCATCAGACAAGATAACACTGAGTACCTTGGTTTACCCAAGAGTGAACACAAGAAGGGAGACGAGAAGAAAGGAAGCATAAAAAACCTGTTATTAACTACCATTGACCCCAAACCAATAGATACAATTAAAGAAAGTATAACATCCCGAAACCCTATAAAATTGTAATTATTTATAAACAAAAGTGTTGTGTGGTATGATAAGAAGTGCACGAACTAAAGTTATTATGTGATAAAAAATAAACAAATCTTCACAGTCCATGATGACTAAAGGTCTGGTCTGAGAATAATAAGACTCAATATAAGTCAGAACCAACAGTGAAAGTGTACTAGTGTGAGTGTTTTGAAATATAATAAACTTCAAGTTGTAGTGTTACTATAACTTAAACTATATGCTATAAAACAACTTTTATATTTGATAATTAACAAATAATGAAATATTAAAATGGAAGGTATTTCCAATATTTCATTATTTTAGGTCACTTTGTTATCTCAAGACATTCATAGGAATGACAATAACAAAGAAAGTGTGGGTGGAAATGTTTACTATATAAGGGGATGTTAAATAATAATAGTAAAAACAGAAAGGACTGGTAATAGTTTAAGTTTTAATAGAATTTAGAAATTGAAATGGCTAATATTGTTCAAAGCCATGAACTCCATATTTTTAAAAGAGTTCTTATACAATAAGGTTTATATGTTTAGAGTAAGTTATATTAGTTAAATAATAGCATACATACCAGTTAAAATGTTTCAGTATGTATGCTGTATTAATTAACAAATGAGTTAAATGTATGTTAAAAACAGTTTCAGCAAACATGTCCCACTTTATAGAATGCTGATTGATGTTAATTATTATTTTTATAACAGTAGCATGAATTAGATGCTACACATCTCAATAAGTTTGTAAACAATTTTATTTTATGTCATGTTAACTATTAAGAGTCAGAGGAGGAGTAGAATTAAATTTATTTGAAAAAACCATACATGTAAAATACTAAACTCTAGGCCAAATAATTAATTCATAAAAATCAATATAAACCAGTTAATTCACCAATGAATCATGTAAACTGACAAGATTTAGGTAAGGTAGGTCAATTAACAACTACTGTAAATGAACCTATGATTTAAAAGAGTAATATAGAAAAATACCTTAAATTATTGAAAATTTTTAAAATGTATAAATTAACTATTTTTAAAGAGGAATGTTAAATTCAGAAATTATCACTAAAAGACAGTTCAAATGTTAAATTTATATGTAATTAAGGAAAGGAAAGGATGTGTGACCATTTGAAATTTATTATAATTATATTAATAACACTTAAAATGGCAGTAAAAGTGTGAAAGGACGGAAACAGAGTTTTGGGCCTAGATTTCCAAAAAGACAGAAATTTGGTAGTTTTAATAAAAATCTCAACAAATATGGACTATGACATATCAAATTAAACAGAATGAGATAAATAAACCAATTATATGGTTAATAGTTCATGAAAGCGAACAATAAACTAAAATTATTCCATATATAATGTACTTTGTAATTATGTACATGGGAAGTGAGAGTTATTTTAACAATACTTTTCCAATATTAACTTGGCAAGATTTTTACTAAGGTGTAGGAAGTTAGTTAGTTCTTTGGTTAACGTTCAAACTGAACAGTCGATGCGGAATTGCGTTCTTTAAAACCATATAATGAAGTGCTAAGGTTAAAGCCGAAAATCTGTGAGAAACGAGAGTTACATGAATAAACACTTTTCAAGTCAAAACATATAAAAAAACTCCACGACAACAGTGAAAACGAACACCACACTACATAATACAAGTGTTTTAAAACATCAAAACTACATATTTTTAATAATTCAATCTACCACAAATTAACAATTTTTCGTAACGAACAGACATAAGTGAACACCTCTAATAGAAAATAATTAACACCAGTGGACACTGAACACTCATCCAGACTACCCCAAACAACATACTAGACAGTTTACACAATTTCGGGGATCTTTAAAACAATTATAAAGGTGATTTTATGGTGAGATTTTCTCGCGACGAATATTACAAATAACCTCTTCAATTCTGCTAGCGGCCATGATGGAAACACGATGTACTGCCACCAACTTCGACTGACTTCATAGCCTACAATTGGTCTGATACTCAACTATATTAAACATTTTATATATATTATTCACAATTGTTAGATATTAATTATTTAAAATTATTTCTTGTAAATGTTATACTTTCTCGTCCTGCCCTTCTCTGACTATTATAAAATAATCGCTTCAAGAACCTTTTTTAATAATTATATGAAATTGTAACCTGTATTAACATATCGATTTATCCCTGAGACGGAGTCGAACTATTGCTCTAAGTCGATTTAATATCGATTATTGTTAACATTTGTCAATAAATCAATTCATTTCAACTGTGTGGATTAGAAAATTATTTCACACTTTACTGTAAGGTTTTATTTAAGCACGAGACTTCCTGGAAGACGAAAAATATTAACGAAAGGTAAGATACTGGAGCAGCACGGAAAGTCATTAATCGATTGCTGAAAGGAGATAATCTGATGAACTCCGGATTTTGTTAATATCTACCAGAAGTGCTAATTAAACAAAAAATACCTTTCAGAATTTTAGAAAATTGATATAAAACAATAAACCAGGATTAATTCTAAATTATATACTACAAACAAACATAAAATTTTTTTTTCAAAAAAATTTTTTTTTTAAATAAAATTTTTTCTTTCTTTTATTTGTAACTACAGTTTACAGGTCTGGTTACAATATTTCTTTTTCTTCTCGATTCCTTCTTATTTTCAGTAGCTATTTTCAGATAACATTATTGACAGTCATTATTTGTAAATACCTTTGACCTTCCTTCTTGTGACAGATGTTCTCCGTACTATTTCTTCCTTTATCATTTTCAATTCCAAGAAATTCTAAATTGTATTTGCATTAATTATTATCATTCTTTAGTTTCATTGTAATTATAGTCATTAAATTATCTATTGTTCTTCTTATTTTACCTTCTTGTCTGAGCACATTACCATTAATTGTTTTTATATATTTTTTTTTTCTTATTCCATTTTAAATCATATTGTTTATAAATAATTATGTAATCTGTTCTTCAATTCTCTTGGCGTTTTGTCTTTTATCTTAAATCACATTGTTGCTAAGTATTTTGAGTAAGTTTTTCTTACATAGTTTTTTAATTTTTTGGGGGTTTATTCTTAATATATTCAAACTAATTTCTTTTTAATAAATTCAAAATATTTTCTTCGGTAACACATAGTAAGACGTTCTTACTTATTTTAGAATTTTGGGGGTTTATATTTAATATTCTCGTCTGTCTTGTTAGTCAATGATGATTGGTGATGGTGTTTCGTCATGATACTTTTTTATAGATTCCTGATTATATGTTCCCTTAATCTTTTTTGTGATAGGATTCATTATTTCGTAAGTATTATTGTCATTATTTTTTGTTATCACATAGGGTCCTGTATACAATAATAATAATTTCTTCGTTATTCTCTCTAGAGTACTGGGTAACTCTCTGTTCCTTATTAATATCTTTTCACCGACCTGGTATTTTATTGGTTTTGGGTGGTTCTTTTTATACTTCTTTTTCAGTTGTTCTTCTTTCTCCATTACTCTGTTATAGAATTTGATACTTTCAAACTGATAATCTGGGTTAATTGGAAAATTGATGATATCCTGGATTTCTCTAGGTGGAGGTTTTTCAAACATCACCGTATAAGGTGTATTTTCTATGGACTGATGGTATCATATATTGAGAAATTCTTCGGTAGGTAACAAGTATTCGTGCCATCTCCTCTGTTGATCATGACAGTAAGTTCGGAGTATTCGGCCAACCTCCCTCAGCACTCTCTCCGCCGGATTGCTGCTGGGGTGGTCTTCAGTTCTCACTGCCTCTGTTAGTTTAAATGAGGGCTTCCCTCATCCTCCCTGTTTTCTGGTGAGTTTTGAGGTTGGTTCAGTAGTGGTTTCTGTCTGTCCCCAGGATTGTTGTCCATCGGTCTACAATTTCCTCCATATTGATGGTCGTCCCCGCATTGTGATTGGTTATAATAGTTGTGGTTCGTGTGTGTCCTCGGGTAGTACCGTCTCTGATTACCTTGAGGTCAGGAGTATATGTAATTCATGTTGTGTCGGTAGTTGTTGGGTCGGTTGTCCCCATCTCCTCTATTATGCCGATTATCGCGGTAATTATAATGGTTATTACCCCGATAATTATTATTCCTTTGATTATTATTTGGGTAGTTAGTAGGAGTTCTGTTCTGGTTACCATTTTGGTTTGTTTGATTATTATTATTATTACTGTTTGGATTTTGTTGATGGTCGTTGCCGTTGTATCTATTGTATTTAGTATTTATTATGCGTTTCCTTTGATACTGTCCCTCATGCTCATAATTTTCTAAAAAGTTAGCCATAGCTTGGATAGTTTTAATCTGGCTATGTATACGGGCGTTCTTTATCCCTTCCTCGTAATGGTATGAGAGTTGTATCACCAAACACTCCTCGGGAATTCTGGGCTCCAGATTACGGGCCATGCACACCTTGCCTAGAAAGTATGATGTGGGAGATTGTCCTACGTTTGCCTCATACCGACCAGTGCTTAAATTATTTCTTACCATATTTTGGGTCGACTCCGACCAATACTTCTCCCTAAACTGTTTTTTGAAATCTGTTATATCTTGAATGTCGGGACGCACTGCCGTCCACCAATTGTCGTGGGTATCCTTAAACATCTCATCAATCATTCCTCGGATAACATTCCAACAGTTCTCTCTATTCCGTGCTATCATCTCTTCTACCCTCTTCAGAAACTTCATGGGGTTACGTTTGTAATTCCGAAAATTGATTGACTCCCGGTTATCGTTGTTGGTGATATGAGTATTTTGGCATGTTCTATCCCGCCATGAATCCACTTCTTCTTGTAGTTGTATTTCGCGTCGACGGATTTCCTCGATCTTCTCTTTATTCGTACTTACTTGGCTTTCGACATTGTTTAAGTTATTATATACCATTATAATAACCATTCGTTCACCAATGTCAGTCTGTACTTGTGCTATTCCTTCCTTATTCTCCTCCCGTATTTGATGTACCTCTTGTTTAATCTGCTCGTATCTTTCTACAGTCTCCTGTTGGATTCCTTCAACCATCGTTTTATTTTCATTTTTTACGTTGTTTATTTTATTTTGTATTTCCTCACGGACTTGTACCACTGTTTCGTTGGTTTTTTTCTAATTTTTCATTTGTTTTGGCTATTTCTTGTTTCCTTTCTTCATTGTTTTTATCCACCTTTTGGTTAATTGTCACATGGACATTCTCAATTCTTTCATTAATCTGCCTTAAATTCTCTTCATTTATTTGTCGGATCTCTTCCTTCATTTGTTTTAAACCCTCATCATTCCTGTCAAACCTTTCATCAAGTTTCTTTGAAGTTTCCTCCTGTTTCCTAAAATTTTCTTCTATTTTATTCAATTTTTCCTCCTGTTTCCTAAAATTCTCCTTATTTTCCTCATTTATTTTGTCGAATTTTTTCTCCTGTTTCTTTGAGTTTTCCTCCTGTTTCCTAAATTGTTCTTTATTTTCCTCATTTATTTTCTTTGAGTTTTCCAATATTATCCTCAACATCTCCTGCATGCTCATGTCTTCTTTTTGGGCGGATTTATCTGGTTGGTCCCCTCGGGCATCCTCTTCTATTATTTCCTTATCTGTGTCCCTTATGACTTCAGTTTCTTCTTTATCACCTATCTGTTGTTCCATTTCACTATCCGTGACTATTTCTATTTCTTGTTCCTGTCCAATTTCTTCCTTCTCCATGTCTTCTGCTCTCTTCTTTGACCTACCTCTGGTATTATGCATTTTTTGTCTCTAATAGTTGCCTGCTCGAGTTAAGTAATAGTTATGGAATTGACGTTTTACTTAACTTAAGCCCTAACAAGTTGAGCGCCAATTTATAGTAGTACGGATTCTCCCGTATCAATATCTTCTAAAGCCCCACTGTTGTGAGTGCCAATTTGTAGTACCTCTCTGTGTAGCTCCCGTGTTAATTTGCCTCACGTTGGATGCGTCAATTTGTAGCAGTACTGTTTATGTTATTAATTAAATTTTAGAATGTTTAAAAACCCCACTATTGGGTTCGCCAATTTATACTAACCCTGATTCACTCTTCAAGGAATATATGTGTTGTGGTGATTTAAATCATTTACTAAGTGTTAAGTGGTTTCTCTTAAAAACCGCAATGTTTGATTATTTATGAAGAAATAATATTCTCAAAAGGGTGATCTTGATCAAATATTAAGAATATCTCAATATTCTGTATTAATTTAGTGCTTCTGTAATAATAGCGTTCAATACCAGTTGATATAGTGTGTAATTCTAATGTTCTTATTCAAGCCTAGTCCGCGTTTTGAGAGAGGAGAGGAACTCCTTATATTTGTTTCTCGTTCTCTGTAATTCAACAACGGTCCGCGAGCTAGCGCTGTTGTTCACAGTCAGCTGAGTATTGTAGGTTAGTTGTCCGCGCACAATAATTCCCACGTTACGTTCTCTACATAAATTACAACTTGTTCATACTGCACTAAATATTATACAAATGATAAGACATCGTCAATTTCAAAAATGATTCTTTATTATCGATTTTTTATTTCTTGACAACAAAGTTCTTCCTTTACGAGGATACAAATATCGATCGTACTGGAATTAATCGATTAATTATCGGATTCAGGGTTATATATTATTTTTAATTATTATTGTTTTTCTTTAAACACAGGGTGTGAAGGTTCTTTCAAATATTAGTAAGATCAGAAAATGCATAAATAGGATTACAAGGTATTACAATATATTACTAATTTCTTATTAATTATTATTTAAAATAAGTGGAGTTTACCGTCCGGTTGGCATCGTCAGTTGTGGTGGCAGTGCACAGCTAACCTCGTTCGATGTGTTTGATCAACAACAGGATACAGATGAATAAATCCTCACCAGTCTTCACTCCAAGTTCAAAATAAAAGTTGATGTCTTGGTCCTGGGATGACGCAGAAATGCCGATCCTTACTGTTCACCAGTGTCGAATTCTTGTGGTTACGGGTTTCAATGTATTTCGTATCAAACTATGCTTTCTCTATCGAATTGTGGAAGGTGATGTTCGAGTACAATTTTGAGTTCTGCTTTCGTTCTTTGGAATACTGGATTATATTATTCTATTCAGGTAGTTATTTCTCTTCATTGGTTTATTAATTAAGTTTAAGGATTACTCATTATACTGAGTTTTATTGGTAGAGTTCTTCCCTTAGATTTTCGTCAATTTTGATTTATAGGTTTATTAGTATTCGGTTATATGTGACCGTCAAAAGTCAGTGAACCTTCCTATGGTTATTTATTACTTAATTTTGTTCACTCATTAATTTATTTTATTGAATTTTATCGTTTTTCCTAAGTTCATCAAAACTAAACTCTCCTCGTTCATGGGTAACAATTCAATAATCGAATCAACAAATTTTATTCCATTTTGTCGTCCTTGACAACCATTCTGTCTTCTCTTATTGGATAATATTTATAATCCTATAACCGTAATCATACAATGTTCTTGCACTTATTAAAATACTCCTTTACTAACTTTACATTATATCGTATTATACCTTTACATATTGTTTGTTACTAAATTATATACATTTTGCTGTCGTTTCCTCTTAATCTACTTACTCTAACAAGTATTATTTTCCTGTTACAAAATATTACCTTTTGGTATCATTGCACTATTATATTTTGAGATTTTATTTAAATTGAATTTACTTATCTGCTATCAGTAATTATTATTGACTTCTAACTCATTATATTCTATTTAGTATTTTTTACAAATTTCGTTACCTAACTTTTCTGACCTGACTTACTATACAATGTTACTGGTTTGTGGCCTATCATTACATTTTTATCTCCTTCTGATTTTAATTTGTTATTACCTACATTATTATAGAATCCTTCATTTGTTTATTATATAATTACACTAAACCCTTTGGTATCTCATTAACAATTATAGCCTGTCTGGCCAAGTTTACAATTATAATCTGCATACTGACTAAGTACATGTATACAAAACATTTAACTTTATAAAGTTTAACACCAGCTCTATAATGATATATTTGATAACACAAAAAAAAATTAATATCAGTTAATTGATATTCTCTTAAAACAATTACTCCACTTGCTACATACAAAAACCAACATAAATATCATGATAATAACACAACATGATAAAACATAATAACATGTACATTTTTATAAAATAAATCATGCACTAATTAATCATTCTCCTCTCATTTAATTCATAAATTATTATAAAACTGTCTAAGTTAGGTTTTACATTACTTGTCAACGTCTATCGTTTACCCTTTTCACTGAACACTGAAGTTTGTATTTATAAACATTCTTAATTTTTCCTTTTTCCCTTGTATTCTTATTGTGGGATTATTCATTTATGTAATAATGGGTTACGTTACTGACCTTTTATTATAATGGACATGTATTATTTTTATTTTTAGTTAACAAATCATAAACTTTTTATGTAACGTAGGGGACCATATTTTCGTTACGTTACAACATGGAACTTACATGTTGTATCATGAAAACTTCTAACAGCACAAAACATTTCAGCTTAAACATATAAGCACATACGGCTATATACATCAGTAGTCAGTTGAGAAGTAAAATTATCTGCATAGAACAATTTAGTATTTACTTTTACTTCGATGTTCCATAAGGAAATAGAAGTATGGTGATGGCGGAAAAAATCGTGTTTGAGATAAGGGCTGATTCTGAATGTACTACACTCAAAATGTGAAGAAAAGTCATTTTCTAAAACGTGTCTGTGTGTCTTGTGTAGAATTTTTTCTATGACGAACGATAACTGCCATAAATTCAAACAGAATCAAATAATTTTTTGCAATGTGCCTGAGCTGTAGAAGACTCAAGGCCTACTGATTTTGAAGAACTGTTCTGTGGTTAAGGCTGAAGCAAGCAGTAGTTTCAATGGGAATATTTCATTTCGAAAATGATTTTAAATATAAATCTTAGAACATGGAAGTCATGTATGGTTCTGAATACCGATATTTTCCATCCTTTTCATAAATAATTTACTTTAATATCGACATTGAATATCCACAAAGTGCAAATGTTTCTGTGTGTTAATGTTAATATGAGGAAGTTGGAAAGATTTTACATCTTTAATTTTTTTAAATGATTCATAACTTCAATAATGAATTTTTTAATGTTAGGAATGTGTTCTTTTTGTGAATTAAAAGCAAGATAGTGAATTAAAATTTATTTAACAAGTAAGCTCCATGAGCTGCAGAACCTGCTGTTTTGAACAAGATAAATTTATTACTTAGTATGTTAGATAATTTTTGAGTGATCATAAAAATTAGCAAATCTCCAGTTTTCACACATTATACACTAAAATTTTTAGTTAAATTCATAACCATAATGCTGGCAAATATTAGTTCCCGCTTTTAACTTTATGTACATTTTCACAGACTTATGGAATACTTTTTACAAATATATAACTGATAACAATACACCAGTTTTCATGCAAACATTTTTGTAGCCAGTCCAATATTTGTTTACAGATATTAATTTTGTCAAATTGTTAAATGTACCAAGTTCATGTTTTGCATACAGTTTCTTATAATTTGAAGGTTCACATAAACTTTTAAAATTTATTATAAAAATAGCCAGTGCTCAAAGTTTCTTGTAGTGTTCCACTATAGAATGTACATATAGTATGTTTTGCTCCTGATTCACTTATTAGTTTGTTGTGACAGCCCTGTTTAGTTTATACGATCATACGATGTTTAGTTTATGCTTTTCTTTGTGGCAATTGCACACTTTTCTTATGATTATGCAAAACAAAGAAAAATTAACATAGTTGCTAATTTATCACAATGTGATTGCATTGGGAAGTAATCGTAAGTGTGTGAGAATTTGATTACACTAAGTAACTTTTTCAAGTAAAAGCACATTTTTGTTTTTCTCAGAAAAAAAAATTTCAGAACAGAGTAGTTGTTTTGCAAAATTAAGATACACACTTTTAAAATCCTATTTCAAATGGAATTCAAGCACGGAAACAGAAGGAAGTCATGTTAATCCAACTAGGTAAGATCACACTGATGAATAACTCAGAGGCATGTACAGAACTCCATCCTAAGCCCATACAGTATTTTAATAATATTATTGTAAAACAGCCTGCACTTAAAATATTTCACCATTCCAATCCGTATTATTGATAAAAATAATCAGTATACTTATTTCAAGATGAAAGAAATTGAAGGTGATACAAATCAGAATTACTGAACATTTTGAGTTTGTAGTTGCTGTCTACTTCAAGGAATCTTCATTGTGTGGTTTTCCATCAATATAAAAGGTGACATTAGCAATGACTAGAGTTTAATTCTAAACTATCATAAAACAGTACCAATAAATGATTGAAAACAAAAAGCATGTAATACATTTTATTGTTTTGTCTCCAAGTCGCACTCTAATACAAAGGTAAAATCTTACCTATTTTTATTTTCTGTCGTGCGACTTCGTATATTTTTATTTATAGCACTACACATTTCGGCAACAAGTTGCCATCCTCAGGTGAAACATTCACTCAAAACGAGGTCGTTAAAAAGTAAAATGATTTATTAAAATACTAAAACTTAAAGTTAAAAGCGCTCTTATATGTGTGTTCATATATATTGAAAGTGCACTTATAACTTTAAGTTTTAGTATTTTAATAAATCATTTTACTTTTTAACGACCTCGTTTTGAGTGAATGTTTCACCTGAGGATGGCAACTTATTGCCGAAACGCATAGTGCTATAAATAAAAATATACGAAGTCGCACGACGGAAAATAAAAAATAGGTAAGATTGTACCTTTGTATATAAAAAGCATGTGTGTCTGGCAATAAACACCACCAACTCATCTTGAGGCAGCTATGCTATGCTGTACTTGGGGCTGAGCTGTGCTATTAAAGTTGGACAGAGCTTAAGGCCTGTTAGAGTCTCAAAGGATTTCTTCGTAAGCAATGGAACTGCTCACATATGATCAGGTAGCAAGAATTCTCTACATAATCCCAGAAAGTACAAGAATAGTAATAATTATTTTAAAACTGATAACATTTAATTATTTTTAATGATTTTAACATTAAAATCATTATTAAATATAAAAACTTGGATAATATGAAGTATATAATTTTCTCTTGTATTTACACTAAATTGAATAATGGTCATTGTAAAGAATGGCTACTTCATAGAATGTGAAATCCCCGCTCCTTCTAAGTTCTCAAATGTTACTATGGAAGTTATATTAAACAGACATTATAGATACAGTATTCTATTCTATTATTTATATATTCAACTTATTTCCATTGAATGTGGTAAATTGAACATGGAACATACATGTTGTATCATGAAAATTTCTAACAGCACAAAACATTTCAGCTTAAACATATAAGCACATACGGCTGTATACATCAGTAGTCAGTTGAGAAGTAAAATTATCTGCATAGAACAATTTAGTATTTACTTTTACTTCGATGTTCCATAAGGAAATAGAAGTATAGTGATGGCGGAAAAAATCGTGTTTGAGATAAGGGCTGATTCTGAATGTACTACACTCAAAACATGAAGAAAAGTCATTTTCCTAAACGTGTCTGTGTGTCTTGTGTAGAATTTTTTTCTATGACGAACGATAACTGCCATAAATTCAAACAGAATCAAATAATTTTTTGCAATGTGCCTGAGCTGTAGAAGACTCAAGGCCTACTGATTTTGATGAACTGTTCTGTGGTTAAGGCTGAAGCAAGAAAGTAGTTTCAATGGGAATATTTCATATCAAAAATGATTTTAAATATAAATCTTAGAACATGGAATTCATGTATGGTTCTGGATACCGATATTTTCCATCCTTTTCATGAATAATTTACTTTAATATCGACATTGAATATCCACAAAGTGCAAATGTTTGTGTGTGTTGTAACGTACCAAATTTGGCAGTTCCATAGAGTAACCAATTATTACGTCAAATGACTGGAGATCATGAAAATATTTCAAAGTACATAAAATAATGTAAACAAAAAGTGTGTATCTACAGAGATATATTATTGTAAAATTCCAACAAGGAAGAAGGAAGAGTAATATTGCATCATCGAGTACAAAGGAGAAAGAAAATGACAACGAGCCAATATAAAATGTTAGAAACCTGGCCCAATAGATTCCAAACAGTGAGGGGAAGCAACAAAAATAATAACTATGTAAAATGAAGAGAAGACAACAGAAGAGCAACCACAATGATGGCAAAACAACCAATTTATTTATAAATATAAATACTATGGAACAATGACTACCACAAACGGAAATATTGAAGAAGATGACGAGAATAAGTGAACATTGATTATCACAAGTAAAATACAACCCAGGAGAACACCGATAGTGAACAACAATTAAACATGAAGAATGAAGATAATATATGGACAATACAAGAAATCACCATTCACCAAGTATACAAGGAACTATACTAGTGACCGGAAGAAGAATAACGATTATCAACTATGAAGAAACCAGTGTTTAGCATAATTAACCAATCACAAACAGTAATAGTGAAAACTTAATGTAAGTGTGAGAACCTGTAACAAGTTAACCATTTTTAACCCAAATGAACCCCACAGACAATACAAGTGAGAAGGTTTATAACAGAGGAAAATGCGTTACCATTATAGTGGAAGAATCAAAGATTAAATAGTTAAAATGCACAGACAATTAGTGTGACCAGTTTAATCAAGATTGTAACCCAAAATAGATAATCATAAGACCACCAAGAGAAATGTGAGATAGAACAGTAAAATCATTGTTCATAGAAACTGATAATAAAAGCTTAGTAAACTTTAAAATGAAATATAACTAAATGCCACAGCAGGACAGGACAAGATATAAATAAAGTCCAGAACAAATAATAACAAATAAGCTAGTTTGTTAAGTATCAAACAACCAATGTACCAAAAGTTAGGTACAACACAACAAGAAATGTAATACTATTAGATTAAGAATACTTGTGTTATTGTTTAGAAAAATAGTGTAAACATGTGTAATAATCAACAATTAAACCATTGTAATAGAATACCATAATGAAATCATAATAGTAGAATCAAATACTGCATAAGAATATGTTGCACAATTGTGACCAGATAACATGATACATAACCTCATAGGAAGTGCACCTATAATATAAAGTCATATATATTAATTAAACCAAGCAACTATCAACAATTGTTTCAATCAAAGACTAATTATAAATAGTAATGAAAACTAATAAATAATATTTATACTGAAATACACAGCACATAAAGCAGATTAAATATGATAGCATAAAGATAGAAGAACAGAAACCCAATGTGACAAGTTAGTTAAGCAAAATGCACTATTAAAACTTGTTAAAGGATTACTGAAAATGTTATCAGTAGTTAGAAAAATACCTAATACTACTATGAGAACAGATCACAATTATAATAATAGTAGTTTTATAGTCAAATTATTGAAAACTAACTGACTATGATTGTAGAACCAAATGTAAACAAACACTATGTAACAAGTTAGTTAAGCAAAATGCACTATCCAAACTTGTTCAAAGATGACTAAAAATGTTATCAGTAGTTAGAGAGATATCAGATACTACTATGAGAACACATGTCAGATGTAATAATAGCAATTTAGTAGTTGATTTATTAGAAACTAACTGACTGTCATTGCAAAACCTGATGTAAACAAACCCAATACTAAGAATTGGAAAGCTTTCAGATAACGAGAGACTGATAAATACAGTAAATAAACAAGGTACTATAGTTGTACACTATTTTAATTTGTAACATTATATACCTTATGTGGTAAAATAATTGAAAAAGTGACAATTTAAGGAAAAGAGAACAGAGGGTATTTTGATAAGACTATTAGTATATGAAAAACAACATTTTTCATAAAACAAAGTGTAAACCGATGTAAATAAATGTATATGTTATTGTTAGAATGCCAAACCAATGTAATTAAATAAGAAATAATAGCGTTATAAGCGATTATAAACAATCGAATATGGTCGTTTGAGGACGCCATTACCAAATATTGTTTGAATGGTAATTACAACTATTTCTGTATTAAACAAATGAGAAATGGACTCAAGACGTTTAATAATGAGTGTTATAGTGTAATTGGAGCAAAATATGGTGAAATAAACTTATTAATATTAAGATTCACCATATGGGTTTTGTGAAATGTTGTAGTGAGTTAATAATGGACGGATTTTATCCTTGTTTAGACTTTAATTAAAGCCGCAAGTGTCCGCAATCTATTGCCACTAACCATTCGACGATACGATAATTAATAAAAAAGTTATAGCATTTATAAACTTTTCAGTCATTTTGTGTATCAACGCTTACGTCATTTATAGCCTCTAACCCAGACAAAAATTTGTAAAAAATTAAAAGTTTTATTTAACTGAGATGTTTTGGGGTAGAGAGTTTGACAATTTAAACCAATCAAATGGCTTAAAGTAACCAGACAAGCAGGAGACGCTTGGATGAAACATACAGTCTACCAGCACCATTCAACGAGCAAGGTTGATGAAGAAATGTATCAAGATTTTATTTAAATTGTGCGCGACACGTTCATAAGTTACGCTATACACACATAACCTGTACACAACAGAGTAATAACGAGTGTCCAGTGCTAAGTGAATTAAAATAATAAACCGGCCAGTGTATAATAAAGGTCGTGTTTTGTGTTTTATAAAAAACAGGGAGTACTCTATTTTTATTATTTAACGAATTAAATTGAAATAATAATTTTCGTTAGTGAACGAAGAATTATTGTTTGGGTACTGCTCTAGTCAGAAGTACCGAAGTGCATTACTCACGATGAAAATTATCAGAATTAAATAAAAGAATTATCTCGCATTTATTAATTTAAAAAATAAATGTTTTACGATTTTATCGTAATTAAAGAAATCAATATTAATTTAAATATTGAAAATATGAGTGTAATGAATAGTCGCTCATTTGACTCATTTCGTTTGAATTGACGAATAATTAGTTGATTGCGAAAAATATTCTAATCAACTGATAATTATCCATCAGATGCAACATGAATAAAATATGTGTTTATATTATTAAGAATTTAATGAATCACTTACTTATTCAAAACAACTACTTACTTTTGTTAACTAACCTAAAAATAACAACGACAACTTTGTCACCAAGTAATGATTCTGTTCTCAAATAATTTCAATCCAATGAAAGCTATCACAAGAGTTTTTTTTATTATAGATATTTTTCTCTTGCCAATAAATGATTTTAATAACTAACAAATAAATAATAATAGTAATTTTTAACAGTGCAGCACAAAGCACGTGTTGTCAAAGTAACTGCTGTATCCATTATACTCACCGTACGATAGTACGATATATATCGGTTTTATGGTACCGACTTTTATAATTTTAATATTTGTTTGTTTTTGTAGTAATTCTTGATTAAATATTGTTAGAAAAGATAACATCTTCTATCTTGTATCATGCAACTTCTAAGAACACACGAATTTGGTAATGTAACTGTGTAAAGAGGACATAACCTCGTTAACTAAAATTATTGTACCAGACCCCAGTGTTACCAGCCTTGAGGTTAAAAGAGCTCAAGAATTGTTTATAATAATTATTATCTTGTATAGACATTGTTGATTGATTGTTTTAAAAGAGTTAATGGCATTTCAGAATTGTTAATCAATCCCGATTTATTTACCAGTGAAAAGAGTTTTTGATTTCAAAATTAAAATAGTTTAATTTTCATAACTAGTTCTATCAGAAGGTGGCGGTAGAATTTGAATGTTCATTACAATTCAAATTACAATTAAGCCATTATTTTACTTTATTGTGCATGAATGTACTTAGGATATTCAAATAGAATATCCGTATATGTGTATAAAGTGTATGTTGCAGCAGAAGAAGTCACCAAACAGAACATTGATAACATCCACATATGGTAAGTGGGAGGTGAACAGTGAAGTGCTAAATACTTTTTTAAAATGAAAGAATTAAACGGGAACACCCACAACAACGCTAATAATAATCAACACTAATAATAATTCCATTTTAAATCTTATAAATTATATATATTATATCCTTACAACAATGGCACGTTACAGTGTTAATGTTAATATGAGGAAGTTGGAAAGATTTTACATCTTTAATTTTTTTAAATGATTCATAACTTCAATAATGAATTTTTTAATGTTAGGAATGTGTTCTTTTTGTGAATTAAAAGCAAGATAGTGAATTAAAATTTATTTAACAAGTAAGCTCCATGAGCTGCAGAACCTGCTGTTGTGAACAAGATAAATTTATTACTTAGTATGTTAGATAATTTTTGAGTGATCATAAAAATTAGCAAATCTCCAGTTTTCACACAATAAACACTAAAATTTTTAGTTAAATTTATAACCATAATGCTAGCAAATATTATTTCCCGCTTTTAACTTTATGTACATTTTCACAGACTTATGGAATATTTTTTACAAATATATAACTGATAACAATACACCAGTTTTCATGCAAACATAGCTTACAAATTTTTGAAGCCAGTCCAATATTTGTTTACAGATATTAATTTTGTCAAATTGTTAAATATACCAAGTTCATGTTTTGCATACAGTTTCTTATAATTTGAAGGTTCACGTAAACTTTTATAATTTATTATAAAAATAGCCAGTGCTCAAAGTTACTTGTAGAGTTCCACTATAGAATGTACATATAGTATGTTTTGCTCCTGATTCACTTATTAGTTTGTTGTGACAGCCCTGTTTAGTTTATACGATCATACGATGTTTAGTTTATGCTTTTATTTGTGGCAATTGCACACTTTTCTTATAATTATGCAAAACAAAGAGAAATTAAAGTTGCTGCTAATTTATCACAATGTGATTGCATTGGGAAGTAATCATCAGTGTGTGAGAATTTGATTACACTAAGTAACTTTTTCAAGTAAAAGCACATTTTTGTTTTCTCAGAAAAAAAATGTCAGAACAGAGTAGTTGTTTTGCAAAATTAAGATACACACTTTTAAAATCCTATTTCAAATGGCATTCAAGCACGGAAAGAGAAGGAAGTCATGTTAATCCAACTAGGTAAGATCACACTGATGAATAACTCAGAGGCATGTACAGAACTCCATCCTAAGCCCATACAGTATTTTAATAATATTATTGTAAAACAACCTGCACTTAAAATATTTCACCATTCCAATCCTTATTATTGATAAAAATAATCAGTATACTTATTTCAAGATGAAAGAAATTGAAGGTGATACAAATCAGAATTACTGAACATTTTGAGTTTGTAGTTGCTGTCTACTTCAAGGAATCTTCATTGTGTGGTTTTCCATCAATATAAAAGGTGACATTAGCAATGACTAGAGTTTAATTCTAATCTATCATAAAACAGTACCAATAAATGATTGAAAACAAAAAGCATGTAATACATTTTATTGTTTTGTCTCCAAGTCGCGCTCTAATACAAAGGTAAAATCTTACCTATTTTTATTTTCCGTCGTGCGACTTCGTATATTTTTATTTATAGCACTACACATTTCGGCAACAAGTTGCCATCCTCAGGTGAAACATTCACTCAAAACGAGGTCGTTAAAAAGTAAAATGATTTATTAAAATACTAAAACTTAAAGTTAAAAGCGCTCATATATGTCTGTTCATATATGTTGAAAGTGCACTTTTAACTTTAAGTTTTAGTATTTTAATAAATCATTTTACTTTTTAACGACCTCGTTTTGAGTGAATGTTTCACCTGAGGATGGCAACTTGTTGCCGAAAAGCGTAGTGCTATAAATAAAAATATACGAAGTCGCACGACGGAAAATAAAAAATAGGTAAGATTGTACCTTTGTATATAAAAAGCATGTGTGTCTGGCAATAAACACCACCAACTCATCTTGAGGCAGCTATGCTATGCTGTACTTGGGGCTGAGCTGTGCTACCTAAAGTTGGACAGAGCTTAAGGCCTGTTAGAGTCTCAAAGGATTTCTTCGTAAGCAATGGAACTGCTCACATATGATCAGGTAGCAAGAATCTCTACATAATCCCAGAAAGTACAAGAATAGTAATAATTATTTTAAAACTGATAACATTTAATTATTTTTAATGATTTTAACATTAAAATCATTATTAAATATAAAAACTTGGATAATATGAAGTATATAATTTTCTCTTGTATTTACACTAAATTGAATAATTGTCATTGTAAAGAATGGCTACTTCATAGAATGTGAAATCCCCGCTCCTTCTAAGTTCTCAAATGTTACTATGGAAGTTATATTAAACAGACATTATAGATACAGTATTCTATTCTATTATTTATATATTCAACTTATTTCCATTGAATGTGGTAAATTGAACATGGAACATACATGTTGTATCATAAAAACTTCTAACAGCACAAAACTTTTCAGCTTAAACATATAAGCACATATGGCTATATACATCAGTAGTCAGTTGAGAAGTAAAATTATCTGCATAGAACAATTTAGTATTTACTTTTACTTCGATGTTCCATAAGGAAATAGAAGTATGGTGATGGCGGAAAAAATCGTGTTTGAGATAAGGGCTGATTCTGGATGTACTGCACTCAAAACATGAAGAAAAGTCATTTTCCTAAACGTGTCTGTGTGTCTTGTGTAGAATTTTTTCTATGACGAACGATAACTGCCATAAATTCAAACAGAATCAAATAATTTTTTGCAATGTGCCTGAGCTGTAGAAGACTCAAGGCCTACTGATTTTGATTAACTGTTCTGTGGTAAAGGCTGAAGCAAGAAGTAGTTTCAATGGAAATATTTCATTTCAAAAATGATTTTAAATATAAATCTTAGAACATGGAATTCATGTATGGTTCTGAATACCGATATTTTCCGTCCTTTTCATAAATAATTTACTTTAATTTCGACATTGAATATCCACAAAGTGCAAATGTTTGTGTGTGTTAAAGTTAATATGAGGAAGTTGGAAAGATTTTACATCTTTAATTTTTTTAAATGATTCATAACTTCAATAATGAATTTTTTAATGTTAGGAATGTGTTCTTTTTGTGAATTAAAAGCAAGATAGTGAATTAAAATTTATTTAACAAGTAAGCTCCATGAGCTACAGAACCTGCTGTTGTGAACAAGATAAATTTATTACTTAGTATGTTAGATAATTTTTGAGTGATCATAAAAATTAGCAAATCTCCAGTTTTCACACAATAAACACTAAAATTTTTAGTTAAATTTATAACCATAATGCTGGCAAATATTATTTCCCGCTTTTAACTTTATGTACATTTTCACAGACTTATGGAATATTTTTTACAAATATATAACTGATAACAATACACCAGTTTTCATGCAAACATAGCTTACAAATTTTTGAAGCCAGTCCAATATTTGTTTACAGATATTAATTTTGTCAAATTGTTAAATATACCAAGTTCATGTTTTGCATACAGTTTCTTATAATTTGAAGGTTCACATAAACTTTTATAATTTATTATAAAAATAGCCAGTGCTCAAAGTTACTTGTAGAGTTCCACTATAGAATGTACATATAGTATGTTTTGCTCCTGATTCACTTATTAGTTTGTTGTTACAGCCCTGTTTAGTTTATACGATCATACGATGTTTAGTTTATGCTTTTCTTTGTGGCAATTGCACACTTTTCTTATAATTATGCAAAACAAAGAGAAATTAAAGTTGCTGCTAATTTATCACAATGTGATTGCATTGGGAAGTAATCATCAGTGTGTGAGAATTTGATTACACTGAGTAACTTTTTCAAGTAAAAGCACATTTTTGTTTTCTCAGAAAAAAAATTTCAGAACAGAGTAGTTGTTTTGCAAAATTAAGATACACACTTTTCAAATAATTCGTTATATGAACAAGTTTGCCAGACTGTATGAAGTGTAGGATTTTAGATAAAATCCTATTTCAAATGGAATTCAAGCACGGAAACAGAAGGAAGTCATGTTAATCCAACTAGGTAAGATCACACTGATGAATAACTCAGAGGCATGTACAGAACTCCATCCTAAGCCCATACAGTATTTTAATAATATTATTGTAAAACAACCTGCACTTAAAATATTTCACCATTCCAATCCTTATTATTGATAAAAATAATCAGTATACTTATTTCAAGATGAAAGAAATTGAAGGTGATACAAATCAGAATTACTGAACATTTTGAGTTTGTAGTTGCTGTCTACTTCAAGGAATCTACATTGTGTGGTTTTCCATCAATATAAAAGGTGACATTAGCAATGACTAGAGTTTAATTCTAATCTATCATAAAACAGTACCAATAAATGATTGAAAACAAAAAGCATGTAATACATTTTATTGTTTTGTCTCCAAGTCGCGCTCTAATACAAAGGTAAAATCTTACCTATTTTTATTTTCCGTTGTGCAACTTCATATATTTTTATTTATAGCACTACACATTTCGGCAACAAGTTGCCATTCTCAGGTGAAACATTCACTCAAAACGAGGTCGTTAAAAAGTAAAATGATTTATTAAAATACTAAAACTTAAAGTTAAAAGCGCTCATATATGTGTGTTCATATATGTTGAAAGTGCACTTTTAACTTTAAGTTTTAGTATTTTAATAAATCATTTTACTTTTTAACGACCTCGTTTTGAGTGAATGTTTCACCTGAGGATGGCAACTTGTTGCCGAAATGCGTAGTGCTATAAATAAAAATATACGAAGTCGCACGACGGAAAATAAAAAATAGGTAAGATTGTACCTTTGTATATAAAAAGCATGTGTGTCTGGCAATAAACACCACCACCTCATCTTGAGGCAGCTATGCTATGCTGTACTTGGGGCTGAGCTGTGCTACCTAAAGTTGGACAGAGCTTAAGGCCTGTTAGAGTCTCAAAGGATTTCTTCATAAGCAATGGAACTGCTCACATATGATCAGGTAGCAAGAATTCTCTACATAATCCCAGAAAGTACAAGAATAGTAATAATTATTTTAAAACTGATAACATTTAAATATTTTTAATGATTTTAACATTACAATCATTATTAAATATAAATCCTTGGATAATATGAAGTATATAATTTTCTCTTGTATTTACACTAAATTGAATAATGGTCATTGTAAAGAATGGCTACTTCATAGAATGTGAAATCCCCGCTCCTTCTAAGTTCTCAAATGTTACTATGGAAGTTATATTAAACAGACATTATAGATACAGTATTCTATTCTATTATTTATATATTCATCTTATTTCCATTGAATGTGGTAAATTGAACATAGAACATACATGTTGTATCATAAAAACGTCTAACAGCACAAAACATTTCAGCTTAAACATATAAGCACATACGGCTATATACATCAGTAGTCAGTTGAGAAGTAAAATTATCTGCATAGAACAATTTAGTATTTACTTTTACTTCGATGTTCCATAAGGAAATAGAAGTATGGTGATGGCGGAAAAAATCGTGTTTGAGATAAGGGCTGATTCTGAATGTACTGCACTCAAAACGTGAAGAAAAGTCATTTTCCAAAACGTGTCTGTGTGTCTTGTGTAGAATTTTTTCTATGACGAACGATAACTGCCATAAATTCAAACAGAATCAAATAATTTTTTGCAATGTGCCTGAGCTGTAGAAGACTCAAGGCCTACTGATTTTGATGAACTGTTCTGTTGTTAAGGCAACAAGTAGTTTCAATGGGAATATTTCATTTCAAAAATGATTTTAAATATAAATCTCAGAACATGGAAGTCATGTATGGTTCTGAATACCGATATTTTCCATCCTTTTCATAAATAAATTACTTTTTATATCGACATTGAATATCCACAAAGTGCAAATGTTTGTGTGTGTTAAAGTTACTATGAGGAAGTTGGAAAGATTTTAAATCTTTAATTTTTTTAAATGATTCATAACTTCAATAATGAATTTTTTAATGTTAGGAAAGTGTTCTTTTTGTGAATTAAAAGCAAGATAGTGAATTAAAATTTATTTAACAAGTAAGCTCCATGAGCTGCAGAACCTGCTGTTTTGAACAAGATAAATTTATTACTTAGTATGTTAGATAATTTTTGAGTGATCATAAAAATTAGCAAATCTCCAGTTTTCACACAATAAACACTAAAATTTTTAGTTAAATTGATAACCATAATGCTGGCAAATATTAGTTCCCGTTTTTAACTTTATGTACATTTTCACAGACTTATGGAATACTTTTTACAAATATATAACTGATAACAATACACCAGTTTTCATGCAAACAGCTTACAAATTTTTGAAGCCAGTCCAATATTTGTTTACAGATATTAATTTTGTCAAATTGTTAAATATACCAAGTTCATGTTTTGCATACAGTTTCTTATAATTTGAAGGTTCACATAAACTTTTATAATTTATTATAAAAATAGCCAGTGCTCAAAGTTACTTGTAGAGTTCCACTATAGAATGTACATATAGTATGTTTTGCTCCTGATTCACTTATTAGTTTGTTGTTACAGCCGTGTTTAGTTTATACGATCATACGATGTTTAGTTTATGCTTTTCTTTGTGGCAATTGCACACTTTTCTTATAATTATGCAACACAAAGAGAAATTAAAGTTGCTGCTAATTTATCACAATGTGATTGCATTGGGAAGTAATCATCAGTGTGTGAGAATTTGATTACACTGAGTAACTTTTTCAAGTAAAAGCACATTTTTGTTTTCTCAGAAAAAAAATTTCAGAACAGAGTAGTTGTTTTGCAAAATTAAGATACACACTTTTCAAATTATTCGTTATATGAACAAGTTTGCCAGACTGTATGAAGTGTAGGATTTTAGATAAAATCCTATTTCAAATGGAATTCAAGCACGGAAACAGAAGGAAGTCATGTTAATCCAACTAGGTAAGATCACACTGATGAATAACTCAGAGGCATGTACAGAACTCCATCCTAAGCCCATACAGTATTTTAATAATATTATTGTAAAACAACCTGCACTTAAAATATTTCACCATTCCAATCCTTATTATTGATAAAAATAATCAGTATACTTATTTCAAGATGAAAGAAATTGAAGGTGATACAAATCAGAATTACTGAACATTTTGAGTTTGTAGTTGCTGTCTACTTCAAGGAATCTTCATTGTGTGGTTTTCGATCAATATAAAAGGTGACATTAGCAATGACTAGAGTTTAATTCTAATCTATCATAAAACAGTACCAATAAATGATTGAAAACAAAAAGCATGTAATACATTTTATTGTTTTGTCTCCAAGTCGCGCTCTAATATAAAGGTAAAATCTTACCAATTTTTATTTTCCGTCGTGCGACTTCGTATATTTTTATTTATAGCACTACACATTTCGGCAACAAGTTGCCATCCTCAGGTGAAACATTCACTCAAAACGAGGTCGTTAAAAAGTAAAATGATTTATTAAAATACTAAAACTTAAAGTTAAAAGCGCTCATATATGTGTGTTCATATATGTTGAAAGTGCACTTTTAACTTTAAGTTTTAGTATTTTAATAAATCATTTTACTTTTTAACGACCTCGTTTTGAGTGAATGTTTCACCTGAGGATGGCAACTTATTGCCGAACGCGTAGTGCTATAAATAAAAATATACGAAGTCGCACGACGGAAAATAAAAAATAGGTAAGATTGTACCTTTGTATATAAAAAGCATGTGTGTCTGGCAATAAACACCACCAACTCATCTTGAGGCAGCTATGCTATGCTGTACTTGGGGCTGAGCTGTGCTACCTAAAGTTGGACAGAGCTTAAGGCCTGTTAGAGTCTCAAAGGATTTCTTCGTAAGCAATGGAACTGCTCACATATGATCAGGTAGCAAGAATCTCTACATAATCCCAGAAAGTACAAGAATAGTAATAATTATTTTAAAACTGATAACATTTAAATATTTTTAATGATTTTAACATTACAATCATTATTAAATATAAAAACTTGGATAATATGAAGTATATAATTTTCTCTTGTATTTACACTAAATTGAATAATGGTCATTGTAAAGAATGGCTACTTCATAGAATGTGAAATCCCCGCTCCTTCTAAGTTCTCAAATGTTACTATGGAAGTTATATTAAACAGACATTATAGATACAGTATTCTATTCTATTATTTATATATTCAACTTATTTCCATTGAATGTGGTAAATTGAACATGGAACATACATGTTGTATCATAAAAACTTCTAACGGCACAAAACATTTCAGCTTAAACATATAAGCACATATGGCTATATACATCAGTAGTCAGTTGAGAAGTAAAATTATCTGCATAGAACAATTTAGTATTTACTTTTACTTTGATGTTCCATAAGGAAATAGAAGTATTGTGATGGCGGAAAAAATCGTGTTTGAGATAAGGGCTGATTCTGAATGTACTGCACTCAAAACGTGAAGAAAAGTCATTTTCCAAAACGTGTCTGTGTGTCTTGTGTAGAATTTTTTCTATGACGAACGATAACTGCCATAAATTCAAACAGAATCAAATAATTTTTTGCAATGTGCCTGAGCTGTAGAAGACTCAAGGCCTACTGATTTTGATGAACTGTTCTGTTGTTAAGGCAACAAGTAGTTTCAATGGGAATATTTCATTTCAAAAATGATTTTAAATATAAATCTCAGAACATGGAAGTCATGTATGGTTCTGAATACCGATATTTTCCATCCTTTTCATAAATAATTTACTTTAATATCGACATTGAATATCCACAAAGTGCAAATGTTTGTGTGTGTTAAAGTTAATATGAGGAAGTTGGAAAGATTTTACATCTTTAATTTTTTTAAATGATTCATAACTTCAATAATGAATTTTTTAATGTTAGGAATGTGTTCTTTTTGTGAATTAAAAGCAAGATAGTGAATTAAAATTTATTTAACAAGTAAGCTCCATGAGCTGCAGAACCTGCTGTTTTGAACAAGATAAATTTATTACTTAGTATGTTAGATAATTTTTGAGTGATCATAAAAATTAGCAAATCTCCAGTTTTCGCACAATAAACACTAAAATTTTTAGTTAAATTGATAACCATAATGCTGGCAAATATTAGTTCCCGCTTTTAACTGTATGTACATTTTCACAGACTTATGGAATACTTTTTACAAATATATAACTGATAACAATACACCAGTTTTCATGCAAACATAGCTTACAAATTTTTGAAGCCAGTCCAATATTTGTTTACAGATATTAATTTTGTCAAATTGTTAAATATACCAAGTTCATGTTTTGCATACAGTTTCTTATAATTTGAAGGTTCACATAAACTTTTATAATTTATTATAAAAATAGCCAGTGCTCAAAGTTACTTGTAGAGTTCCACTATAGAATGTACATATAGTATGTTTTGCTCCTGATTCACGTATTAGTTTGTTGTTACAGCCCTGTTTAGTTTATACGATCATACGATGTTTAGTTTATGCTTTTCTTTGTGGCAATTGCACACTTTTCTTATAATTATGCAAAACAAAGAGAAATTAAAGTTGCTGCTAATTTATCACAATGTGATTGCATTGGGAAGTAATCATCAGTGTGTGAGAATTTGATTACACTGAGTAACTTTTTCAAGTAAAAGCACATTTTTGTTTTCTCAGAAAAAAAATTTCAGAACAGAGTAGTTGTTTTGCAAAATTAAGATACACACTTTTCAAATAATTCGTTATATGAACAAGTTTGCCAGACTGTATGAAGTGTAGGATTTTAGATAAAATCCTATTTCAAATGGAATTCAAGCACGGAAACAGAAGGAAGTCATGTTAATCCAACTAGGTAAGATCACACTGATGAATAACTCAGAGGCATGTACAGAACTCCATCCTAAGCCCATACAGTATTTTAATAATATTATTGTAAAACAACCTGCACTTAAAATATTTCACCATTCCAATCCTTATTATTGATAAAAATAATCAGTATACTTATTTCAAGATGAAAGAAATTGAAGGTGATACAAATCATAATTACTGAAAATTTGAGTTTGTAGTTGCTGTCTACTTCAAGGAATCTTCATTGTGTGGTTTTCCATCAATATAAAAGGTGACATTAGCAATGACTAGAGTTTAATTCTAATCTATCATAAAACAGTACCAATAAATGATTGAAAACAAAAAGCATGTAATACATTTTATTGTTTTGTCTCCAAGTCGCGCTCTAATACAAAGGTAAAATCTTACCTATTTTTATTTTCCGTTGTGCAACTTCGTATATTTTTATTTATAGCACTACACATTTCGGCAACAAGTTGCCATTCTCAGGTGAAACATTCACTCAAAACGAGGTCGTTAAAAAGTAAAATGATTTATTAAAATACTAAAACTTAAAGTTAAAAGCGCTCATATATGTGTGTTCATATATGTTGAAAGTGCACTTTTAACTTTAAGTTTTAGTATTTTAATAAATCATTTTACTTTTTAACGACCTCGTTTTGAGTGAATGTTTCACCTGAGGATGGCAACTTGTTGCCGAAACGCGTAGTGCTATAAATAAAAATATACGAAGTCGCACGACGGAAAATAAAAAATAGGTAAGATTGTACCTTTGTATATAAAAAGCATGTGTGTCTGGCAATAAACACCACCACCTCATCTTGAGGCAGCTATGCTATGCTGTACTTGGGGCTGAGCTGTGCTACCTAAAGTTGGACAGAGCTTAAGGCCTGTTAGAGTCTCAAAGGATTTCTTCATAAGCAATGGAACTGCTCACATATGATCAGGTAGGAAGAATTCTCTACATAATCCCAGAAAGTACAAGAATAGTAATAATTATTTTAAAACTGATAACATTTAAATATTTTTAATGATTTTAACATTACAATCATTATTAAATATAAATCCTTGGATAATATGAAGTATATAATTTTCTCTTGTATTTACACTAAATTGAATAATGGTCATTGTAAAGAATGGCTACTTCATAGAATGTGAAATCCCCGCTCCTTCTAAGTTCTCAAATGTTACTATGGAAGTTATATTAAACAGACATTATAGATACAGTATTCTATTCTATTATTTATATATTCATCTTATTTCCATTGAATGTGGTAAATTGAACATAGAACATACATGTTGTATCATAAAAACTTCTAACAGCACAAAACATTTCAGCTTAAACATATAAGCACATACGGCTATATACATCAGTAGTCAGTTGAGAAGTAAAATTATCTGCATAGAACAATTTAGTATTTACTTTTACTTCGATGTTCCATAAGGAAATAGAAGTATGGTGATGGCGGAAAAAATCGTGTTTGAGATAAGGGCTGATTCTGAATGTACTGCACTCAAAACGTGAAGAAAAGTCATTTTCCAAAACGTGTCTGTGTGTCTTGTGTAGAATTTTTTCTATGACGAACGATAACTGCCATAAATTCAAACAGAATCAAATAATTTTTTGCAATGTGCCTGAGCTGTAGAAGACTCAAGGCCTACTGATTTTGATGAACTGTTCTGTTGTTAAGGCAACAAGTAGTTTCAATGGGAATATTTCATTTCAAAAATGATTTTAAATATAAATCTCAGAACATGGAAGTCGTGTATGGTTCTGAATACCGATATTTTCCATCCTTTTCATAAATAAATTACTTTTTATATCGACATTGAATATCCACAAAGTGCAAATGTTTGTGTGTGTTAAAGTTACTATGAGGAAGTTGGAAAGATTTTAAATCTTTAATTTTTTTAAATGATTCATAACTTCAATAATGAATTTTTTAATGTTAGGAAAGTGTTCTTTTTGTGAATTAAAAGCAAGATAGTGAATTAAAATTTATTTAACAAGTAAGCTCCATGAGCTGCAGAACCTGCTGTTTTGAACAAAATAAATTTATTACTTAGTATGTTAGATAATTTTTGAGTGATCATAAAAATTAGCAAATCTCCAGTTTTCACACAATAAACACTAAAATTTTTAGTTAAATTGATAACCATAATGCTGGCAAATATTAGTTCCCGCTTTTAACTTTATGTACATTTTCACAGACTTATGGAATACTTTTTACAAATATATAACTGATAACAATACACCAGTTTTCATGCAAACAGCTTACAAATTTTTGAAGCCAGTCCAATATTTGTTTACAGATATTAATTTTGTCAAATTGTTAAATATACCAAGTTCATGTTTTGCATACAGTTTCTTATAATTTGAAGGTTCACATAAACTTTTATAATTTATTATAAAAATAGCCAGTGCTCAAAGTTACTTGTAGAGTTCCACTATAGAATGTACATATAGTATGTTTTGCTCCTGATTCACTTATTAGTTTGTTGTTACAGCCCTGTTTAGTTTATACGATCATACGATGTTTAGTTTATGCTTTTCTTTGTGGCAATTGCACACTTTTCTTATAATTATGCAAAACAAAGAGAAATTAAAGTTGCTGCTAATTTATCACAATGTGATTGCATTGGGAAGTAATCATCAGTGTGTGAGAATTTGATTACACTGAGTAACTTTTTCAAGTAAAAGCACATTTTTGTTTTCTCAGAAAAAAAATTTCAGAACAGAGTAGTTGTTTTGCAAAATTAAGATACACACTTTTCAAATAATTCGTTATATGAACAAGTTTGCCAGACTGTATGAAGTGTAGGATTTTAGATAAAATCCTATTTCAAATGGAATTCAAGCACGGAAACAGAAGGAAGTCATGTTAATCCAACTAGGTAAGATCACACTGATGAATAACTCAGAGGCATGTACAGAACTCCATCCTAAGCCCATACAGTATTTTAATAATATTATTGTAAAACAACCTGCACTTAAAATATTTCACCATTCCAATCCTTATTATTGATAAAAATAATCAGTATACTTATTTCAAGATGAAAGAAATTGAAGGTGATACAAATCAGAATTACTGAACATTTTGAGTTTGTAGTTGCTGTCTACTTCAAGGAATCTTCATTGTGTGGTTTTCGATCAATATAAAAGGTGACATTAGCAATGACTAGAGTTTAATTCTAATCTATCATAAAACAGTACCAATAAATGATTGAAAACAAAAAGCATGTAATACATTTTATTGTTTTGTCTCCAAGTCGCGCTCTAATATAAAGGTAAAATCTTACCAATTTTTATTTTCCGTCGTGCGACTTCGTATATTTTTATTTATAGCACTACACATTTCGGCAACAAGTTGCCATCCTCAGGTGAAACATTCACTCAAAACGAGGTCGTTAAAAAGTAAAATGATTTATTAAAATACTAAAACTTAAAGTTAAAAGCGCTCATATATGTGTGTTCATATAAGTTGAAAGTGCACTTTTAACTTTAAGTTTTAGTATTTTAATAAATCATTTTACTTTTTAACGACCTCGTTTTGAGTGAATGTTTCACCTGAGGATGGCAACTTATTGCCGAACGCGTAGTGCTATAAATAAAAATATACGAAGTCGCACGACGGAAAATAAAAAATAGGTAAGATTGTACCTTTGTATATAAAAAGCATGTGTGTCTGGCAATAAACACCACCAACTCATCTTGAGGCAGCTATGCTATGCTGTACTTGGGGCTGAGCTGTGCTACCTAAAGTTGGACAGAGCTTAAGGCCTGTTAGAGTCTCAAAGGATTTCTTCGTAAGCAATGGAACTGCTCACATATGATCAGGTAGCAAGAATCTCTACATAATCCCAGAAAGTACAAGAATAGTAATAATTATTTTAAAACTGATAACATTTAATTATTTTTAATGATTTTAACATTAAAATCATTATTAAATATAAAAACTTGGATAATATGAAGTATATAATTTTCTCTTGTATTTACACTAAATTGAATAATGGTCATTGTAAAGAATGGCTACTTCATAGAATGTGAAATCCCCGCTCCTTCTAAGTTCTCAAATGTTACTATGGAAGTTATATTAAACAGACATTATAGATACAGTATTCTATTCTATTATTTATATATTCATCTTATTTCCATTGAATGTGGTAAATTGAACATAGAACATACATGTTGTATCATAAAAACTTCTAACAGCACAAAACATTTCAGCTTAAACATATAAGCACATACGGCTATATACATCAGTAGTCAGTTGAGAAGTAAAATTATCTGCATAGAACAATTTAGTATTTACTTTTACTTCGATGTTCCATAAGGAAATAGAAGTATGGTGATGGCGGAAAAAATCGTGTTTGAGATAAGGGCTGATTCTGAATGTACTGCACTCAAAACGTGAAGAAAAGTCATTTTCCAAAACGTGTCTGTGTGTCTTGTGTAGAATTTTTTCTATGACGAACGATAACTGCCATAAATTCAAACAGAATCAAATAATTTTTTGCAATGTGCCTGAGCTGTAGAAGACTCAAGGCCTACTGATTTTGATGAACTGTTCTGTTGTTAAGGCAACAAGTAGTTTCAATGGGAATATTTCATTTCAAAAATGATTTTAAATATAAATCTCAGAACATGGAAGTCATGTATGGTTCTGAATACCGATATTTTCCATCCTTTTCATAAATAATTTACTTTAATATCGACATTGAATATCCACAAAGTGCAAATGTTTGTGTGTGTTAAAGTTAATATGAGGAAGTTGGAAAGATTTTACATCTTTAATTTTTTTAAATGATTCATAACTTCAATAATGAATTTTTTAATGTTAGGAATGTGTTCTTTTTGTGAATTAAAAGCAAGATAGTGAATTAAAATTTATTTAACAAGTAAGCTCCATGAGCTGCAGAACCTGCTGTTTTGAACAAGATAAATTTATTACTTAGTATGTTAGATAATTTTTGAGTGATCATAAAAATTAGCAAATCTCCAGTTTTCACACAATAAACACTAAAATTTTTAGTTAAATTGATAACCATAATGCTGGCAAATATTAGTTCCCGCTTTTAACTGTATGTACATTTTCACAGACTTATGGAATACTTTTTACAAATATATAACTGATAACAATACACCAGTTTTCATGCAAACATAGCTTACAAATTTTTGAAGCCAGTCCAATATTTGTTTACAGATATTAATTTTGTCAAATTGTTAAATATACCAAGTTCATGTTTTGCATACAGTTTCTTATAATTTGAAGGTTCACATAAACTTTTATAATTTATTATAAAAATAGCCAGTGCTCAAAGTTACTTGTAGAGTTCCACTATAGAATGTACATATAGTATGTTTTGCTCCTGATTCACGTATTAGTTTGTTGTTACAGCCCTGTTTAGTTTATACGATCATACGATGTTTAGTTTATGCTTTTCTTTGTGGCAATTGCACACTTTTCTTATAATTATGCAAAACAAAGAGAAATTAAAGTTGCTGCTAATTTATCACAATGTGATTGCATTGGGAAGTAATCATCAGTGTGTGAGAATTTGATTACACTGAGTAACTTTTTCAAGTAAAAGCACATTTTTGTTTTCTCAGAAAAAAAATTTCAGAACAGAGTAGTTGTTTTGCAAAATTAAGATACACACTTTTCAAATAATTCGTTATATGAACAAGTTTGCCAGACTGTATGAAGTGTAGGATTTTAGATAAAATCCTATTTCAAATGGAATTCAAGCACGGAAACAGAAGGAAGTCATGTTAATCCAACTAGGTAAGATCACACTGATGAATAACTCAGAGGCATGTACAGAACTCCATCCTAAGCCCATACAGTATTTTAATAATATTATTGTAAAACAACCTGCACTTAAAATATTTCACCATTCCAATCCTTATTATTGATAAAAATAATCAGTATACTTATTTCAAGATGAAAGAAATTGAAGGTGATACAAATCATAATTACTGAAAATTTGAGTTTGTAGTTGCTGTCTACTTCAAGGAATCTTCATTGTGTGGTTTTCCATCAATATAAAAGGTGACATTAGCAATGACTAGAGTTTAATTCTAATCTATCATAAAACAGTACCAATAAATGATTGAAAACAAAAAGCATGTAATACATTTTATTGTTTTGTCTCCAAGTCGCGCTCTAATACAAAGGTAAAATCTTACCTATTTTTATTTTCCGTTGTGCAACTTCGTATATTTTTATTTATAGCACTACACATTTCGGCAACAAGTTGCCATTCTCAGGTGAAACATTCACTCAAAACGAGGTCGTTAAAAAGTAAAATGATTTATTAAAATACTAAAACTTAAAGTTAAAAGCGCTCATATATGTGTGTTCATATATGTTGAAAGTGCACTTTTAACTTTAAGTTTTAGTATTTTAATAAATCATTTTACTTTTTAACGACCTCGTTTTGAGTGAATGTTTCACCTGAGGATGGCAACTTGTTGCCGAAACGCGTAGTGCTATAAATAAAAATATACGAAGTCGCACGACGGAAAATAAAAAATAGGTAAGATTGTACCTTTGTATATAAAAAGCATGTGTGTCTGGCAATAAACACCACCACCTCATCTTGAGGCAGCTATGCTATGCTGTACTTGGGGCTGAGCTGTGCTACCTAAAGTTGGACAGAGCTTAAGGCCTGTTAGAGTCTCAAAGGATTTCTTCATAAGCAATGGAACTGCTCACATATGATCAGGTAGGAAGAATTCTCTACATAATCCCAGAAAGTACAAGAATAGTAATAATTATTTTAAAACTGATAACATTTAAATATTTTTAATGATTTTAACATTACAATCATTATTAAATATAAATCCTTGGATAATATGAAGTATATAATTTTCTCTTGTATTTACACTAAATTGAATAATGGTCATTGTAAAGAATGGCTACTTCATAGAATGTGAAATCCCCGCTCCTTCTAAGTTCTCAAATGTTACTATGGAAGTTATATTAAACAGACATTATAGATACAGTATTCTATTCTATTATTTATATATTCATCTTATTTCCATTGAATGTGGTAAATTGAACATAGAACATACATGTTGTATCATAAAAACTTCTAACAGCACAAAACATTTCAGCTTAAACATATAAGCACATACGGCTATATACATCAGTAGTCAGTTGAGAAGTAAAATTATCTGCATAGAACAATTTAGTATTTACTTTTACTTCGATGTTCCATAAGGAAATAGAAGTATGGTGATGGCGGAAAAAATCGTGTTTGAGATAAGGGCTGATTCTGAATGTACTGCACTCAAAACGTGAAGAAAAGTCATTTTCCAAAACGTGTCTGTGTGTCTTGTGTAGAATTTTTTCTATGACGAACGATAACTGCCATAAATTCAAACAGAATCAAATAATTTTTTGCAATGTGCCTGAGCTGTAGAAGACTCAAGGCCTACTGATTTTGATGAACTGTTCTGTTGTTAAGGCAACAAGTAGTTTCAATGGGAATATTTCATTTCAAAAATGATTTTAAATATAAATCTCAGAACATGGAAGTCGTGTATGGTTCTGAATACCGATATTTTCCATCCTTTTCATAAATAAATTACTTTTTATATCGACATTGAATATCCACAAAGTGCAAATGTTTGTGTGTGTTAAAGTTACTATGAGGAAGTTGGAAAGATTTTAAATCTTTAATTTTTTTAAATGATTCATAACTTCAATAATGAATTTTTTAATGTTAGGAAAGTAAATATCACTATAATATTGACGACTCGGAACACAAAGTTTTTTATAAGTAAAAACGTAAAGTTTTACCTTACAGCCTAAACCGGCTTTCACCTATAGAAGGCTTCTATTCTATAGTTAAGTATTCTATAGTCACCTTATTAGTTAAGTAACGGACACGTCATGGACAACGAAATCCAAGAAGTTAGGAAAGTGTTCTTTTTGTGAATTAAAAGCAAGATAGTGAATTAAAATTTATTTAACAAGTAAGCTCCATGAGCTGCAGAACCTGCTGTTTTGAACAAAATAAATTTATTACTTAGTATGTTAGATAATTTTTGAGTGATCATAAAAATTAGCAAATCTCCAGTTTTCACACAATAAACACTAAAATTTTTAGTTAAATTGATAACCATAATGCTGGCAAATATTAGTTCCCGCTTTTAACTTTATGTACATTTTCACAGACTTATGGAATACTTTTTACAAATATATAACTGATAACAATACACCAGTTTTCATGCAAACAGCTTACAAATTTTTGAAGCCAGTCCAATATTTGTTTACAGATATTAATTTTGTCAAATTGTTAAATATACCAAGTTCATGTTTTGCATACAGTTTCTTATAATTTGAAGGTTCACATAAACTTTTATAATTTATTATAAAAATAGCCAGTGCTCAAAGTTACTTGTAGAGTTCCACTATAGAATGTACATATAGTATGTTTTGCTCCTGATTCACTTATTAGTTTGTTGTTACAGCCCTGTTTAGTTTATACGATCATACGATGTTTAGTTTATGCTTTTCTTTGTGGCAATTGCACACTTTTCTTATAATTATGCAAAACAAAGAGAAATTAAAGTTGCTGCTAATTTATCACAATGTGATTGCATTGGGAAGTAATCATCAGTGTGTGAGAATTTGATTACACTGAGTAACTTTTTCAAGTAAAAGCACATTTTTGTTTTCTCAGAAAAAAAATTTCAGAACAGAGTAGTTGTTTTGCAAAATTAAGATACACACTTTTCAAATAATTCGTTATATGAACAAGTTTGCCAGACTGTATGAAGTGTAGGATTTTAGATAAAATCCTATTTCAAATGGAATTCAAGCACGGAAACAGAAGGAAGTCATGTTAATCCAACTAGGTAAGATCACACTGATGAATAACTCAGAGGCATGTACAGAACTCCATCCTAAGCCCATACAGTATTTTAATAATATTATTGTAAAACAACCTGCACTTAAAATATTTCACCATTCCAATCCTTATTATTGATAAAAATAATCAGTATACTTATTTCAAGATGAAAGAAATTGAAGGTGATACAAATCAGAATTACTGAACATTTTGAGTTTGTAGTTGCTGTCTACTTCAAGGAATCTTCATTGTGTGGTTTTCGATCAATATAAAAGGTGACATTAGCAATGACTAGAGTTTAATTCTAATCTATCATAAAACAGTACCAATAAATGATTGAAAACAAAAAGCATGTAATACATTTTATTGTTTTGTCTCCAAGTCGCGCTCTAATATAAAGGTAAAATCTTACCAATTTTTATTTTCCGTCGTGCGACTTCGTATATTTTTATTTATAGCACTACACATTTCGGCAACAAGTTGCCATCCTCAGGTGAAACATTCACTCAAAACGAGGTCGTTAAAAAGTAAAATGATTTATTAAAATACTAAAACTTAAAGTTAAAAGCGCTCATATATGTGTGTTCATATAAGTTGAAAGTGCACTTTTAACTTTAAGTTTTAGTATTTTAATAAATCATTTTACTTTTTAACGACCTCGTTTTGAGTGAATGTTTCACCTGAGGATGGCAACTTATTGCCGAACGCGTAGTGCTATAAATAAAAATATACGCAGTCGCACGACGGAAAATAAAAAATAGGTAAGATTGTACCTTTGTATATAAAAAGCATGTGTGTCTGGCAATAAACACCACCAACTCATCTTGAGGCAGCTATGCTATGCTGTACTTGGGGCTGAGCTGTGCTACCTAAAGTTGGACAGAGCTTAAGGCCTGTTAGAGTCTCAAAGGATTTCTTCGTAAGCAATGGAACTGCTCACATATGATCAGGTAGCAAGAATCTCTACATAATCCCAGAAAGTACAAGAATAGTAATAATTATTTTAAAACTGATAACATTTAATTATTTTTAATGATTTTAACATTAAAATCATTATTAAATATAAAAACTTGGATAATATGAAGTATATAATTTTCTCTTGTATTTACACTAAATTGAATAATGGTCATTGTAAAGAATGGCTACTTCATAGAATGTGAAATCCCCGCTCCTTCTAAGTTCTCAAATGTTACTATGGAAGTTATATTAAACAGACATTATAGATACAGTATTCTATTCTATTATTTATATATTCAACTTATTTCCATTGAATGTGGTAAATTGAACATGGAACATACATGTTGTATCATAAAAACTTCTAACAGCACAAAACATTTCAGCTTAAACATATAAGCACATATGGCTATATACATCAGTAGTCAGTTGAGAAGTAAAATTATCTGCATAGAACAATTTAGTATTTACTTTTAGTTCGATGTTCCATAAGGAAATAGAAGTATGGTGATGGCGGAAAAAATCGTGTTTGAGATAAGGGCTGATTCTGAATGTACTACACTCAAAACATGAAGAAAAGTCATTTTCCTAAACGTGTCTGTGTGTCTTGTGTAGAATTTTTTCTATGACGAACGATAACTGCCATAAATTCAAACAGAATCAAATAATTTTTTGCAATGTGCCTGAGTTGTAGAAGACTCGAGGCCTACTGATTTTGATGAACTGTTCTGTTGTTAAGGCAACAAGTAGTTTCAATGGGAATATTTCATTTCAAAAATGATTTTAAATATAAATCTCAGAACATGGAAGTCATGTATGGTTCTGAATACCGATATTTTCCATCCTTTTCATAAATAATTTACTTTAATATCGACATTGAATATCCACAAAGTGCAAATGTTTGTGTGTGTTAAAGTTAATATGAGGAAGTTGGAAAGATTTTACATCTTTAATTTTTTTAAATGATTCATAACTTCAATAATGAATTTTTTAATGTTAGGAATGTGTTCTTTTTGTGAATTAAAAGCAAGATAGTGAATTAAAATTTATTTAACAAGTAAGCTCCATGAGCCGCAGAACCTGCTGTTTTGAACAAGATAAATTTATTACTTAGTATGTTAGATAATTTTTGAGTGATCATAAAAATTAGCAAATCTCCAGTTTTCACACAATAAACACTAAAATTTTTAGTTAAATTGATAACCATAATGCTGGCAAATATTAGTTCCCGCTTTTAACTGTATGTACATTTTCACAGACTTATGGAATACTTTTTACAAATATATAACTGATAACAATACACCAGTTTTCATGCAAACATAGCTTACAAATTTTTGAAGCCAGTCCAATATTTGTTTACAGATATTAATTTTGTCAAATTGTTAAATATACCAAGTTCATGTTTTGCATACAGTTTCTTATAATTTGAAGGTTCACATAAACTTTTATAATTTATTATAAAAATAGCCAGTGCTCAAAGTTACTTGTAGAGTTCCACTATAGAATGTACATATAGTATGTTTTGCTCCTGATTCACTTATTAGTTTGTTGTTACAGCCCTGTTTAGTTTATACGATCATACGATGTTTAGTTTATGCTTTTCTTTGTGGCAATTGCACACTTTTCTTATAATTATGCAAAACAAAGAGAAATTAAAGTTGCTGCTAATTTATCACAATGTGATTGCATTGGGAAGTAATCATCAGTGTGTGAGAATTTGATTACACTGAGTAACTTTTTCAAGTAAAAGCACATTTTTGTTTTCTCAGAAAAAAAATGTCAGAACAGAGTAGTTGTTTTGCAAAATTAAGATACACACTTTTCAAATAATTCGTTATATGAACAAGTTTGCCAGACTGTATGAAGTGTAGGATTTTAGATAAAATCCTATTTCAAATGGAATTCAAGCACGGAAACAGAAGGAAGTCATGTTAATCCAACTAGGTAAGATCACACTGATGAATAACTCAGAGGCATGTACAGAACTCCATGCTAAGCCCATACAGTATTTTAATAATATTATTGTAAAACAACCTGCACTTAAAATATTTCACCATTCCAATCCTTATTATTGATAAAAATAATCAGTATACTTATTTCAAGATGAAAGAAATTGAAGGTGATACAAATCAGAATTACTGAACATTTTGAGTTTGTAGTTGCTGTCTACTTCAAGGAATCTTCATTGTGTGGTTTTCCATCAATATAAAAGGTGACATTAGCAATGACTAGAGTTTAATTCTAATCTGTCATAAAACAGTACCAATAAATGATTGAAAACAAAAAGCATGTAATACATTTTATTGTTTTGTCTCCAAGTCGCGCTCTAATACAAAGGTAAAATCTTACCTATTTTTATTTTCCGTCGTGCGACTTCGTATATTTTTATTTATAGCACTACACATTTCGGCAACAAGTTGCCATCCTCAGGTGAAACATTCACTCAAAACGAGGTCGTTAAAAAGTAAAATGTTTTATTAAAATACTAAAACTTAAAGTTAAAAGCGCTCATATATGTCTGTTCATATATGTTGAAAGTGCACTTTTAACTTTAAGTTTTAGTATTTTAATAAATCATTTTACTTTTTAACGACCTCGTTTTGAGTGAATGTTTCACCTGAGGATGGCAACTTGTTGCCGAAACGCGTAGTGCTATAAATAAAAATATACGAAGTCGCACGACGGAAAATAAAAAATAGGTAAGATTGTACCTTTGTATATAAAAAGCATGTGTGTCTGGCAATAAACACCACCAACTCATCTTGAGGCAGCTATGCTATGCTGTACTTGGGGCTGAGCTGTGCTACCTAAAGTTGGACAGAGCTTAAGGCCTTTTAGAGTCTCAAAGGATTTCTTCGTAAGCAATGGAACTGCTCACATATGATCAGGTAGCAAGAATTCCCTACATAATCCCTGAAAGTACAAGAATAGTAATAATTATTTTAAAACTGATAACATTTAATTATTTTTAATGATTTTAACATTTAAATCATTATTAAATATAAAAACTTGGATAATATGAAGTATATAATTTTCTCTTGTATTTACACTAAATTGAATAATGGTCATTGTAAAGAATGGCTACTTCATAGAATGTGAAATCCCCGCTCCTTCTAAGTTCTCAAATGTTACTATGGAAGTTATATTAAACAGACATTATAGATAGAGTATTCTATTCTATTATTTATATATTCAACTTATTTCCATTGAATGTGGTAAATTGAACATGGAACATACATGTTGTATCATAAAAACTTCTAACAGCACAAAACATTTCAGCTTAAACATATAAGCACATACGGCTATATACATCAGTAGTCAGTTGAGAAGTAAAATTATCTGCATAGAACAATTTAGTATTTACGTTTACTTCGATGTTCCATAAGGAAATAGAAGTATGGTGATGGCGGAAAAAATCGTGTTTGAGATAAGGGCTGATTCTGAATGTACTACACTCAAAACGTGAAGAAAAGTCATTTTCCAAAACGTGTCTGTGTGTCTTGTGTAGAATTTTTTCTATGACGAATGATAACTGCCATAAATTCAAACAGAATCAAATAATTTTTTGCAATGTGCCTGAGCTGTAGAAGACTCAAGGCCTACTGATTTTGATGAACTGTTCTGTTGTTAAGGCAACAAGTAGTTTCAATGGGAATATTTCATTTCAAAAATGATTTTAAATATAAATCTCAGAACATGGAAGTCATGTATGGTTCTGAATACCGATATTTTCCATCCTTTTCATAAATAATTTACTTTAATTTCGACATTGAATATCCACAAAGTGCAAATGTTTGTGTGTGTTAAAGTTAATATGAGGAAGTTGGAAAGATTTTACATCTTTAATTTTTTTAAATGATTCATAACTTCAATAATGAATTTTTTAATGTTAGGAATGTGTTCTTTTTGTGAATTAAAAGCAAGATAGTGAATTAAAATTTATTTAACAAGTAAGCTCCATGAGCTGCAGAACCTGCTGTTTTGAACAAGATAAATTTATTACTTAGTATGCAAGATAATTTTTGAGTGATCATAAAAATTAGCAAATCTCCAGTTTTCACACAATAAACACTAAAATTTTTAGTTAAATTGATAACCATAATCCTGGCAAATATTAGTTCCCGCTTTTAACTTTATGTACATTTTCACAGACTTATGGAATACTTTTTACAAATATATAACTGATAACAATACACCAGTTTTCATGCAAACATAGCTTACAAATTTTTGAAGCCAGTCCAATATTTGTTTACAGATATTAATTTTGTCAAATTGTTAAATATACCAAGTTCATGTTTTGCATACAGTTTCTTATAATTTGAAGGTTCAGATAAACTTTTATAATTTATTATAAAAATAGCCAGTGCTCAAAGTTACTTGTAGAGTTCCACTATAGAATGTACATATAGTATGTTTTGCTCCTGATTCACTTATTAGTTTGTTGTTACAGCCCTGTTTAGTTTATACGATCATACGATGTTTAGTTTATGCTTTTCTTTGTGGCAATTGCACACTTTTCTTATAATTATGCAAAACTAAGAGAAATTAAAGTTGCTGCTAATTTATCACAATGTGATTGCATTGGGAAGTAATCATCAGTGTGTGAGAATTTGATTACACTGAGTAACTGTTTCAAGTAAAAGCACATTTTTGTTTTCTCAGAAAAAAAATTTCAGAACAGAGTAGTTGTTTTGCATAATTAAGATACACACTTTTCAAATAATTCGTTATATGAACAAGTTTGCCAGACTGTATGAAGTGTAGGATTTTAGATAAAATCCTATTTCAAATGGAATTCAAGCACGGAAACAGAAGGAAGTCATGTTAATCCAACTAGGTAAGATCACACTGATGAATAACTCAGAGGCATGTACAGAACTCCATCCTAAGCCCATACAGTATTTTAATAATATTATTGTAAAACAACCTGCACTTAAAATATTTCACCATTCCAATCCTTATTATTGATAAAAATAATCTGTATAGTTATTTCAAGATGAAAGAAATTGAAGGTGATACAAATCAGAATTACTGAACATTTTGAGTTTGTAGTTGCTGTCTACTTCAAGGAATCTTCATTGTGTGGTTTTCCATCAATATAAAAGGTGACATTAGCAATGACTAGAGTTTAATTCTAATCTATCATAAAACAGTACCAATAAATGATTGAAAACAAAAAGCATGTAATACATTTTATTGTTTTGTCTCCAAGTCGCGCTCTAATACAAAGGTAAAATCTTACCTATTTTTATTTTCCGTCGTGCGACTTCGTATATTTTTATTTATAGCACTACACATTTCGGCAACAAGTTGCCATCCTCAGGTGAAACATTCACTCAAAACGAGGTCGTTAAAAAGTAAAATGTTTTATTAAAATACTAAAACTTAAAGTTAAAAGCGCTCATATATGTGTGTTCATATATGTTGAAAGTGCACTTTTAACTTTAAGTTTTAGTATTTCAATAAATCATTTTACTTTTTAACGACCTCGTTTTGAGTGAATGTTTCACCTGAGGATGGCAACTTGTTGCCGAAACGCGTAGTGCTATAAATAAAAATATACGAAGTCGCACGACGGAAAATAAAAAATAGGTAAGATTGTACCTTTGTATATAAAAAGCATGTGTGTCTGGCAATAAACACCACCAACTCATCTTGAGGCAGCTATGCTATGCTGTACTTGGGGCTGAGCTGTGCTACCTAAAGTTGGACAGAGCTTAAGGCCTGTTAGAGTCTCAAAGGATTTCTTCGTAAGCAATGGAACTGCTCACATATGATCAGGTAGCAAGAATTCTCTACATAATCCCAGAAAGTACAAGAATAGTAATAATTATTTTAAAACTGATAACATTTAATTATTTTTAATGATTTTAACATTAAAATCATTATTAAATATAAAAACTTGGATAATATGAAGTATATAATTTTCTCTTGTATTTACACTAAATTGAATAATGGTCATTGTAAAGAATGGCTACTTCATAGAATGTGAAATCCCCGCTCCTTCTAAGTTCTCAAATGTTACTGTGGAAGTTATATGAAACAGACATTATAGATACAGTATTCTATTCTATTATTTATATATTCAACTTATTTCCATTGAATGTGGTAAATTGAACATGGAACATACATGTTGTATCATGAAAACGTCTAACAGCACAAAACATTTCAGCTTAAACATATAAGCACATACGGCTATATACATCAGTAGTCAGTTGAGAAGTAAAATTATCTGCATAGAACAATTTAGTATTTACTTTTACTTCGATGTTCCATAAGGAAATAGAAGTATGGTGATGGCGGAAAAAATCGTGTTTGAGATAAGGGCTGATTCTGAATGTACTACAACCAAAACGTGAAGAAAAGTCATTTTCCAAAACGTGTCTGTGTGTCTTGTGTAGAATTTTTTCTATGACGAACGATAACTGCCATAAATTCAAACAGAATCAAATAATTTTTTGCAATGTGCCTGAGCTGTAGAAGACTCAAGGCCTACTGATTTTGATGAACTGTTCTGTTGTTAAGGCAACAAGTAGTTTCAATGGGAATATTTCAATTCAAAAATGATTTTAAATATAAATCTCAGAACATGGAAGTCATGTATGGTTCTGAATACCGATATTTTCCATCCTTTTCATAAATAATTTACTTTAATATCGACATTGAATATCCACAAAGTGCAAATGTTTGTGTGTGTTAAAGTTACTATGAGGAAGTTGGAAAGATTTTAAATCTTTAATTTTTTTAAATGATTCATAACTTCAATAATGAATTTTTTAATGTTAGGAAAGTGTTCTTTTTGTGAATTAAAAGCAAGATAGTGAATTAAAATTTATTTAACAAGTAAGCTCCATGAGCTGCAGAACCTGCTGTTTTGAACAAAATAAATTTATTACTTAGTATGTTAGATAATTTTTGAGTGATCATAAAAATTAGCAAATCTCCAGTTTTCACACAATAAACACTAAAATTTTTAGTTAAATTGATAACCATAATGCTGGCAAATATTAGTTCCCGCTTTTAACTTTATGTACATTTTCACAGACTTATGGAATACTTTTTACAAATATATAACTGATAACAATACACCAGTTTTCATGCAAACAGCTTACAAATTTTTGAAGCCAGTCCAATATTTGTTTACAGATATTAATTTTGTCAAATTGTTAAATATACCAAGTTCATGTTTTGCATACAGTTTCTTATAATTTGAAGGTTCACATAAACTTTTATAATTTATTATAAAAATAGCCAGTGCTCAAAGTTACTTGTAGAGTTCCACTATAGAATGTACATATAGTATGTTTTGCTCCTGATTCACTTATTAGTTTGTTGTTACAGCCCTGTTTAGTTTATACGATCATACGATGTTTAGTTTATGCTTTTCTTTGTGGCAATTGCACACTTTTCTTATAATTATGCAAAACAAAGAGAAATTAAAGTTGCTGCTAATTTATCACAATGTGATTGCATTGGGAAGTAATCATCAGTGTGTGAGAATTTGATTACACTGAGTAACTTTTTCAAGTAAAAGCACATTTTTGTTTTCTCAGAAAAAAAATTTCAGAACAGAGTAGTTGTTTTGCAAAATTAAGATACACACTTTTCAAATAATTCGTTATATGAACAAGTTTGCCAGACTGTATGAAGTGTAGGATTTTAGATAAAATCCTATTTCAAATGGAATTCAAGCACGGAAACAGAAGGAAGTCATGTTAATCCAACTAGGTAAGATCACACTGATGAATAACTCAGAGGCATGTACAGAACTCCATCCTAAGCCCATACAGTATTTTAATAATATTATTGTAAAACAACCTGCACTTAAAATATTTCACCATTCCAATCCTTATTATTGATAAAAATAATCAGTATACTTATTTCAAGATGAAAGAAATTGAAGGTGATACAAATCAGAATTACTGAACATTTTGAGTTTGTAGTTGCTGTCTACTTCAAGGAATCTTCATTGTGTGGTTTTCGATCAATATAAAAGGTGACATTAGCAATGACTAGAGTTTAATTCTAATCTATCATAAAACAGTACCAATAAATGATTGAAAACAAAAAGCATGTAATACATTTTATTGTTTTGTCTCCAAGTCGCGCTCTAATATAAAGGTAAAATCTTACCAATTTTTATTTTCCGTCGTGCGACTTCGTATATTTTTATTTATAGCACTACACATTTCGGCAACAAGTTGCCATCCTCAGGTGAAACATTCACTCAAAACGAGGTCGTTAAAAAGTAAAATGATTTATTAAAATACTAAAACTTAAAGTTAAAAGCGCTCATATATGTGTGTTCATATAAGTTGAAAGTGCACTTTTAACTTTAAGTTTTAGTATTTTAATAAATCATTTTACTTTTTAACGACCTCGTTTTGAGTGAATGTTTCACCTGAGGATGGCAACTTATTGCCGAACGCGTAGTGCTATAAATAAAAATATACGCAGTCGCACGACGGAAAATAAAAAATAGGTAAGATTGTACCTTTGTATATAAAAAGCATGTGTGTCTGGCAATAAACACCACCAACTCATCTTGAGGCAGCTATGCTATGCTGTACTTGGGGCTGAGCTGTGCTACCTAAAGTTGGACAGAGCTTAAGGCCTGTTAGAGTCTCAAAGGATTTCTTCGTAAGCAATGGAACTGCTCACATATGATCAGGTAGCAAGAATCTCTACATAATCCCAGAAAGTACAAGAATAGTAATAATTATTTTAAAACTGATAACATTTAATTATTTTTAATGATTTTAACATTAAAATCATTATTAAATATAAAAACTTGGATAATATGAAGTATATAATTTTCTCTTGTATTTACACTAAATTGAATAATGGTCATTGTAAAGAATGGCTACTTCATAGAATGTGAAATCCCCGCTCCTTCTAAGTTCTCAAATGTTACTATGGAAGTTATATTAAACAGACATTATAGATACAGTATTCTATTCTATTATTTATATATTCAACTTATTTCCATTGAATGTGGTAAATTGAACATGGAACATACATGTTGTATCATAAAAACTTCTAACAGCACAAAACATTTCAGCTTAAACATATAAGCACATATGGCTATATACATCAGTAGTCAGTTGAGAAGTAAAATTATCTGCATAGAACAATTTAGTATTTACTTTTAGTTCGATGTTCCATAAGGAAATAGAAGTATGGTGATGGCGGAAAAAATCGTGTTTGAGATAAGGGCTGATTCTGAATGTACTACACTCAAAACATGAAGAAAAGTCATTTTCCTAAACGTGTCTGTGTGTCTTGTGTAGAATTTTTTCTATGACGAACGATAACTGCCATAAATTCAAACAGAATCAAATAATTTTTTGCAATGTGCCTGAGTTGTAGAAGACTCGAGGCCTACTGATTTTGATGAACTGTTCTGTTGTTAAGGCAACAAGTAGTTTCAATGGGAATATTTCATTTCAAAAATGATTTTAAATATAAATCTCAGAACATGGAAGTCATGTATGGTTCTGAATACCGATATTTTCCATCCTTTTCATAAATAATTTACTTTAATATCGACATTGAATATCCACAAAGTGCAAATGTTTGTGTGTGTTAAAGTTAATATGAGGAAGTTGGAAAGATTTTACATCTTTAATTTTTTTAAATGATTCATAACTTCAATAATGAATTTTTTAATGTTAGGAATGTGTTCTTTTTGTGAATTAAAAGCAAGATAGTGAATTAAAATTTATTTAACAAGTAAGCTCCATGAGCCGCAGAACCTGCTGTTTTGAACAAGATAAATTTATTACTTAGTATGTTAGATAATTTTTGAGTGATCATAAAAATTAGCAAATCTCCAGTTTTCACACAATAAACACTAAAATTTTTAGTTAAATTGATAACCATAATGCTGGCAAATATTAGTTCCCGCTTTTAACTGTATGTACATTTTCACAGACTTATGGAATACTTTTTACAAATATATAACTGATAACAATACACCAGTTTTCATGCAAACATAGCTTACAAATTTTTGAAGCCAGTCCAATATTTGTTTACAGATATTAATTTTGTCAAATTGTTAAATATACCAAGTTCATGTTTTGCATACAGTTTCTTATAATTTGAAGGTTCACATAAACTTTTATAATTTATTATAAAAATAGCCAGTGCTCAAAGTTACTTGTAGAGTTCCACTATAGAATGTACATATAGTATGTTTTGCTCCTGATTCACTTATTAGTTTGTTGTTACAGCCCTGTTTAGTTTATACGATCATACGATGTTTAGTTTATGCTTTTCTTTGTGGCAATTGCACACTTTTCTTATAATTATGCAAAACAAAGAGAAATTAAAGTTGCTGCTAATTTATCACAATGTGATTGCATTGGGAAGTAATCATCAGTGTGTGAGAATTTGATTACACTGAGTAACTTTTTCAAGTAAAAGCACATTTTTGTTTTCTCAGAAAAAAAATGTCAGAACAGAGTAGTTGTTTTGCAAAATTAAGATACACACTTTTCAAATAATTCGTTATATGAACAAGTTTGCCAGACTGTATGAAGTGTAGGATTTTAGATAAAATCCTATTTCAAATGGAATTCAAGCACGGAAACAGAAGGAAGTCATGTTAATCCAACTAGGTAAGATCACACTGATGAATAACTCAGAGGCATGTACAGAACTCCATGCTAAGCCCATACAGTATTTTAATAATATTATTGTAAAACAACCTGCACTTAAAATATTTCACCATTCCAATCCTTATTATTGATAAAAATAATCAGTATACTTATTTCAAGATGAAAGAAATTGAAGGTGATACAAATCAGAATTACTGAACATTTTGAGTTTGTAGTTGCTGTCTACTTCAAGGAATCTTCATTGTGTGGTTTTCCATCAATATAAAAGGTGACATTAGCAATGACTAGAGTTTAATTCTAATCTGTCATAAAACAGTACCAATAAATGATTGAAAACAAAAAGCATGTAATACATTTTATTGTTTTGTCTCCAAGTCGCGCTCTAATACAAAGGTAAAATCTTACCTATTTTTATTTTCCGTCGTGCGACTTCGTATATTTTTATTTATAGCACTACACATTTCGGCAACAAGTTGCCATCCTCAGGTGAAACATTCACTCAAAACGAGGTCGTTAAAAAGTAAAATGTTTTATTAAAATACTAAAACTTAAAGTTAAAAGCGCTCATATATGTCTGTTCATATATGTTGAAAGTGCACTTTTAACTTTAAGTTTTAGTATTTTAATAAATCATTTTACTTTTTAACGACCTCGTTTTGAGTGAATGTTTCACCTGAGGATGGCAACTTGTTGCCGAAACGCGTAGTGCTATAAATAAAAATATACGAAGTCGCACGACGGAAAATAAAAAATAGGTAAGATTGTACCTTTGTATATAAAAAGCATGTGTGTCTGGCAATAAACACCACCAACTCATCTTGAGGCAGCTATGCTATGCTGTACTTGGGGCTGAGCTGTGCTACCTAAAGTTGGACAGAGCTTAAGGCCTTTTAGAGTCTCAAAGGATTTCTTCGTAAGCAATGGAACTGCTCACATATGATCAGGTAGCAAGAATTCCCTACATAATCCCTGAAAGTACAAGAATAGTAATAATTATTTTAAAACTGATAACATTTAATTATTTTTAATGATTTTAACATTTAAATCATTATTAAATATAAAAACTTGGATAATATGAAGTATATAATTTTCTCTTGTATTTACACTAAATTGAATAATGGTCATTGTAAAGAATGGCTACTTCATAGAATGTGAAATCCCCGCTCCTTCTAAGTTCTCAAATGTTACTATGGAAGTTATATTAAACAGACATTATAGATAGAGTATTCTATTCTATTATTTATATATTCAACTTATTTCCATTGAATGTGGTAAATTGAACATGGAACATACATGTTGTATCATAAAAACTTCTAACAGCACAAAACATTTCAGCTTAAACATATAAGCACATACGGCTATATACATCAGTAGTCAGTTGAGAAGTAAAATTATCTGCATAGAACAATTTAGTATTTACGTTTACTTCGATGTTCCATAAGGAAATAGAAGTATGGTGATGGCGGAAAAAATCGTGTTTGAGATAAGGGCTGATTCTGAATGTACTACACTCAAAACGTGAAGAAAAGTCATTTTCCAAAACGTGTCTGTGTGTCTTGTGTAGAATTTTTTCTATGACGAATGATAACTGCCATAAATTCAAACAGAATCAAATAATTTTTTGCAATGTGCCTGAGCTGTAGAAGACTCAAGGCCTACTGATTTTGATGAACTGTTCTGTTGTTAAGGCAACAAGTAGTTTCAATGGGAATATTTCATTTCAAAAATGATTTTAAATATAAATCTCAGAACATGGAAGTCATGTATGGTTCTGAATACCGATATTTTCCATCCTTTTCATAAATAATTTACTTTAATTTCGACATTGAATATCCACAAAGTGCAAATGTTTGTGTGTGTTAAAGTTAATATGAGGAAGTTGGAAAGATTTTACATCTTTAATTTTTTTAAATGATTCATAACTTCAATAATGAATTTTTTAATGTTAGGAATGTGTTCTTTTTGTGAATTAAAAGCAAGATAGTGAATTAAAATTTATTTAACAAGTAAGCTCCATGAGCTGCAGAACCTGCTGTTTTGAACAAGATAAATTTATTACTTAGTATGCAAGATAATTTTTGAGTGATCATAAAAATTAGCAAATCTCCAGTTTTCACACAATAAACACTAAAATTTTTAGTTAAATTGATAACCATAATCCTGGCAAATATTAGTTCCCGCTTTTAACTTTATGTACATTTTCACAGACTTATGGAATACTTTTTACAAATATATAACTGATAACAATACACCAGTTTTCATGCAAACATAGCTTACAAATTTTTGAAGCCAGTCCAATATTTGTTTACAGATATTAATTTTGTCAAATTGTTAAATATACCATGTTCATGTTTTGCATACAGTTTCTTATAATTTGAAGGTTCACATAAACTTTTATAATTTATTATAAAAATAGCCAGAGCTCAAAGTTACTTGTAGAGTTCCACTATAGAATGTACATATAGTATGTTTTGCTCCTGATTCACTTATTAGTTTGTTGTTACAGCCCTGTTTAGTTTATACGATCATACGATGTTTAGTTTATGCTTTTCTTTGTGGCAATTGCACACTTTTCTTATAATTATGCAAAACAAAGAGAAATTAAAGTTGCTGCTAATTTATCACAATGTGATTGCATTGGGAAGTAATCATCAGTGTGTGAGAATTTGATTACACTGAGTAACTTTTTCAAGTAAAAGCACATTTTTGTTTTCTCAGAAAAAAAATTTCAGAACAGAGTAGTTGTTTTGCAAAATTAAGATACACACTTTTCAAATAATTCGTTATATGAACAAGTTTGCCAGACTGTATGAAGTGTAGGATTTTAGATAAAATCCTATTTCAAATGGAATTCAAGCACGGAAACAGAAGGAAGTAATGTTAATCCAACTAGGTAAGATCACACTGATGAATAACTCAGAGGCATGTACAGAACTCCATCCTAAGCCCATACAGTATTTTAATAATATTATTGTAAAACAACCTGCACTTAAAATATTTCACCATTCCAATCCTTATTATTGATAAAAATAATCAGTATACTTATTTCAAGATGAAAGAAATTGAAGGTGATACAAATCAGAATTACTGAACATTTTGAGTTTGTAGTTGCTGTCTACTTCAAGGAATCTTCATTGTGTGGTTTTCCATCAATATAAAAGGTGACATTAGCAATGACTAGAGTTTAATTCTAATCTATCATAAAACAGTACCAATAAATGATTGAAAACAAAAAGCATGTAATACATTTTATTGTTTTGTCTCCAAGTCGCGCTCTAATACAAAGGTAAAATCTTACCTATTTTTATTTTCCGTCGTGCGACTTCGTATATTTTTATTTATAGCACTACACATTTCGGCAACAAGTTGCCATCCTCAGGCGAAACATTCACTCAAAACGAGGTCGTTAAAAAGTAAAATGATTTATTAAAATACTAAAAATTAAAGTTAAAAGCGCTCATATATGTGTGTTCATATATGTTGAAAGTGCACTTTTAACTTTAAGTTTTAGTATTTTAATAAATCATTTTACTTTTTAACAACCTCGTTTCGAGTGAATGTTTCACCTGAGGATGGCAACTTGTTGCCGAAACGCGTAGTGCTATAAATAAAAATATACGAAGTCGCACGACGGAAAATAAAAAATAGGTAAGATTGTACCTTTGTATATAAAAAGCATGTGTGTCTGGCAATAAACACCACCAACTCATCTTGAGGCAGCTATGCTATGCTGTACTTGGGGCTGAGCTGTGCTACCTAAAGTTGGACAGAGCTTAAGGCCTTTTAGAGTCTCAAAGGATTTCTTCGTAAGCAATGGAACTGCTCACATATGATCAGGTAGCAAGAATTCTCTACATAATCCCAGAAAGTACAAGAATAGTAATAATTATTTTAAAACTGATAACATTTAATTATTTTTAATGATTTTAACATTAAAATCATTATTAAATATAAAAACTTGGATAATATGAAGTATATAATTTTCTCTTGTATTTACACTAAATTGAATAATGGTCATTGTAAAGAATGGCTACTTCATAGAATGTGAAATCCCCGCTCCTTCTAAGTTCTCAAATGTTACTATGGAAGTTATATTAAACAGACATTATAGATACAGTATTCTATTCTATTATTTATATATTCAACTTATTTCCATTGAATGTGGTAAATTGAACATGGAACATACATGTTGTATCATGAAAACGTCTAACAGCACAAAACATTTCAGCTTAAACATATAAGCACATACGGCTATATACATCAGTAGTCAGTTGAGAAGTAAAATTATCTGCATAGAACAATTTAGTATTTACTTTTACTTCGATGTTCCATAAGGAAATAGAAGTATGGTGATGGCGGAAAAAATCGTGTTTGAGATAAGGGCTGATTCTGAATGTACTACACTCAAAACGTGAAGAAAAGTCATTTTCCAAAACGTGTCTGTGTGTCTTTTGTAGAATTTTTTCTATGACGAACGATAACTGCCATAAATTCAAACAGAATCAAATAATTTTTTGCAATGTGCCTGAGCTGTAGAAGACTCAAGGCCTACTGATTTTGATGAACTGTTCTGTTGTTAAGGCAACAAGTAGTTTCAATGGGAATATTTCATTTCAAAAATGATTTTAAATATAAATCTCAGAACATGGAAGTCATGTATGGTTCTGAATACCAATATTTTCCATCCTTTTCATAAATAATTTACTTTAATATCGACATTGAATATCCACAAAGTGCAAATGTTTGTGTGTGTTAAAGTTAATATGAGGAAGTTGGAATGATTTTACATCTTTAATTTTTTTAAATGATTCATAACTTCAATAATGAATTTTTTAATGTTAGGAATGTGTTCTTTTTGTGAATTAAAAGCAAGATAGTGAATTAAAATTTATTTAACAAGTAAGCTCCATGAGCTGCAGAACCTGCTGTTTTGAACAAGATAAATTTATTAGTTAGTATGTTAGATAATTTTTGAATGATCATAAAAATTAGCAAATCTCCAGTTTTCACACAATAAACACTAAAATTTTTAGTTAAATTGATAACCATAATGCTGGCAAATATTAGTTCCCGCTATTAACTTTTTGTACATTTTCACAGACTTATGGAATACTTTTTACAAATATATAACTGATAACAATACACCAGTTTTCATGCAAACATAGCTTACAAATTTTTGAAGCCAGTCCAATATTTGTTTACAGATATTAATTTTGTCAAATTGTTAAATATACCATGTTCATGTTTTGCATACAGTTTCTTATAATTTGAAGGTTCACATAAACTTTTATAATTTATTATAAAAATAGCCAGAGCTCAAAGTTACTTGTAGAGTTCCACTATAGAATGTACATATAGTATGTTTTGCTCCTGATTCACTTATTAGTTTGTTGTTACAGCCCTGTTTAGTTTATACGATCATACGATGTTTAGTTTATGCTTTTCTTTGTGGCAATTGCACACTTTTCTTATAATTATGCAAAACAAAGAGAAATTAAAGTTGCTGCTAATTTATCACAATGTGATTGCATTGGGAAGTAATCATCAGTGTGTGAGAATTTGATTACACTGAGTAACTTCTTCAAGTAAAAGCACATTTTTGTTTTCTCAGAAAAAAAATTTCAGAACAGAGTAGTTGTTTTGCAAAATTAAGATACACACTTTTCAAATAATTCGTTATATGAACAAGTTTGCCAGACTGTATGAAGTGTAGGATTTTAGATAAAATCCTATTTCAAATGGAATTCAAGCACGGAAACAGAAGGAAGTCATGTTAATCCAACTAGGTAAGATCACACTGATGAATAACTCAGAGGCATGTACAGAACTCCATCCTAAGCCCATACAGTATTTTAATAATATTATTGTAAAACAACCTGCACTTAAAATATTTCACCATTCCAATCCTTATTATTGATAAAAATAATCAGTATACTTATTTCAAGATGAAAGAAATTGAAGGTGATACAAATCAGAATTACTGAACATTTTGAGTTTGTAGTTGCTGTCTACTTCAAGGAATCTTCATTGTGTGGTTTTCCATCAATATAAAAGGTGACATTAGCAATGACTAGAGTTTAATTCTAATCTATCATAAAACAGTACCAATAAATGATTGAAAACAAAAAGCATGTAATACATTTTATTGTTTTGTCGCCAAGTCGCGCTCTAATACAAAGGTAAAATCTTACCTATTTTTATTTTCCGTCGTGCGACTTCGTATATTTTTATTTATAGCACTACACATTTCGGCAACAAGTTGCCATCCTCAGGTGAAACATTCACTCAAAACGAGGTCGTTAAAAAGTAAAATGATTTATTAAAATACTAAAACTTAAAGTTAAAAGCGCTCATATATGTGTGTTCATATATGTTGAAAGTGCACTTTTAACTTTAAGTTTTAGTATTTTAATAAATCATTTTACTTTTTAACGACCTCGTTTTGAGTGAATGTTTCACCTGAGGATGGCAACTTGTTGCCGAAACGCGTAGTGCTATAAATAAAAATATACGAAGTCGCACGACGGAAAATAAAAAATAGGTAAGATTGTACCTTTGTATATAAAAAGCATGTGTGTCTGGCAATAAACACCACCAACTCATCTTGAGGCAGCTATGCTATGCTGTACTTGGGGCTGAGCTGTGCTACCTAAAGTTGGACAGAGCTTAAGGCCTGTTAGAGTCTCAAAGGATTTCTTCGTAAGCAATGGAACTGCTCACATATGATCAGGTAGCAAGAATTCTCTACATAATCCCAGAAAGTACAAGAATAGTAATAATTATTTTAAAACTGATAACATTTAATTATTTTTAATGATTTTAACATTAAAATCATTATTAAATATAAAAACTTGGATAATATAAAGTATATAATTTTCTCTTGTATTTACACTAAATTGAATAATGGTCATTGTAAAGAATGGCTACTTCATAGAATGTGAAATCCCCGCTCCTTCTAAGTTCTCAAATGTTACTATGGAAGTTATATTAAACAGACATTATAGATACAGTATTCTATTCTATTATTTATATATTCAACTTATTTCCATTGAATGTGGTAAATTGAACATGGAACATACATGTTGTATCATGAAAACGTCTAACAGCACAAAACATTTCAGCTTAAACATATAAGCACATACGGCTATATACATCAGTAGTCAGTTGAGAAGTAAAATTATCTGCATAGAACAATTTATTATTTACTTTTACTTCGAAGTTCCATAAGGAAATAGAAGTATGGTGATGGCGGAAAAAATCGTGTTTGAGATAAGGGCTGATTCTGAATGTACTACACTCAAAACGTGAAGAAAAGTCATTTTCCAAAACGTGTCTGTGTGTCTTTTGTAGAATTTTTTCTATGACGAACGATAACTGCAATAAATTCAAACAGAATCAAATAATCTTTTGCAATGTGCCTGAGCTGTAGAAGACTCAAGGCCTACTGATTTTGATGAACTGTTCTGTTGTTAAGGCAACAAGTAGTTTCAATGGGAATATTTCATTTCAAAAATGATTTTAAATATAAATCTCAGAACATGGAAGTCATGTATGGTTCTGAATACCGATATTTTCCATCCTTTTCATAAATAATTTACTTTAATATCGACATTGAATATCCACAAAGTGCAAATGTTTGTGTGTGTTAAAGTTAATATGAGGAAGTTGGAATGATTTTACATCTTTAATTATTTTAAATGATTCATAACTTCAATAATGAATTTTTTAATGTTAGGAATGTGTTCTTTTTGTGAATTAAAAGCAAGATAGTGAATTAAAATTTATTTAACAAGTAAGCTCCATGAGCTGCAGAACCTGCTGTTTTGAACAAGATAAATTTATTACTTAGTATGTTAGATAATTTTTGAATGATCATAAAAATTAGCAAATCTCCAGTTTTCACACAATAAACACTAAAATTTTTAGTTAAATTGATAACCATAATGCTGGCAAATATTAGTTCCCGCTTTTAACTGTATGTACATTTTCACAGACTTATGGAATACTTTTTACAAATATATAACTGATAACAATACACCAGTTTTCATGCAAACATAGCTTACAAATTTTTGAAGCCAGTCCAATATTTGTTTACAGATATTAATTTTGTCAAATTGTTAAATATACCAAGTTCATGTTTTGCATACAGTTTCTTATAATTTGAAGGTTCAGATAAACTTTTATAATTTATTATAAAAATAGCCAGTGCTCAAAGTTACTTGTAGAGTTCCACTATAGAATGTACATATAGTATGTTTTGCTCCTGATTCACTTATTAGTTTGTTGTTACAGCCCTGTTTAGTTTATACGATCATACGATGTTTAGTTTATGCTTTTCTTTGTGGCAATTGCACACTTTTCTTATAATTATGCAAAACAAAGAGAAATTAAAGTTGCTGCTAATTTATCACAATGTGATTGCATTGGGAAGTAATCATCAGTGTGTGAGAATTTGATTACACTGAGTAACTTTTTCAAGTAAAAGCACATTTTTGTTTTCTCAGAAAAAAAATGTCAGAACAGAGTAGTTGTTTTGCAAAATTAAGATACACACTTTTCAAATAATTCGTTATATGAACAAGTTTGCCAGACTGTATGAAGTGTAGGATTTTAGATAAAATCCTATTTCAAATGGAATTCAAGCACGGAAACAGAAGGAAGTAATGTTAATCCAACTAGGTAAGATCACACTGATGAATAACTCAGAGGCATGTACAGAACTCCATCCTAAGCCCATACAGTATTTTAATAATATTATTGTAAAACAACCTGCACTTAAAATATTTCACCATTCCAATCCTTATTATTGATAAAAATAATCAGTATACTTATTTCAAGATGAAAGAAATTGAAGGTGATACAAATCAGAATTACTGAACATTTTGAGTTTGTAGTTGCTGTCTACTTCAAGGAATCTTCATTGTGTGGTTTTCCATCAATATAAAAGGTGACATTAGCAATGACTAGAGTTTAATTCTAATCTATCATAAAACAGTACCAATAAATGATTGAAAACAAAAAGCATGTAATACATTTTATTGTTTTGTCTCCAAGTCGCGCTCTAATACAAAGGTAAAATCTTACCTATTTTTATTTTCCGTCGTGCGACTTCGTATATTTTTATTTATAGCACTACACATTTCGGCAACAAGTTGCCATCCTCAGGCGAAACATTCACTCAAAACGAGGTCGTTAAAAAGTAAAATGATTTATTAAAATACTAAAAATTAAAGTTAAAAGCGCTCATATATGTGTGTTCATATATGTTGAAAGTGCACTTTTAACTTTAAGTTTTAGTATTTTAATAAATCATTTTACTTTTTAACAACCTCGTTTCGAGTGAATGTTTCACCTGAGGATGGCAACTTGTTGCCGAAACGCGTAGTGCTATAAATAAAAATATACGAAGTCGCACGACGGAAAATAAAAAATAGGTAAGATTGTACCTTTGTATATAAAAAGCATGTGTGTCTGGCAATAAACACCACCAACTCATCTTGAGGCAGCTATGCTATGCTGTACTTGGGGCTGAGCTGTGCTACCTAAAGTTGGACAGAGCTTAAGGCCTTTTAGAGTCTCAAAGGATTTCTTCGTAAGCAATGGAACTGCTCACATATGATCAGGTAGCAAGAATTCTCTACATAATCCCAGAAAGTACAAGAATAGTAATAATTATTTTAAAACTGATAACATTTAATTATTTTTAATGATTTTAACATTAAAATCATTATTAAATATAAAAACTTGGATAATATGAAGTATATAATTTTCTCTTGTATTTACACTAAATTGAATAATGGTCATTGTAAAGAATGGCTACTTCATAGAATGTGAAATCCCCGCTCCTTCTAAGTTCTCAAATGTTACTATGGAAGTTATATTAAACAGACATTATAGATACAGTATTCTATTCTATTATTTATATATTCAACTTATTTCCATTGAATGTGGTAAATTGAACATGGAACATACATGTTGTATCATGAAAACGTCTAACAGCACAAAACATTTCAGCTTAAACATATAAGCACATACGGCTATATACATCAGTAGTCAGTTGAGAAGTAAAATTATCTGCATAGAACAATTTAGTATTTACTTTTACTTCGATGTTCCATAAGGAAATAGAAGTATGGTGATGGCGGAAAAAATCGTGTTTGAGATAAGGGCTGATTCTGAATGTACTACACTCAAAACGTGAAGAAAAGTCATTTTCCAAAACGTGTCTGTGTGTCTTTTGTAGAATTTTTTCTATGACGAACGATAACTGCCATAAATTCAAACAGAATCAAATAATTTTTTGCAATGTGCCTGAGCTGTAGAAGACTCAAGGCCTACTGATTTTGATGAACTGTTCTGTTGTTAAGGCAACAAGTAGTTTCAATGGGAATATTTCATTTCAAAAATGATTTTAAATATAAATCTCAGAACATGGAAGTCATGTATGGTTCTGAATACCAATATTTTCCATCCTTTTCATAAATAATTTACTTTAATATCGACATTGAATATCCACAAAGTGCAAATGTTTGTGTGTGTTAAAGTTAATATGAGGAAGTTGGAATGATTTTACATCTTTAATTTTTTTAAATGATTCATAACTTCAATAATGAATTTTTTAATGTTAGGAATGTGTTCTTTTTGTGAATTAAAAGCAAGATAGTGAATTAAAATTTATTTAACAAGTAAGCTCCATGAGCTGCAGAACCTGCTGTTTTGAACAAGATAAATTTATTAGTTAGTATGTTAGATAATTTTTGAATGATCATAAAAATTAGCAAATCTCCAGTTTTCACACAATAAACACTAAAATTTTTAGTTAAATTGATAACCATAATGCTGGCAAATATTAGTTCCCGCTATTAACTTTTTGTACATTTTCACAGACTTATGGAATACTTTTTACAAATATATAACTGATAACAATACACCAGTTTTCATGCAAACATAGCTTACAAATTTTTGAAGCCAGTCCAATATTTGTTTACAGATATTAATTTTGTCAAATTGTTAAATATACCATGTTCATGTTTTGCATACAGTTTCTTATAATTTGAAGGTTCACATAAACTTTTATAATTTATTATAAAAATAGCCAGAGCTCAAAGTTACTTGTAGAGTTCCACTATAGAATGTACATATAGTATGTTTTGCTCCTGATTCACTTATTAGTTTGTTGTTACAGCCCTGTTTAGTTTATACGATCATACGATGTTTAGTTTATGCTTTTCTTTGTGGCAATTGCACACTTTTCTTATAATTATGCAAAACAAAGAGAAATTAAAGTTGCTGCTAATTTATCACAATGTGATTGCATTGGGAAGTAATCATCAGTGTGTGAGAATTTGATTACACTGAGTAACTTCTTCAAGTAAAAGCACATTTTTGTTTTCTCAGAAAAAAAATTTCAGAACAGAGTAGTTGTTTTGCAAAATTAAGATACACACTTTTCAAATAATTCGTTATATGAACAAGTTTGCCAGACTGTATGAAGTGTAGGATTTTAGATAAAATCCTATTTCAAATGGAATTCAAGCACGGAAACAGAAGGAAGTCATGTTAATCCAACTAGGTAAGATCACACTGATGAATAACTCAGAGGCATGTACAGAACTCCATCCTAAGCCCATACAGTATTTTAATAATATTATTGTAAAACAACCTGCACTTAAAATATTTCACCATTCCAATCCTTATTATTGATAAAAATAATCAGTATACTTATTTCAAGATGAAAGAAATTGAAGGTGATACAAATCAGAATTACTGAACATTTTGAGTTTGTAGTTGCTGTCTACTTCAAGGAATCTTCATTGTGTGGTTTTCCATCAATATAAAAGGTGACATTAGCAATGACTAGAGTTTAATTCTAATCTATCATAAAACAGTACCAATAAATGATTGAAAACAAAAAGCATGTAATACATTTTATTGTTTTGTCGCCAAGTCGCGCTCTAATACAAAGGTAAAATCTTACCTATTTTTATTTTCCGTCGTGCGACTTCGTATATTTTTATTTATAGCACTACACATTTCGGCAACAAGTTGCCATCCTCAGGTGAAACATTCACTCAAAACGAGGTCGTTAAAAAGTAAAATGATTTATTAAAATACTAAAACTTAAAGTTAAAAGCGCTCATATATGTGTGTTCATATATGTTGAAAGTGCACTTTTAACTTTAAGTTTTAGTATTTTAATAAATCATTTTACTTTTTAACGACCTCGTTTTGAGTGAATGTTTCACCTGAGGATGGCAACTTGTTGCCGAAACGCGTAGTGCTATAAATAAAAATATACGAAGTCGCACGACGGAAAATAAAAAATAGGTAAGATTGTACCTTTGTATATAAAAAGCATGTGTGTCTGGCAATAAACACCACCAACTCATCTTGAGGCAGCTATGCTATGCTGTACTTGGGGCTGAGCTGTGCTACCTAAAGTTGGACAGAGCTTAAGGCCTGTTAGAGTCTCAAAGGATTTCTTCGTAAGCAATGGAACTGCTCACATATGATCAGGTAGCAAGAATTCTCTACATAATCCCAGAAAGTACAAGAATAGTAATAATTATTTTAAAACTGATAACATTTAATTATTTTTAATGATTTTAACATTAAAATCATTATTAAATATAAAAACTTGGATAATATAAAGTATATAATTTTCTCTTGTATTTACACTAAATTGAATAATGGTCATTGTAAAGAATGGCTACTTCATAGAATGTGAAATCCCCGCTCCTTCTAAGTTCTCAAATGTTACTATGGAAGTTATATTAAACAGACATTATAGATACAGTATTCTATTCTATTATTTATATATTCAACTTATTTCCATTGAATGTGGTAAATTGAACATGGAACATACATGTTGTATCATGAAAACGTCTAACAGCACAAAACATTTCAGCTTAAACATATAAGCACATACGGCTATATACATCAGTAGTCAGTTGAGAAGTAAAATTATCTGCATAGAACAATTTATTATTTACTTTTACTTCGAAGTTCCATAAGGAAATAGAAGTATGGTGATGGCGGAAAAAATCGTGTTTGAGATAAGGGCTGATTCTGAATGTACTACACTCAAAACGTGAAGAAAAGTCATTTTCCAAAACGTGTCTGTGTGTCTTTTGTAGAATTTTTTCTATGACGAACGATAACTGCAATAAATTCAAACAGAATCAAATAATTTTTTGCAATGTGCCTGAGCTGTAGAAGACTCAAGGCCTACTGATTTTGATGAACTGTTCTGTTGTTAAGGCAACAAGTAGTTTCAATGGGAATATTTCATTTCAAAAATGATTTTAAATATAAATCTCAGAACATGGAAGTCATGTATGGTTCTGAATACCGATATTTTCCATCCTTTTCATAAATAATTTACTTTAATATCGACATTGAATATCCACAAAGTGCAAATGTTTGTGTGTGTTAAAGTTAATATGAGGAAGTTGGAATGATTTTACATCTTTAATTATTTTAAATGATTCATAACTTCAATAATGAATTTTTTAATGTTAGGAATGTGTTCTTTTTGTGAATTAAAAGCAAGATAGTGAATTAAAATTTATTTAACAAGTAAGCTCCATGAGCTGCAGAACCTGCTGTTTTGAACAAGATAAATTTATTACTTAGTATGTTAGATAATTTTTGAATGATCATAAAAATTAGCAAATCTCCAGTTTTCACACAATAAACACTAAAATTTTTAGTTAAATTGATAACCATAATGCTGGCAAATATTAGTTCCCGCTTTTAACTGTATGTACATTTTCACAGACTTATGGAATACTTTTTACAAATATATAACTGATAACAATACACCAGTTTTCATGCAAACATAGCTTACAAATTTTTGAAGCCAGTCCAATATTTGTTTACAGATATTAATTTTGTCAAATTGTTAAATATACCAAGTTCATGTTTTGCATACAGTTTCTTATAATTTGAAGGTTCAGATAAACTTTTATAATTTATTATAAAAATAGCCAGTGCTCAAAGTTACTTGTAGAGTTCCACTATAGAATGTACATATAGTATGTTTTGCTCCTGATTCACTTATTAGTTTGTTGTTACAGCCCTGTTTAGTTTATACGATCATACGATGTTTAGTTTATGCTTTTCTTTGTGGCAATTGCACACTTTTCTTATAATTATGCAAAACAAAGAGAAATTAAAGTTGCTGCTAATTTATCACAATGTGATTGCATTGGGAAGTAATCATCAGTGTGTGAGAATTTGATTACACTGAGTAACTTTTTCAAGTAAAAGCACATTTTTGTTTTCTCAGAAAAAAAATGTCAGAACAGAGTAGTTGTTTTGCAAAATTAAGATACACACTTTTCAAATAATTCGTTATATGAACAAGTTTGCCAGACTGTATGAAGTGTAGGATTTTAGATAAAATCCTATTTCAAATGGAATTCAAGCACGGAAACAGAAGGAAGTCATGTTAATCCAACTAGGTAAGATCAAACTGATGAATAACTCAGAGGCATGTACAGAACTCCATCCTAAGCCCATACAGTATTTTAATAATATTATTGTAAAACAACCTGCACTTAAAATATTTCCCCATTCCAATCCTTATTATTGATAAAAATAATCAGTATACTTATTTCAAGATGAAAGAAATTGAAGGTGATACAAATCAGAATTACTGAACATTTTGAGTTTGTAGTTGCTGTCTACTTCAAGGAATCTTCATTGTGTGGTTTTCGATCAATATAAAAGGTGACATTAGCAATGACTAGAGTTTAATTCTAATCTATCATAAAACAGTACCAATAAATGATTGAAAACAAAAAGCATGTAATACATTTTATTGTTTTGTCTCCAAGTCGCGCTCTAATACAAAGGTAAAATCTTACCAATTTTTATTTTCCGTCGTGCGACTTCGTATATTTTTATTTATAGCACTACACATTTCGGCAACAAGTTGCCATCCTCAGGTGAAACATTCACTCAAAACGAGGTCGTTAAAAAGTAAAATGATTTATTAAAATACTAAAACTTAAAGTTAAAAGCGCTCATATATGTGTGTTCAAATATGTTGAAAGTGCACTTTTAACTTTAAGTTTTAGTATTTTAATATCTCATTTTACTTTTTAACGACCTCATTTTGAGTGAATGTTTCACCTGAGGATGGCAACTTGTTGCCAAAACGCGTAGTGCTATAAATAAAAATATACGAAGTTGCACGACGGAAAATAAAAAATAGGTAAGATTGTACCTTTGTATATAAAAAGCATGTGTGTCTGGCAATAAACACCACCAACTCATCTTGAGGCAGCTATGCTATGCTGTACTTGGGGCTGAGCTGTGCTACCTAAAGTTGGACAGAGCTTAAGGCCTGTTAGAGTCTCAAAGGATTTCTTCGTAAGCAATGGAACTGCTCACATATGATCAGGTAGCAAGAATTCTCTACATAATCCCAGAAAGTACAAGAATAGTAATAATTATTTTAAAACTGATAACATTTAATTATTTTAAATGATTTTAACATTAAAATCATTATTAAATATAAAAACTTGGATAATATGAAGTATATAATTTTCTCTTGTATTTACACTAAATTGAATAATGGTCATTGTAAAGAATGGCTACTTCATAGAATGTGAAATCCCCGCTCCTTCTAAGTTCTCAAATGTTACTATGGAAGTTATATTAAACAGACATTATAGATACAGTATTCTATTCTATTATTTATATATTCAACTTATTTCCATTGAATGTGGTAAATTGAACATGGAACATACATGTTGTATCATGAAAACTTCTAACAGCACAAAACATTTCAGCTTAAACATATAAGCACATACGGCTATATACATCAGTAGTCAGTTGAGAAGTAAAATTATCTGCATAGAACAATTTAGTATTTACTTTTACTTCAATGTTCCATAAGGAAATAGAAGTATGGTGATGGCGGAAAAAATTGTGTTTGAGATAAGGGCTGATTCTGAATGTACTACACTCAAAACATGAAGAAAAGTCATTTTCCTAAATGAGTCTGTGTGTCTTGTGTAGAATTTTTTCTATGACGAACGATAACTGCCATAAATTCAAACAGAATCAAATAATTTTTTGCAATGTGCCTGAGTTGTAGAAGACTCAAGGCCTACTGATTTTGATGAACTGTTCTTTTTTTAAGGCAACAAGTAGTTTCAATGGGAATATTTTATTTCAAAAATGATTTTAAATATAAATCTCAGAACATGGAAGTCATGTATGGTTCTGAATACCGATATTTTCCATCCTTTTCATAAATAATTTACTTTAATATCGACATTGAATATCCACAAAATGCAAATGTTTGTGTGTGTTAAAGTTAATATGAGGAAGTTGGAAAGATTTTACATCTTTAATTTTTTTAAATGATTCATAACTTCAATAATGAATTTTTTAATGTTAGGAATGTGTTCTTTTTGTGAATTAAAAGCAAGATAGTGAATTAAAATTTATTTAACAAGTAAGCTCCATGAGCTGCAGAACCTGCTGTTTTGAACAAGATAAATTTATTACTTAGTATGTTAGATAATTTTTGAGTGATCATAAAAATTAGCAAATCTCCAGTTTTCACACAATAAACAATAAAATTTTTAGTTAAATTTATAACCATAATGTAGGCAAATATTAGTTCCCGCTTTTAACTTTATGTACATTTTCACAGACTTATGGAATACTTTTTACAAATATATAACTGATAACAATACACCAGTTTTCATGCAAACATAGCTTACAAATTTTTGAAGCCAGTCCAATATTTGTTTACAGATATTAATTTTGTCAAATTGTTAAATTTACCAAGTTCATGTTTTGCATACAGTTTCTTATAATTTGAAGGTTCACATAAACTTTTATAATTTATTATAAAAATAGCCAGTGCTCAATGTTACTTGTAGAGTTCCACTATAGAATGTATATAAAGTATGTTTTGCTCCTGATTCACTTATTAGTTTGTTGTTACAGCCCTGTTTAGTTTATACGATCATACGATGTTTAGTTTATGCTTTTCTTTGTGGCAATTGCACACTTTTCTTATAATTATGCAAAACAAAGAGAAATTAAAGTTGCTGCTAATTTATCACAATGTGATTGCATTGGGAAGTAATCATCAGTGTGTGAGAATTTGATTACACTAAGTAACTTTTTCAAGTAAAAGCACATTTTTGTTTTCTCAGAAAAAAAATTTCAGAACAGAGTATTTGTTTTGCAAAATTAAGATACACACTTTTCAAATAATTCGTTATATTAACAAGTTTGCCAGACTGTATGAAGTGTAGCATTTTAGACAAAATCCTATTTCAAATGGAATTCAAGCACGGAAACAGAAGGAAGTCATGTTAATCCAACTAGGTAAGATCACACTGATGAATAACTCAGAGGCATGTACAGAACTCAATCCTAAACCCATACAGTATTTTAATAATATTATTGTAAAACAACCTGCACTTAAAATATTTCACCATTCCAATCCTTATTATTGATAAAAATAATCAGTATACTTATTTCAAGATGAAAGAAATTGAAGGTGGTACAAATCAGAATTACTGAACGTTTTGAGTTTGTAGTTGCTGTCTACTTCAAGGAATCTTCATTATGTGGTTTTCCATCAATATAAAAGGTGACATTAGCAATGACTAGAGTTTAATTCTAATCTATCATAAAACAGTACCAATAAATGATTGAAAACAAAAAGCATGTAATACATTTTTTTGTTTTGTCTCCAAGTCGCGCTCTAATACAAAGGTAAAATCTTACCTATTTTTATTTTCCGTCGTGCGACTTCGTATATTTTTATTTATAGCACTACACATTTCGGCAACAAGTTGCCATCCTCAGGTGAAACATTCACTCAAAACGAGGTCGTTAAAAAGTAAAATGATTTATTAAAATACTAAAACTTAAAGTTAAAAGCGCTCATATATGTGTGTTCATATATGTTGAAAGTGCACTTTTAACTTTAAGTTTTAGTATTTTAATAAATCATTTAACTTTTTAACAACCTCGTTTCGAGTGAATGTTTCACCTGAGGATGGCAACTTGTTGCCGAAACGCGTAGTGCTATAAATAAAAATATACGAAGTCGCACGACGGAAAATAAAAAATAGGTAAGATTGTACCTTTGTATATAAAAAGCATGTGTGTCTGGCAATAAACACCACCAACTCATCTGGAGGCACCTATGCTATGCTGTACTTGGGGCTGAGCTGTGCTACCTAAAGTTGGACAGAGCTTAAGACCTGTTAGAGTCTCAAAGGATTTCTTCGTAAGCAATGGAACTGCTCACATATGATCAGGTAGCAAGAATTCTCTACATAATCCCAGAAAGTACAAGAATAGTAATAATTATTTTAAAACTGATAACATTTAATTATTTTAAATGATTTTAACATTAAAATCATTATTAAATATAAAAACTTGGATAATATGAAGTATATAATTTTCTCTTGTATTTACACTAAATTGAATAATGGTCATTGTAAAGAATGGCTACTTCATAGAATGTGAAATCCCCGCTCCTTCTAAGTTCTCAAATGTTACTATGGAAGTTATATTAAACAGACATTATAGATACAGTATTCTATTCTATTATTTATATATTCAACTTATTTCCATTGAATGTGGTAAATTGAACATGGAACATACATGTTGTATCATGAAAACTTCTAACAGCACAAAACATTTCAGCTTAAACATATAAGCACATACGGCTATATACATCAGTAGTCAGTTGAGAAGTAAAATTATCTGCATAGAACAATTTAGTATTTACTTTTACTTCGATGTTCCATAAGGAAATAGAAGTATGGTGATGGCGGAAAAAATTGTGTTTGAGATAAGGGCTGATTCTGAATGTACTACACTCAAAACATGAAGAAAAGTCATTTTCCTAAATGAGTCTGTGTGTCTTGTGTAGAATTTTTTCTATGACGAACGATAACTGCCATAAATTCAAACAGAATCAAATAATTTTTTGCAATGTGCCTGAGTTGTAGAAGACTCAAGGCCTACTGATTTTGATGAACTGTTCTTTTTTTAAGGCAACAAGTAGTTTCAATGGGAATATTTCATTTCAAAAATGATTTTAAATATAAATCTTAGAACATGGAATTCATGTATGGTTCTAAATACCGATATTTTCCATCCTTTTCATAAATAATTTACTTTAATATCGACATTGAATATCCACAAAGTGCAAATGTTTGTGTGTGTTAAAGTTAATATGAGGAAGTTGGAAAGATTTTACATCTTTAATTTTTTTAAATGATTCATAACTTCAATAATGAATTTTTTAATGTTAGGAATGTGTTCTTTTTGTGAATTAAAAGCAAGATAGTGAATTAAAATTTATTTAACAAGTAAGCTCCATGAGCTGCAGAACCTGCTGTTTTGAACAAGATAAATTTATTACTTAGTATGTTAGATAATTTTTGATTGATCATAAAAATTAGCAAATCTCCAGTTTTTACACAATAAACACTAAAATTTTTAGTTAAATTCATAACCATAATGCTGGCAAATATTAGTTCCCATTTTTAACTTGTAACGTGTCAAAATTGGGTCATTTCATTTATTGAGGGTATGGGGCATTTGTATTTTATTTATTTCATTTTTGGGGCTTTGTAAAAAATATTGTGCAAAAGTTATTTCCATTATAACAGATCACGTGGCAAGTAAAACAGTGTTGAAACAAAGCAGCTAGACGCAGTTTCTGTTGTGTAACTCGGCAAGGAATTTGTACCACCCTCGAATTCTCAGAACTTCGTATATGTGTGACGATGCACGCACTTAACATCTCAAGCATGTGTGCTGTAGGGACGCCGAGAAACTCCAACGGCGCTGTAAAAAATGGCGCTGGAGCGATCAATTTGTGACATCAACCAGCCAACTACAGGAAATGTAGTTAAGCCCCGCCTACTGCTAGTGACATCAGTCTAGCAGCGGCAAATATCGTCTACACACTTGGCTGATATAACTACTATGTTTCCTGCATAGAGTCAATAGAACACAACAAATCCACCTTGAACGACGACGAAATCAAACGGGCAGTGAACAGCAGCTTCCTCCCGCCTCAAAACAGTCCACATTAGGCAGAGACGCCAGGCAGTCCAATAGAAGCCGACTCAAGCAACAGACGCCTGTATTTTGTGTCGGGCCCGGTTGATCGAGTGTTCCCAAGATGTAATCAGTTCCAATATATCGCTGAGACCGACCGGGACCCGAGGAAGTAAACGATATGATAAACGGTTATCTGGCAGTGACAGTGGGAGATTAGTGAAATACGGACAATGTAACCGAAACGAAATCACGTGTTCGGTCGGCGGTGTTAATCAGGTTACCGCGAATAAAAAACAGAATTTCGTAAACACAAACAAGGGGGAATATGTTCAATTGTATGAGTGTGTGTGAGAGCAAAGCTGGGCTGTTTTTCCATAGTTTTAAAACGTATTAAAGGGTAAAGTATATGTAATGAATTACAAAATGTGTTTTGTAATATCTATTGTGTTGTGCTTTGTATTAAGGAATTCCAATCATATGTAAGTAAAAAGCATTTATTTCATAACCAAAATGTGTTAGTCTAAGTTATTTCGTCATTACCACTTTCTCATTTCTGTGTTGCAAAATTCGTCTAAACGTTCCGGAATCTTTCTGAGTTATTAATTGGGTGTGGTCAGATTGCAAAATTGTCCTTTTTATTTAAGGTGGAGTGTAAAGGTTTTTAATATTTTAGCCTATAAAAAATAATCGTGGCGACCCTGATCTTCTGGTAAAATTTAAATAGGTAAGTAGTTGCGGCTGAGTACAGGTAAGTCCTGGTAGTGTATTTTAGGTATTTAATATATTTCGGCCTATCTTTTTTATTGTTACAAATGGCTCTCGCCTGCCAGGATTTTCGTTTTAATTTTATTTATACGAGATAGACCTATTTTAATGCACAGAAAATAGGATGTGGTAATGACAAATGTATACAAAATTGTATCGCACATATTTACGTAGTTTATGTTTGTGTTGTGATTCACAGTAGTATTAGGCGTTTGATTATAGGATAAATAGTGTTGTAGAAAGAAACTGTAAACATGTCTCTAATACAAGAAAATGATATGTTGAGTATCATACTCAGTCAAATTAGAGAGAATGAATAGTAATTTTGAGACCAAATTCAATGTAATAAGTAGCGACATGAATAGTCGTTTTGACATAAATGATGCTAAGTTTGACGTATTAACTTATTCACTGTGTAGTCTTGAGAGTAAGTTAACCAAAATATGTAGAGAAGCAAAGGAGTCAAGAGAGTGTGTATGTATGGGAGATAGTAATACAAATGAAAATTATAATGACGAGTGTAACAATGTCGAAAATAAGGAATGTAATATTGAGAATAATAATGTAACTAAAGAATTAGTATCAGAAAGCGAGACGGTGAAAATAAGTAATGAAAGTACTGATGAGTTGGTGGAATGCGATAATGAAAGGTTAATGAGTATTAATGAGTTAGAGAGAGAGCGGAAAAATAATGTTGTGGTAGAGTGGGGACAGAGGGTAAATTTTCCCCTTATTGTTGATAATGTTTATGATGATTTAATGAGTTCACAAGTGTTGTTGTTGAAGGGCAAGAGTCCCCTATTGATAGATGAATTGAGGCGTTTATTTTTGTTGAGTAATTGTGTACCCTCTGTCCGGAATAATTGTGAGAGTGTGATGTGGTGTTATGAAGAGAGAGAGGTAAGTAGAGAATGGTATATAACAGAATTGTATAATTTGAATAGAAAGTATGACGAATGGAAAGAAAGTCTAGAAGTGTATTTGAATAATAATGACTATAATGATTTGACTAAAGTAATTAACCCGATCATGAATGTATTTACCGATGGAGACGTAACAAAAATGCCTAACGTTGACTGGTTTAATGAGTATTTGGGTAAGGTGAATGAAGTTAGTTTGTATGGTTATAATACACAAAACAATAACTGGTGTATTAATGAAACTGAAAAATGCTACATAACACCAAGATTAATCCATGACGATGGAGGCTAAACTATTAAAACAATAAAAGACAGTGATAAACATTATGTTTTATGGTTCTGACATGGCAGATTTGGACAATGAAGTGCGGGAAAACTGAACAGTTAATAACTAAAGTTTGTAAATAATTGTAGTGCATTTATGTGTATTGTAGAAGATCAGCTAAGCAATGTACGTATATAGGTAAGTGATAATAATAAGAATAATAATATTTTGCAATTTAAATAAATAATAACATTAATTTTGGAAACAGTAATTGGCTAATTTGTATAATGGCAAACAATAATAATGGAATTTGTATTTTCAGTAATTAATTTAATCAAACCAGGTTGATATGTTTTAAATATTTTGTAAATGCTAATGAATTCAATTTATTTTACGAGATTTGGAATTTGGTAATAGATGGCTAAATTGTTTGATGTAAACTGATATTTGTGTTAAATGTTTCAGAGGTGAGGTGAAAGTATTGGGGTGTAGGGGGTAGATGTTTTGTGTATACCATGTTAAATGGGCTGTAAGTATAGAACTTTTACAGTATGACTCATGTATAATAAAAATGTTTACAGGTGTAATTGAGATGTTAAGTCACTAGTGAGATTATTTGAAATAATTGTGTTCAATAAAATGATAATTAAAAAATTTTAATAATAATTAAAAGATGAGATATAATAATTCTTAATAATAAATTTGAAAATTTTGTGTGTGGATGGGAGGTGACTCAGAGGAGCCACGAATTTAAATTTTACAACATACAAAAAAAAATTTGCTAATTCAAATTTTGATCCAATAAAAATGCTTGTGCTCTGTTTAAGGAATTAGACGCTCATACATTCAATATAAGGTGTTCATGCTATAATTTTAAATGTATTACTTTATTATCGTAGGTTAGATATAAGCATTGATAACAATATGTGTCTTCATTATGTGTGTATATTTGCAACTAAGTAAATAATTAAACCGTCTGGCAGGCGGTTAACACAAAGTATCAGAATCAGAGAGAGGGGAAACAATGAGGGTAGAAGTAAGTACTGATAAATATATATATTTCATGTAATTTGTTCAATTTTGAAATGTGTTTTCATTGTGTTAGGGATATCAGCTGATCAGCAATAAAATGTCACTGGTATATTGGTTGTAAATGTTCCAGGTAATTAATGTTTAATGTAATGTTTCAATGTATTACCGATGCTATTTTAAATAACGAGAAAAGTAACTTGAAAAAATGAGAAATAAAGTAATAATTTGTGAAAGCTAATAAGAGATATTTTTGGGTGATAAATATTTGGTGGGACATATAGATCAGTCCAAGTTGAAGTTAGAGAAATAGTAGAGATGAAAATAATGTAATGTTGTTGTAAGACAATGTAATAGAATTTGAGAAGTATTGATGTTGACACAGTAGTTAGGGGTAATATATGTAGAGTTTGGAGGGATATATTGATGTTTATAATTAATGATGTTATTTTGTTGTAGTTGTAGTAAGGTAATGAGATTGAGATTTTTGGGGATGGCGATTTTGTAGTAGGGGGTAGTGTAATGTAGGAGTCCGCAACATAATGATAAGTTGGGACGGGATGGGATCGATTTTAGTGAGAAGGGGCAGCCTTAGGTAGAATCCAGGGGCCAGATAAGGGAAATGAGCTTTTGGGGGGGGGGAAACACGTATCCTAAATACAAAGGGTTAGAGAGTATTTTTTTTTATATATCGAGAGAAGGTGGCGATTTGAGTTTAATGTTAAGTTGGGTTTAGAGAGTGTTTGGTAGATGTTTTTGATAGAGATGGGTGTCAGGTTAGTAAAAGTTGTTAGTAGTAGAGTCAAAGGGAGAAAGATTATATATGTATACAGAGCAAGTAGTAAATTAAATTGTTATGAATAATTCAAATCACCCACTGTAATGGAGAATAAGATTGTTAAGCAAAGAGAGGGATTTATAATAAAGATATAGAATTTTTAACCAGTGACAAAATTTTGATAGAAATTGAAAATAATGTAAAATTAAGAATTGTTTATTTTGAATAATTTAAATGTCAATTTGCTTATTATCTATAATAATATTTTGTTATTTTAAATATTTTATTTTATTATGTTTTGCGTGTTTAAAGTTAGAATGTTACAGATGTTAAATGTATTTTCAGATAGAAATTGTACATAACGTATGTGGGTCAAGGTTGTGGACTTGACCTAGTTTCGATCAGCTGACAGTGAGGTCATATAAGTTAATAGAAAGGAAGTCAATTCAACTTTTGTTTTTTTGATCAATTTCAACAAATTTTAAATACTTTCTATATGTAAAGGAAACATTTTAATAAGTTTAAATTTCCTTCCTTTGAATTTAAAAATTTTTGGAAAATATTTTTTTTGGAAAAAAAAATCTTGATTTTGCGCCTGCCAGCTAATGAATAATTTTAAGCTTTGATTATTTTATTGTTTGTGTACTAACCATGTTTATTTTATTGATTTATTGTATTGACATGTATTGTTAGACTGTAAGTATTCACATGTTAGGTTAAGGATGTTCTTAATTATAAGAAATATTTAAATTCACTTATTTTAAATAGAAACAGAAAACAATGAAGAGAATAATTTAGAATTTATACAATATTTATGAATCAATTTTACCTGAAAACAACCAATGGGTTGCCAGTTAAATAACTTTTGAAAATTTTTCAATTTTATGATATATAATGTCAGTAGGTAATGTGAGTGTGTGTGAGCCCAGTATCTGCTAAAGGCAGCCCAGCTTGCAAAAAAGGGGAACATCAGTGGAGGATCTGGCATAATCTAAGCCAGGGATTGAGGATTTTGGGGGGTAGCATGTTAGAAGGTGAGGTGTGTTGTGGTACTTGTCTGTTCGATTTTTCGGTGTTGGGATCTCTTATGGAGAAGTCCAGTGATCTCGTTCAGATGCGTCCATAGTCGCCAAGCCAGGGGGGTCGTGTACCAATGAAGAGTAAGAACCAGGGGGTTGTTGGCACCAGTTCCTCACTGGTCCTCTTAAGGGTTTATCAATGAGATTTCTTCTGTTATGGACAGCAGAATTCTCATTGAGGGGGTATTGTAACGTGTCAAAATTGGGTCATTTCATTTATTGCGGGTATGGGGCATTTGTATTTTATTTATTTCATTTTTGGGGCTTTGTAAAAAATATTGTGCAAACGTTATTTCCATTATAACAGAACACGTGGCAAGTAAAACAGTGTTGAAACAAAGCAGCAAGACGCAGTTTCTGTTGTGTAACTCGGCAAGGAATTTGTACCACCCTCGAATTCTCAGAACTTCGTATATGTGTGACGATGCACGCACTTAACAGCTCAAGCATGTGCACTGTAGGGACGCCGAGAAACTCCAACGGCGCTGGAGCGATCAATTTGTGACATCAACCAGCCAACTACAGGAAATGTAGTTAAGCCCCGCCTACTGCTAGTGACATCAGTCTAGCAGCGGCAAATATCGTCTACACACTTGGCTGATATAACTACTATGTTTCCTGCATAGAGTCAATAGAACACAACAAATCCACCTTGAACGACGACGAAATCAAACGGGCAGTGAACAGCAGCTTCCTCCCGCCTCAAAACAGTCCACATTAGGCAGAGACGCCAGGCAGTCCAATAGAAGCCGACTCAAGCAACAGACACCTGTATTTTGTGTCGGGCCCGGTAGGACGAGTGTTCCCAAGATGTAATCAGTTCCAATATATCGCTGAGACCGACCGGGACCCGAGGAAGTAAACGATATGATAAACGGTTATCGGGCAGTGACAGTGGGAGATTAGTGAAATACGGACAATGAAACCGAAACGAAACCACGTGTTCGGTCGGCGGTGTTAATCAGGTTACCGCGAATAAAAAACAGAATTTCGTAAACACAAACAAGGGGGAATATGTTAAATTGTATGAGTGTGTGTGAGAGCAAAGCTGGGCTGTGTTCCATAGTTTTAAAACGTATTAAAGGATAAAGTATATGTAATGAATTACAAAATGTGTTTTGTAATATCTATTGTGTTGTGCTTTGAATTAAGGAATTCCAATCATATGTAAGTAAAAAGCATTTATTTCATAACCAAAATGTGTTAGTCTAAGTTATTTCGTCATTACCACTTTCTAATTTCTGTGTTGCAAAATTCGTCTAAACGTTCCGGAATCTTTCCGAGTTATTAATTGGGTGTGGTCAGATTGCAAAATTGTCCTTTTTATTTAAGGTGGAATGTAAAGGTTTTCGATATTTTAGCCTATAAAAAATAATTGTGGCGACCCTGATCTTCTGGTAAAATTTAAATAGATAAGTAGTTGCGGCTGAGTACAGGTAAGTCCTGGTAGTGTATTTTAGGTATTTAATATATTTCGGCCTATCTTTTTTATTGTTACAAACTTTATGTACATTTTCACAGACTTATGGAATACTTTTTACAAATATATAACTGATAACAATACACCAGTTTTCATGCAAACATAGCTTACAAATTTTTGAAGCCAGTCCAATATTTGTTTACAGATATTAATTATGTCAAATTCTTAAATTTACCAAGTTCATGTTTTGCATACAGTTTCTTATAATTTCAAGGTTCACTTAAACTTTTATAATTTATTATAAAAATAGCCAGTGCTCAAAGTTACTTGTAAAGTTCCACTATAGAATTTACATATAGTATGTTTTGCTCCTGATTCACTTATTAGTTTGTTGTGACAGCCCGGTTTAGTTTATACGATCATACGATGTTTAGTTTATGCTTTTCTTTGTGGCAATTGCACACTTTTCTTATAATTATGCAAAACAAATAGAAATTAAAGTTGCTGCTAATTTATCACAATGTGATTGCATTGGGAAGTAATCATCAGTGTGTGAGAATTTGATTACACTAAGTAACTTTTTCAAGTAAAAGCACATTTTTGTTTTCTCAGAAAAAAAATTTCAGAACAGAGTAGTTGTTTTGCAAAATTAAGATACACACTTTTCAAATAATTCGTTATATGAACAAGTTTGCCAGACTGTATGAAGTGTAGGATTTTAGATAAAATCCTATTTCAAATGGAATTCAAGCACGGAAACAGAAGGAAGACATGTTAATCCAACTAGGTAAGATCACACTGATGAATAACTCAGAGGCATGTACAGAACTCCATCCTAAGCCCATACAGTATTTTAATAATATTATTGTAAAACAACCTGCACTTAAAATATTTCACCATTCCAATACTTATTATTGATAAAAATAATCAGTATACTTATTTCAAGATGAAAGAAATTGAAGGTGATACAAATCAGAATTACTGAACATTTTGAGTTTGTAGTTGCTGTCTACTTCAAGGAATCTTCATTGTGTGGTTTTCCATCAATATAAAAGGTGACATTAGCAATGACTAGAGTTTAATTCTAATCAATCATAAAACAGTACCAATAAATGATTGAAAACAAAAAGCATGTATGTCTGGCAATAAACACCACCAACTCATCTTGAGACAGCTATGCTGTGCTGTACTTGGGGCAGAGCTGTGCTACCTAAATTTGTACAGAACTTAAGGCCTGTTAGAGTCTCAAAGGATTTCTTCGTAAGCAATGGAACTGCTCACATACGATCAGGTAGCAACAATTCTCTACGTAATCCCAGACAGTACAAGAATAGTAATAATTATTTTAAAACTGATAACATTTAATTATTTTAAATGATTTTAACATTAAAATCATTATTAAATATAAAAACTTGGATACTATGAAGTATATAATTTTCTCTTGTATTGACAATAAATTGAATAATGGTCATTGTAAAGAATGGCTAAATCATAGAATGTGAAATCCCCGCTCCTTCTAAGTTCCCAAATGTCACTATGGAAGTTATATTAAACAGACATTATAGATACAGTATTCTATTATTTATATATTCTACTTATTTCCATTGAATGTGGTAAATTGAACATGGAACATACATGTTGTATCATGAAAATGTCTAACAGCACAAAACATTTCAGCATAAACATATAAGCACATACGGCTATATACATCAGTAGTCAGTTGAGAAGTAAAATTATCTTCATAGAACAATTTAGTATTTACTTTTACTTCGATATTCCATAAGGAAATAGAAGTATGGTGATGGCGGAAGAAATCGTGTTTGAGATAAGGGCTGATTCTGATTGTACTACACTCAAAACATGAAGAAAAGTCATTTTCCAAAACGTGTCTGTGTGTCTTGAGTAGAATTTTTTCTATGACGAACGATGACTGCCATAAATTCAAACAGAATCAAATAATTTTTTGCAATGTGCCTGAGCTGTAGAACAGTGTTCCGCAACCTTTTTTTACTCACGGCACACCCCAGACGGGCCTAGACACAACACGGCACACCAAAATGTCTGTCCCCTAAAAATCATATGAATCTTAATATAATTACGAAATATTACGTCGTTATGTAATCAATTTTTATGATTATTATTATCATCATTATTGTTATTATTATTATTATTATTATTACAAAACAGGAATAGACTCATGCATTTATTAACAATTTATTAACTTTAATTCACTGTAGAAAATACGAATTTTAAAGTAAATAACTCTACTCATACCTTCAATGTGATACTTGAGCCTGCTTAGCTGCACACAGACGGCTGATTCGTGGCGGAATCGTTGACAAAACAAGTCTCATTTCTTCATAGATGTATTTGAGTCTCTCTCTCTTTGATGTTTTAATTTCAGTCAACGTCGAGAAGCCCAGTTCACACAAATATGTAGTTGAAAATGGTAATAACACATTAACTGCCATCTCGGAGATAGCCGGGTGCTGCTTATTGACAACCAAAATGTTTCCAAAGGCACTTCGAAAAATTTTAATTTCAATGTTCTGTCTGCTTTCAAATCTGCCAGTTCCTCTTGTAAGCCTAAATTATTCGGAAGATGTTTCGAATCCATAATGAATGGATCACGAACCCAGTCAAAATCTTCAACACTCTCTCCAAAATATGTTTTGAAATTCTGCTGCAAGAGTACTGAATGTTCTTTAATTAAGTCTATCAACACCTTATTATCGTCAGCAATTGGCCATACAGTTGGGAACATCTCACACGATCCATTTTCAATTGTCTGTATCCACAAATTTAACTTATTAATAAATCCTTGAATCTTATCCATACTAGTCAGAATATTTTCTTTTCTACCTTGCATTTTTCTGTTTACTATTTCTTTTATGAATTTGCTAACTCCTATAATTTTTTATTGTTCGACTAAGCTTTTCGTCATTGCCGACATCTTCAGGTCTTAAACAACCAGGTCTTAAGGTTGTTTAAGACCTGAAGATGTCGGCAATGACGAAAAGCTTAGTCGAACAATAAAAAATTATAGCAGTTAGCAAATTCATAAAAGAAATAGTAAGGATGGCTGCTAATTTAAACAATACGAATTTTTCTGTTTAGTTCATTCAAGTGTACAAAAATATCGGAAAGATATGCCAACTTAGATACCCATTCATCATCTGGAAATAAATCCGCATACTCATGCCCCTCAATAGTCAAAAATGCAAGTACCTCCTCTTTAAGTTCAAACATTCGCGTTAACACTTCACCTCAAGATAACCATCGTACATCTGTATGTAGCAGAAGTGTAGTGTGCTCTGATCCCATTTCTTGACACAAAACGTTAAAAAGCCGCATTTTTAGGGGCCGCGATTTGATGAAGTTCACGACTTTTACTACTTCGTCCATCACAATTTTCAGAGGAGATGGCAAAGACTTAGCAACAATGGCTTCGCGGTGAATGAGACAATGGTCGGTTCGTCAGTTAGGATTTACTTCGCGTACTTTATCCACGAATCCTTTCACTCGGCCTGTCATAGAAGCGGCTCCGTCTGTACAAACACTAACGCAATCCTCCCATGTTAATTCATTACGGACCACATATTCATTAGTAGTACGAAATATTACTTCCCCGGTTGCTCGCTCGGGTAGTTCATGCAAAAAAGAAATTAGTTGCAATTACATCCCCATCAACATACCTTATGTAGGAAAGAAGTTGTGCGTGACCGCCAATATCGGTGGACTCGTCGATCTGAAGTGAGAACTTTCGACTGCTCTTTATTTTCTCCTTCATAATGTCTTCGATGTCACTGGACATGTCACTAACTCGGCGGCTGATTGTGTCAGCAGAGAGATGAATTTTTGAAATTTCAGTACCTGCTTATAAACCCAGGACTATCTTTACCATTTCTTTACACGCGGGCATTAACAACGTTTCTGCTATTGTGTGTGGTTTTTTGGCCTTTACGATAAGTTCGGCTACCTTATAGCTAGCTTCCTGTACTTTTTGCGAAACACGTACCGACGTAGTCATGAGCGTCACTTGTTTTTTATTTGTTCCAACAACCGACAAAAATAATTCACATCTTTACTTAACAGAGAGGAATGTTTTGTTGACAAATGTCGTTTCAATTTACTGGGAACCATAGCAGCATTACTGAGTTTTTCACCACACACAACACACTCGGGGATTGGGCATGTTTTATCACCACACCAAAAAAACCCGTAAGATAAATAATTATCACTATATTGCCGGTGACCTACTTTGTGTTTCTTTTTTTTGGGCTCGATGGTTTCACTACTTGCACTCGAGGACGAACCACTCCGTACAAGGAACTTATCCATATCGAAAAAAAAATTGTTTAATAACACTGTAATAGAAAATAGTAAGACTGGTGTAGCAATCACAATATTCGCACTACTGCAGAGCACAGCTGTGATAGAACTGAACTGAAATACTGTAACTGTTGTCTGACAATGTGTGGGTCCTTCGGCGAAGGAAAAGAGCAATAAAGTTTAAGAAGCGCCGACAAACAGGCACAAATATCAAAAAAAGGCAATAAAATAATAAAAGAGAGGGAAATGTTTGCTAATCCCCACAATTTTAGTTAAAAGGACGTACAGCCAGCCGTACACAAAAGATGCGGTGTTACAAAGAACTCTCTTGAATAGAGTTTAGACGTTTAGAGTTTTGAACGTAAACTCTATTGTATGATTGGTGCGGGCCGCTAAAAGGTTTGCTAAAAGTCTTACGCGGCTTTCTTTGCGGTGAACACAAAGCTTGCCGCCTGTAACCCATCAAACCGGCCCAATATTTCAGGCGAGAATACATATAACTTAAGATAGTTGTCTTGATTGTTCATCTCTTCTTTCACAGCACTAACACTTATCTAAAAATGAACTTTTTCTTGTGAAAACTTACTCTTTTCGTCGGACGCATTTCGGCGTACGTATCCGCCTTCTTCAGCTTTTAGTCAGACTGCCATCATTTCGTAATGGTTTTTGTGTGGAAGGTGTAGTGGAGGTGGTGTGTGGAGGAAGGGGATTGGCGCAGGGATTCAACTTGATGTTTGTTTTTTGTAAAATTGTGATAAAAAGTGTATGTGATTTATATTGTAATTGATCGTTGAGTATGTTGTTTGGTTGTGTTGTGTGGTGTTTATATATTTCGTATTGTTCAGTTGTGTTGAGTTTTCAACCTTTAGGTAAGTAATGTAAAATTTCGAGATTAGTGTCTATGTTGGTGTAACTGTGGTTTTCTGTGTGTATGTGTGTGCATGGCCCCCACATTCGATTGCGGGCCCTGCAACCAGGATCAGGCTCGCCCCCCCCCTTCGTGTATTCGGATGGTATGCTGTATTTCAAAAATTAATTTTTTTTATTGTATTTTAATACTACACAAATTTTATTTAAACTGGTCATTTATGGAAAGAATAATTAAGGCTACCATTTCAATCTAAAAACCAAACTTTATTGACAAAATAATAAGATTAACATTATGGGAAAGATAGGAGCTAAGCAATTAAAATTAACAGTTAAAACTAAAACATTACTAAGATAGGAGCCACTGATAGTTGAAATACTTTATTTCAATATAACTTTCCTAGCTTTCTTTTCACTAAATTCAGTTATAACATCTGAGAAGTCGACAGTTTTGGCTAACTCATTTTCAATTGCCAAAATTGCGAGATGGTTCAATCGGGTTTGTCCAGTTGTGCTTCTTTGCCAAGTTTTTAAAGAATTTGACAATCTACTGAAAGACCTCTCAGCCGTTGATACTGTCACTGGAATAATACAAAAAAGTTTAATAGCTGTACAAAAGTTCAAGAAAATGGGCTGGAGGTTTTTTTCATTTATAGAGTTCAAAAGCTTTAACGGGTCCTTTTCCGAGTGGAACACTGTTACAAAAACATTCTTCATATGAAGAGTTTCTTCAAAGAGAGCTTCTGAGTCAGCAAAGTCTGAAGGGTAATATGCGACCAGATTGGCAGATTTAAGCTTCAGCTCCTCCTTGTCTAGATCCATGAATGCTAAAACTGGAGCAAAAAGTTCACAAATTTCTTTACAGCTAGCAAATCTGGTTTTCAAATCAGCCATTATAAAATCCAAAACAGGGAAGACAACTGACGATTTGAAATCCTGTGAAGCTTGTTGCTGAAGTTGCTCTGGCGTGCTTTCTGGAACACTGGATTTTCTTTTGAGAGGGAATTCACATTCAGGTATAATACCAACTGCTTCGGCGACGTGTTTTGCTTCGTTGAGGATGGTTTCCCATGAATCCCTTAGAGCCTGCAATTCAGACAACAAGTCTTTAATAAGTTGAGTTTCAGTGTTTAAGGAAATTCCTTTCCTTTGTATGATCTCATTTCTTTGATCAATGGAGGCTAAGATCTTGTGCCAAAACGATGATGTCAAGAGGCCTTTAAAAGACCCAAAGTACCTCTTCAACGCCAAAGCAATGTTTCTAGCTGCTGGTGTCAATGCAGGCAAATCATTTTCTTCCAGAAGCAGGTCCAAAACCCTGAGAATCGAAGGATAATGTTTGACGATCGGTCGTACAGCTTGAATTCTTTCACTCCAACGAGTCTCGGAAAGGCTTTGCAAAGACAAAGGAACGTGTTGCTTCAATAATTCCCAACGGCCAGGGCTACTGGAGAACAAAGAATAGAAACTATCAATGTTACCGAAAAATGTCAATACGTCATGGTTCAGTTTTGCAGCATTTACACCAACTCTGTTGAGGGAGTGTGCTCCACAGGGAGAAAAAATAGCAGACGGATTTTTTTCAAGTATTCTTGATTGTACACCTTTAGTGTGTCCACGCATGTTAGAGCCATTGTCATATCCTTGAGCTCGGCAGTCGGGAAGTGGGACTCCAATATTGTCTAAAGTAGACAGTAATTCGTCAGTTATTACCTCACCTGTTTTCCCATTAAAATTCATGAATTCAATGAATCTTTCACATACTTCAAATGTATTTTTTTCTTCATTTTGAAAAACGTACCGTAGAATTAGTACATTCTGCTCCTGATGGGAAATGTCAGGAGTGGCATCAACAATAATCCCATAGAAGACAGACTCTTCTCGTTGGTGCAGAATAGTTTTCAATAGTTTTTTGCCACAGAGAGAAATAAATTCATTCTGCGAGTACCATGAGAGATAGTGAGCTTGACCTATCATACTTTTTTTATTCAATTGATTTTCTTTAATCTTGGCTAAATGTTCACGAATTACTTCGTCGTATTTCCCTAGTAACTCTAACACTCCTAAAAAGTTTCCATTGTGAACATCGCCGATCTGGGTATTTTCACCTTGGAAAGCTAAACCTCTACTTGTTAAGAATAATGTAGTGTCCAGAATTCGTTGAAGTATAGCTTTCCATCTTGTTGCTTCACAGTTAATAATCTGTTGCAGATTACTGTCGACTCCATGTCCTTTCAATGATATCTGAAGACTTTTCCATTCTAGGTAGTGTTTTCTGTGGTCAGAGCTTCTTTCGTGCTTTGACAATATTTTGTATAGTCGTTTGTATGGTTGTTTTTCCGGGGAAAACCCTTCTTTTGCAAGTTTACTTTTGTTTTGGTTTGAATAGAATATGCTACAAGGCAAACAATGAATGCTGTTTTTCGTTTCACTCCACATTAACCAATCACGTAAAATTGGTTTACATGCTCTGTTTTCTGTTTTCATGTACAACAATGTTTCAGGGAAATGTTTTCCTGACGGGTCAGCTGGAAAGGATTTTGAACTGGCCTGAAAAGCTGAAAAACCACCGTAGCACGATATTATTTCCTGCCGTAGTTTATCACTCATCACCGGTGGCCACGTACTAGGACTAGGATCGTCAAAATTACATGTTTTATTGTCATCAACAGTATCCTTACTAAGACTTGGATCAGCACCAGCACATTTGTCATTACTAGCTTGACATAGGCCTACAGTAGGAGTAGAACCATCTTGGATTGAAGAAGGGTGAGTCTGAGTGGCTGGGGTTTTACTGCCATCATCAGTATCCTTACTAAGATTTGGATCAGCACCAGCACATTTGTCATTACCTCCTTGAGATAGGCCTACAGTAGGAGTAGAAGCATCTTGGTTTGAAGAAGGTTTAGTCTGAGGGGCTGATGTAGGTTCTGCCATAAAACCCGGTTGAAATTCTTGCAATTCTTCTTGTTCATTCCTCTTGAAAAATTTCTTAATATCCTGGCGACCTTTAGCGGAATGTTCTAATTTTTCTTTCTGAAGCTTTCTTTTCAAAGCTCCAGATTTATGTTTATAGCTTGATGCCATCTTAAATTATTATTTTTTCATAAGAGTGTGTGAACCTAAAACAAAACACGACGGATAAAATAATAATAACAAGATTTAATGTTTTTTCGAACCTAAGCATAAGCATACATATAAATATTAATATCTTTTCAGCTTTCTGTTGTACATATCCCACTATCTATAGAATATGTTTAAATTGACGATGGTGGCCAATGCTGTTTTAACCTTTATGTAAAAATTTGCTGTAATTTTTTTGTTTGTAACAAAATCGATTCCGTGATAATATGTAGCTACGATCTAAATTTCTTTTGTCACAAAATTCAAATTTATTTGCGAGCACTCGTTCAATTTTTATGCCAAATGTAAACAAAAACAATACTAGAAAGATAATTTATTTATTTAATAAAAAGCATGGAAACCACAAGGGTCAAATCATGCATGCATGACAAAAAAAGAAACAAAATATAAACAAAAAAAGAAACAAAATATAAACAAAAACGAGCCAATGGCCACTTCAGTGTGTAACCTGCCTCACAGTATTCTTATCTCTTGAATACTGCAATGAAAAACAATCTAACGCAAAAGACAGCTATCGTTGTAAACAAACAGCATTAACTGTTTAAATATATTTTTGCTTAACATCATTACCTGTCAATAATAAAAGTAGAGCAGAGTAGAGCGCAAAAATTAAACAGTTCAGTACTTGTCAAACAGCATCAAGAGGCTAACTGAGGACTGAGCGAACTGACGAACGTATGCGAAGTGTCAATTTTTAGAACAAAGCGGAGAGATAAAGCTCGATTAGCCGTGGCGGGGGAAGTAGGGGCGGCGAGGTGCCTGGTTGAAGGGGAAGGTAGAGGGAGTGTGTTAGGCCCGCGCCGGCTGTTATATGTAAACAAAAGTAACTAGTACAAACACACTTAATTAAATTGTAACTAACATAGAATTTAGGAATAATATTATTTTACGAAACTTGCCTTTGTCATAATTATATATTCGAATTTATTTATCTTCGAAACCGTTAAATATTCTCTCTAAAAATAAATTTAAAAAAAAATAAAATAATTATGGCTAGGCCCGGGCCCCCCGGGGGTTCGGGCCCTGCACCCACAGTTGCGGCAGCCCCCCCCATGTGGGGGCCATGTGTGTGTGGCAAATGCGGAGTGTATATTGTTGTTAGTTAGAGCGTTTAAGTGTTCAGAATAACGGGATGAAAAAGATCTTCCTGTCTGGCCGATGTAGAAACTATTGCAGTCATTACAATTTAATTTGTAAACACCTGTTTTGTTATATTTGTCTATGGCTGTGTTTGTATTATTGATGTGTTTTTTAATGGTATTGGTTGTTCTGTATGCTATTTTGTATTTGTGTTTTCTGAATGTGTTGGCGATTTTGTGTGTGTAGGAGTTGTGGTATGTGAGTGTGATGTATTTATTGTGTTGTGTGTTGATGGTATTTTGTGTTTTGTTGTTTTTGTTTTTGATGCGTTTGTGTAGTGTGTTTATTAAATTAGGGTTGTAACCGTTTTTGATTGCTATGTATTTTATTGTGTTGAGTTCGTCGGTGTAATCTTGTTTATTTAAGGGTATTTTAGTTAGTCTATGGAGCATATGGTTGAAGGCCGCATGTTTATGTTGTGTTGGGTGGTTTGATGTGTTGTGTATAACCATGTCAGTTGTGGTTGGTTTCCTGTATATTTTGTACGTGTGTGTATTGTTAGTTTTGTTAATTGTTAGGTCTAGAAAATTTATACTATTGTTTTGTTCAATTTCCAGTGTAAATTTTAATTTGTGGTGTATAGTGTTTATGTATTTGTGGAAGTTTTCAACTTGTCTTGTGTTGCCTTTGAATAAAAGTAATATATCATCTACATACCTGTGCCAGTATATAATTTTGTTAGTGTATTTGTTGTTGTTTATTATGTGGTTCTGTTCTATGTTGTGTATATATATTTCTGCTAGTATTCCTGATATGGGGGATCCCATCGGGAGACTACTTAAGATAAGCAAACTATAACAACAATATTGAGTAAATAAGTTACATTTAATTTCTATGAAAATGTAACAGTTAGCATGTATTAAAGAATAAACAAGCACCGTCTTACTTAAAATCGACAATTAATTTATTATAATAATAGGTAAAAGTTCGCGTCACACCTTTCACCTTGTGACGGCACACTATTGTGCTGCGGCACACCGGTTGCGGAAAACTGCTGTAGAAGACTCAAAGCCTACTGATTTTGATGAAGATCGGTTAATGGGAAGGGGTAGTTTACCTGAAAGTTTTATGATTTAACAAGAGTAAACTACTTAAGTTTGATAAATAAAGTATTCTGAAAAGAAGGTCGTAATAATCCACTGTAGAAATGTAAATGAAATACCTATAAATGAAAGGAGTAGTTGAATAGGGAGGGGGTAATTTTCTATAAATGAAAATGATAGTTGAAGGGGGAGGGGATAATTTTTTATATATGTACTACGTTATCAGCAACAAAGAAGTAGTTTGTTGTTAAAATTCCTTCCCGGGCTGTTTGGCTGTAGCCCAATGTTTTCTGCAAAATCAGACGTTTCAGCAGTGCCATCATCAGTGATAATCAAGTGCATTAACGTGAGGTGGTATACGTTAGTGACCACAGTACTTACTGTGGTTAAGGCTGAAGCAAGAAGTAGTTTCAATGGAAATATTTCATTTCGAAAATGATTTTAAATATAAATCTTAGAACATGGAAGTCATGTATGGTTCTGAATACCGATATTTTCCATCCTTATCATACATAATTTTCTTAATATCAACATTGAATATCCACAAAGTGCAAATGTTTTTGTGTGTTAATGTTAATATGAGGAAGTTGGAAAGATTTTAATTTTATATTTTACATTTTTAATTTTTTTAACAGATTCATTACTTCACTAATGAATTTTTTAATGTTAGGAATGTGTTCTTTTTGTGAATTAAAAACAAGATAGTGAGTTAAAATTTATTTAACAAGTAAGCTCCATGAGTTGCAGAACCTGCTGTTTTGAACAAGATACATTATTACTTAGTATGTTAGATAATTTTTCAATGATCATAAAAATTAGCAAATCTCCAGTTTTCACACAATAAACACTAAAATTTTTAGTTAAGTTCATAACCATAATGCTGGCAAATATTAGTTCCCGCTTTTAACTTTATGTACATTTTCATAGACAACTATAGGACTTATGGAATACTTTTTACAAATATATAACCGATAACAATACACCAGTTTTCATGCAAACATAGCTTACAAATTTTTGAAGCCAGTCCAATATTTGTTTAAAGGTATTAATTTTGTCAAATTGTTAATTGTTCATGTTTTGCATACAGTTTCTTATAATTTGAAGGTTCACATAAACTTTTATAATTTATTATAAAAATAGCCAGTGCTCAAAGTTACATGTAGAGTTCCACTATAGAATGTACATATAGTATGTTTTGCTCCTGATTCACTTATTAGTTTGTTGTGACAGCCCTGATTAGTTTATACGATCATACGATGTTTAGTTTATGCTTTTCTTTGTGGCAATTGCACGCTTTTCTTATAATTATGCAAAACAAAGAGAAATTAAAGTTGCTGCTAATTTATCACAATGTGATTGCATTGGGAAGTAATCGAAAGTGTGTGGGAATTTGATTACACTAAGTAACTTTTTCAAGTAGAAGCACATTTATGTTTTTCTCAGAAAAAAAATTTCAGAACAGGTAGTTGTTTTGCGAAATTAAGATACACACTTTTCAAATAATTCGTTATATGAACAAGTTTGCCAGACTGTATGAAATGTAGGATTTTAGATAAAATCCTATTTCAAATGGAATTCAAGCATGGAAACAGAAGGAAGTCATGTAAATCCAACTAGGTAAGATCACACTGATGAATAACTCAGAGGCATGTACAGAACTCCATCCTAAGCCCATACAGTATTTTAATAATATTGTAAAACAACCTGCACTTAAAATATTTCACCATTCCAATCCTTATTATTGATAATAATAATCAGATTACCGTACTTATTTCAAGATGAAAGAAATTGAAGGTGATACAAATCAGAATTACTGAACATTTTGAGTTTGTAGTTGCTGTCTACTTCAAGGAATCTTCATTGTGTGGTTTTCCATCAATATAAAAGGTGACATTAGCAATGACTAGAGTTTAATTCTAAACTATCATAAAACAGTACCAATAAATGATTGAAAACAAAAAGCATGTATGTCTGGCAATAAACACCACCAACTCATCTTGAGACAGCTATGCTGTGCTGTACTTGGGGCAGAGCTGTGCTACCTAAATTTGTACAGAACTTAAGGCCTGTTAGAGTCTCAAAGGATTTCTTCGTAAGCAATGGAACTGCTCACATACGATCAGGTAGCAACAATTCTCTACGTAATCCCAGACAGTACAAGAATAGTAATAATTATTTTAAAACTGATAACATTTAATTATTTTAAATGATTTTAACATTAAAATCATTATTAAATATAAAAACTTGGATACTATGAAGTATATAATTTTCTCTTGTATTGACAATAAATTGAATAATGGTCATTGTAAAGAATGGCTAAATCATAGAATGTGAAATCCCCGCTCCTTCTAAGTTCCCAAATGTCACTATGGAAGTTATATTAAACAGACATTATAGATACAGTATTCTATTATTTATATATTCTACTTATTTCCATTGAATGTGGTAAATTGAACATGGAACATACATGTTGTATCATGAAAATGTCTAACAGCACAAAACATTTCAGCATAAACATATAAGCACATACGGCTATATACATCAGTAGTCAGTTGAGAAGTAAAATTATCTTCATAGAACAATTTAGTATTTACTTTTACTTCGATATTCCATAAGGAAATAGAAGTATGGTGATGGCGGAAGAAATCGTGTTTGAGATAAGGGCTGATTCTGATTGTACTACACTCAAAACATGAAGAAAAGTCATTTTCCAAAACGTGTCTGTGTGTCTTGAGTAGAATTTTTTCTATGACGAACGATGACTGCCATAAATTCAAACAGAATCAAATAATTTTTTGCAATGTGCCTGAGCTGTAGAACAGTGTTCCGCAACCTTTTTTTACTCACGGCACACCCCAGACGGGCCTAGACACAACACGGCACACCAAAATGTCTGTCCCCTAAAAATCATATGAATCTTAATATAATTACGAAATATTACGTCGTTATGTAATCAATTTTTATGATTATTATTATCATCATTATTGTTATTATTATTATTATTATTATTACAAAACAGGAATAGACTCATGCATTTATTAACAATTTATTAACTTTAATTCACTGTAGAAAATACGAATTTTAAAGTAAATAACTCTACTCATACCTTCAATGTGATACTTGAGCCTGCTTAGCTGCACACAGACGGCTGATTCGTGGCGGAATCGTTGACAAAACAAGCCTGATTTCTTCATAGATGTATTTGAGTCTCTCTCTCTTTGATGTTTTAATTTCAGTCAACGTCGAGAAGCCCAGTTCACACAAATATGTAGTTGAAAATGGTAATAACACATTAACTGCCATCTCGGAAATAGCCGGGTGCTGCTTATTGACAACCAAAATGTTTCCAAAGGCACTTCGAAAAATTTTAATTTCAATGTTATGTCTGCTTTCAAATCTGCCAGTTCCTCTTGTAAGCCTAAATTATTCGGAAGATGTTTCGAATCCATAATGAATGGATCACGAACCCAGTCAAAATCTTCAACACTCTCTCCAAAATATGTTTTGAAATTCTGCTGCAAGAGTACTGAATGTTCTTTAATTAAGTCTATCAACACCTTATTATCGTCAGCAATTGGCCATACAGTTGGGAACATCTCACACGATCCATTTTCAATTGTCTGTATCCACAAATTTAACTTATTAATAAATCCTTGAATCTTATCCATACTAGTCAGAATATTTTCTTTTCTACCTTGCATTTTTCTGTTTACTATTTCTTTTATGAATTTGCTAACTCCTATAATTTTTTATTGTTCGACTAAGCTTTTCGTCATTGCCGACATCTTCAGGTCTTAAACAACCAGGTCTTAAGGTTGTTTAAGACCTGAAGATGTCGGCAATGACGAAAAGCTTAGTCGAACAATAAAAAATTATAGCAGTTAGCAAATTCATAAAAGAAATAGTAAGGATGGCTGCTAATTTAAACAATACGAATTTTTCTGTTTAGTTCATTCAAGTGTACAAAAATATCGGAAAGATATGCCAACTTAGATACCCATTCATCATCTGGAAATAAATCCGCATACTCATGCCCCTCAATAGTCAAAAATGCAAGTACCTCCTCTTTAAGTTCAAACATTCGCGTTAACACTTCACCTCAAGATAACCATCGTACATCTGTATGTAGCAGAAGTGTAGTGTGCTCTGATCCCATTTCTTGACACAAAACGTTAAAAAGCCGCATTTTTAGGGGCCGCGATTTGATGAAGTTCACGACTTTTACTACTTCGTCCATCACAATTTTCAGAGGAGATGGCAAAGACTTAGCAACAATGGCTTCGCGGTGAATGAGACAATGGTCGGTTCGTCAGTTAGGATTTACTTCGCGTACTTTATCCACGAATCCTTTCACTCGGCCTGTCATAGAAGCGGCTCCGTCTGTACAAACACTAACGCAATCCTCCCATGTTAATTCATTACGGACCACATATTCATTAGTAGTACGAAATATTACTTCCCCGGTTGCTCGCTCGGGTAGTTCATTGCAAAAAAGAAATTAGTTGCAATTACATCCCCATCAACATACCTTATGTAGGAAAGAAGTTGTGCGTGACCGCCAATATCGGTGGACTCGTCGATCTGAAGTGAGAACTTTCGACTGCTCTTTATTTTCTCCTTCATAATGTCTTCGATGTCACTGGACATGTCACTAACTCGGCGGCTGATTGTGTCAGCAGAGAGAGGAATTTTTGAAATTTCAGTACCAGCTTATAAACCCAGGACTATCTTTACCATTTCTTTACACGCGGACATTAACAACGTTTCTGCTATTGTGTGTGGTTTTTTGGCCTTTACGATAAGTTCGGCTACCTTATAGCTAGCTTCCTGTACTTTTTGCGAAACACGTACCGACGTAGTCATGAGCGTCACTTGTTTTTTATTTGTTCCAACAACCGACAAAAATAATTCACATCTTTACTTAACAGAGAGGAATGTTTTGTTGACAAATGTCGTTTCAATTTACTGGGAACCATAGCAGCATTACTGAGTTTTTCACCACACACAACACACTCGGGGATTGGGCATGTTTTATCACCACACCAAAAAAACCCGTAAGATAAATAATTATCACTATATTGCCGGTGAACTACTTTGTGTTTCTTTTTTTTTTCGGGCTCGATGGTTTCACTACTTGCACTCGAGGACGAACCACTCCGTACAAGGAACTTATCCATATCGAAAAAAAAATTGTTTAATAACACTGTAATAGAAAATAGTAAGACTGGTGTAGCAATCACAATATTCGCACTACTGCAGAGCACAGCTGTGATAGAACTGAACTGAAATACTGTAACTGTTGTCTGACAATGTGTGGGTCCTTCGGCGAAGGAAAAGAGTAATAAAGTTTAAGAAGCGCCGACAAACAGGCACAAATATCAAAAAAAGGCAATAAAATAATAAAAGAGAGGGAAATGTTTGCTAATCCACGCAATTTTAGTTAAAAGCACGTACAGCCAGCCGTACACAAAAGATGCGGTGTTACAAAGAACTCTCTTGATTAGAGTTTAGAACGTTTAGAGTTTTGAACGTAAACTCTATTGTATGATTGGTGCGGGCCGCTAAAAGGTTTGCTAAAAGTCTTACGCGGCTTTCTTTGCGGTGAACACAAAGCTTGCCGCCTGTAACCCATCAAACCGGCCCAATATTTCAGGCGAGAATACATATAACTTAAGATAGTTGTCTTGATTGTTCATCTCTTCTTTCACAGCACTAACACTTATCTAAAAATGAACTTTTTCTTGTGAAAACTTACTCTTTTCGTCGGACGCATTTCGGCGTACGTATCCGCCTTCTTCAGCTTTTAGTCAGACTGCCATCATTTCGTAATGGTTTTTGTGTGGAAGGTGTAGTGGAGGTGGTGTGTGGAGGAAGGGGATTGGCGCAGGGATTCAACTTGATGTTTGTTTTTTGTAAAATTGTGTCAAAAAGTGTATGTGATTTATATTGTAATTGATCGTTGAGTATGTTGTTTGGTTGTGTTGTGTGGTGTTTATATATTTCGTATTGTTCAGTTGTGTTGAGTTTTCAACCTTTAGGTAAGTAATGTAAAATTTCGAGATTAGTGTCTATGTTGGTGTAACTGTGGTTTTCTGTGTGTATGTGTGTGGCAAATGCGGAGTGTATATTGTTGTTAGTTAGAGCGTTTAAGTGTTCAGAATAACGGGATGAAAAAGATCTTCCTGTCTGGCCGATGTAGAAACTATTGCAGTCATTACAATTTAATTTGTAAACACCTGTTTTGTTATATTTGTCTATGGCTGTGTTTGTATTATTGATGTGTTTTTTAATGGTATTGGTTGTTCTGTATGCTATTTTGTATTTGTGTTTTCTGAATGTGTTGGCGATTTTGTGTGTGTAGGAGTTGTGGTATGTGAGTGTGATGTATTTATTGTGTTGTGTGTTGATGGTATTTTGTGTTTTGTTGTTTTTGTTTTTGATGCGTTTGTGTAGTGTGTTTATTAAATTAGGGTTGTAACTGTTTTTGATTGCTATGTATTTTATTGTGTTGAGTTCGTCGGTGTAATCTTGTTTATTTAATGGTATTTTAGTTAGTCTATGGAGCATATGGTTGAAGGCCGCATGTTTATGTTGTGTTGGGTGGTTTGATGTGTTGTGTATAACCATGTCAGTTGTGGTTGGTTTCCTGTATATTTTGTACGTGTGTGTATTGTTAGTTTTGTTAATTGTTAGGTCTAGAAAATTTATACTATTGTTTTGTTCAATTTCCAGTGTAAATTTTAATTTGTGGTGTATAGTGTTTATGTATTTGTGGAAGTTTTCAACTTGTCTTGTGTTGCCTTTGAATAAAAGTAATATATCATCTACATACCTGTGCCAGTATATAATTTTGTTAGTGTATTTGTTGTTGTTTATTATGTGGTTCTGTTCTATGTTGTGTATATATATTTCTGCTAGTATTCCTGATATGGGGGATCCCATCGGGAGACTACTTAAGATAAGCAAACTATAACAACAATATTGAGTAAATAAGTTACATTTAATTTCTATGAAAATGTAACAGTTAGCATGTATTAAAGAATAAACAAGCACCGTCTTACTTAAAATCGACAATTAATTTATTATAATAATAGGTAAAAGTTCGCGTCACACCTTTCACCTTGTGACGGCACACTATTGTGCTGCGGCACACCGGTTGCGGAAAACTGCTGTAGAAGACTCAAAGCCTACTGATTTTGATGAAGATCGGTTAATGGGAAGGGGTAGTTTACCTGCAAGTTTTATGATTTAACAAGAGTAAACTACTTAAGTTTGATAAATAAAGTATTCTGAAAAGAAGGTCGTAATAATCCACTGTAGAAATGTAAATGAAATACCTATAAATGAAAGGAGTAGTTGAATAGGGAGGGGGTAATTTTCTATAAATGAAAATGATAGTTGAAGGGGGAGGGGATAATTTTTTATATATGTACTACGTTATCAGCAACAAAGAAGTAGTTTGTTGTTAAAATTCCTTCCCGGGCTGTTTGGCTGTAGCCCAATGTTTTCTGCAAAATCAGACGTTTCAGCAGTGCCATCATCAGTGATAATCAAGTGCATTAACGTGAGGTGGTATACGTTAGTGACCACAGTACTTACTGTGGTTAAGGCTGAAGCAAGAAGTAGTTTCAATGGAAATATTTCATTTCGAAAATGATTTTAAATATAAATCTTAGAACATGGAAGTCATGTATGGTTCTGAATAACGATATTTTCCATCCTTATCATACATAATTTACTTTAATATCAACATTGAATATCCACAAAGTGCAAATGTTTTTGTGTGTTAATTTTAATATGAGGAAGTTGGAAAGATTTTAATTTTATATTTTACATTTTTAATTTTTTTAACTGATTCATTACATCACTAATGAATTTTTTAATGTTAGGAATGTGTTCTTTTTGTGAATTAAAAACAAGATAGTGAGTTAAAATTTATTTAACAAGTAAGCTCCATGAGTTGCAGAACCTGCTGTTTTGAACAAGATACATTATTACTTAGTATGTTAGATAATTTTTCAATGATCATAAAAATTAGCAAATCTCCAGTTTTCACACAATAAACACTAAAATTTTTAGTTAAATTCATAACCATAATGCTGGCAAATATTAGTTCCCGCTTTTAACTTTATGTACATTTTCATAGACAACTATAGGACTTATGGAATACTTTTTACAAATATATAACCGATAACAATACACCAGTTTTCATGCAAACATAGCTTACAAATTTTTGAAGCCAGTCCAATATTTGTTTACAGGTATTAATTTTGTCAAATTGTTAATTGTTCATGTTTTGCATACAGTTTCTTATAATTTGAAGGTTCACATAAACTTTTATAATTTATTATAAAAATAGCCAGTGCTCAAAGTTACATGTAGAGTTCCACTATAGAATGTACATATAGTATGTTTTGCTCCTGATTCACTTATTAGTTTGTTGTGACAGCCCTGATTAGTTTATACGATCATACGATGTTTAGTTTATGCTTTTCTTTGTGGCAATTGCACACTTTTCTTATAATTATGCAAAACAAAGAGAAATTAAAGTTGCTGCTAATTTATCACAATGTGATTGCATTGGGAAGTAATCGTCAGTGTGTGAGAATTTGATTACACTAAGTAACTTTTTCAAGTAGAAGCACATTTATGTTTTTCTCAGAAAAAAAATTTCAGAACAGGTAGTTGTTTTGCAAAATTAAGATACACACTTTTCAAATAATTCGTTATATGAACAAGTTTGCCAGACTGTATGAAATGTAGGATTTTAGATAAAATCCTATTTCAAATGGAATTCAAGCATGGAAACAGAAGGAAGTCATGTAAATCCAACTAGGTAAGATCACACTGATGAATAACTCAGAGGCATGTACAGAACTCCATCCTAAGCCCATACAGTATTTTAATAATATTGTAAAACAACCTGCACTTAAAATATTTCACCATTCCAATCCTTAGTATTGATAAAAATAATCAGATTACCGTACTTATTTCAAGATGAAAGAAATTGAAGGTGATACAAATCAGAATTACTGAACATTTTGAGTTTGTAGTTGCTGTCTACTTCAAGGAATCTTCATTGTGTGGTTTTCCATCAATATAAAAGGTGACATTAGCAATGACTAGAGTTTAATTCTAAACTATCATAAAACAGTACCAATAAATGATTGAAAACAAAAAGCATGTATGTCTGGCAATAAACACCACCAACTCATCTTGAGACAGCTATGCTGTGCTGTACTTGGGGCAGAGCTGTGCTACCTAAAGTTGTACAGAACTTAAGGCCTGTTAGAGTCTCAAAGGATTTCTTCGTAAGCAATGGAACTGCTCACATACGATCAGGTAGCAACAATTCTCTACGTAATCCCAGACAGTACAAGAATAGTAATAATTATTTTAAAACTGATAACATTTAATTATTTTAAATGATTTTAACATTAAAATCATTATTAAATATAAAAACTTGGATACAATGAAGTATATAATTTTCTCTTGTATTGACAATAAATTGAATAATGGTCATTGTAAAGAATGGCTAAATCATAGAATGTGAAAACCCCGCTCCTTCTAAGTTCCCAAATGTCACTATGGAAGTTATATTAAACAGACATTATAGATACAGTATTCTATTATTTATATATTCTACTTATTTCCATTGAATGTGGTAAATTGAACATGGAACATACATGTTGTATCATGAAAATGTCTAACAGCACAAAACATTTCAGCATAAACATATAAGCACATACGGCTATATACATCAGTAGTCAGTTGAGAAGTAAAATTATCTTCATAGAACAATTTAGTATTTACTTTTACTTCGATATTCCATAAGGAAATAGAAGTATGGTGATGGCGGAAAAAATCGTGTTTGAGAGAAGGGCTGATTCTGATTGTACTACACTCAAAACATGAAGAAAAGTCATTTTCCAAAACGTGTCTGTGTGTCTTGAGTAGAATTTTTTCTATGACGAACGATGACTGCCATAAATTCAAACAGAATCAAATAATTTTTTGCAATGGGCCTGAGCTGTAGAACAGTGTTCCGCAACCTTTTTTTACTCACGGCACACCCCAGACGGGCCTAGACACAACACGGCACACCAAAATGTCTGTCCCCTAAAAATCATATGAATCTTAATATAATTACGAAATATTACGTCGTTATGTAATCAATTTTTATGATTATTATTATCATCATTATTGTTATTATTATTATTATTATTACAAAACAGGAATAGACTCATGCATTTATTAACAATTTATTAACTTTAATTCACTGTAGAAAATACGAATTTTAAAGTAAATAACTCTACTCATACCTTCAATGTGATACTTGAGCCTGCTTAGCTGCACACAGACGGCCGATTCGTGGCGGAATCGTTGACAAAACAAGCCTCATTTCTTCATAGATGTATTTGAGTCTCTCTCTCTTTGATGTTTTAATTTCAGTCAACGTCGAGAAGCCCAGTTCACACAAATATGTAGTTGAAAATGGTAATAACACATTAACTGCCATCTCGGAGATAGCCGGGTGCTGCTTATTGACAACCAAAATGTTTCCAAAGGCACTTCGAAAAATTTTAATTTCAATGTTCTGTCTGCTTTCAAATCTGCCAGTTCCTCTTGTAAGCCTAAATTATTCGGAAGATGTTTCGAATCCATAATGAATGGATCACGAACCCAGTCAAAATCTTCAACACTCTCTCCAAAATATGTTTTGAAATTCTGCTGCAAGAGTACTGAATGTTCTTTAATTAAGTCTATCAACACCTTATTATCGTCAGCAATTGGCCATACAGTTGGGAACATCTCACACGATCCATTTTCAATTGTCTGTATCCACAAATTTAACTTATTAATAAATCCTTGAATCTTATCCATACTAGTCAGAATATTTTCTTTTCTACCTTGCATTTTTCTGTTTAGTTCATTCAAGTGTACAAAAATATCGGAAAGATATGCCAACTTAGATACCCATTCATCATCTGCAAATAAATCCGCATACTCATGCCCCTCAATAGTCAAAAATGCAAGTACCTCCTCTTTAAGTTCAAACATTCGCGTTAACACTTCACCTCAAGATAACCATCGTACATCTGTATGTAGCAGAAGTGTAGTGTGCTCTGATCCCATTTCTTGACACAAAACGTTAAAAAGCCGCATTTTTAGGGGCCGCGATTTGATGAAGTTCACGACTTTTACTACTTCGTCCATCACAATTTTCAGAGGAGATGGCAAAGACTTAGCAACAATGGCTTCGCGGTGAATGAGACAATGGTCGGTTCGTCAGTTAGGATTTACTTCGCGTACTTTATCCACGAATCCTTTCACTCGGCCTGTCATAGAAGCGGCTCCGTCTGTACAAACACTAACGCAATCCTCCCATGTTAATTCATTACGGACCACATATTCATTAGTAGTACGAAATATTATTTCCCCGGTTGCTCGCTCGGGTAGTTCATGCAAAAAAGAAATTAGTTGCAATTACATCCCCATCAACATACCTTATGTAGGAAAGAAGTTGTGCGTGACCGCCAATATCGGTGGACTCGTCGATCTGAAGTGAGAACTTTCGACTGCTCTTTATTTTCTCCTTCATAATGTCTTCGATGTCACTGGACATGTCACTAACTCGGCGGCTGATTGTGTCAGCAGAGAGAGGAATTTTTGAAATTTCAGTACCAGCTTATAAACCCAGGACTACCATTACCATTTCTTTACACGCGGGCATTAACAACGTTTCTGCTATTGTGTGTGGTTTTTTGGCCTTTACGATAAGTTCGGCTACCTTATAGTTAGCTTCCTGTACTTTTTGCGAAACACGTACCGACGTAGTCATGAGCGTCACTTGTTTTTTATTTGTTCCAACAACCGACAAAAATAATTCACATCTTTACTTAACAGAGAGGAATGTTTGGTTGACAAATGTCGTTTCAATTTACTGGGAACCATAGCAGCATTACTGAGTTTTTCACCACACACAACACACTCTGGGATTGGGCATGTTTTATCACCACACCAAAAAAACCCGTAAGATAAATAATTATCACTATATTGCCGGTGAACTACTTTGTGTTTCTTTTTTTTGGGCTCGATGGTTTCACTACTTGCACTCGAGGACGAACCACTCCGTACAAGGAACTTATCCATATCGAAAAAAAAATTGTTTAATAACACTGTAATAGAAAATAGTAAGACTGGTGTAGCAATCACAATATTCGCACTACTGCAGAGCACAGCTGTGATAGAACTGAACTGAAATACTGTAACTGTTGTCTGACAATGTGTGGGTCCTTCGGCGAAGGAAAAGAGCAATAAAGTTTAAGAAGCGCCGACAAACAGGCACAAATATCAAAAAAAGGCAATAAAATAATAAAAGAGAGGGAAATGTTTGCTAATCCCCGCAATTTTAGTTAAAAGCACGTACAGCCAGCCGTACACAAAAGATGCGGTGTTATAAAGATCTCTCTTGAATAGAGTTTAGAACGTTTAGAGTTTTGAACGTAAACTCTATTGTATGATTGGTGCGGGCCGCTAAAAGGTTTGCTAAATGTCTTACGCGGCTTTCTTTGCGGTGAACACAAAGCTTGCCGCCTGTAACCCATCAAACCGGCCCAATATTTCAGGCGAGAATACATATAACTTAAGATAGTTGTCTTGATTGTTCATCTCTTCTTTCACAGCACTAACACTTATCTAAAAATGAACTTTTTCTTGTGAAAACTTACTCTTTTCGTCGGACGCATTTCGGCGTACGTATCCGCCTTCTTCAGCTTTTAGTCAGACTGCCATCATTTCGTAATGGTTTTTGTGTGGAAGGTGTAGTGGAGGTGGTGTGTGGAGGAAGGGGATTGGCGCAGGGATTCAACTTGATGTTTGTTTTTTGTAAAATTGTGTCAAAAAGTGTATGTGATTTATATTGTAATTGATCGTTGAGTATGTTGTTTGGTTGTGTTGTGTGGTGTTTATATATTTCGTATTGTTCAGTTGTGTTGAGTTTTCAACCTTTAGGTAAGTAATGTAAAATTTCGAGATTAGTGTCTATGTTGGTGTAACTGTGGTTTTCTGTGTGTATGTGTGTGGAAAATGCGGAGTGTATATTGTTGTTAGTTAGAGCGTTTAAGTGTTCAGAATAACGGGATGAAAAAGATCTTCCTGTCTGGCCGATGTAGAAACTATTGCAGTCATTACAATTTAATTTGTAAACACCTGTTTTGTTATATTTGTCTATGGCTGTGTTTGTATTATTGATGTGTTTTTTAATGGTATTGGTTGTTCTGTATGCTATTTTGTATTTGTGTTTTCTGAATGTGTTGGCGATTTTGTGTGTGTAGGAGTTGTGGTATGTGAGTGTGATGTATTTATTGTGTTGTGTGTTGATGGTATTTTGTGTTTTGTTGTTTTTGTTTTTGATGCGTTTGTGTAGTGTGTTTATTAAATTAGGGTTGTAACCGTTTTTGATTGCTATGTATTTTATTGTGTTGAGTTCGTCGGTGTAATCTTGTTTATTTAAGGGTATTTTAGTTAGTCTATGGAGCATATGGTTGAAGGCCGCATGTTTATGTTGTGTTGGGTGGTTTGATGTGTTGTGTATAACCATGTCAGTTGTGGTTGGTTTCCTGTATATTTTGTACGTGTGTGTATTGTTAGTTTTGTTAATTGTTAGGTCTAGAAAATTTATACTATTGTTTTGTTCAATTTCCAGTGTAAATTTTAATTTGTGGTGTATAGTGTTTATGTATTTGTGGAAGTTTTCAACTTGTCTTGTGTTGCCTTTGAATAAAAGTAATATATCATCTACATACCTGTGCCAGTATATAATTTTGTTAGTGTATTTGTTGTTGTTTATTATGTGGTTCTGTTCTATGTTGTGTATATATATTTCTGCTAGTATTCCTGATATGGGGGATCCCATCGGGAGACTACTTAAGATAAGCAAACTATAACAACAATATTGAGTAAATAAGTTACATTTAATTTCTATGAAAATGTAACAGTTAGCATGTATTAAAGAATAAACAAGCACCGTCTTACTTAAAATCGACAATTAATTTATTATAATAATAGGTAAAAGTTCGCGTCACACCTTTCACCTTGTGACGGCACACTATTGTGCTGCGGCACACCGGTTGCGGAAAACTGCTGTAGAAGACTCAAAGCCTACTGATTTTGATGAAGATCGGTTAATGGGAAGGGGTAGTTTACCTGCAAGTTTTATGATTTAACAAGAGTAAACTACTTAAGTTTGATAAATAAAGTATTCTGAAAAGAAGGTCGTAATAATCCACTGTAGAAATGTAAATGAAATACCTATAAATGAAAGGAGTAGTTGAATAGGGAGGGGGTAATTTTCTATAAATGAAAATGATAGTTGAAGGGGGAGGGGATAATTTTTTATATATGTACTACGTTATCAGCAACAAAGAAGTAGTTTGTTGTTAAAATTCCTTCCCGGGCTGTTTGGCTGTAGCCCAATGTTTTCTGCAAAATCAGACGTTTCAGCAGTGCCATCATCAGTGATAATCAAGTGCATTAACGTGAGGTGGTATACGTTAGTGACCACAGTACTTACTGTGGTTAAGGCTGAAGCAAGAAGTAGTTTCAATGGAAATATTTCATTTCGAAAATGATTTTAAATATAAATCTTAGAACATGGAAGTCATGTATGGTTCTGAATACCGATATTTTCCATCCATATCATACATAATTTACTTTAATATCAACATTGAATATCCACAAAGTGCAAATGTTTTTGTGTGTTAATGTTAATATGAGGAAGTTGGAAAGATTTTAATTTTATATTTTACATTTTTAATTTTTTTAACTGATTCATTACTTCACTAATGAATTTTTTAATGTTAGGAATGTGTTCTTTTTGTGAATTAAAAACAAGATAGTGAGTTAAAATTTATTTAACAAGTAAGCTCCATGAGTTGCAGAACCTGCTGTTTTGAACAAGATACATTATTACTTAGTATGTTAGATAATTTTTCAATGATCATAAAAATTAGCAAATCTCCAGTTTTCACACAATAAACACTAAAATTTTTAGTTAAATTCATAACCATAATGCTGGCAAATATTAGTTCCCGCTTTTAACTTTATGTACATTTTCATAGACAACTATAGGACTTATGGAATACTTTTTACAAATATATAACCGATAACAATACACCAGTTTTCATGCAAACATAGCTTACAAATTTTTGAAGCCAGTCCAATATTTGCTTACAGGTATTAATTTTGTCAAATTGTTAATTGTTCATGTTTTGCATACAGTTTCTTATAATTTGAAGGTTCACATAAACTTTTATAATTTATTATAAAAATAGCCAGTGCTCAAAGTTACATGTAGAGTTCCACTATAGAATGTACATATAGTATGTTTTGCTCCTGATTCACTTATTAGTTTGTTGTGACAGCCCTGATTAGTTTATACGATCATACGATGTTTAGTTTATGCTTTTCTTTGTGGCAATTGCACACTTTTCTTATAATTATGCAAAACAAAGAGAAATTAAAGTTGCTGCTAATTTATCACAATATGATTGCATTGGGAAGTAATCGTCAGCGTGTGAGAATTTGATTACACTAAGTAACTTTTTCAAGTAGAAGCACATTTATGTTTTTCTCAGAAAAAAAATTTCAGAACAGGTAGTTGTTTTGCAAAATTAAGATACACACTTTTCAAATAATTCGTTATATGAACAAGTTTGCCAGACTGTATGAAATGTAGGATTTTAGATAAAATCCTATTTCAAATGGAATTCAAGCATGGAAACAGAAGGAAGTCATGTAAATCCAACTAGGTAAGATCACACTGATGAATAACTCAGAGGCATGTACAGAACTCCATCCTAAGCCCATACAGTATTTTAATAATATTGTAAAACAACCTGCACTTAAAATATTTCACCATTCCAATCCTTATTATTGATAAAAATAATCAGATTACCGTACTTATTTCAAGATGAAAGAAATTGAAGGTGATACAAATAAGAATTACTGAACATTTTGAGTTTGTAGTTGCTGTCTACTTCAAGGAATCTTCATTGTGTGGTTTTCCATCAGTGTAAAAGGTGACATTAGCAATGACTAGAGTTTAATTCTAAACTATTAAAAAACAGTACCAATAAATGATTGAAAACAAAAAGCATGTGTGTCTGGCAATAAACAATACCAACTCATCTTGAGGCAGCTATGCTATGCTGTACTTGGGGCTGAGCTGTGCTACCTAAAGTTGGACAGAACTTAAGGCCTGTTAGAGTCTCAAAGGATTTCTTCGTAGCAATGGAACTGCTCACATACGATCAGGTAGCAAGAATTCTCTACATAATCCCAGACAGTACAAGAATAGTAATAATTATTTTAAAACTGATAACATTTAATTATTTTAAATGATTTTAACATTAAAATCATTATTAAATATAAAAACTTGGATACTATGAAGTATATAATTTTCTCTTGTATTGACAATAAATTGAATAATGGTCATTGTAAAGAATGGCTAAATCATAGAATGTGAAATCCCCGCTCCTTCTAAGTTCCCAAATGTCACTATGGAAGTTATATTAAACAGACATTATAGATACAGTATTCTATTATTTATATATTCTACTTATTTCCATTGAATGTGGTAAATTGAACATGGAACATACATGTTGTATCATGAAAATGTCTAACAGCACAAAACATTTCAGCATAAACATATAAGCACATACGGCTATATACATCAGTAGTCAGTTGAGAAGTAAAATTATCTTCATAGAACAATTTAGTATTTACTTTTACTTCGATATTCCATAAGGAAATAGAAGTATGGTGATGGCGGAAAAAATCGTGTTTGAGAGAAGGGCTGATTCTGATTGTACTACACTCAAAACATGAAGAAAAGTCATTTTCCAAAACGTGTCTGTGTGTCTTGAGTAGAATTTTTTCTATGACGAACGATGACTGCCATAAATTCAAACAGAATCAAATAATTTTTTGCAATGTGCCTGAGCTGTAGAACAGTGTTCCGCAACCTTTTTTTACTCACGGCACACCCCAGACGGGCCTAGACACAACACGGCACACCAAAATGTCTGTCCCCTAAAAATCATATGAATCTTAATATAATTACGAAATATTACGTCGTTATGTAATCAATTTTTATGATTATTATTATCATCATTATTGTTATTATTATTATTATTATTACAAAACAGGAATAGACGCATGCATTTATTAACAATTTATTAACTTTAATTCACTGTAGAAAATACGAATTTTAAAGTAAATAACTCTACTCATACCTTCAATGTGATACTTGAGCCTGCTTAGCTGCACACAGACGGCTGATTCGTGGCGGAATCGTTGACAAAACAAGCCTCATTTCTTCATAGATGTATTTGAGTCTCTCTCTCTTTGATGTTTTAATTTCAGTCAACGTCGAGAAGCCCAGTTCACACAAATATGTAGTTGAAAATGGTAATAACACATTAACTGCCATCTCGGAGATAGACGGGTGCTGCTTATTGACAACCAAAATGTTTCCAAAGGCACTTCGAAAAATTTTAATTTCAATGTTCTGTCTGCTTTCAAATCTGCCAGTTCCTCTTGTAAGCCTAAATTATTCGGAAGATGTTTCGAATCCATAATGAATGGATCACGAACCCAGTCAAAATTTTCAACACTCTCTCCAAAATATGTTTTGAAATTCTGCTGCAAGAGTACTGAATGTTCTTTAATTAAGTCTATCAACACCTTATTATCGTCAGCAATTGGCCATACAGTTGGGAACATCTCACACGATCCATTTTCAATTGTCTGTATCCACAAATTTAACTTATTAATAAATCCTTGAATCTTATCCATACTAGTCAGAATATTTTCTTTTCTACCTTGCATTTTTCTGTTTAGTTCATTCAAGTGTACAAAAATATCGGAAAGATATGCCAACTTAGATACCCATTCATCATCTGCAAATAAATCCGCATACCCATGCCCCTCAATAGTCAAAAATGCAAGTACCTCCTCTTTAAGTTCAAACATTCGCGTTAACACTTCACCTCAAGATAACCATCGTACATCTGTATGTAGCAGAAGTGTAGTGTGCTCTGATCCCATTTCTTGACACAAAACGTTAAAAAGCCGCATTTTTAGGGGCCGCGATTTGATGAAGTTCACGACTTTTACTACTTCGTCCATCACAATTTTCAGAGGAGATGGCAAAGACTTAGCAACAATGGCTTCGCGGTGAATGAGACAATGGTCGGTTCGTCAGTTAGGATTTACTTCGCGTACTTTATCCACGAATCCTTTCACTCGGCCTGTCATAGAAGCGGCTCCGTCTGTACAAACACTAACGCAATCCTCCCATGTTAATTCATTACGGACCACATATTCATTAGTAGTACGAAATATTACTTCCCCGGTTGCTCGCTCGGGTAGTTCATGCAAAAAAGAAATTAGTTGCAATTACATCCCCATCAACATACCTTATGTAGGAAAGAAGTTGTGCGTGACCGCCAATATCGGTGGACTCGTCGATCTGAAGTGAGAACTTTCGACTGCTCTTTATTTTCTCCTTCATAATGTCTTCGATGTCACTGGACATGTCACTAACTCGGCGGCTGATTGTGTCAGCAGAGAGAGGAATTTTTGAAATTTCAGTACCAGCTTATAAACCCAGGACTATCTTTACCATTTCTTTACACGCGGGCATTAACAACGTTTCTGCTATTGTGTGTGGTTTTTTGGCCTTTACGATAAGTTCGGCTACCTTATAGCTAGCTTCCTGTACTTTTTGCGAAACACGTACCGACGTAGTCATGAGCGTCACTTGTTTTTTATTTGTTCCAACAACCGACAAAAATAATTCACATCTTTACTTAACAGAGAGGAATGTTTTGTTGACAAATGTCGTTTCAATTTACTGGGAACCATAGCAGCATTACTGAGTTTTTCACCACACACAACACACTCGGGGATTGGGCATGTTTTATCACCACACCAAAAAAACCCGTAAGATAAATAATTATCACTATATTGCCGGTGAACTACTTTGTGTTTCTTTTTTTTGGGCTCGATGGTTTCACTACTTGCACTCGAGGACGAACCACTCCGTACAAGGAACTTATCCATATCGAAAAAAAAATTGTTTAATAACACTGTAATAGAAAATAGTAAGACTGGTGTAGCAATCACAATATTCGCACTACTGCAGAGCACAGCTGTGATAGAACTGAACTGAAATACTGTAACTGTTGTCTGACAATGTGTGGGTCCTTCGGCGAAGGAAAAGAGCAATAAAGTTTAAGAAGCGCCGACAAACAGGCACAAATATCAAAAAAAGGCAATAAAATAATAAAAGAGAGGGAAATGTTTGCTAATCCCCGCAATTTTAGTTAAAAGCACGTACAGCCAGCCGTACACAAAAGATGCGGTGTTATAAAGAACTCTCTTGAATAGAGTTTAGAACATTTAGAGTTTTGAACGTAAACTCTATTGTATGATTGGTGCGGGCCGCTAAAAGGTTTGCTAAATGTCTTACGCGGCTTTCTTTGCGGTGAACACAAAGCTTGCCGCCTGTAACCCATCAAACCGGCCCAATATTTCAGGCGAGAATACATATAACTTAAGATAGTTGTCTTGATTGTTCATCTCTTCTTTCACAGCACTAACACATATCTAAAAATGAACTTTTTCTTGTGAAAACTTACTCTTTTCGTCGGACGCATTTCGGCGTACGTATCCGCCTTCTTCAGCTTTTAGTCAGACTGCCATCATTTCGTAATGGTTTTTGTGTGGAAGGTGTAGTGGAGGTGGTGTGTGGAGGAAGGGGATTGGCGCAGGGATTCAACTTGATGTTTGTTTTTTGTAAAATTGTGTCAAAAGTGTATGTGATTTATATTGTAATTGATCGTTGAGTATGTTGTTTGGTTGTGTTGTGTGGTGTTTATATATTTCGTATTGTTCAGTTGTGTTGAGTTTTCAACCTTTAGGTAAGTAATGTAAAATTTCGAGATTAGTGTCTATGTTGGTGTAACTGTGGTTTTCTGTGTGTATGTGTGTGGCAAATGCGGAGTGTATATTGTTGTTAGTTAGAGCGTTTAAGTGTTCAGAATAACGGGATGAAAAAGATCTTCCTGTCTGGCCGATGTAGAAACTATTGCAGTCATTACAATTTAATTTGTAAACACCTGTTTTGTTATATTTGTCTATGGCTGTGTTTGTATTATTGATGTGTTTTTTAATGGTATTGGTTGTTCTGTATGCTATTTTGTATTTGTGTTTTCTGAATGTGTTGGCGATTTTGTGTGTGTAGGAGTTGTGGTATGTGAGTGTGATGTATTTATTGTGTTGTGTGTTGATGGTATTTTGTGTTTTGTTGTTTTTGTTTTTGATGCGTTTGTGTAGTGTGTTTATTAAATTAGGGTTGTAACCGTTTTTGATTGCTATGTATTTTATTGTGTTGAGTTCGTCGGTGTAATCTTGTTTATTTAATAGTATTTTAGTTAGTCTATGGAGCATATGGTTGAAGGCCGCATGTTTATGTTGTGTTGGGTGGTTTGATGTGTTGTGTATAACCATGTCAGTTGTGGTTGGTTTCCTGTATATTTTGTACGTGTGTGTATTGTTAGTTTTGTTAATTGTTAGGTCTAGAAAATTTATACTATTGTTTTGTTCAATTTCCAGTGTAAATTTTAATTTGTGGTGTATAGTGTTTATGTATTTGTGGAAGTTTTCAACTTGTCTTGTGTTGCCTTTGAATAAAAGTAATATATCATCTACATACCTGTGCCAGTATATAATTTTGTTAGTGTATTTGTTGTTGTTTATTATGTGGTTCTGTTCTATGTTGTGTATATATATTTCTGCTAGTATTCCTGATATGGGGGATCCCATCGGGAGACTACTTAAGATAAGCAAACTATAACAACAATATTGAGTAAATAAGTTACATTTAATTTCTATGAAAATGTAACAGTTAGCATGTATTAAAGAATAAACAAGCACCGTCTTACTTAAAATCGACAATTAATTTATTATAATAATAGGTAAAAGTTCGCGTCACACCTTTCACCTTGTGACGGCACACTATTGTGCTGCGGCACACCGGTTGCGGAAAACTGCTGTAGAAGACTCAAAGCCTACTGATTTTGATGAAGATCGGTTAATGGGAAGGGGTAGTTTACCTGCAAGTTTTATGATTTAACAAGAGTAAACTACTTAAGTTTGATAAATAAAGTATTCTGAAAAGAAGGTCGTAATAATCCACTGTAGAAATGTAAATGAAATACCTATAAATGAAAGGAGTAGTTGAATAGGGAGGGGGTAATTTTCTATAAATGAAAATGATAGTTGAAGGGGGAGGGGATAATTTTTTATATATGTACTACGTTATCAGCAACAAAGAAGTAGTTTGTTGTTAAAATTCCTTCCCGGGCTGTTTGGCTGTAGCCCAATGTTTTCTGCAAAATCAGACGTTTCAGCAGTGCCATCATCAGTGATAATCAAGTGCATTAACGTGAGGTGGTATACGTTAGTGACCACAGTACTTACTGTGGTTAAGGCTGAAGCAAGAAGTAGTTTCAATGGAAATATTTCATTTCGAAAATGATTTTAAATATAAATCTTAGAACATGGAAGTCATGTATGGTTCTGAATACCGATATTTTCCATCCATATCATACATAATTTACTTTAATATCAACATTGAATATCCAAAAAGTGCAAATGTTTTTGTGTGTTAATGTTAATATGAGGAAGTTGGAAAGATTTTAATTTTATATTTTACATTTTTAATTTTTTTAACTGATTCATTACTTCACTAATGAATTTTTTAATGTTAGGAATGTGTTCTTTTTGTGAATTAAAAACAAGATAGTGAGTTAAAATTTATTTAACAAGTAAGCTCCATGAGTTGCAGAACCTGCTGTTTTGAACAAGATACATTATTACTTAGTATGTTAGATAATTTTTCAATGATCATAAAAATTAGCAAATCTCCAGTTTTCACACAATAAACACTAAAATTTTTAGTTAAATTCATAACCATAATGCTGGCAAATATTAGTTCCCGCTTTTAACTTTATGTACATTTTCATAGACAACTATAGGACTTATGGAATACTTTTTACAAATATATAACCGATAACAATACACCAGTTTTCATGCAAACATAGCTTACAAATTTTTGAAGCCAGTCCAATATTTGTTTACAGGTATTAATTTTGTCAAATTGTTAAATATACCAAGTTCATGTTTTGCATACAGTTTCTTATAATTTGAAGGTTCACATAAACTTTTATAATTTATTATAAAAATAGCCAGTGCTCAAAGTTACATGTAGATTTCCACTATAGAATGTACATATAGTATGTTTTGCTCCTGATTCACTTATTAGTTTGTTGTGACAGCCCTGATTAGTTTATACGATCATACGATGTTTAGTTTATGCTTTTCTTTGTGGCAATTGCACACTTTTCTTATAATTATGCAAAACAAAGAGAAATTAACAAATTTGCTGCTAATTTATCACAATGTGATTGCATTGGGAAGTAATCGTCAGTGTGTGAGAATTTGATTACACTAAGTAACTTTTTCAAGTAGAAGCACATTTATGTTTTTCTCAGAAAAAAAATTTCAGAACAGGTAGTTGTTTTGCAAAATTAAGATACACACTTTTCAAATAATTCGTTATATCAACAAGTTTGCCAGACTGTATGAAGTGTAGGATTTTAGATAAAATCCTATTTCAAATGGAATTCAAGCATGGAAACAGAAGGAAGTCATGTAAATCCAACTAGGTAAGATCACACTGATGAATAACTCAGAGGCATGTACAGAACTCCATCCTAAGCCCATACAGTATTTTAATAATATTGTAAAACAACCTCCACTTAAAATATTTCACCATTCCAATCCTTATTATTGATAAAAATAATCAGTATACCGTACTTATTTCAAGATGAAAGAAATTGAAGGTGATACAAATAAGAATTACTGAACATTTTGAGTTTGTAGTTGCTGTCTACTTCAAGGAATCTTCATTGTGTGGTTTTCCATCAATATAAAAGGTGACATTAGCAATGACTAGAGTTTAATTCTAAACTATCATAAAACAGTACCAATAAATGATTGAAAACAAAAAGCATGTATGTCTGGCAATAAACACCACCAACTCATCTTGAGACAGCTATGCTGTGCTGTACTTGGGGCAGAGCTGTGCTACCTAAAGTTGTACAGAACTTAAGGCCTGTTAGAGTCTCAAAGGATTTCTTCGTAAGCAATGGAACTGCTCACATACGATCAGGTAGCAACAATTCTCTACGTAATCCCAGACAGTACAAGAATAGTAATAATTATTTTAAAACTGATAACATTTAATTATTTTAAATGATTTTAACATTAAAATCATTATTAAATATAAAAACTTGGATACTATGAAGTATATAATTTTCTCTTGTATTGACAATAAATTGAATAATGGTCATTGTAAAGAATGGCTAAATCATAGAATGTGAAATCCCCGCTCCTTCTAAGTTCCCAAATGTCACTATGGAAGTTATATTAAACAGACATTATAGATACAGTATTCTATTATTTATATATTCTACTTATTTCCATTGAATGTGGTAAATTGAACATGGAACATACATGTTGTATCATGAAAATGTCTAACAGCACAAAACATTTCAGCAGAAACATATAAGCACATACGGCTATATACATCAGTAGTCAGTTGAGAAGTAAAATTATCTTCATAGAACAATTTAGTATTTACTTTTACTTCGATATTCCATAAGGAAATAGAAGTATGGTGATGGCGGAAAAAATCGTGTTTGAGAGAAGGGCTGATTCTGATTGTACTACACTCAAAACATGAAGAAAAGTCATTTTCCAAAACGTGTCTGTGTGTCTTGAGTAGAATTTTTTCTATGACGAACGATGACTGCCATAAATTCAAACAGAATCAAATAATTTTTTGCAATGTGCCTGAGCTGTAGAACAGTGTTCCGCAACCTTTTTTTACTCACGGCACACCCCAGACGGGCCTAGACACAACACGGCACACCAAAATGTCTGTCCCCTAAAAATCATATGAATCTTAATATAATTACGAAATATTACGTCGTTATGTAATCAATTTTTATGATTATTATTATCATCATTATTGTTATTATTATTATTATTATTATTACAAAACAGGAATAGACTCATGCATTTATTAACAATTTATTAACTTTAATTCACTGTAGAAAATACGAATTTTAAAGTAAATAACTCTACTCATACCTTCAATGTGATACTTGAGCCTGCTTAGCTGCACACAGACGGCTGATTCGTGGCGGAATCGTTGACAAAACAAGCCTCATTTCTTCATAGATGTATTTGAGTCTCTCTCTCTTTGATGTTTTAATTTCAGTCAACGTCGAGAAGCCCAGTTCACACAAATATGTAGTTGAAAATGGTAATAACACATTAACTGCCATCTCGGAGATAGCCGGGTGCTGCTTATTGACAACCAAAATGTTTCCAAAGGCACTTCGAAAAATTTTAATTTCAATGTTCTGTCTGCTTTCAAATCTGCCAGTTCCTCTTGTAAGCCTAAATTATTCGGAAGATGTTTCGAATCCATAATGAATGGATCACGAACCCAGTCAAAATCTTCAACACTCTCTCCAAAATATGTTTTGAAATGCTGCTGCAAGAGTACTGAATGTTCTTTAATTAAGTCTATCAACACCTTATTATCGTCAGCAATTGGCCATACAGTTGGGAACATCTCACACGATCCATTTTCAATTGTCTGTATCCACAAATTTAACTTATTAATAAATCCTTGAATCTTATCCATACTAGTCAGAATATTTTCTTTTCTACCTTGCATTTTTCTGTTTACTATTTCTTTTATGAATTTGCTAACTGCTATAATTTTTTATTGTTCGACAAAGCTTTTCGTCATTGCCGACATCTTCAGGTCTTAAACAACCAGGTCTTAAGGTTGTTTAAGACCTGAAGATGTCGGCAATGACGAAAAGCTTAGTCGAACAATAAAAAATTATAGCAGTTAGCAAATTCATAAAAGAAATAGTAAGGATGGCTGCTAATTTAAACAATACGAATTTTTCTGTTTAGTTCATTCAAGTGTACAAAAATATCGGAAAGATATGCCAACTTAGATACCCATTCATCATCTGCAAATAAATCCGCATACTCATGCCCCTCAATAGTCAAAAATGCAAGTACCTCCTCTTTAAGTTCAAACATTCGCGTTAACACTTCACCTCAAGATAACCATCGTACATCTGTATGTAGCAGAAGTGTAGTGTGCTCTGATCCCATTTCTTGACACAAAACGTTAAAAAGCCGCATTTTTAGGGGCCGCGATTTGATGAAGTTCACGACTTTTACTACTTCGTCCATCACAATTTTCAGAGGAGATGGCAAAGACTTAGCAACAATGGCTTCGCGGTGAATGAGACAATGGTCGGTTCGTCAGTTAGGATTTACTTCGCGTACTTTATCCACGAATCCTTTCACTCGGCCTGTCATAGAAGCGGCTCCGTCTGTACAAACACTAACGCAATCCTCCCATGTTAATTCATTACGGACCACATATTCATTAGTAGTACGAAATATTACTTCACCGGTTGCTCGCTCGGGTAGTTCATGCAAAAAAGAAATTAGTTGCAATTACATCCCCATCAACATACCTTATGTAGGAAAGAAGTTGTGCGTGACCGCCAATATCGGTGGACTCGTCGATCTGAAGTGAGAACTTTCGACTGCTCTTTATTTTCTCCTTCATAATGTCTTCGATGTCACTGGACATGTCACTAACTCGGCGGCTGATTGTGTCAGCAGAGAGAGGAATTTTTGAAATTTCAGTACCAGCTTATAAACCCAGGACTATCTTTACCATTTCTTTACACGCGGGCATTAACAACGTTTCTGCTATTGTGTGTGGTTTTTTGGCCTTTACGATAAGTTCGGCTACCTTATAGCTAGCTTCCTGTACTTTTTGCGAAACACGTACCGACGTAGTCATGAGCGTCACTTGTTTTTTATTTGTTCCAACAACCGACAAAAATAATTCACATCTTTACTTAACAGAGAGGAATGTTTTGTTGACAAATGTCGTTTCAATTTACTGGGAACCATAGCAGCATTACTGAGTTTTTCACCACACACAACACACTCGGGGATTGGGCATGTTTTATCACCACACCAAAAAAACCCGTAAGATAAATAATTATCACTATATTGCCGGTGAACTACTTTGTGTTTCTTTTTTTTGGGCTCGATGGTTTCACTACTTGCACTCGAGGACGAACCACTCCGTACAAGGAACTTATCCATATCGAAAAAAAAATTGTTTAATAACACTGTAATAGAAAATAGTAAGACTGGTGTAGCAATCACAATATTCGCACTACTGCAGAGCACAGCTGTGATAGAACTGAACTGAAATACTGTAACTGTTGTCTGACAATGTGTGGGTCCTTCGGCGAAGGAAAAGAGCAATAAAGTTTAAGAAGCGCCGACAAACAGGCACAAATATCAAAAAAAGGCAATAAAATAATAAAAGAGAGGGAAATGTTTGCTAATCCCCGCAATTTTAGTTAAAAGCACGTACAGCCAGCCGTACACAAAAGATGCGGTGTTATAAAGAACTCTCTTGAATAGAGTTTAGAACGTTTAGAGTTTTGAACGTAAACTCTATTGTATGATTGGTGCGGGCCGCTAAAAGGTTTGCTAAAAGTCTTACTCGGCTTTCTTTGCGGTGAACACAAAGCTTGCCGCCTGTAACCCATCAAACCGGCCCAATATTTCAGGCGAGAATACATATAACTTAAGATAGTTGTCTTGATTGTTCATCTCTTCTTTCACAGCACTAACACTTATCTAAAAATGAACTTTTTCTTGTGAAAACTTACTCTTTTCGTCGGACGCATTTCGGCGTACGTATCCGCCTTCTTCAGCTTTTAGTCAGACTGCCATCATTTCGTAATGGTTTTTGTGTGGAAGGTGTAGTGGAGGTGGTGTGTGGAGGAAGGGGATTGGCGCAGGGATTCAACTTGATGTTTGTTTTTTGTAAAATTGTGTCAAAAAGTGTATGTGATTTATATTGTAATTGATCGTTGAGTATGTTGTTTGGTTGTGTTGTGTGGTGTTTATATATTTCGTATTGTTCAGTTGTGTTGAGTTTTCAATCTTTAGGTAAGTAATGTAAAATTTCGAGATTAGTGTCTATGTTGGTGTAACTGTGGTTTTCTGTGTGTATGTGTGTGGCAAATGCGGAGTGTATATTGTTGTTAGTTAGAGCGTTTAAGTGTTCAGAATAACGGGATGAAAAAGATCTTCCTGTCTGGCCGATGTAGAAACTATTGCAGTCATTACAATTTAATTTGTAAACACCTGTTTTGTTATATTTGTCTATGGCTGTGTTTGTATTATTGATGTGTTTTTTAATGGTATTGGTTGTTCTGTATGCTATTTTGTATTTGTGTTTTCTGAATGTGTTGGCGATTTTGTGTGTGTAGGAGTTGTGGTATGTGAGTGTGATGTATTTATTGTGTTGTGTGTTGATGGTATTTTGTGTTTTGTTGTTTTTGTTTTTGATGCGTTTGTGTAGTGTGTTTATTAAATTAGGGTTGTAACCGTTTTTGATTGCTATGTATTTTATTGTGTTGAGTTCGTCGGTGTAATCTTGTTTATTTAATGGTATTTTAGTTAGTCTATGGAGCATATGGTTGAAGGCCGCATGTTTATGTTGTGTTGGGTGGTTTGATGTGTTGTGTATAACCATGTCAGTTGTGGTTGGTTTCCTGTATATTTTGTACGTGTGTGTATTGTTAGTTTTGTTAATTGTTAGGTCTAGAAAATTTATACTATTGTTTTGTTCAATTTCCAGTGCAAATTTTAATTTGTGGTGTATAGTGTTTATGTATTTGTGGAAGTTTTCAACTTGTCTTGTGTTGCCTTTGAATAAAAGTAATATATCATCTACATACCTGTGCCAGTATATAATTTTGTTAGTGTATTTGTTGTTGTTTATTATGTGGTTCTGTTCTATGTTGTGTATATATATTTCTGCTAGTATTCCTGATATGGGGGATCCCATCGGGAGACTACTTAAGATAAGCAAACTATAACAACAATATTGAGTAAATAAGTTACATTTAATTTCTATGAAAATGTAACAGTTAGCATGTATTAAAGAATAAACAAGCACCGTCTTACTTAAAATCGACAATTAATTTATTATAATAATAGGTAAAAGTTCGCGTCACACCTTTCACCTTGTGACGGCACACTATTGTGCTGCGGCACACCGGTTGCGGAAAACTGCTGTAGAAGACTCAAAGCCTACTGATTTTGATGAAGATCGGTTAATGGGAAGGGGTAGTTTACCTGCAAGTTTTATGATTTAACAAGAGTAAACTACTTAAGTTTGATAAATAAAGTATTCTGAAAAGAAGGTCGTAATAATCCACTGTAGAAATGTAAATGAAATACCTATAAATGAAAGGAGTAGTTGAATAGGGAGGGGGTAATTTTCTATAAATGAAAATGATAGTTGAAGGGGGAGGGGATAATTTTTTATATATGTACTACGTTATCAGCAACAAAGAAGTAGTTTGTTGTTAAAATTCCTTCCCGGGCTGTTTGGCTGTAGCCCAATGTTTTCTGCAAAATCAGACGTTTCAGCAGTGCCATCATCAGTGATAATCAAGTGCATTAACGTGAGGTGGTATACGTTAGTGACCACAGTACTTACTGTGGTTAAGGCTGAAGCAAGAAGTAGTTTCAATGGAAATATTTCATTTCGAAAATGATTTTAAATATAAATCTTAGAACATGGAAGTCATGTATGGTTCTGAATACCGATATTTTCCATCCATATCATACATAATTTACTTTAATATCAACATTGAATATCCACAAAGTGCAAATGTTTTTGTGTGTTAATGTTAATATGAGGAAGTTGGAAAGATTTTAATTTTATATTTTACATTTTTAATTTTTTTAACTGATTCATTACTTCACTAATGAATTTTTTAATGTTAGGAATGTGTTCTTTTTGTGAATTAAAAACAAGATAGTGAGTTAAAATTTATTTAACAAGTAAGCTCCATGAGTTGCAGAACCTGCTGTTTTGAACAAGATACATTATTACTTAGTATGTTAGATAATTTTTCAATGATCATAAAAATTAGCAAATCTCCAGTTTTCACACAATAAACACTAAAATTTTTAGTTAAATTCATAACCATAATGCTGGCAAATATTAGTTCCCGCTTTTAACTTTATGTACATTTTCATAGACAACTATAGGACTTATGGAATACTTTTTACAAATATATAACCGATAACAATACACCAGTTTTCATGCAAACATAGCTTACAAATTTTTGAAGCCAGTCCAATATTTGTTTACAGGTATTAATTTTGTCAAATTGTTAAATATACCAAGTTCATGTTTTGCATACAGTTTCTTATAATTTGAAGGTTCACATAAACTTTTATAATTTATTATAAAAATAGCCAGTGCTCAAAGTTACATGTAGAGTTCCACTATAGAATGTACATATAGTATGTTTTGCTCCTGATTCACTTATTAGTTTGTTGTGACAGCCCTGATTAGTTTATACGATCATACGATGTTTAGTTTATGCTTTTCTTTGTGGCAATTGCACACTTTTCTTATAATTATGCAAAACAAAGAGAAATTAAAGTTGCTGCTAATTTATCACAATGTGATTGCATTGGGAAGTAATCGTCAGTGTGTGAGAATTTGATTACACTAAGTAACTTTTTCAAGTAGAAGCACATTTATGTTTTTCTCAGAAAAAAAATTTCAGAACAGGTAGTTGTTTTGCAAAATTAAGATACACACTTTTCAAATAATTCGTTATATGAACAAGTTTGCCAGACTGTATGAAATGTAGGATTTTAGATAAAATCCTATTTCAAATGGAATTCAAGCATGGAAACAGAAGGAAGTCATGTAAATCCAACTAGGTAAGATCACACTGATGAATAACTCAGAGGCATGTACAGAACTCCATCCTAAGCCCATACAGTATTTTAATAATATTGTAAAACAACCTCCACTTAAAATATTTCACCATTCCAATCCTTATTATTGATAAAAATAATCAGTATACCGTACTTATTTCAAGATGAAAGAAATTGAAGGTGATACAAATAAGAATTACTGAACATTTTGAGTTTGTAGTTGCTGTCTACTTCAAGGAATCTTCATTGTGTGGTTTTCCATCAATATAAAAGGTGACATTAGCAATGACTAGAGTTTAATTCTAAACTATCATAAAACAGTACCAATAAATGATTGAAAACAAAAAGCATGTATGTCTGGCAATAAACACCACCAACTAATCTTGAGACAGCTATGCTGTGCTGTACTTGGGGCAGAGCTGTGCTACCTAAAGTTGTACAGAACTTAAGGCCTGTTAGAGTCTCAAAGGATTTCTTCGTAAGCAATGGAACTGCTCACATACGATCAGGTAGCAACAATTCTCTACGTAATCCCAGACAGTACAAGAATAGTAATAATTATTTTAAAACTGATAACATTTAATTATTTTAAATGATTTTAACATTAAAATCATTATTAAATATAAAAACTTGGATACTATGAAGTATATAATTTTCTCTTGTATTGACAATAAATTGAATAATGGTCATTGTAAAGAATGGCTAAATCATAGAATGTGAAATCCCCGCTCCTTCTAAGTTCCCAAATGTCACTATGGAAGTTATATTAAACAGACATTATAGATACAGTATTCTATTATTTATATATTCTACTTATTTCCATTGAATGTGGTAAATTGAACATGGAACATACATGTTGTATCATGAAAATGTCTAACAGCACAAAACATTTCAGCATAAACATATAAGCACATACGGCTATATACATCAGTAGTCAGTTGAGAAGTAAAATTATCTTCATAGAACAATTTAGTATTTACTTTTACTTCGATATTCCATAAGGAAATAGAAGTATGGTGATGGCGGAAAAAATCGTGTTTGAGAGAAGGGCTGATTCTGATTGTACTACACTCAAAACATGAAGAAAAGTCATTTTCCAAAACGTGTCTGTGTGTCTTGAGTAGAATTTTTTCTATGACGAACGATGACTGCCATAAATTCAAACAGAATCAAATAATTTTTTGCAATGTGCCTGAGCTGTAGAACAGTGTTCCGCAACCTTTTTTTACTCACGGCACACCCCAGACGGGCCTAGACACAACACGGCACACCAAAATGTCTGTCCCCTAAAAATCATATGAATCTTAATATAATTACGATATATTACGTCGTTATGTAATCAATTTTTATGATTATTATTATCATCATTATTGTTATTATTATTATTATTATTACAAAACAGGAATAGACTCATGCATTTATTAACAATTTATTAACTTTAATTCACTGTAGAAAATACGAATTTTAAAGTAAATAACTCTACTCATACCTTCAATGTGATACTTGAGCCTGCTTAGCTGCACACAGACGGCTGATTCGTGGCGGAATCGTTGACAAAACAAGCCTCATTTCTTCATAGATGTATTTGAGTCTCTCTCTCTTTGATGTTTTAATTTCAGTCAACGTCGAGAAGCCCAGTTCACACAAATATGTAGTTGAAAATGGTAATAACACATTAACTGCCATCTCGGAGATAGCCGGGTGCTGCTTATTGACAACCAAAATGTTTCCAAAGGCACTTCGAAAAATTTTAATTTCAATGTTCTGTCTGCTTTCAAATCTGCCAGTTCCTCTTGTAAGCCTAAATTATTCGGAAGATGTTTCGAATCCATAATGAATGGATCACGAACCCAGTCAAAATCTTCAACACTCTCTCCAAAATATGTTTTGAAATGCTGCTGCAAGAGTACTGAATGTTCTTTAATTAAGTCTATCAACACCTTATTATCGTCAGCAATTGGCCATACAGTTGGGAACATCTCACACGATCCATTTTCAATTGTCTGTATCCACAAATTTAACTTATTAATAAATCCTTGAATCTTATCCATACTAGTCAGAATATTTTCTTTTCTACCTTGCATTTTTCTGTTTACTATTTCTTTTATGAATTTGCTAACTGCTATAATTTTTTATTGTTCGACAAAGCTTTTCGTCATTGCCCTGAAGATGTCGGCAATGACGAAAAGCTTAGTCGAACAATAAAAAATTATAGCAGTTAGCAAATTCATAAAAGAAATAGTAAGGATGGCTGCTAATTTAAACAATACGAATTTTTCTGTTTAGTTCATTCAAGTGTACAAAAATATCGGAAAGATATGCCAACTTAGATACCCATTCATCATCTGCAAATAAATCCGCATACTCATGCCCCTCAATAGTCAAAAATGCAAGTACCTCCTCTTTAAGTTCAAACATTCGCGTTAACACTTCACCTCAAGATAACCATCGTACATCTGTATGTAGCAGAAGTGTAGTGTGCTCTGATCCCATTTCTTGACACAAAACGTTAAAAAGCCGCATTTTTAGGGGCCGCGATTTGATGAAGTTCACGACTTTTACTACTTCGTCCATCACAATTTTCAGAGGAGATGGCAAAGACTTAGCAACAATGGCTTCGCGGTGAATGAGACAATGGTCGGTTCGTCAGTTAGGATTTACTTCGCGTACTTTATCCACGAATCCTTTCACTCGGCCTGTCATAGAAGCGGCTCCGTCTGTACAAACACTAACGCAATCCTCCCATGTTAATTCATTACGGACCACATATTCATTAGTAGTACGAAATATTACTTCCCCGGTTGCTCGCTCGGGTAGTTCATGCAAAAAAGAAATTAGTTGCAATTACATCCCCATCAACATACCTTATGTAGGAAAGAAGTTGTGCGTGACCGCCAATATCGGTGGACTCGTCGATCTGAAGTGAGAACTTTCGACTGCTCTTTATTTTCTCCTTCATAATGTCTTCGATGTCACTGGACATGTCACTAACTCGGCGGCTGATTGTGTCAGCAGAGAGAGGAATTTTTGAAATTTCAGTACCAGCTTATAAACCCAGGACTATCTTTACCATTTCTTTACACGCGGGCATTAACAACGTTTCTGCTATTGTGTGTGGTTTTTTGGCCTTTACGATAAGTTCGGCTACCTTATAGCTAGCTTCCTGTACTTTTTGCGAAACACGTACCGACGTAGTCATGAGCGTCACTTGTTTTTTATTTGTTCCAACAACCGACAAAAATAATTCACATCTTTACTTAACAGAGAGGAATGTTTTGTTGACAAATGTCGTTTCAATTTACTGGGAACCATAGCAGCATTACTGAGTTTTTCACCACACACAACACACTCGGGGATTGGGCATGTTTTATCACCACACCAAAAAAACCCGTAAGATAAATAATTATCACTATATTGCCGGTGAACTACTTTGTGTTTCTTTTTTTTTTCGGGCTCGATGGTTTCACTACTTGCACTCGAGGACGGACCACTCCGTACAAGGAACTTATCCATATCGAAAAAAAAATTGTTTAATAACACTGTAATAGAAAATAGTAAGACTGGTGTAGCAATCACAATATTCGCACTACTGCAGAGCACAGCTGTGATAGAACTGAACTGAAATACTGTAACTGTTGTCTGACAATGTGTGGGTCCTTCGGCGAAGGAAAAGAGTAATAAAGTTTAAGAAGCGGCGACAAACAGGCACAAATATCAAAAAAAGGCAATAAAATAATAAAAGAGAGGGAAATGTTTGCTAATCCACGCAATTTTAGTTAAAAGCACATACAGCCAGCCGTACACAAAAGATGCGGTGTTACAAAGAACTCTCTTGATTAGAGTTTAGAACGTTTAGAGTTTTGAACGTAAACTCTATTGTATGATTGGTGCGGGCCGCTAAAAGGTTTGCTAAAAGTCTTACGCGGCTTTCTTTGCGGTGAACACAAAGCTTGCCGCCTGTAACCCATCAAACCGGCCCAATATTTCAGGCGAGAATACATATAACTTAAGATAGTTGTCTTGATTGTTCATCTCTTCTTTCACAGCACTAACACTTATCTAAAAATGAACTTTTTCTTGTGAAAACTTACTCTTTTCGTCGGACGCATTTCGGCGTACGTATCCGCCTTCTTCAGCTTTTAGTCAGACTGCCATCATTTCGTAATGGTTTTTGTGTGGAAGGTGTAGTGGAGGTGGTGTGTGGAGGAAGGGGATTGGCGCAGGGATTCAACTTGATGTTTGTTTTTTGTAAAATTGTGTCAAAAAGTGTATGTGATTTATATTGTAATTGATCGTTGAGTATGTTGTTTGGTTGTGTTGTGTGGTGTTTATATATTTCGTATTGTTCAGTTGTGTTGAGTTTTCAACCTTTAGGTAAGTAATGTAAAATTTCGAGATTAGTGTCTATGTTGGTGTAACTGTGGTTTTCTGTGTGTATGTGTGTGGCAAATGCGGAGTGTATATTGTTGTTAGTTAGAGCGTTTAAGTGTTCAGAATAACGGGATGAAAAAGATCTTCCTGTCTGGCCGATGTAGAAACTATTGCAGTCATTACAATTTAATTTGTAAACACCTGTTTTGTTATATTTGTCTATGGCTGTGTTTGTATTATTGATGTGTTTTTTAATGGTATTGGTTGTTCTGTATGCTATTTTGTATTTGTGTTTTCTGAATGTGTTGGCGATTTTGTGTGTGTAGGAGTTGTGGTATGTGAGTGTGATGTATTTATTGTGTTGTGTGTTGATGGTATTTTGTGTTTTGTTGTTTTTGTTTTTGATGCGTTTGTGTAGTGTGTTTATTAAATTAGGGTTGTAACTGTTTTTGATTGCTATGTATTTTATTGTGTTGAGTTCGTCGGTGTAATCTTGTTTATTTAAGGGTATTTTAGTTAGTCTATGGAGCATATGGTTGAAGGCCGCATGTTTATGTTGTGTTGGGTGGTTTGATGTGTTGTGTATAACCATGTCAGTTGTGGTTGGTTTCCTGTATATTTTGTACGTGTGTGTATTGTTAGTTTTGTTAATTGTTAGGTCTAGAAAATTTATACTATTGTTTTGTTCAATTTCCAGTGTAAATTTTAATTTGTGGTGTATAGTGTTTATGTATTTGTGGAAGTTTTCAACTTGTCTTGTGTTGCCTTTGAATAAAAGTAATATATCATCTACATACCTGTGCCAGTATATAATTTTGTTAGTGTATTTGTTGTTGTTTATTATGTGGTTCTGTTCTATGTTGTGTATATATATTTCTGCTAGTATTCCTGATATGGGGGATCCCATCGGGAGACTACTTAAGATAAGCAAACTATAACAACAATATTGAGTAAATAAGTTACATTTAATTTCTATGAAAATGTAACAGTTAGCATGTATTAAAGAATAAACAAGCACCGTCTTACTTAAAATCGACAATTAATTTATTATAATAATAGGTAAAAGTTCGCGTCACACCTTTCACCTTGTGATGGCACACTATTGTGCTGCGGCACACCGGTTGCGGAAAACTGCTGTAGAAGACTCAAAGCCTACTGATTTTGATGAAGATCGGTTAATGGGAAGGGGTAGTTTACCTGCAAGTTTTATGATTTAACAAGAGTAAACTACTTAAGTTTGATAAATAAAGTATTCTGAAAAGAAGGTCGTAATAATCCACTGTAGAAATGTAAATGAAATACCTATAAATGAAAGGAGTAGTTGAATAGGGAGGGGGTAATTTTCTATAAATGAAAATGATAGTTGAAGGGGGAGGGGATAATTTTTTATATATGTACTACGTTATCAGCAACAAAGAAGTAGTTTGTTGTTAAAATTCCTTCCCGGGCTGTTTGGCTGTAGCCCAATGTTTTCTGCAAAATCAGACGTTTCAGCAGTGCCATCATCAGTGATAATCAAGTGCATTAACGTGAGGTGGTATAAGTTAGTGACCACAGTACTTACTGTGGTTAAGGCTGAAGCAAGAAGTAGTTTCAATGGAAATATTTCATTTCGAAAATGATTTTAAATATAAATCTTAGAACATGGAAGTCATGTATGGTTCTGAATAACGATATTTTCCATCCTTATCATACATAATTTACTTTAATATCAACATTGAATATCCACAAAGTGCAAATGTTTTTGTGTGTTAATTTTAATATGAGGAAGTTGGAAAGATTTTAATTTTATATTTTACATTTTTAATTTTTTTAACTGATTCATTACTTCACTAATGAATTTTTTAATGTTAGGAATGTGTTCTTTTTGTGAATTAAAAACAAGATAGTGAGTTAAAATTTATTTAACAAGTAAGCTACATGAGTTGCAGAACCTGCTGTTTTGAACAAGATACATTATTACTTAGTATGTTAGATAATTTTTCAATGATCATAAAAATTAGCAAATCTCCAGTTTTCACACAATAAACACTAAAATTTTTAGTTAAATTCATAACCATAATGCTGGCAAATATTAGTTCCCGCTTTTAACTTTATGTACATTTTCATAGACAACTATAGGACTTATGGAATACTTTTTACAAATATATAACCGATAACAATACACCAGTTTTCATGCAAACATAGCTTACAAATTTTTGAAGCCAGTCCAATATTTGTTTACAGGTATTAATTTTGTCAAATTGTTAATTGTTCATGTTTTGCATACAGTTTCTTATAATTTGAAGGTTCACATAAACTTTTATAATTTATTATAAAAATAGCCAGTGCTCAAAGTTACATGTAGAGTTCCACTATAGAATGTACATATAGTATGTTTTGCTCCTGATTCACTTATTAGTTTGTTGTGACAGCCCTGATTAGTTTATACGATCATACGATGTTTAGTTTATGCTTTTCTTTGTGGCAATTGCACACTTTTCTTATAATTATGCAAAACAAAGAGAAATTAAAGTTGCTGCTAATTTATCACAATGTGATTGCATTGGGAAGTAATCGTCAGTGTGTGAGAATTTGATTACACTAAGTAACTTTTTCAAGTAGAAGCACATTTATGTTTTTCTCAGAAAAAAAATTTCAGAACAGGTAGTTGTTTTGCAAAATTAAGATACACACTTTTCAAATAATTCGTTATATGAACAAGTTTGCCAGACTGTATGAAATGTAGGATTTTAGATAAAATCCTATTTCAAATGGAATTCAAGCATGGAAACAGAAGGAAGTCATGTAAATCCAACTAGGTAAGATCACACTGATGAATAACTCAGAGGCATGTACAGAACTCCATCCTAAGCCCATACAGTATTTTAATAATATTGTAAAACAACCTGCACTTAAAATATTTCACCATTCCAATCCTTATTATTGATAAAAATAATCAGATTACCGTACTTATTTCAAGATGAAAGAAATTGAAGGTGATACAAATCAGAATTACTGAACATTTTGAGTTTGTAGTTGCTGTCTACTTCAAGGAATCTTCATTGTGTGGTTTTCCATCAATATAAAAGGTGACATTAGCAATGACTAGAGTTTAATTCTAAACTATCATAAAACAGTACCAATAAATGATTGAAAACAAAAAGCATGTATGTCTGGCAATAAACACCACCAACTCATCTTGAGACAGCTATGCTGTGCTGTACTTGGGGCAGAGCTGTGCTACCTAAAGTTGTACAGAACTTAAGGCCTGTTAGAGTCTCAAAGGATTTCTTCGTAAGCAATGGAACTGCTCACATACGATCAGGTAGCAACAATTCTCTACGTAATCCCAGACAGTACAAGAATAGTAATAATTATTTTAAAACTGATAACATTTAATTATTTTAAATGATTTTAACATTAAAATCATTATTAAATATAAAAACTTGGATAATATGAAGTATATAATTTTCTCTTGTATTGACAATAAATTGAATAATGGTCATTGTAAAGAATGGCTAAATCTTAGAATGTGAAATCCCCGCTCCTTCTAAGTTCCCAAATGTCACTATGGAAGTTATATTAAACAGACATTATAGATACAGTATTCTATTATTTATATATTCTACTTATTTCCATTGAATGTGGTAAATTGAACATGGAACATACATGTTGTATCATGAAAATGTCTAACAGCACAAAACATTTCAGCATAAACATATAAGCACATACGGCTATATACATCAGTAGTCAGTTGAGAAGTAAAATTATCTTCATAGAACAATTTAGTATTTACTTTTACTTCGATATTCCATAAGGAAATAGAAGTATGGTGATGGCGGAAAAAATCGTGTTTGAGAGAAGGGCTGATTCTGATTGTACTACACTCAAAACATGAAGAAAAGTCATTTTCCAAAACGTGTCTGTGTGTCTTGAGTAGAATTTTTTCTATGACGAACGATGACTGCCATAAATTCAAACAGAATCAAATAATTTTTTGCAATGTGCCTGAGCTGTAGAACAGTGTTCCGCAACCTTTTTTTACTCACGGCACACCCCAGACGGGCCTAGACACAACACGGCACACCAAAATGTCTGTCCCCTAAAAATCATATGAATCTTAATATAATTACGAAATATTACGTCGTTATGTAATCAATTTTTATGATTATTATTATCATCATTATTGTTATTATTATTATTATTATTATTACAAAACAGGAATAGACTCATGCATTTATTAACAATTTATTAACTTTAATTCACTGTAGAAAATACGAATTTTAAAGTAAATAACTCTACTCATACCTTCAATGTGATACTTGAGCCTGCTTAGCTGCACACAGACGGCTGATTCGTGGCGGAATCGTTGACAAAACAAGCCTCATTTCTTCATAGATGTATTTGAGTCTCTCTCTCTTTGATGTTTTAATTTCAGTCAACGTCGAGAAGCCCAGTTCACACAAATATGTAGTTGAAAATGGTAATAACACATTAACTGCCATCTCGGAGATAGCCGGGTGCTGCTTATTGACAACCAAAATGTTTCCAAAGGCACTTCGAAAAATTTTAATTTCAATGTTCTGTCTGCTTTCAAATCTGCCAGTTCCTCTTGTAAGCCTAAATTATTCGGAAGATGTTTCGAATCCATAATGAATGGATCACGAACCCAGTCAAAATCTTCAACACTCTCTCCAAAATATGTTTTGAAATTCTGCTGCAAGAGTACTGAATGTTCTTTAATTAAGTCTATCAACACCTTATTATCGTCAGCAATTGGCCATACAGTTGGGAACATCTCACACGATCCATTTTCAATTGTCTGTATCCACAAATTTAACTTATTAATAAATCCTTGAATCTTATCCATACTAGTCAGAATATTTTCTTTTCTACCTTGCATTTTTCTGTTTAGTTCATTCAAGTGTACAAAAATATCGGAAAGATATGCCAACTTAGATACCCATTCATCATCTGCAAATAAATCCGCATACTCATGCCCCTCAATAGTCAAAAATGCAAGTACCTCCTCTTTAAGTTCAAACATTCGCGTTAACACTTCACCTCAAGATAACCATCGTACATCTGTATGTAGCAGAAGTGTAGTGTGCTCTGATCCCATTTCTTGACACAAAACGTTAAAAAGCCGCATTTTTAGGGGCCGCGATTTGATGAAGTTCACGACTTTTACTACTTCGTCCATCACAATTTTCAGAGGAGATGGCAAAGACTTAGCAACAATGGCTTCGCGGTGAATGAGACAATGGTCGGTTCGTCAGTTAGGATTTACTTCGCGTACTTTATCCACGAATCCTTTCACTCGGCCTGTCATAGAAGCGGCTCCGTCTGTACAAACACTAACGCAATCCTCCCATGTTAATTCATTACGGACCACATATTCATTAGTAGTACGAAATATTACTTCCCCGGTTGCTCGCTCGGGTAGTTCATGCAAAAAAGAAATTAGTTGCAATTACATCCCCATCAACATACCTTATGTAGGAAAGAAGTTGTGCGTGACCGCCAATATCGGTGGACTCGTCGATCTGAAGTGAGAACTTTCGACTGCTCTTTATTTTCTCCTTCATAATGTCTTCGATGTCACTGGACATGTCACTAACTCGGCGGCTGATTGTGTCAGCAGAGAGAGGAATTTTTGAAATTTCAGTACCAGCTTATAAACCCAGGACTATCTTTACCATTTCTTTACACGCGGGCATTAACAACGTTTCTGCTATTGTGTGTGGTTTTTTGGCCTTTACGATAAGTTCGGCTACCTTATAGCTAGCTTCCTGTACTTTTTGCGAAACACGTACCGACGTAGTCATGAGCGTCACTTGTTTTTTATTTGTTCCAACAACCGACAAAAATAATTCACATCTTTACTTAACAGAGAGGAATGTTTTGTTGACAAATGTCGTTTCAATTTACTGGGAGCCATAGCAGCATTACTGAGTTTTTCACCACACACAACACACTCGGGGATTGGGCATGTTTTATCACCACACCAAAAAAACCCGTAAGATAAATAATTATCACTATATTGCCGGTGAACTACTTTGTGTTTCTTTTTTTTTTCGGGCTCGATGGTTTCACTACTTGCACTCGAGGACGGACCACTCCGTACAAGGAACTTATCCATATCGAAAAAAAAATTGTTTAATAACACTGTAATAGAAAATAGTAAGACTGGTGTAGCAATCACAATATTCGCACTACTGCAGAGCACAGCTGTGATAGAACTGAACTGAAATACTGTAACTGTTGTCTGACAATGTGTGGGTCCTTCGGCGAAGGAAAAGAGTAATAAAGTTTAAGAAGCGCCGACAAACAGGCACAAATATCAAAAAAAGGCAATAAAATAATAAAAGAGAGGGAAATGTTTGCTAATCCACGCAATTTTAGTTAAAAGCACGTACAGCCAGCCGTACACAAAAGATGCGGTGTTACAAAGAACTCTCTTGATTAGAGTTTAGAACGTTTAGAGTTTTGAACGTAAACTCTATTGTATGATTGGTGCGGGCCGCTAAAAGGTTTGCTAAAAGTCTTACGCGGCTTTCTTTGCGGTGAACACAAAGCTTGCCGCCTGTAACCCATCAAACCGGCCCAATATTTCAGGCGAGAATACATATAACTTAAGATAGTTGTCTTGATTGTTCATCTCTTCTTTCACAGCACTAACACTTATCTAAAAATGAACTTTTTCTTGTGAAAACTTACTCTTTTCGTCGGACGCATTTCGGCGTACGTATCCGCCTTCTTCAGCTTTTAGTCAGACTGCCATCATTTCGTAATGGTTTTTGTGTGGAAGGTGTAGTGGAGGTGGTGTGTGGAGGAAGGGGATTGGCGCAGGGATTCAACTTGATGTTTGTTTTTTGTAAAATTGTGTCAAAAAGTGTATGTGATTTATATTGTAATTGATCGTTGAGTATGTTGTTTGGTTGTGTTGTGTGGTGTTTATATATTTCGTATTGTTCAGTTGTGTTGAGTTTTCAACCTTTAGGTAAGTAATGTAAAATTTCGAGATTAGTGTCTATGTTGGTGTAACTGTGGTTTTCTGTGTGTATGTGTGTGGCAAATGCGGAGTGTATATTGTTGTTAGTTAGAGCGTTTAAGTGTTCAGAATAACGGGATGAAAAAGATCTTCCTGTCTGGCCGATGTAGAAACTATTGCAGTCATTACAATTTAATTTGTAAACACCTGTTTTGTTATATTTGTCTATGGCTGTGTTTGTATTATTGATGTGTTTTTTAATGGTATTGGTTGTTCTGTATGCTATTTTGTATTTGTGTTTTCTGAATGTGTTGGCGATTTTGTGTGTGTAGGAGTTGTGGTATGTGAGTGTGATGTATTTATTGTGTTGTGTGTTGATGGTATTTTGTGTTTTGTTGTTTTTGTTTTTGATGCGTTTGTGTAGTGTGTTTATTAAATTAGGGTTGTAACTGTTTTTGATTGCTATGTATTTTATTGTGTTGAGTTCGTCGGTGTAATCTTGTTTATTTAAGGGTATTTTAGTTAGTCTATGGAGCATATGGTTGAAGGCCGCATGTTTATGTTGTGTTGGGTGGTTTGATGTGTTGTGTATAACCAGGTCAGTTGTGGTTGGTTTCCTGTATATTTTGTACGTGTGTGTATTGTTAGTTTTGTTAATTGTTAGGTCTAGAAAATTTATACTATTGTTTTGTTCAATTTCCAGTGTAAATTTTAATTTGTGGTGTATAGTGTTTATGTATTTGTGGAAGTTTTCAACTTGTCTTGTGTTGCCTTTGAATAAAAGTAATATATCATCTACATACCTGTGCCAGTATATAATTTTGTTAGTGTATTTGTTGTTGTTTATTATGTGGTTCTGTTCTATGTTGTGTATATATATTTCTGCTAGTATTCCTGATATGGGGGATCCCATCGGGAGACTACTTAAGATAAGCAAACTATAACAACAATATTGAGTAAATAAGTTACATTTAATTTCTATGAAAATGTAACAGTTAGCATGTATTAAAGAATAAACAAGCACCGTCTTACTTAAAATCGACAATTAATTTATTATAATAATAGGTAAAAGTTCGCGTCACACCTTTCACCTTGTGACGGCACACTATTGTGCTGCGGCACACCGGTTGCGGAAAACTGCTGTAGAAGACTCAAAGCCTACTGATTTTGATGAAGATCGGTTAATGGGAAGGGGTAGTTTACCTGCAAGTTTTATGATTTAACAAGAGTAAACTACTTAAGTTTGATAAATAAAGTATTCTGAAAAGAAGGTCGTAATAATCCACTGTAGAAATGTAAATGAAATACCTATAAATGAAAGGAGTAGTTGAATAGGGAGGGGGTAATTTTCTATAAATGAAAATGATAGTTGAAGGGGGAGGGGATAATTTTTTATATATGTACTACGTTATCAGCAACAAAGAAGTAGTTTGTTGTTAAAATTCCTTCCCGGGCTGTTTGGCTGTAGCCCAATGTTTTCTGCAAAATCAGACGTTTCAGCAGTGCCATCATCAGTGATAATCAAGTGCATTAACGTGAGGTGGTATACGTTAGTGACCACAGTACTTACTGTGGTTAAGGCTGAAGCAAGAAGTAGTTTCAATGGAAATATTTCATTTCGAAAATGATTTTAAATATAAATCTTAGAACATGGAAGTCATGTATGGTTCTGAATAACGATATTTTCCATCCTTATCATACATAATTTACTTTAATATCAACATTGAATATCCACAAAGTGCAAATGTTTTTGTGTGTTAATTTTAATATGAGGAAGTTGGAAAGATTTTAATTTTATATTTTACATTTTTAATTTTTTTAACTGATTCATTACTTCACTAATGAATTTTTTAATGTTAGGAATGTGTTCTTTTTGTGAATTAAAAACAAGATAGTGAGTTAAAATTTATTTAACAAGTAAGCTACATGAGTTGCAGAACCTGCTGTTTTGAACAAGATACATTATTACTTAGTATGTTAGATAATTTTTCAATGATCATAAAAATTAGCAAATCTCCAGTTTTCACACAATAAACACTAAAATTTTTAGTTAAATTCATAACCATAATGCTGGCAAATATTAGTTCCCGCTTTTAACTTTATGTACATTTTCATAGACAACTATAGGACTTATGGAATACTTTTTACAAATATATAACCGATAACAATACACCAGTTTTCATGCAAACATAGCTTACAAATTTTTGAAGCCAGTCCAATATTTGTTTACAGGTATTAATTTTGTCAAATTGTTAATTGTTCATGTTTTGCATACAGTTTCTTATAATTTGAAGGTTCACATAAACTTTTATAATTTATTATAAAAATAGCCAGTGCTCAAAGTTACATGTAGAGTTCCACTATAGAATGTACATATAGTATGTTTTGCTCCTGATTCACTTATTAGTTTGTTGTGACAGCCCTGATTAGTTTATACGATCATACGATGTTTAGTTTATGCTTTTCTTTGTGGCAATTGCACACTTTTCTTATAATTATGCAAAACAAAGAGAAATTAAAGTTGCTGCTAATTTATCACAATGTGATTGCATTGGGAAGTAATCGTCAGTGTGTGAGAATTTGATTACACTAAGTAACTTTTTCAAGTAGAAGCACATTTATGTTTTTCTCAGAAAAAAAATTTCAGAACAGGTAGTTGTTTTGCAAAATTAAGATACACACTTTTCAAATAATTCGTTATATGAACAAGTTTGCCAGACTGTATGAAATGTAGGATTTTAGATAAAATCCTATTTCAAATGGAATTCAAGCATGGAAACAGAAGGAAGTCATGTAAATCCAACTAGGTAAGATCACACTGATGAATAACTCAGAGGCATGTACAGAACTCCATCCTAAGCCCATACAGTATTTTAATAATATTGTAAAACAACCTGCACTTAAAATATTTCACCATTCCAATCCTTATTATTGATAAAAATAATCAGATTACCGTACTTATTTCAAGATGAAAGAAATTGAAGGTGATACAAATCAGAATTACTGAACATTTTGAGTTTGTAGTTGCTGTCTACTTCAAGGAATCTTCATTGTGTGGTTTTCCATCAATATAAAAGGTGACATTAGCAATGACTAGAGTTTAATTCTAAACTATCATAAAACAGTACCAATAAATGATTGAAAACAAAAAGCATGTATGTCTGGCAATAAACACCACCAACTCATCTTGAGACAGCTATGCTGTGCTGTACTTGGGGCAGAGCTGTGCTACCTAAAGTTGTACAGAACTTAAGGCCTGTTAGAGTCTCAAAGGATTTCTTCGTAAGCAATGGAACTGCTCACATACGATCAGGTAGCAACAATTCTCTACGTAATCCCAGACAGTACAAGAATAGTAATAATTATTTTAAAACTGATAACATTTAATTATTTTAAATGATTTTAACATTAAAATCATTATTAAATATAAAAACTTGGATAATATGAAGTATATAATTTTCTCTTGTATTGACAATAAATTGAATAATGGTCATTGTAAAGAATGGCTAAATCATAGAATGTGAAATCCCCGCTCCTTCTAAGTTCCCAAATGTCACTATGGAAGTTATATTAAACAGACATTATAGATACAGTATTCTATTATTTATATATTCTACTTATTTCCATTGAATGTGGTAAATTGAACATGGAACATACATGTTGTATCATGAAAATGTCTAACAGCACAAAACATTTCAGCATAAACATATAAGCACATACGGCTATATACATCAGTAGTCAGTTGAGAAGTAAAATTATCTTCATAGAACAATTTAGTATTTACTTTTACTTCGATATTCCATAAGGAAATAGAAGTATGGTGATGGCGGAAAAAATCGTGTTTGAGAGAAGGGCTGATTCTGATTGTACTACACTCAAAACATGAAGAAAAGTCATTTTCCAAAACGTGTCTGTGTGTCTTGAGTAGAATTTTTTCTATGACGAACGATGACTGCCATAAATTCAAACAGAATCAAATAATTTTTTGCAATGTGCCTGAGCTGTAGAACAGTGTTCCGCAACCTTTTTTTACTCACGGCACACCCCAGACGGGCCTAGACACAACACGGCACACCAAAATGTCTGTCCCCTAAAAATCATATGAATCTTAATATAATTACGAAATATTACGTCGTTATGTAATCAATTTTTATGATTATTATTATCATCATTATTGTTATTATTATTATTATTATTACAAAACAGGAATAGACGCATGCATTTATTAACAATTTATTAACTTTAATTCACTGTAGAAAATACGAATTTTAAAGTAAATAACTCTACTCATACCTTCAATGTGATACTTGAGCCTGCTTAGCTGCACACAGACGGCTGATTCGTGGCGGAATCGTTGACAAAACAAGCCTCATTTCTTCATAGATGTATTTGAGTCTCTCTCTCTTTGATGTTTTAATTTCAGTCAACGTCGAGAAGCCCAGTTCACACAAATATGTAGTTGAAAATGGTAATAACACATTAACTGCCATCTCGGAGATAGCCGGGTGCTGCTTATTGACAACCAAAATGTTTCCAAAGGCACTTCGAAAAATTTTAATTTCAATGTTCTGTCTGCTTTCAAATCTGCCAGTTCCTCTTGTAAGCCTAAATTATTCGGAAGATGTTTCGAATCCATAATGAATGGATCACGAACCCAGTCAAAATCTTCAACACTCTCTCCAAAATATGTTTTGAAATTCTGCTGCAAGAGTACTGAATGTTCTTTAATTAAGTCTATCAACACCTTATTATCGTCAGCAATTGGCCATACAGTTGGGAACATCTCACACGATCCATTTTCAATTGTCTGTATCCACAAATTTAACTTATTAATAAATCCTTGAATCTTATCCATACTAGTCAGAATATTTTCTTTTCTACCTTGCATTTTTCTGTTTAGTTCATTCAAGTGTACAAAAATATCGGAAAGATATGCCAACTTAGATACCCATTCATCATCTGCAAATAAATCCGCATACTCATGCCCCTCAATAGTCAAAAATGCAAGTACCTCCTCTTTAAGTTCAAACATTCGCGTTAACACTTCACCTCAAGATAACCATCGTACATCTGTATGTAGCAGAAGTGTAGTGTGCTCTGATCCCATTTCTTGACACAAAACGTTAAAAAGCCGCATTTTTAGGGGCCGCGATTTGATGAAGTTCACGACTTTTACTACTTCGTCCATCACAATTTTCAGAGGAGATGGCAAAGACTTAGCAACAATGGCTTCGCGGTGAATGAGACAATGGTCGGTTCGTCAGTTAGGATTTACTTCGCGTACTTTATCCACGAATCCTTTCACTCGGCCTGTCATAGAAGCGGCTCCGTCTGTACAAACACTAACGCAATCCTCCCATGTTAATTCATTACGGACCACATATTCATTAGTAGTACGAAATATTACTTCCCCGGTTGCTCGCTCGGGTAGTTCATGCAAAAAAGAAATTAGTTGCAATTACATCCCCATCAACATACCTTATGTAGGAAAGAAGTTGTGCGTGACCGCCAATATCGGTGGACTCGTCGATCTGAAGTGAGAACTTTCGACTGCTCTTTATTTTCTCCTTCATAATGTCTTCGATGTCACTGGACATGTCACTAACTCGGCGGCTGATTGTGTCAGCAGAGAGAGGAATTTTTGAAATTTCAGTACCAGCTTATAAACCCAGGACTATCTTTACCATTTCTTTACACGCGGGCATTAACAACGTTTCTGCTATTGTGTGTGGTTTTTTGGCCTTTACGATAAGTTCGGCTACCTTATAGCTAGCTTCCTGTACTTTTTGCGAAACACGTACCGACGTAGTCATGAGCGTCACTTGTTTTTTATTTGTTCCAACAACCGACAAAAATAATTCACATCTTTACTTAACAGAGAGGAATGTTTTGTTGACAAATGTCGTTTCAATTTACTGGGAGCCATAGCAGCATTACTGAGTTTTTCACCACACACAACACACTCGGGGATTGGGCATGTTTTATCACCACACCAAAAAAACCCGTAAGATAAATAATTATCACTATATTGCCGGTGAACTACTTTGTGTTTCTTTTTTTTGGGCTCGATGGTTTCACTACTTGCACTCGAGGACGAACCACTCCGTACAAGGAACTTATCCATATCGAAAAAAAAATTGTTTAATAACACTGTAATAGAAAATAGTAAGACTGGTGTAGCAATCACAATATTCGCACTACTGCAGAGCACAGCTGTGATAGAACTGAACTGAAATACTGTAACTGTTGTCTGACAATGTGTGGGTCCTTCGGCGAAGGAAAAGAGCAATAAAGTTTAAGAAGCGCCGACAAACAGGCACAAATATCAAAAAAAGGCAATAAAATAATAAAAGAGAGGGAAATGTTTGCTAATCCCCGCAATTTTAGTTAAAAGCACGTACAGCCAGCCGTACACAAAAGATGCGGTGTTATAAAGAACTCTCTTGAATAGAGTTTAGAACATTTAGAGTTTTGAACGTAAACTCTATTGTATGATTGGCGCGGGCCGCTAAAAGGTTTGCTAAATGTCTTACGCGGCTTTCTTTGCGGTGAACACAAAGCTTGCCGCCTGTAACCCATCAAACCGGCCCAATATTTCAGGCGAGAATACATATAACTTAAGATAGTTGTCTTGATTGTTCATCTCTTCTTTCACAGCACTAACACATATCTAAAAATGAACTTTTTCTTGTGAAAACTTACTCTTTTCGTCGGACGCATTTCGGCGTACGTATCCGCCTTCTTCAGCTTTTAGTCAGACTGCCATCATTTCGTAATGGTTTTTGTGTGGAAGGTGTAGTGGAGGTGGTGTGTGGAGGAAGGGGATTGGCGCAGGGATTCAACTTGATGTTTGTTTTTTGTAAAATTGTGTCAAAAGTGTATGTGATTTATATTGTAATTGATCGTTGAGTATGTTGTTTGGTTGTGTTGTGTGGTGTTTATATATTTCGTATTGTTCAGTTGTGTTGAGTTTTCAACCTTTAGGTAAGTAATGTAAAATTTCGAGATTAGTGTCTATGTTGGTGTAACTGTGGTTTTCTGTGTGTATGTGTGTGGCAAATGCGGAGTGTATATTGTTGTTAGTTAGAGCGTTTAAGTGTTCAGAATAACGGGATGAAAAAGATCTTCCTGTCTGGCCGATGTAGAAACTATTGCAGTCATTACAATTTAATTTGTAAACACCTGTTTTGTTATATTTGTCTATGGCTGTGTTTGTATTATTGATGTGTTTTTTAATGGTATTGGTTGTTCTGTATGCTATTTTGTATTTGTGTTTTCTGAATGTGTTGGCGATTTTGTGTGTGTAGGAGTTGTGGTATGTGAGTGTGATGTATTTATTGTGTTGTGTGTTGATGGTATTTTGTGTTTTGTTGTTTTTGTTTTTGATGCGTTTGTGTAGTGTGTTTATTAAATTAGGGTTGTAACCGTTTTTGATTGCTATGTATTTTATTGTGTTGAGTTCGTCGGTGTAATCTTGTTTATTTAATGGTATTTTAGTTAGTCTATGGAGCATATGGTTGAAGGCCGCATGTTTATGTTGTGTTGGGTGGTTTGATGTGTTGTGTATAACCATGTCAGTTGTGGTTGGTTTCCTGTATATTTTGTATGTGTGTGTATTGTTAGTTTTGTTAATTGTTAGGTCTAGAAAATTTATACTATTGTTTTGTTCAATTTCCAGTGTAAATTTTAATTTGTGGTGTATAGTGTTTATGTATTTGTGGAAGTTTTCAACTTGTCTTGTGTTGCCTTTGAATAAAAGTAATATATCATCTACATACCTGTGCCAGTATATAATTTTGTTAGTGTATTTGTTGTTGTTTATTATGTGGTTCTGTTCTATGTTGTGTATATATATTTCTGCTAGTATTCCTGATATGGGGGATCCCATCGGGAGACTACTTAAGATAAGCAAACTATAACAACAATATTGAGTAAATAAGTTACATTTAATTTCTATGAAAATGTAACAGTTAGCATGTATTAAAGAATAAACAAGCACCGTCTTACTTAAAATCGACAATTAATTTATTATAATAATAGGTAAAAGTTCGCGTCACACCTTTCACCTTGTGACGGCACACTATTGTGCTGCGGCACACCGGTTGCGGAAAACTGCTGTAGAAGACTCAAAGCCTACTGATTTTGATGAAGATCGGTTAATGGGAAGGGGTAGTTTACCTGCAAGTTTTATGATTTAACAAGAGTAAACTACTTAAGTTTGATAAATAAAGTATTCTGAAAAGAAGGTCGTAATAATCCACTGTAGAAATGTAAATGAAATACCTATAAATGAAAGGAGTAGTTGAATAGGGAGGGGGTAATTTTCTATAAATGAAAATGATAGTTGAAGGGGGAGGGGATAATTTTTTATATATGTACTACGTTATCAGCAACAAAGAAGTAGTTTGTTGTTAAAATTCCTTCCCGGGCTGTTTGGCTGTAGCCCAATGTTTTCTGCAAAATCAGACGTTTCAGCAGTGCCATCATCAGTGATAATCAAGTGCATTAACGTGAGGTGGTATACGTTAGTGACCACAGTACTTACTGTGGTTAAGGCTGAAGCAAGAAGTAGTTTCAATGGAAATATTTCATTTCGAAAATGATTTTAAATATAAATCTTAGAACATGGAAGTCATGTATGGTTCTGAATACCGATATTTTCCATCCATATCATACATAATTTACTTTAATATCAACATTGAATATCCACAAAGTGCAAATGTTTTTGTGTGTTAATGTTAATATGAGGAAGTTGGAAAGATTTTAATTTTATATTTTACATTTTTAATTTTTTTAACTGATTCATTACTTCACTAATGAATTTTTTAATGTTAGGAATGTGTTCTTTTTGTGAATTAAAAACAAGATAGTGAGTTAAAATTTATTTAACAAGTAAGCTCCATGAGTTGCAGAACCTGCTGTTTTGAACAAGATACATTATTACTTAGTATGTTAGATAATTTTTCAATGATCATAAAAATTAGCAAATCTCCAGTTTTCACACAATAAACACTAAAATTTTTAGTTAAATTCATAACCATAATGCTGGCAAATATTAGTTCCCGCTTTTAACTTTATGTACATTTTCATAGACAACTATAGGACTTATGGAATACTTTTTACAAATATATAACCGATAACAATACACCAGTTTTCATGCAAACATAGCTTACAAATTTTTGAAGCCAGTCCAATATTTGTTTACAGGTATTAATTTTGTCAAATTGTTAAATATACCAAGTTCATGTTTTGCATACAGTTTCTTATAATTTGAAGGTTCACATAAACTTTTATAATTTATTATAAAAATAGCCAGTGCTCAAAGTTACATGTAGAGTTCCACTATAGAATGTACATATAGTATGTTTTGCTCCTGATTCACTTATTAGTTTGTTGTGACAGCCCTGATTAGTTTATACAATCATACGATGTTTAGTTTATGCTTTTCTTTGTGGCAATTGCACACTTTTCTTATAATTATGCAAAACAAAGAGAAATTAACAAATTTGCTGCTAATTTATCACAATGTGATTGCATTGGGAAGTAATCGTCAGTGTGTGAGAACTTGATTACACTAAGTAACTTTTTCAAGTAGAAGCACATTTATGTTTTTCTCAGAAAAAAAATTTCAGAACAGGTAGTTGTTTTGCAAAATTAAGATACACACTTTTCAAATAATTCGTTATATCAACAAGTTTGCCAGACTGTATGAAGTGTAGGATTTTAGATAAAATCCTATTTCAAATGGAATTCAAGCATGGAAACAGAAGGAAGTCATGTAAATCCAACTAGGTAAGATCACACTGATGAATAACTCAGAGGCATGTACAGAACTCCATCCTAAGCCCATACAGTATTTTAATAATATTGTAAAACAACCTCCACTTAAAATATTTCACCATTCCAATCCTTATTATTGATAAAAATAATCAGTATACCGTACTTATTTCAAGATGAAAGAAATTGAAGGTGATACAAATAAGAATTACTGAACATTTTGAGTTTGTAGTTGCTGTCTACTTCAAGGAATCTTCATTGTGTGGTTTTCCATCAATATAAAAGGTGACATTAGCAATGACTAGAGTTTAATTCTAAACTATCATAAAACAGTACCAATAAATGATTGAAAACAAAAAGCATGTATGTCTGGCAATAAACACCACCAACTCATCTTGAGACAGCTATGCTGTGCTGTACTTGGGGCAGAGCTGAGCTACCTAATGTTGTACAGAACTTAAGGCCTGTTAGAGTCTCAAAGGATTTCTTCGTAAGCAATGGAACTGCTCACATACGATCAGGTAGCAACAATTCTCTACGTAATCCCAGACAGTACAAGAATAGTAATAATTATTTTAAAACTGATAACATTTAATTATTTTAAATGATTTTAACATTAAAATCATTATTAAATATAAAAACTTGGATACTATGAAGTATATAATTTTCTCTTGTATTGACAATAAATTGAATAATGGTCATTGTAAAGAATGGCTAAATCATAGAATGTGAAATCCCCGCTCCTTCTAAGTTCCCAAATGTCACTATGGAAGTTATATTAAACAGACATTATAGATACAGTATTCTATTATTTATATATTCTACTTATTTCCATTGAATGTGGTAAATTGAACATGGAACATACATGTTGTATCATGAAAATGTCTAACAGCACAAAACATTTCAGCATAAACATATAAGCACATACGGCTATATACATCAGTAGTCAGTTGAGAAGTAAAATTATCTTCATAGAACAATTTAGTATTTACTTTTACTTCGATATTCCATAAGGAAATAGAAGTATGGTGATGGCGGAAAAAATCGTGTTTGAGAGAAGGGCTGATTCTGATTGTACTACACTCAAAACATGAAGAAAAGTCATTTTCCAAAACGTGTCTGTGTGTCTTGAGTAGAATTTTTTCTATGACGAACGATGACTGCCATAAATTCAAACAGAATCAAATAATTTTTTGCAATGTGCCTCAGCTGTAGAACAGTGTTCCGCAACCTTTTTTTACTCACGGCACACCCCAGACGGGCCTAGACACAACACGGCACACCAAAATGTCTGTCCCCTAAAAATCATATGAATCTTAATATAATTACGAAATATTACGTCGTTATGTAATCAATTTTTATGATTATTATTATCATCATTATTGTTATTATTATTATTATTATTATTACAAAACAGGAATAGACTCATGCATTTATTAACAATTTATTAACTTTAATTCACTGTAGAAAATACGAATTTTAAAGTAAATAACTCTACTCATACCTTCAATGTGATACTTGAGCCTGCTTAGCTGCACACAGACGGCTGATTCGTGGCGGAATCGTTGACAAAACAAGCCTCATTTCTTCATAGATGTATTTGAGTCTCTCTCTCTTTGATGTTTTAATTTCAGTCAACGTCGAGAAGCCCAGTTCACACAAATATGTAGTTGAAAATGGTAATAACACATTAACTGCCATCTCGGAGATAGCCGGGTGCTGCTTATTGACAACCAAAATGTTTCCAAAGGCACTTCGAAAAATTTTAATTTCAATGTTCTGTCTGCTTTCAAATCTGCCAGTTCCTCTTGTAAGCCTAAATTATTCGGAAGATGTTTCGAATCCATAATGAATGGATCACGAACCCAGTCAAAATCTTCAACACTCTCTCCAAAATATGTTTTGAAATGCTGCTGCAAGAGTACTGAATGTTCTTTAATTAAGTCTATCAACACCTTATTATCGTCAGCAATTGGCCATACAGTTGGGAACATCTCACACGATCCATTTTCAATTGTCTGTATCCACAAATTTAACTTATTAATAAATCCTTGAATCTTATCCATACTAGTCAGAATATTTTCTTTTCTACCTTGCATTTTTCTGTTTACTATTTCTTTTATGAATTTGCTAACTGCTATAATTTTTTATTGTTCGACAAAGCTTTTCGTCATTGCCGACATCTTCAGGTCTTAAACAACCAGGTCTTAAGGTTGTTTAAGACCTGAAGATGTCGGCAATGACGAAAAGCTTAGTCGAACAATAAAAAATTATAGCAGTTAGCAAATTCATAAAAGAAATAGTAAGGATGGCTGCTAATTTAAACAATACGAATTTTTCTGTTTAGTTCATTCAAGTGTACAAAAATATCGGAAAGATATGCCAACTTAGATACCCATTCATCATCTGGAAATAAATCCGCATACTCATGCCCCTCAATAGTCAAAAATGCAAGTACCTCCTCTTTAAGTTCAAACATTCGCGTTAACACTTCACCTCAAGATAACCATCGTACATCTGTATGTAGCAGAAGTGTAGTGTGCTCTGATCCCATTTCTTGACACAAAACGTTAAAAAGCCGCATTTTTAGGGGCCGCGATTTGATGAAGTTCACGACTTTTACTACTTCGTCCATCACAATTTTCAGAGGAGATGGCAAAGACTTAGCAACAATGGCTTCGCGGTGAATGAGACAATGGTCGGTTCGTCAGTTAGGATTTACTTCGCGTACTTTATCCACGAATCCTTTCACTCGGCCTGTCATAGAAGCGGCTCCGTCTGTACAAACACTAACGCAATCCTCCCATGTTAATTCATTACGGACCACATATTCATTAGTAGTACGAAATATTACTTCCCCGGTTGCTCGCTCGGGTAGTTCATGCAAAAAAGAAATTAGTTGCAATTACATCCCCATCAACATACCTTATGTAGGAAAGAAGTTGTGCGTGACCGCCAATATCGGTGGACTCGTCGATCTGAAGTGAGAACTTTCGACTGCTCTTTATTTTCTCCTTCATAATGTCTTCGATGTCACTGGACATGTCACTAACTCGGCGGCTGATTGTGTCAGCAGAGAGAGGAATTTTTGAAATTTCAGTACCAGCTTATAAACCCAGGACTATCTTTACCATTTCTTTACACGCGGGCATTAACAACGTTTCTGCTATTGTGTGTGGTTTTTTGGCCTTTACGATAAGTTCGGCTACCTTATAGCTAGCTTCCTGTACTTTTTGCGAAACACGTACCGACGTAGTCATGAGCGTCACTTGTTTTTTATTTGTTCCAACAACCGACAAAAATAATTCACATCTTTACTTAACAGAGAGGAATGTTTTGTTGACAAATGTCGTTTCAATTTACTGGGAACCATAGCAGCATTACTGAGTTTTTCACCACACACAACACACTCGGGGATTGGGCATCTTTTATCACCACACCAAAAAAACCCGTAAGATAAATAATTATCACTATATTGCCGGTGAACTACTTTGTGTTTCTTTTTTTTGGGCTCGATGGTTTCACTACTTGCACTCGAGGACGAACCACTCCGTACAAGGAACTTATCCATATCGAAAAAAAAATTGTTTAATAACACTGTAATAGAAAATAGTAAGACTGGTGTAGCAATCACAATATTCGCACTACTGCAGAGCACAGCTGTGATAGAACTGAACTGAAATACTGTAACTGTTGTCTGACAATGTGTGGGTCCTTCGGCGAAGGAAAAGAGCAATAAAGTTTAAGAAGCGCCGACAAACAGGCACAAATATCAAAAAAAGGCAATAAAATAATAAAAGAGAGGGAAATGTTTGCTAATCCCCGCAATTTTAGTTAAAAGCACGTACAGCCAGCCGTACACAAAAGATGCGGTGTTATAAAGAACTCTCTTGAATAGAGTTTAGAACGTTTAGAGTTTTGAACGTAAACTCTATTGTATGATTGGTGCGGGCCGCTAAAAGGTTTGCTAAAAGTCTTACGCGGCTTTCTTTGCGGTGAACACAAAGCTTGCCGCCTGTAACCCATCAAACCGGCCCAATATTTCAGGCGAGAATACATATAACTTAAGATAGTTGTCTTGATTGTTCATCTCTTCTTTCACAGCACTAACACTTATCTAAAAATGAACTTTTTCTTGTGAAAACTTACTCTTTTCGTCGGACGCATTTCGGCGTACGTATCCGCCTTCTTCAGCTTTTAGTCAGACTGCCATCATTTCGTAATGGTTTTTGTGTGGAAGGTGTAGTGGAGGTGGTGTGTGGAGGAAGGGGATTGGCGCAGGGATTCAACTTGATGTTTGTTTTTTGTAAAATTGTGTCAAAAAGTGTATGTGATTTATATTGTAATTGATCGTTGAGTATGTTGTTTGGTTGTGTTGTGTGGTGTTTATATATTTCGTATTGTTCAGTTGTGTTGAGTTTTCAATCTTTAGGTAAGTAATGTAAAATTTCGAGATTAGTGTCTATGTTGGTGTAACTGTGGTTTTCTGTGTGTATGTGTGTGGCAAATGCGGAGTGTATATTGTTGTTAGTTAGAGCGTTTAAGTGTTCAGAATAACGGGATGAAAAAGATCTTCCTGTCTGGCCGATGTAGAAACTATTGCAGTCATTACAATTTAATTTGTAAACACCTGTTTTGTTATATTTGTCTATGGCTGTGTTTGTATTATTGATGTGTTTTTTAATGGTATTGGTTGTTCTGTATGCTATTTTGTATTTGTGTTTTCTGAATGTGTTGGCGATTTTGTGTGTGTAGGAGTTGTGGTATGTGAGTGTGATGTATTTATTGTGTTGTGTGTTGATGGTATTTTGTGTTTTGTTGTTTTTGTTTTTGATGCGTTTGTGTAGTGTGTTTATTAAATTAGGGTTGTAACCGTTTTTGATTGCTATGTATTTTATTGTGTTGAGTTCGTCGGTGTAATCTTGTTTATTTAATGGTATTTTAGTTAGTCTATGGAGCATATGGTTGAAGGCCGCATGTTTATGTTGTGTTGGGTGGTTTGATGTGTTGTGTATAACCATGTCAGTTGTGGTTGGTTTCCTGTATATTTTGTACGTGTGTGTATTGTTAGTTTTGTTAATTGTTAGGTCTAGAAAATTTATACTATTGTTTTGTTCAATTTCCAGTGTAAATTTTCATTTGTGGTGTATAGTGTTTATGTATTTGTGGAAGTTTTCAACTTGTCTTGTGTTGCCTTTGAATAAAAGTAATATATCATCTACATACCTGTGCCAGTATATAATTTTGTTAGTGTATTTGTTGTTGTTTATTATGTGGTTCTGTTCTATGTTGTGTATATATATTTCTGCTAGTATTCCTGATATGGGGGATCCCATCGGGAGACTACTTAAGATAAGCAAACTATAACAACAATATTGAGTAAATAAGTTACATTTAATTTCTATGAAAATGTAACAGTTAGCATGTATTAAAGAATAAACAAGCACCGTCTTACTTAAAATCGACAATTAATTTATTATAATAATAGGTAAAAGTTCGCGTCACACCTTTCACCTTGTGACGGCACACTATTGTGCTGCGGCACACCGGTTGCGGAAAACTGCTGTAGAAGACTCAAAGCCTACTGATTTTGATGAAGATCGGTTAATGGGAAGGGGTAGTTTACCTGCAAGTTTTATGATTTAACAAGAGTAAACTACTTAAGTTTGATAAATAAAGTATTCTGAAAAGAAGGTCGTAATAATCCACTGTAGAAATGTAAATGAAATACCTATAAATGAAAGGAGTAGTTGAATAGGGAGGGGGTAATTTTCTATAAATGAAAATGATAGTTGAAGGGGGAGGGGATAATTTTTTATATATGTACTACGTTATCAGCAACAAAGAAGTAGTTTGTTGTTAAAATTCCTTCCCGGGCTGTTTGGCTGTAGCCCAATGTTTTCTGCAAAATCAGACGTTTCAGCAGTGCCATCATCAGTGATAATCAAGTGCATTAACGTGAGGTGGTATACGTTAGTGACCACAGTACTTACTGTGGTTAAGGCTGAAGCAAGAAGTAGTTTCAATGGAAATATTTCATTTCGAAAATGATTTTAAATATAAAACTTAGAACATGGAAGTCATGTATGGTTCTGAATACCGATATTTTCCATCCATATCATACATAATTTACTTTAATATCAACATTGAATATCCACAAAGTGCAAATGTTTTTGTGTGTTAATGTTAATATGAGGAAGTTGGAAAGATTTTAATTTTATATTTTACATTTTTAATTTTTTTAACTGATTCATTACTTCACTAATGAATTTTTTAATGTTAGGAATGTGTTCTTTTTGTGAATTAAAAACAAGATAGTGAGTTAAAATTTATTTAACAAGTAAGCTCCATGAGTTGCAGAACCTGCTGTTTTGAACAAGATACATTATTACTTAGTATGTTAGATAATTTTTCAATGATCATAAAAATTAGCAAATCTCCAGTTTTCACACAATAAACACTAAAATTTTTAGTTAAATTCATAACCATAATGCTGGCAAATATTAGTTCCCGCTTTTAACTTTATGTACATTTTCATAGACAACTATAGGACTTATGGAATACTTTTTACAAATATATAACCGATAACAATACACCAGTTTTCATGCAAACATAGCTTACAAATTTTTGAAGCCAGTCCAATATTTGTTTACAGGTATTAATTTTGTCAAATTGTTAAATATACCAAGTTCATGTTTTGCATACAGTTTCTTATAATTTGAAGGTTCACATAAACTTTTATAATTTATTATAAAAATAGCCAGTGCTCAAAGTTACATGTAGAGTTCCACTATAGAATGTACATATAGTATGTTTTGCTCCTGATTCACTTATTAGTTTGTTGTGACAGCCCTGATTAGTTTATACGATCATACGATGTTTAGTTTATGCTTTTCTTTGTGGCAATTGCACACTTTTCTTATAATCATGCAAAACAAAGAGAAATTAACAAATTTGCTGCTAATTTATCACAATGTGATTGCATTGGGAAGTAATCGTCAGTGTGTGAGAACTTGATTACACTAAGTAACTTTTTCAAGTAGAAGCACATTTATGTTTTTCTCAGAAAAAAAATTTCAGAACAGGTAGTTGTTTTGCAAAATTAAGATACACACTTTTCAAATAATTCGTTATATCAACAAGTTTGCCAGACTGTATGAAGTGTAGGATTTTAGATAAAATCCTATTTCAAATGGAATTCAAGCATGGAAACAGAAGGAAGTCATGTAAATCCAACTAGGTAAGATCACACTGATGAATAACTCAGAGGCATGTACAGAACTCCATCCTAAGCCCATACAGTATTTTAATAATATTGTAAAACAACCTCCACTTAAAATATTTCACCATTCCAATCCTTATTATTGATAAAAATAATCAGTATACCGTACTTATTTCAAGATGAAAGATATTGAAGGTGATACAAATAAGAATTACTGAACATTTTGAGTTTGTAGTTGCTGTCTACTTCAAGGAATCTTCATTGTGTGGTTTTCCATCAATATAAAAGGTGACATTAGCAATGACTAGAGTTTAATTCTAAACTATCATAAAACAGTACCAATAAATGATTGAAAACAAAAAGCATGTATGTCTGGCAATAAACACCACCAACTAATCTTGAGACAGCTATGCTGTGCTGTACTTGGGGCAGAGCTGTGCTACCTAAAGTTGTACAGAACTTAAGGCCTGTTAGAGTCTCAAAGGATTTCTTCGTAAGCAATGGAACTGCTCACATACGATCAGGTAGCAACAATTCTCTACGTAATCCCAGACAGTACAAGAATAGTAATAATTATTTTAAAACTGATAACATTTAATTATTTTAAATGATTTTAACATTAAAATCATTATTAAATATAAAAACTTGGATACTATGAAGTATATAATTTTCTCTTGTATTGACAATAAATTGAATAATGGTCATTGTAAAGAATGGCTAAATCATAGAATGTGAAATCCCCGCTCCTTCTAAGTTCCCAAATGTCACTATGGAAGTTATATTAAACAGACATTATAGATACAGTATTCTATTATTTATATATTCTACTTATTTCCATTGAATGTGGTAAATTGAACATGGAACATACATGTTGTATCATGAAAATGTCTAACAGCACAAAACATTTCAGCATAAACATATAAGCACATACGGCTATATACATCAGTAGTCAGTTGAGAAGTAAAATTATCTTCATAGAACAATTTAGTATTTACTTTTACTTCGATATTCCATAAGGAAATAGAAGTATGGTGATGGCGGAAAAAATCGTGTTTGAGAGAAGGGCTGATTCTGATTGTACTACACTCAAAACATGAAGAAAAGTCATTTTCCAAAACGTGTCTGTGTGTCTTGAGTAGAATTTTTTCTATGACGAACGATGACTGCCATAAATTCAAACAGAATCAAATAATTTTTTGCAATGTGCCTGAGCTGTAGAACAGTGTTCCGCAACCTTTTTTTACTCACGGCACACCCCAGACGGGCCTAGACATAACACGGCACACCAAAATGTCTGTCCCCTAAAAATCATATGAATCTTAATATAATTACGATATATTACGTCGTTATGTAATCAATTTTTATGATTATTATTATCATCATTATTGTTATTATTATTATTATTATTACAAAACAGGAATAGACTCATGCATTTATTAACAATTTATTAACTTTAATTCACTGTAGAAAATACGAATTTTAAAGTAAATAACTCTACTCATACCTTCAATGTGATACTTGAGCCTGCTTAGCTGCACACAGACGGCTGATTCGTGGCGGAATCGTTGACAAAACAAGCCTCATTTCTTCATAGATGTATTTGAGTCTCTCTCTCTTTGATGTTTTAATTTCAGTCAACGTCGAGAAGCCCAGTTCACACAAATATGTAGTTGAAAATGGTAATAACACATTAACTGCCATCTCGGAGATAGCCGGGTGCTGCTTATTGACAACCAAAATGTTTCCAAAGGCACTTCGAAAAATTTTAATTTCAATGTTCTGTCTGCTTTCAAATCTGCCAGTTCCTCTTGTAAGCCTAAATGATTCGGAAGATGTTTCGAATCCATAATGAATGGATCACGAACCCAGTCAAAATCTTCAACACTCTCTCCAAAATATGTTTTGAAATGCTGCTGCAAGAGTACTGAATGTTCTTTAATTAAGTCTATCAACACCTTATTATCGTCAGCAATTGGCCATACAGTTGGGAACATCTCACACGATCCATTTTCAATTGTCTGTATCCACAAATTTAACTTATTAATAAATCCTTGAATCTTATCCATACTAGTCAGAATATTTTCTTTTCTACCTTGCATTTTTCTGTTTACTATTTCTTTTATGAATTTGCTAACTGCTATAATTTTTTATTGTTCGACAAAGCTTTTCGTCATTGCCGACATCTTCAGGTCTTAAACAACCAGGTCTTAAGGTTGTTTAAGACCTGAAGATGTCGGCAATGACGAAAAGCTTAGTCGAACAATAAAAAATTATAGCAGTTAGCAAATTCATAAAAGAAATAGTAAGGATGGCTGCTAATTTAAACAATACGAATTTTTCTGTTTAGTTCATTCAAGTGTACAAAAATATCGGAAAGATATGCCAACTTAGATACCCATTCATCATCTGCAAATAAATCCGCATACTCATGCCCCTCAATAGTCAAAAATGCAAGTACCTCCTCTTTAAGTTCAAACATTCGCGTTAACACTTCACCTCAAGATAACCATCGTACATCTGTATGTAGCAGAAGTGTAGTGTGCTCTGATCCCATTTCTTGACACAAAACGTTAAAAAGCCGCATTTTTAGGGGCCGCGATTTGATGAAGTTCACGACTTTTACTACTTCGTCCATCACAATTTTCAGAGGAGATGGCAAAGACTTAGCAACAATGGCTTCGCGGTGAATGAGACAATGGTCGGTTCGTCAGTTAGGATTTACTTCGCGTACTTTATCCACGAATCCTTTCACTCGGCCTGTCATGGAAGCGGCTCCGTCTGTACAAACACTAACGCAATCCTCCCATGTTAATTCATTACGGACCACATATTCATTAGTAGTACGAAATATTACTTCCCCGGTTGCTCGCTCGGGTAGTTCATGCAAAAAAGAAATTAGTTGCAATTACATCCCCATCAACATACCTTATGTAGGAAAGAAGTTGTGCGTGACCGCCAATATCGGTGGACTCGTCGATCTGAAGTGAGAACTTTCGACTGCTCTTTATTTTCTCCTTCATAATGTCTTCGATGTCACTGGACATGTCACTAACTCGGCGGCTGATTGTGTCAGCAGAGAGAGGAATTTTTGAAATTTCAGTACCAGCTTATAAACCCAGGACTATCTTTACCATTTCTTTACACGCGGGCATTAACAACGTTTCTGCTATTGTGTGTGGTTTTTTGGCCTTTACGATAAGTTCGGCTACCTTATAGCTAGCTTCCTGTACTTTTTGCGAAACACGTACCGACGTAGTCATGAGCGTCACTTGTTTTTTATTTGTTCCAACAACCGACAAAAATAATTCACATCTTTACTTAACAGAGAGGAATGTTTTGTTGACAAATGTCGTTTCAATTTACTGGGAACCATAGCAGCATTACTGAGTTTTTCACCACACACAACACACTCGGGGATTGGGCATCTTTTATCACCACACCAAAAAAACCCGTAAGATAAATAATTATCACTATATTGCCGGTGAACTACTTTGTGTTTCTTTTTTTTGGGCTCGATGGTTTCACTACTTGCACTCGAGGACGAACCACTCCGTACAAGGAACTTATCCATATCGAAAAAAAAATTGTTTAATAACACTGTAATAGAAAATAGTAAGACTGGTGTAGCAATCACAATATTCGCACTACTGCAGAGCACAGCTGTGATAGAACTGAACTGAAATACTGTAACTGTTGTCTGACAATGTGTGGGTCCTTCGGCGAAGGAAAAGAGCAATAAAGTTTAAGAAGCGCCGACAAACAGGCACAAATATCAAAAAAAGGCAATAAAATAATAAAAGAGAGGGAAATGTTTGCTAATCCCCGCAATTTTAGTTAAAAGCACGTACAGCCAGCCGTACACAAAAGATGCGGTGTTATAAAGAACTCTCTTGAATAGAGTTTAGAACGTTTAGAGTTTTGAACGTAAACTCTATTGTATGATTGGTGCGGGCCGCTAAAAGGTTTGCTAAAAGTCTTACGCGGTTTTCTTTGCGGTGAACACAAAGCTTGCCGCCTGTAACCCATCAAACCGGCCCAATATTTCAGGCGAGAATACATATAACTTAAGATAGTTGTCTTGATTGTTCATCTCTTCTTTCACAGCACTAACACTTATCTAAAAATGAACTTTTTCTTGTGAAAACTTACTCTTTTCGTCGGACGCATTTCGGCGTACGTATCCGCCTTCTTCAGCTTTTAGTCAGACTGCCATCATTTCGTAATGGTTTTTGTGTGGAAGGTGTAGTGGAGGTGGTGTGTGGAGGAAGGGGATTGGCGCAGGGATTCAACTTGATGTTTGTTTTTTGTAAAATTGTGTCAAAAAGTGTATGTGATTTATATTGTAATTGATCGTTGAGTATGTTGTTTGGTTGTGTTGTGTGGTGTTTATATATTTCGTATTGTTCAGTTGTGTTGAGTTTTCAATCTTTAGGTAAGTAATGTAAAATTTCGAGATTAGTGTCTATGTTGGTGTAACTGTGGTTTTCTGTGTGTATGTGTGTGGCAAATGCGGAGTGTATATTGTTGTTAGTTAGAGCGTTTAAGTGTTCAGAATAACGGGATGAAAAAGATCTTCCTGTCTGGCCGATGTAGAAACTATTGCAGTCATTACAATTTAATTTGTAAACACCTGTTTTGTTATATTTGTCTATGGCTGTGTTTGTATTATTGATGTGTTTTTTAATGGTATTGGTTGTTCTGTATGCTATTTTGTATTTGTGTTTTCTGAATGTGTTGGCGATTTTGTGTGTGTAGGAGTTGTGGTATGTGAGTGTGATGTATTTATTGTGTTGTGTGTTGATGGTATTTTGTGTTTTGTTGTTTTTGTTTTTGATGCGTTTGTGTAGTGTGTTTATTAAATTAGGGTTGTAACCGTTTTTGATTGCTATGTATTTTATTGTGTTGAGTTCGTCGGTGTAATCTTGTTTATTTAAGGGTATTTTAGATAGTCTATGGAGCATATGGTTGAAGGCCGCATGTTTATGTTGTGTTGGGTGGTTTGATGTGTTGTGTATAACCATGTCAGTTGTGGTTGGTTTCCTGTATATTTTGTACGTGTGTGTATTGTTAGTTTTGTTAATTGTTAGGTCTAGAAAATTTATACTATTGTTTTGTTCAATTTCCAGTGTAAATTTTAATTTGTGGTGTATAGTGTTTATGTATTTGTGGAAGTTTTCAACTTGTCTTGTGTTGCCTTTGAATAAAAGTAATATATCATCTACATACCTGTGCCAGTATATAATTTTGTTAGTGTATTTGTTGTTGTTTATTATGTGGTTCTGTTCTATGTTGTGTATATATATTTCTGCTAGTATTCCTGATATGGGGGATCCCATCGGGAGACTACTTAAGATAAGCAAACTATAACAACAATATTGAGTAAATAAGTTACATTTAATTTCTATGAAAATGTAACAGTTAGCATGTATTAAAGAATAAACAAGCACCGTCTTACTTAAAATCGACAATTAATTTATTATAATAATAGGTAAAAGTTAGCGTCACACCTTTCACCTTGTGACGGCACACTATTGTGCTGCGGCACACCGGTTGCGGAAAACTGCTGTAGAAGACTCAAAGCCTACTGATTTTGATGAAGATCGGTTAATGGGAAGGGGTAGTTTACCTGCAAGTTTTATGATTTAACAAGAGTAAACTACTTAAGTTTGATAAATAAAGTATTCTGAAAAGAAGGTCGTAATAATCCACTGTAGAAATGTAAATGAAATACCTATAAATGAAAGGAGTAGTTGAATAGGGAGGGGGTAATTTTCTATAAATGAAAATGATAGTTGAAGGGAGAGGGGATAATTTTTTATATATGTACTACGTTATCAGCAACAAAGAAGTAGTTTGTTGTTAAAATTCCTTCCCGGGCTGTTTGGCTGTAGCCCAATGTTTTCTGCAAAATCAGACGATTCAGCAGTGCCATCATCAGTGATAATCAAGTGCATTAACGTGAGGTGGTATATGTTAGTGACCACAGTACTTACTGTGGTTAAGGCTGAAGCAAGAAGTAGTTTCAATGGAAATATTTCATTTCGAAAATGATTTTAAATATAAATCTTAGAACATGGAAGTCATGTATGTTTCTGAATACCGATATTTTCCATCCTTATCATACATAATTTACTTTAATATCAACATTGAATATCCACAAAGTGCAAATGTTTTTGTGTGTTAATGTTAATATGAGGAAGTTGGAAAGATTTTAATTTTATATTTTACATTTTTAATTTTTTTAACTGATTCATTACTTTACTAATGAATTTTTTAATGTTAGGAATGTGTTCTTTTTGTGAATTAAAAACAAGATAGTGAGTTAAAATTTATTTAACAAGTAAGTTCCATGAGTTGCAGAACCTGCTGTTTTGAACAAGATACATTATTACTTAGTATGTTAGATAATTTTTCAATGATCATAAAAATTAGCAAATCTCCAGTTTTCACACAATAAACACTAAAATTTTTAGTTAAATTCATAACCATAATGCTGGCAAATATTAGTTCCCGCTTTTAACTTTATGTACATTTTCATAGACAACTATAGGACTTATGGAATACTTTTTACAAATATATAACCGATAACAATACACCAGTTTTCATGCAAACATAGCTTACAAATTTTTGAAGCCAGTCCAATATTTGTTTACAGGTATTAATTTTGTCAAATTGTTAAATATACCAAGTTCATGTTTTGCATACAGTTTCTTATAATTTGAAGGTTCACATAAACTTTTATAATTTATTATAAAAATAGCCAGTGCTCAAAGTTACTTGTAGATTTCCACTATAGAATGTACATATATTATGTTTTGCTCCTGATTCACTTTTTAGTTTGTTGTGACAGCCCTGATTAGTTTATACGATCATACGATGTTTAGTTTATGCTTTTCTTTGTGGCAATTGCACACTTTTCTCATAATTATGCAAAACAAAGAGAAATTAACAAATTTGCTGCTAATTTATCGCAATGTGATTGCATTGGGAAGTAATCGTCAGTGTGTGAGAATTTGATTACACTAAGTAACTTTTTCAAGTAGAAGCACTTTTATGTTTTTCTCAGAAAAAAATTTCAGAACAGGTAGTTGTTTTGCAAAATTAAGATACACACTTTTCAAATAATTCGTTATATGAACAAGTTTGCCAGACTGTATGAAATGTAGGATTTTAGATAAAATCCTATTTCAAATGGAATTCAAGCATGGAAACAGAAGGAAGTCATGTAAATCCAACTAGGTAAGATCACACTGATGAATAACTCAGAGGCATGTACAGAACTCCATCCTAAGCCCATACAGTATTTTAATAATATTGTAAAACAACCTGCACTTAAAATATTTCACCATTCCAATCCTTATTATTGATAAAAATAATCAGATTACCGTACTTATTTCAAGATGAAAGAAATTGAAGGTGATACAAATCAGAATTACTGAACATTTTGAGTTTGTAGTTGCTGTCTACTTCAAGGAATCTTGATTGTGTGGTTTTCCATCAGTGTAAAATGTGACATTAGCAATGACTAGAGTTTAATTCTAAACTATTAAAAAACAGTACCAATAAATGATTGAAAACAAAAATCATGTGTGTCTGGCAATAAACAATACCAACTCATCTTGAGGCAGCTATGCTATGTTGTACTTGGGGCTGAGCTGTGCTACCTAAAGTTGGACAGAACTTAAGGCCTGTTAGATTCTCAAAGGATTTCTTCGTAGCAATGGAACTGCTCACATACGATCAGGTAGCAAGAATTCTCTACATAATCCCAGACAGTACAAGAATAGTAATAATTATTTTAAAACTGATAACATTTAATTATTTTAAATGATTTTAACATTAAAATCATTATTAAATATAAAAACTTGGATAATATGAAGTATATAATTTTCTCTTGTATTGACACTAAATTGAATAATGGTCATTGTAAAGAATGGCTACTTCATAAAATGTGAAATCCCCGCTCCTTCTAAGTTCCCAAATGTCACTATGGAAGTTATATTAAACAGACATTATAGATACAGTATTCTATTATTTATATATTCAACTTATTTCCATTGAATGTGGTAAATTGAACATGGAACATACATGTTGTATCATGAAAACTTCTAACAGCACAAAACATTTCAGCTTAAACATATAAGCACATACGGCTACATACATCAGTAGTCAGTTGAGAAGTAGAATTATCTGCATAGAACAATTTAGTATTTACTTTTACTTCGATGTTCCATAAGGAAATGGAAGTATGGTGATGGTGGAAAAAATCGTGTTTGAGATAAGGGCTGATTCTCATTGTACTACACTCAAAACATGAAGAAAAGTCATTTTCCAAAACGTTTCTGTGCGTCTTGTGTAGAATTTCTTCTATGACAAACGATAACTGCCATAAATTCAAACAGAATCAAATAATATTTTGCAATGTGCCTGAGCTGTAGAAGACTTGAGGCCTACTGATTTTGATGAAGATCGGTTAATGGTAAGGGGTTGTTAACCTGCAAAGTTTTATGTTTTAACAAGAGTTAAGTACTTAAGTATGGTAAATAAAGTATCCTGAAAAGAAGGTCGTAATAATCCACTGTAGAAAGGGAAATGAATTACCTATAAATGAAAAGAGGACTTGAAGAGGAAGGGGGTAAATTTCTATAAATGAAAATAATAGTTGAAGGGGGAGGGAATAATTTTTTTATATATGTACTAGGTTATCGGCAAAAAAAGAAGTAGTTTGTTGTTAAAATTCCTTCCCGGGCTGTTTGGCCGTAGTCCAATGTTTTCTGCAAAACCAGACGTTTCAGCAGTGCCATCGACTGCCATCATCAGTGATAATCGAGTGCATTAACGTGAGGTGGTATACGTTAGTGACCACAGTACTAACTGTGGTTACGGCAGAAGCAAGAAGTAGTTTCAATGGAAATATTTCATTTCGAAAATGATTTTAAATATAAATCTTAGAACATGGAAGTCATGTATGGTTCTGAATACCGATATTTTCCATCCTTATCATACATAATTTTCTTTAATATCAACATTGAATATCCACAAAGTGCAAATGTTTTTGTGTGTTAATGTTAATATGAGGAAGTTGGAAAAATTTTAATTTTATATTTAAATCTTTAATTTTTTTAACTAATTCATAACTTCAATAATGAATTTTTTAATGCTAGGAATGTGTTCTTTTTGTGAATTAAAAGCAAGATAGTGAATTAAAATTTATTTAACAAGTAAGCTCCATGAGTTGCAGAAACTGCTGTTTTGAACAAGATACATTATTACTTAGTATGTTAGATAATTTTTCAATGATCATAAAAATTAGCAAATCTCCAGTTTTCACACAATAAACACTAAAATTTTTAGTTAAATTCATAACCATAATGCTGGCAAATATTAGTTCCCGCTTTTAACTTTATGTACATTTTCATAGACAACTATAGGAGTTATGGAATACTTTTTACAAATATATAACCGATAACAATACACCAGTTTTCATGCAAACATAGCTTACAAATTTTTGAAGCCAGTCCAATATTTGTTTACAGATATTAATTTTGTCAAATTGTTAAATATACCAAGTTCATGTTTTGCATACAGTTTCTTATAATTTGAAGGTTCACATAAACTTTTATAATTTATTATAAAAATAGCCAGTGCTCAAAGTTACTTGTAGATTTCCAATATAGAATGTACATATAGTATGTTTTGCTCCTGATTCACTTATTAGTTTGTTGTGACAGCCCTGATTAGTTTATACGATCATACGATGTTTAGTTTATGCTTTTCTTTGTGGCAATTGCACACTTTTCTTATAATTATGCAAAACAAAGAGAAATTAACAAATTTGCTGCTAATTTATCACAATGTGATTGCATTGGGAAGTAATCGTCAGTGTGTGAGAATTTGATTACACTAAGTAACTTTTTCAAGTAGAAGCACTTTTATGTTTTTCTCAGAAAAAAAATTTCAGAACAGGTAGTTGTTTTGCAAAATTAAGATACACACTTTTCAAATAATTCGTTATATGAACAAGTTTGCCAGACTGTATGAAATGTAGGATTTTAGATAAAATCCTATTCCAAATGGAATTCAAGCATGGAAACAGAAGGAAGTCATGTAAATCCAACTAGGTAAGATCACACTGATGAATAACTCAGAGGCATGTACAGAACTCCATCCTAAGCCCATACAGTATTTTAATAATATTGTAAAACAACCTGCACTTAAAATATTTCACCATTCCAATCCTTATTATTGATAAAAATAATCAGATTACCGAACTTATTTCAAGATGAAAGAAATTGAAGGTGATACAAATCAGAATTACTGAACATTTTGAGTTTGTAGTTGCTGTCTACTTCAAGGAATCTTCATTGTGTGGTTTTCCATCAGTGTAAAAGGTGACATTAGCAATGACTAGAGTTTAATTCTAAACTATTAAAAAACAGTACCAATAAATGATTGAAAACAAAAAGCATGTGTGTCTGGCAATAAACAATACCAACTCATCTTGAGGCAGCTATGCTATGCTGTACTTGGGGCTGAGCTGTGCTACCTAAAGTTGGACAGAACTTAAGGCCTGTTAGAGTCTCAAAGGATTTCTTCGTAGCAATGGAACTGCTCACATACGATCAGGTAGCAAGAATTCTCTACATAATCCCAGACAGTACAAGAATAGTAATAATTATTTTAAAACTGATAAAATTTAATTATTTTAAATGATTTTAACATTAAAATCATTATTAAATATAAAAACTTGGATAATATGAAGTATATAATTTTCTCTTGTATTGACACTAAATTGAATAATGGTCATTGTAAAGAATGGCTACTTCATAGAATGTGAAATCCCCGCTCCTTCTAAGTTCCCAAATGTCACTATGGAAGTTATATTAAACAGACATTATAGATACAGTATTCTATTATTTATATATTCAACTTATTTCCATTGAATGTGGTAAATTGAACATGGAACATACATGTTGTATCATGAAAACTTCTAACAGCACAAAACATTTCAGCTTAAACATATAAGCACATACGGCTACATACATCAGTAGTCAGTTGAGAAGTAGAATTATCTGCATAGAACAATTTAGTATTTACTTCTACTTCGATGTTCCATAAGGAAATGGAAGTATGGTGATGGTGGAAAAAATCGTGTTTGAGATAAGGGCTGATTCTCATTGTACTACACTCAAAACATGAAGAAAAGTCATTTTCCAAAACGTTTCTGTGCGTCTTGTGTAGAATTTCTTCTATGACAAACGATAACTGCCATAAATTCAAACAGAATCAAATAATATTTTGCAATGTGCCTGAGCTGTAAAAGACTTGAGGCCTACTGATTTTGATGAAGATCGGTTAATTGTAAGGGGTTGTTTACCTGCAAAGTTTTATGTTTTAACAAGAGTTAAGTACTTAAGTATGGTAAATAAAGTATCCTGAAAGGAAGGTCGTAATAATCCACTGTAGAAAGGGAAATGAATTACCTATAAATGAAAAGAGTAGTTGAAGAGGAAGGGGGTAAATTTCTATAAATGAAAATAATAGTTGAAGGGGGAGGGAATAATTTTTTTATATATGTACTAGGTTATCGGCAAAAAAAGAAGTAGTTTGTTGTTAAAATTCCTTCCCGGGCTGTTTGGCCGTAGTCCAATGTTTTCTGCAAAACCAGACGTTTCAGCAGTGCCATCGACTGCCATCATCAGTGATAATCCAGTGCATTAACGTGAGGTGGTATACGTTAGTGACCACAGTACTAACTGTGGTTACGGCAGAAGCAAGAAGTAGTTTCAATGGAAATATTTCATTTCGAAAATGATTTTAAATATAAATCTTAGAACATGGAAGTCATGTATGGTTCTGAATACCGATATTTTCCATCCTTATCATACATAATTTTCTTTAATATCAACATTGAATATTCACAAAGTGCAAATGTTTTTGTGTGTTAATGTTAATATGAGGAAGTTGGAAAAATTTTAATTTTATATTTTACATCTTTAATTTTTAAACTAATTCATAACTTCAATAATGAATTTTTTAATGCTAGGAATGTGTTCTTTTTGTGAATTAAAAGCAAGATAGTGAATTAAAATTTATTTAACAAGTAAGCTCCATGAGTTGCAGAAACTGCTGTTTTGAACAAGATACATTATTACTTAGTATGTTAGATAATTTTTCAATGATCATAAAAATTAGCAAATCTCCAGTTTTCACACAATAAACACTAAAATTTTTAGTTAAATTCATAACCATAATGCTGGCAAATATTAGTTCCCGCTTTTAACTTTATGTACATTTTCATAGACAACTATAGGAGTTATGGAATACTTTTTACAAATATATAACCGATAACAATACACCAGTTTTCATGCAAACATAGCTTACAAATTTTTGAAGCCAGTCCAATATTTGTTTACAGATATTAATTTTGTCAAATTGTTAAATATACCAAGTTCATGTTTTGCATACAGTTTCTTATAATTTGAAGGTTCACATAAACTTTTATAATTTATTATAAAAATAGCCAGTGCTCAAAGTTACTTGTAGATTTCCAATATAGAATGTACATATAGTATGTTTTGCTCCTGATTCACTTATTAGTTTGTTGTGACAGCCCTGATTAGTTTATACGATCATACGATGTTTAGTTTATGCATTTCTTTGTGGCAATTGCACACTTTTCTTATAATTATGCAAAACAAAGAGAAATTAACAAATTTGCTGCTAATTTATCACAATGTGATTGCATTGGGAAGTAATCGTCAGTGTGTGAGAATTTGATTACACTAAGTAACTTTTTCAAGTAGAAGCACATTTATGTTTTTCTCAGAAAAAAAATTTCAGAACAGAGTAGTTGTTTTGCAAAATTAAGATACACACTTTTCAAATAATTCATTATATCAACAAGTTTGCCAGACTGTATGAAGTGTAGGATTTTAGATAAAATCCTATTTCAAATGGAATTCAAGCATGGAAACAGAAGGAAGTCATGTAAATCCAACTAGGTAAGATCACACTGATGAATAACTCAGAGGCATGTACAGAACTCCATCCTAAGCCCATACAGTATTTTAATAATATTGTAAAACAACCTCCACTTAAAATATTTCACCATTCCAATCCTTATTATTGATAAAAATAATCAGTATACCGTACTTATTTCAAGATGAAAGAAATTGAAGGTGATACAAATAAGAATTACTGAACATTTTGAGTTTGTAGTTGCTGTCTACTTCAAGGAATCTTCATTGTGTGGTTTTCCATCAGTGTAAAAGGTGACATTAGCAATGACTAGAGTTTAATTCTAAACTATTAAAAAACAGTACCAATAAATGATTGAAAACAAAAAGCATGTGTGTCTGGCAATAAACAATACCAACTCATCTTGAGGCAGCTATGCTATGCTGTACTTGGGGCTGAGCTGTGCTACCTAAAGTTGGACAGAACTTAAGGCCTGTTAGAGTCTCAAAGGATTTCTTCGTAGCAATGGAACTGCTCACATACGATCAGGTAGCAAGAATTCTCTACATAATCCCAGGCAGTACAAGAATAGTAATAATTATTTTAAAACTGATAACATTTAATTATTTTAAATGATTTTAACATTAAAATCATTATTAAATATAAAAACTTGGATAATATGAAGTATATAATTTTCTCTTGTATAGACACTAAATTGAATAATGGTCATTGTAAAGAATGGCTACTTCATAGAATGTGAAATCCCCGCTCCTTCTAAGTTCCCAAATGTCACTATGGAAGTTATATTAAACAGACATTATAGATACAGTATTCTATTATTTATATATTCAACTTATTTCCATTGAATGTGGTAAATTGAACATGGAACATACATGTTGTATCATGAAAACTTCTAACAGCACAAAACATTTCAGCTTAAACATATAAGCACATACGGCTACATACATCAGTAGTCAGTTGAGAAGTAGAATTATCTGCATAGAACAATTTAGTATTTACTTTTACTTCGATGTTCCATAAGGAAATGGAAGTATGGTGATGGTGGAAAAAATCGTGTTTGAGATAAGGGCTGATTCTCATTGTACTACACTCAAAACATGAAGAAAAGTCATTTTCCAAAACGTTTCTGTGCGTCTTGTGTAAAATTTCTTCTATGACAAACGATAACTGCCATAAATTCAAACAGAATCAAATAATATTTTGCAATGTGCCTGAGCTGTAGAAGACTTGAGGCCTACTGATTTTGATGAAGATCGGTTAATGGTAAGAGGTTGTTTACCTGCAAAGTTTTACGTTTTAACAAGAGTTAAGTACTTAAGTATGGTAAATAAAGTATCCTGAAAAGAAGGTCGTAATAATCCACTGTAGAAAGGGAAATGAATTACCTATAAATGAAAAGAGTAGTTGAAGAGGAAGGGGGTAATTTTCTATAAATGAAAATAATAGTTGAAGGGGGAGGGAATAATTTTTTTATATATGTACTAGGTTATTGGCAAAAAAAGAAGTAGTTTGTTGTTAAAATTCCTTCCCGGGCTGTTTCGCCGTAGTCCAATGTTTTCTGCAAAACCAGACGTTTCAGCAGTGCCATCGACTGCCATCATCAGTGATAATCGAGTGCATTAACGTGAGGTGGTATACGTTAGTGACCACAGTACTAACTGTGGTTACGGCAGAAGCAAGAAGTAGTTTCAATGGAAATATTTCATTTCGAAAATGATTTTAAATATAAATCTTAGAACATGGAAGTCATGTATGGTTCTGAATACCGATATTTTCCATCCTTATCATACATAATTTACTTTAATATCAACATTGAATATCCACAAAGTGCAAATGTTTTTGTGTGTTAATGTTAATATGAGGAAGTTGGAAAAATTTTAATTTTATATTTTACATCTTTAATTTTTTTAACTAATTCATAACTTCAATAATGAATTTTTTAATGTTAGGAATGTGTTCTTTTTGTGAATTAAAAGCAAGATAGTGAATTAAAATTTATTTAACAAGTAAGCTCCATGAGTTGCAGAAACTGCTGTTTTGAACAAGATACATTATTACTTAGTATGTTAGATAATTTTTCAATGATCATAAAAATTAGCAAATCTCCAGTTTTCACACAATAAACACTAAAATTTTTAGTTAAATTCATAACCATAATGCTGGCAAATATTAGTTCCCGCTTTTAACTTTATGTACATTTTCATAGACAACTATAGGAGTTATGGAATACTTTTTACAAATATATAACCGATAACAATACACCAGTTTTCATGCAAACATAGCTTACAAATTTTTGAAGCCAGTCCAATATTTGTTTACAGATATTAATTTTGTCAAATTGTTAAATATACCAAGTTCATGTTTTGCATACAGTTTCTTATAATTTGAAGGTTCACATAAACTTTTATAATTTATTATAAAAATAGCCAGTGCTCAAAGTTACTTGTAGATTTCCAATATAGAATGTACATATAGTATGTTTTGCTCCTGATTCACTTATTAGTTTGTTGTGACAGCCCTGATTAGTTTATACGATCATACGATGTTTAGTTTATGCTTTTCTTTGTGGCAATTGCACACTTTTCTTATAATTATGCAAAACAAAGAGAAATTAACAAATTTGCTGCTAATTTATCACAATGTGATTGCATTGGGAAGTAATCGTCAGTGTGTGAGAATTTGATTACACTAAGTAACTTTTTCAAGTAGAAGCACTTTTATGTTTTTCTCAGAAAAAAAATTTCAGAACAGGTAGTTGTTTTGCAAAATTAAGATACACACTTTTCAAATAATTCGTTATATGAACAAGTTTGCCAGACTGTATGAAATGTAGGATTTTAGATAAAATCCTATTCCAAATGGAATTCAAGCATGGAAACAGAAGGAAGTCATGTAAATCCAACTAGGTAAGATCACACTGATGAATAACTCAGAGGCATGTACAGAACTCCATCCTAAGCCCATACAGTATTTTAATAATATTGTAAAACAACCTGCACTTAAAATATTTCACCATTCCAATCCTTATTATTGATAAAAATAATCAGATTACCGAACTTATTTCAAGATGAAAGAAATTGAAGGTGATACAAATCAGAATTACTGAACATTTTGAGTTTGTAGTTGCTGTCTACTTCAAGGAATCTTCATTGTGTGGTTTTCCATCAGTGTAAAAGGTGACATTAGCAATGACTAGAGTTTAATTCTAAACTATTAAAAAACAGTACCAATAAATGATTGAAAACAAAAAGCATGTGTGTCTGGCAATAAACAATACCAACTCATCTTGAGGCAGCTATGCTATGCTGTACTTGGGGCTGAGCTGTGCTACCTAAAGTTGGACAGAACTTAAGGCCTGTTAGAGTCTCAAAGGATTTCTTCGTAGCAATGGAACTGCTCACATACGATCAGGTAGCAAGAATTCTCTACATAATCCCAGACAGTACAAGAATAGTAATAATTATTTTAAAACTGATAACATTTAATTATTTTAAATGATTTTAACATTAAAATCATTATTAAATATAAAAACTTGGATAATATGAAGTATATAATTTTCTCTTGTATTGACACTAAATTGAATAATGGTCATTGTAAAGAATGGCTACTTCATAGAATGTGAAATCCCCGCTCCTTCTAAGTTCCCAAATGTCACTATGGAAGTTATATTAAACAGACATTATAGATACAGTATTCTATTATTTATATATTCAACTTATTTCCATTGAATGTGGTAAATTGAACATGGAACATACATGTTGTATCATGAAAACTTCTAACAGCACAAAACATTTCAGCTTAAACATATAAGCACATACGGCTACATACATCAGTAGTCAGTTGAGAAGTAGAATTATCTGCATAGAACAATTTAGTATTTACTTCTACTTCGATGTTCCATAAGGAAATGGAAGTATGGTGATGGTGGAAAAAATCGTGTTTGAGATAAGGGCTGATTCTCATTGTACTACACTCAAAACATGAAGAAAAGTCATTTTCCAAAACGTTTCTGTGCGTCTTGTGTAGAATTTCTTCTATGACAAACGATAACTGCCATAAATTCAAACAGAATCAAATAATATTTTGCAATGTGCCTGAGCTGTAAAAGACTTGAGGCCTACTGATTTTGATGAAGATCGGTTAATTGTAAGGGGTTGTTTACCTGCAAAGTTTTATGTTTTAACAAGAGTTAAGTACTTAAGTATGGTAAATAAAGTATCCTGAAAGGAAGGTCGTAATAATCCACTGTAGAAAGGGAAATGAATTACCTATAAATGAAAAGAGTAGTTGAAGAGGAAGGGGGTAAATTTCTATAAATGAAAATAATAGTTGAAGGGGGAGGGAATAATTTTTTTATATATGTACTAGGTTATCGGCAAAAAAAGAAGTAGTTTGTTGTTAAAATTCCTTCCCGGGCTGTTTGGCCGTAGTCCAATGTTTTCTGCAAAACCAGACGTTTCAGCAGTGCCATCGACTGCCATCATCAGTGATAATCCAGTGCATTAACGTGAGGTGGTATACGTTAGTGACCACAGTACTAACTGTGGTTACGGCAGAAGCAAGAAGTAGTTTCAATGGAAATATTTCATTTCGAAAATGATTTTAAATATAAATCTTAGAACATGGAAGTCATGTATGGTTCTGAATACCGATATTTTCCATCCTTATCATACATAATTTTCTTTAATATCAACATTGAATATTCACAAAGTGCAAATGTTTTTGTGTGTTAATGTTAATATGAGGAAGTTGGAAAAATTTTAATTTTATATTTTACATCTTTAATTTTTAAACTAATTCATAACTTCAATAATGAATTTTTTAATGCTAGGAATGTGTTCTTTTTGTGAATTAAAAGCAAGATAGTGAATTAAAATTTATTTAACAAGTAAGCTCCATGAGTTGCAGAAACTGCTGTTTTGAACAAGATACATTATTACTTAGTATGTTAGATAATTTTTCAATGATCATAAAAATTAGCAAATCTCCAGTTTTCACACAATAAACACTAAAATTTTTAGTTAAATTCATAACCATAATGCTGGCAAATATTAGTTCCCGCTTTTAACTTTATGTACATTTTCATAGACAACTATAGGAGTTATGGAATACTTTTTACAAATATATAACCGATAACAATACACCAGTTTTCATGCAAACATAGCTTACAAATTTTTGAAGCCAGTCCAATATTTGTTTACAGATATTAATTTTGTCAAATTGTTAAATATACCAAGTTCATGTTTTGCATACAGTTTCTTATAATTTGAAGGTTCACATAAACTTTTATAATTTATTATAAAAATAGCCAGTGCTCAAAGTTACTTGTAGATTTCCAATATAGAATGTACATATAGTATGTTTTGCTCCTGATTCACTTATTAGTTTGTTGTGACAGCCCTGATTAGTTTATACGATCATACGATGTTTAGTTTATGCATTTCTTTGTGGCAATTGCACACTTTTCTTATAATTATGCAAAACAAAGAGAAATTAACAAATTTGCTGCTAATTTATCACAATGTGATTGCATTGGGAAGTAATCGTCAGTGTGTGAGAATTTGATTACACTAAGTAACTTTTTCAAGTAGAAGCACATTTATGTTTTTCTCAGAAAAAAAATTTCAGAACAGAGTAGTTGTTTTGCAAAATTAAGATACACACTTTTCAAATAATTCATTATATCAACAAGTTTGCCAGACTGTATGAAGTGTAGGATTTTAGATAAAATCCTATTTCAAATGGAATTCAAGCATGGAAACAGAAGGAAGTCATGTAAATCCAACTAGGTAAGATCACACTGATGAATAACTCAGAGGCATGTACAGAACTCCATCCTAAGCCCATACAGTATTTTAATAATATTGTAAAACAACCTCCACTTAAAATATTTCACCATTCCAATCCTTATTATTGATAAAAATAATCAGTATACCGTACTTATTTCAAGATGAAAGAAATTGAAGGTGATACAAATAAGAATTACTGAACATTTTGAGTTTGTAGTTGCTGTCTACTTCAAGGAATCTTCATTGTGTGGTTTTCCATCAGTGTAAAAGGTGACATTAGCAATGACTAGAGTTTAATTCTAAACTATTAAAAAACAGTACCAATAAATGATTGAAAACAAAAAGCATGTGTGTCTGGCAATAAACAATACCAACTCATCTTGAGGCAGCTATGCTATGCTGTACTTGGGGCTGAGCTGTGCTACCTAAAGTTGGACAGAACTTAAGGCCTGTTAGAGTCTCAAAGGATTTCTTCGTAGCAATGGAACTGCTCACATACGATCAGGTAGCAAGAATTCTCTACATAATCCCAGGCAGTACAAGAATAGTAATAATTATTTTAAAACTGATAACATTTAATTATTTTAAATGATTTTAACATTAAAATCATTATTAAATATAAAAACTTGGATAATATGAAGTATATAATTTTCTCTTGTATAGACACTAAATTGAATAATGGTCATTGTAAAGAATGGCTACTTCATAGAATGTGAAATCCCCGCTCCTTCTAAGTTCCCAAATGTCACTATGGAAGTTATATTAAACAGACATTATAGATACAGTATTCTATTATTTATATATTCAACTTATTTCCATTGAATGTGGTAAATTGAACATGGAACATACATGTTGTATCATGAAAACTTCTAACAGCACAAAACATTTCAGCTTAAACATATAAGCACATACGGCTACATACATCAGTAGTCAGTTGAGAAGTAGAATTATCTGCATAGAACAATTTAGTATTTACTTTTACTTCGATGTTCCATAAGGAAATGGAAGTATGGTGATGGTGGAAAAAATCGTGTTTGAGATAAGGGCTGATTCTCATTGTACTACACTCAAAACATGAAGAAAAGTCATTTTCCAAAACGTTTCTGTGCGTCTTGTGTAAAATTTCTTCTATGACAAACGATAACTGCCATAAATTCAAACAGAATCAAATAATATTTTGCAATGTGCCTGAGCTGTAGAAGACTTGAGGCCTACTGATTTTGATGAAGATCGGTTAATGGTAAGAGGTTGTTTACCTGCAAAGTTTTACGTTTTAACAAGAGTTAAGTACTTAAGTATGGTAAATAAAGTATCCTGAAAAGAAGGTCGTAATAATCCACTGTAGAAAGGGAAATGAATTACCTATAAATGAAAAGAGTAGTTGAAGAGGAAGGGGGTAATTTTCTATAAATGAAAATAATAGTTGAAGGGGGAGGGAATAATTTTTTTATATATGTACTAGGTTATTGGCAAAAAAAGAAGTAGTTTGTTGTTAAAATTCCTTCCCGGGCTGTTTCGCCGTAGTCCAATGTTTTCTGCAAAACCAGACGTTTCAGCAGTGCCATCGACTGCCATCATCAGTGATAATCGAGTGCATTAACGTGAGGTGGTATACGTTAGTGACCACAGTACTAACTGTGGTTACGGCAGAAGCAAGAAGTAGTTTCAATGGAAATATTTCATTTCGAAAATGATTTTAAATATAAATCTTAGAACATGGAAGTCATGTATGGTTCTGAATACCGATATTTTCCATCCTTATCATACATAATTTACTTTAATATCAACATTGAATATCCACAAAGTGCAAATGTTTTTGTGTGTTAATGTTAATATGAGGAAGTTGGAAAAATTTTAATTTTATATTTTACATCTTTAATTTTTTTAACTAATTCATAACTTCAATAATGAATTTTTTAATGTTAGGAATGTGTTCTTTTTGTGAATTAAAAGCAAGATAGTGAATTAAAATTTATTTAACAAGTAAGCTCCATGAGTTGCAGAAACTGCTGTTTTGAACAAGATACATTATTACTTAGTATGTTAGATAATTTTTCAATGATCATAAAAATTAGCAAATCTCCAGTTTTCACACAATAAACACTAAAATTTTTAGTTAAATTCATAACCATAATGCTGGCAAATATTAGTTCCCGCTTTTAACTTTATGTACATTTTCATAGACAACTATAGGAGTTATGGAATACTTTTTACAAATATATAACCGATAACAATACACCAGTTTTCATGCAAACATAGCTTACAAATTTTTGAAGCCAGTCCAATATTTGTTTACAGATATTAATTTTGTCAAATTGTTAAATATACCAAGTTCATGTTTTGCATACAGTTTCTTATAATTTGAAGGTTCACATAAACTTTTATAATTTATTATAAAAATAGCCAGTGCTCAAAGTTACTTGTAGATTTCCAATATAGAATGTACATATAATATGTTTTGCTCCTGATTCACTTATTATTTTGTTGTGACAGCCCTGATTAGTTTATACGATCATACGATGTTTAGTTTATGCTTTTCTTTGTGGCAATTGCACACTTTTCTTATAATTATGCAAAACAAAGAGAAATTAACAAATTTGCTGCTAATTTATCACAATGTGATTGCATTGGGAAGTAATCGTCAGTGTGTGAGAATTTGATTACACTAAGTAACTTTTTCAAGTAGAAGCACATTTATGTTTTTCTCAGAAAAAAAATTTCAGAACAGAGTAGTTGTTTTGCACAATTAAGATACACACTTTTCAAATAATTCGTTATATCAACAAGTTTGCCAGACTGTATGAAGTGTAGGATTTTAGATAAAATCCTATTTCAAATGGAATTCAAGCATGGAAACAGAAGGAAGTCATGTAAATCCATCTAGGTAAGATCACACTGATGAATAACTCAGAGGCATGTACAGAACTCCATCCTAAGCCCATACAGTATTTTAATAATATTGTAAAACAACCTCCACTTAAAATATTTCACCATTCCAATCCTTATTATTGATAAAAATAATCAGTATACCGTACTTATTTCAAGATGAAAGAAATTGAAGGTGATACAAATAAGAATTACTGAACATTTTGAGTTTGTAGTTGCTGTCTACTTCAAGGAATCTTCATTGTGTGGTTTTCCATCAGTGTAAAAGGTGACATTAGCAATGACTAGAGTTTAATTCTAAACTATTAAAAAACAGTACCAATAAATGATTGAAAACAAAAAGCATGTGTGTCTGGCAATAAACAATACCAACTCATCTTGAGGCAGCTATGCTATGCTGTACTTGGGGCTGAGCTGTGCTACCTAAAGTTGGACAGAACTTAAGGCCTGTTAGAGTCTCAAAGGATTTCTTCGTAGCAATGGAACTGCTCACATACGATCAGGTAGCAAGAATTCTCTACATAATCCCAGACAGTACAAGAATAGTAATAATTATTTTAAAACTGATAACATTTAATTATTTTAAATGATTTTAACATTAAAATCATTATTAAATATAAAAACTTGGATAATATGAAGTATATAATTTTCTCTTGTATTGACACTAAATTGAATAATGGTCATTGTAAAGAATGGCTACTTCATAGAATGTGAAATCCCCGCTCCTTCTAAGTTCCCAAATGTCACTATGGAAGTTATATTAAACAGACATTATAGATACAGTATTCTATTATTTATATATTCAACTTATTTCCATTGAATGTGGTAAATTGAACATGGAACATACATGTTGTATCATGAAAACTTCTAACAGCACAAAACATTTCAGCTTAAACATATAAGCACATACGGCTACATACATCAGTAGTCAGTTGAGAAGTAGAATTATCTGCATAGAGCAATTTAGTATTTACTTTTACTTCGATGTTCCATAAGGAAATGGAAGTATGGTGATGGTGGAAAAAATCGTGTTTGAGATAAGGGCTGATTCTCATTGTACTACACTCAAAACATGAAGAAAAGTCATTTTCCAAAACGTTTCTGTGCGTCTTGTGTAGAATTTCTTCTATGACAAACGATAAATGCCATAAATTCAAACAGAATCAAATAATATTTTGCAATGTGCCTAAGCTGTAGAAGACTTGAGGCCTACTGATTTTGATGAAGATCGGTTAATGGTAAGGGGTTGTTTACCTGCAAAGTTTTATGTTTTAACAAGAGTTAAGTACTTAAGTATGGTAAATAAAGTATCCTGAAAAGAAGGTCGTAATAATCCACTGTAGAAAGGGAAATGAATTACCTATAAATGAAAAGAGTAGTTGAAGAGGAAGGGGGTAATTTTCTATAAATGAAAATAATAGTTGAAGGGGGAGGGAATAATTTTTTTATATATGTACTAGGTTATCGGCAAAAAAAGAAGTAGTTTGTTGTTAAAATTCCTTCCCGGGCTGTTTGGCCGTAGTCCAATGTTTTCTGCAAAACCAGACGTTTCAGCAGTGCCATCGACTGCCATCATCAGTGATAATCGAGTGCATTAAAGTGAGGTGGTATACGTTAGTGACCACAGTACTAACTGTGGTTACGGCAGAAGCAAGAAGTAGTTTCAATGGAAATATTTCATTTCGAAAATGATTTTAAATATAAATCTTAGAACATGGAAGTCATGTATGGTTCTGAATACCGATATTTTCCATCCTTATCATACATAATTTACTTTAATATCAACATTGAATATCCACAAAGTGCAAATGTTTTTGTGTGTTAATGTTAATATGAGGAAGTTGGAAAAATTTTAATTTTATATTTTACATCTTTAATTTTTTTAACTAATTCATAACTTCAATAATGAATTTTTTAATGTTAGGAATGTGTTCTTTTTGTGAATTAAAAGCAAGATAGTGAATTAAAATTTATTTAACAAGTAAGCTCCATGAGTTGCAGAAACTGCTGTTTTGAACAAGATACATTATTACTTAGTATGTTAGATAATTTTTCAATGATCATAAAAATTAGCAAATCTCCAGTTTTCACACAATAAACACTAAAATTTTTAGTAAAATTCATAACCATAATGCTGGCAAATATTAGTTCCCGCTTTTAACTTTATGTACATTTTCATAGACAACTATAGGAGTTATGGAATACTTTTTACAAATATATAACCGATAACAATACACCAGTTTTCATGCAAACATAGCTTACAAATTTTTGAAGCCAGTCCAATATTTGTTTACAGATATTAATTTTGTCAAATTGTTAAATATACCAAGTTCATGTTTTGCATACAGTTTCTTATAATTTGAAGGTTCACATAAACTTTTATAATTTATTATAAAAATAGCCAGTGCTCAAAGTTACTTGTAGATTTCCAATATAGAATGTACATATAGTATGTTTTGCTCCTGATTCATTTATTAGTTTGTTGTGACAGCCCTGATTAGTTTTACCGATCATACGATGTTTAGTTTATGCTTTTCTTTGTGGCAATTGCACACTTTTCTTATAATTATGCAAAACAAAGAGAAATTAACAAATTTGCTACTAATTTATCACAATGTGATTGCATTGGGAAGTAATCGTCAGTGTGTGAGAATTTGATTACACTAAGTAACTTTTTCAAGTAGAAGCACATTTATGTTTTTCTCAGAAAAAAAATTTCAGAACAGAGTAGTTGTTTTGCAAAATTAAGATACACACTTTTCAAATAATTCGTTATATCAACAAGTTTGCCAGACTGTATGAAGTGTAGGATTTTAGATAAAATCCTATTTCAAATGGAATTCAAGCATGGAAACAGAAGGAAGTCATGTAAATCCAACTAGGTAAGATCACACTGATGAATAACTCAGAGGCATGTACAGAACTCCATCCTAAGCCCATACAGTATTTTAATAATATTGTAAAACAACCTCCACTTAAAATATTTCACCATTCCAATCCTTATTATTGATAAAAATAATCAGTATACCGTACTTATTTCAAGATGAAAGAAATTGAAGGTGATACAAATAAGAATTACTGAACATTTTGAGTTTGTAGTTGCTGTCTACTTCAAGGAATCTTCATTGTGTGGTTTTCCATCAGTGTAAAAGGTGACATTAGCAATGACTAGAGTTTAATTCTAAACTATTAAAAAACAGTACCAATAAATGATTGAAAACAAAAAGCATGTGTGTCTGGCAATAAACAATACCAACTCATCTTGAGGCAGCTATGCTATGCTGTACTTGGGGCTGAGCTGTGCTACCTAAAGTTGGACAGAACTTAAGGCCTGTTAGAGTCTCAAAGGATTTCTTCGTAGCAATGGAACTGCTCACATACGATCAGGTAGCAAGAATTCTCTACATAATCCCAGACAGTACAAGAATAGTAATAATTATTTTAAAACTGATAACATTTAATTATTTTAAATGATTTTAACATTAAAATCATTATTAAATATAAAAACTTGGATAATATGAAGTATATAATTTTCTCTTGTATTGACACTAAATTGAATAATGGTCATTGTAAAGAATGGCTACTTCATAGAATGTGAAATCCCCGCTCCTTCTAAGTTCCCAAATGTCACTATGGAAGTTATATTAAACAGACATTATAGATACAGTATTCTATTATTTATATATTCAACTTATTTCCATTGAATGTGGTAAATTGAACATGGAACATACATGTTGTATCATGAAAACTTCTAACAGCACAAAACATTTCAGCTTAAACATATAAGCACATACGGCTACATACATCAGTAGTCAGTTGAGAAGTAGAATTATCTGCATAGAACAATTTAGTATTTACTTTTACTTCGATGTTCCATAAGGAAATGGAAGTATGGTGATGGTGGAAAAAATCGTGTTTGAGATAAGGGCTGATTCTCATTGTACTACACTCAAAACATGAAGAAAAGTCATTTTCCAAAACGTTTCTGTGCGTCTTGTGTAGAATTTCTTCTATGACAAACGATAACTGCCATAAATTCAAACAGAATCAAATAATATTTTGCAATGTGCCTGAGCTGTAGAAGACTTGAGGCCTACTGATTTTGATGAAGATCGGTTAATGGTAAGGGGTTGTTTACCTGCAAAGTTTTATGTTTTAACAAGAGTTAAGTACTTAAGTATGGTAAATAAAGTATCCTGAAAAGAAGGTCGTAATAATCCACTGTAGAAAGGGAAATGAATTACCTATAAATGAAAAGAGTAGTTGAAGAGGAAGGGGGTAATTTTCTATAAATGAAAATAATAGTTGAAGGGGGAGGGAATAATTTTTTTATATATGTACTAGGTTATCGGCAAAAAAAGAAGTATTTTGTTGTTAAAATTCCTTCCCGGGCTGTTTGGCCGTAGTCCAATGTTTTCTGCAAAACCAGACGTTTCAGCAGTGCCATCGACTGCCATCATCAGTGATAATCCAGTGCATTAACGTGAGGTGGTATACGTTAGTGACCACAGTACTAACTGTGGTTACGGCAGAAGCAAGAAGTAGTTTCAATGGAAATATTTCATTTCGAAAATGATTTTAAATATAAATCTTAGAACATGGAAGTCATGTATGGTTCTGAATACCGATATTTTCCATCCTTATCATACATAATTTTCTTTAATATCAACATTGAATATTCACAAAGTGCAAATGTTTTTGTGTGTTAATGTTAATATGAGGAAGTTGGAAAAATTTTAATTTTATATTTTACATCTTTAATTTTTAAACTAATTCATAACTTCAATAATGAATTTTTTAATGCTAGGAATGTGTTCTTTTTGTGAATTAAAAGCAAGATAGTGAATTAAAATTTATTTAACAAGTAAGCTCCATGAGTTGCAGAAACTGCTGTTTTGAACAAGATACATTATTACTTAGTATGTTAGATAATTTTTCAATGATCATAAAAATTAGCAAATCTCCAGTTTTCACACAATAAACACTAAAATTTTTAGTTAAATTCATAACCATAATGCTGGCAAATATTAGTTCCCGCTTTTAACTTTATGTACATTTTCATAGACAACTATAGGAGTTATGGAATACTTTTTACAAATATATAACCGATAACAATACACCAGTTTTCATGCAAACATAGCTTACAAATTTTTGAAGCCAGTCCAATATTTGTTTACAGATATTAATTTTGTCAAATTGTTAAATATACCAAGTTCATGTTTTGCATACAGTTTCTTATAATTTGAAGGTTCACATAAACTTTTATAATTTATTATAAAAATAGCCAGTGCTCAAAGTTACTTGTAGATTTCCAATATAGAATGTACATATAGTATGTTTTGCTCCTGATTCACTTATTAGTTTGTTGTGACAGCCCTGATTAGTTTATACGATCATACGATGTTTAGTTTATGCATTTCTTTGTGGCAATTGCACACTTTTCTTATAATTATGCAAAACAAAGAGAAATTAACAAATTTGCTGCTAATTTATCACAATGTGATTGCATTGGGAAGTAATCGTCAGTGTGTGAGAATTTGATTACACTAAGTAACTTTTTCAAGTAGAAGCACATTTATGTTTTTCTCAGAAAAAAAATTTCAGAACAGAGTAGTTGTTTTGCAAAATTAAGATACACACTTTTCAAATAATTCATTATATCAACAAGTTTGCCAGACTGTATGAAGTGTAGGATTTTAGATAAAATCCTATTTCAAATGGAATTCAAGCATGGAAACAGAAGGAAGTCATGTAAATCCAACTAGGTAAGATCACACTGATGAATAACTCAGAGGCATGTACAGAACTCCATCCTAAGCCCATACAGTATTTTAATAATATTGTAAAACAACCTCCACTTAAAATATTTCACCATTCCAATCCTTATTATTGATAAAAATAATCAGTATACCGTACTTATTTCAAGATGAAAGAAATTGAAGGTGATACAAATAAGAATTACTGAACATTTTGAGTTTGTAGTTGCTGTCTACTTCAAGGAATCTTCATTGTGTGGTTTTCCATCAGTGTAAAAGGTGACATTAGCAATGACTAGAGTTTAATTCTAAACTATTAAAAAACAGTACCAATAAATGATTGAAAACAAAAAGCATGTGTGTCTGGCAATAAACAATACCAACTCATCTTGAGGCAGCTATGCTATGCTGTACTTGGGGCTGAGCTGTGCTACCTAAAGTTGGACAGAACTTAAGGCCTGTTAGAGTCTCAAAGGATTTCTTCGTAGCAATGGAACTGCTCACATACGATCAGGTAGCAAGAATTCTCTACATAATCCCAGGCAGTACAAGAATAGTAATAATTATTTTAAAACTGATAACATTTAATTATTTTAAATGATTTTAACATTAAAATCATTATTAAATATAAAAACTTGGATAATATGAAGTATATAATTTTCTCTTGTATAGACACTAAATTGAATAATGGTCATTGTAAAGAATGGCTACTTCATAGAATGTGAAATCCCCGCTCCTTCTAAGTTCCCAAATGTCACTATGGAAGTTATATTAAACAGACATTATAGATACAGTATTCTATTATTTATATATTCAACTTATTTCCATTGAATGTGGTAAATTGAACATGGAACATACATGTTGTATCATGAAAACTTCTAACAGCACAAAACATTTCAGCTTAAACATATAAGCACATACGGCTACATACATCAGTAGTCAGTTGAGAAGTAGAATTATCTGCATAGAACAATTTAGTATTTACTTTTACTTCGATGTTCCATAAGGAAATGGAAGTATGGTGATGGTGGAAAAAATCGTGTTTGAGATAAGGGCTGATTCTCATTGTACTACACTCAAAACATGAAGAAAAGTCATTTTCCAAAACGTTTCTGTGCGTCTTGTGTAAAATTTCTTCTATGACAAACGATAACTGCCATAAATTCAAACAGAATCAAATAATATTTTGCAATGTGCCTGAGCTGTAGAAGACTTGAGGCCTACTGATTTTGATGAAGATCGGTTAATGGTAAGAGGTTGTTTACCTGCAAAGTTTTACGTTTTAACAAGAGTTAAGTACTTAAGTATGGTAAATAAAGTATCCTGAAAAGAAGGTCGTAATAATCCACTGTAGAAAGGGAAATGAATTACCTATAAATGAAAAGAGTAGTTGAAGAGGAAGGGGGTAATTTTCTATAAATGAAAATAATAGTTGAAGGGGGAGGGAATAATTTTTTTATATATGTACTAGGTTATTGGCAAAAAAAGAAGTAGTTTGTTGTTAAAATTCCTTCCCGGGCTGTTTCGCCGTAGTCCAATGTTTTCTGCAAAACCAGACGTTTCAGCAGTGCCATCGACTGCCATCATCAGTGATAATCGAGTGCATTAACGTGAGGTGGTATACGTTAGTGACCACAGTACTAACTGTGGTTACGGCAGAAGCAAGAAGTAGTTTCAATGGAAATATTTCATTTCGAAAATGATTTTAAATATAAATCTTAGAACATGGAAGTCATGTATGGTTCTGAATACCGATATTTTCCATCCTTATCATACATAATTTACTTTAATATCAACATTGAATATCCACAAAGTGCAAATGTTTTTGTGTGTTAATGTTAATATGAGGAAGTTGGAAAAATTTTAATTTTATATTTTACATCTTTAATTTTTTTAACTAATTCATAACTTCAATAATGAATTTTTTAATGTTAGGAATGTGTTCTTTTTGTGAATTAAAAGCAAGATAGTGAATTAAAATTTATTTAACAAGTAAGCTCCATGAGTTGCAGAAACTGCTGTTTTGAACAAGATACATTATTACTTAGTATGTTAGATAATTTTTCAATGATCATAAAAATTAGCAAATCTCCAGTTTTCACACAATAAACACTAAAATTTTTAGTTAAATTCATAACCATAATGCTGGCAAATATTAGTTCCCGCTTTTAACTTTATGTACATTTTCATAGACAACTATAGGAGTTATGGAATACTTTTTACAAATATATAACCGATAACAATACACCAGTTTTCATGCAAACATAGCTTACAAATTTTTGAAGCCAGTCCAATATTTGTTTACAGATATTAATTTTGTCAAATTGTTAAATATACCAAGTTCATGTTTTGCATACAGTTTCTTATAATTTGAAGGTTCACATAAACTTTTATAATTTATTATAAAAATAGCCAGTGCTCAAAGTTACTTGTAGATTTCCAATATAGAATGTACATATAATATGTTTTGCTCCTGATTCACTTATTATTTTGTTGTGACAGCCCTGATTAGTTTATACGATCATACGATGTTTAGTTTATGCTTTTCTTTGTGGCAATTGCACACTTTTCTTATAATTATGCAAAACAAAGAGAAATTAACAAATTTGCTGCTAATTTATCACAATGTGATTGCATTGGGAAGTAATCGTCAGTGTGTGAGAATTTGATTACACTAAGTAACTTTTTCAAGTAGAAGCACATTTATGTTTTTCTCAGAAAAAAAATTTCAGAACAGAGTAGTTGTTTTGCACAATTAAGATACACACTTTTCAAATAATTCGTTATATCAACAAGTTTGCCAGACTGTATGAAGTGTAGGATTTTAGATAAAATCCTATTTCAAATGGAATTCAAGCATGGAAACAGAAGGAAGTCATGTAAATCCATCTAGGTAAGATCACACTGATGAATAACTCAGAGGCATGTACAGAACTCCATCCTAAGCCCATACAGTATTTTAATAATATTGTAAAACAACCTCCACTTAAAATATTTCACCATTCCAATCCTTATTATTGATAAAAATAATCAGTATACCGTACTTATTTCAAGATGAAAGAAATTGAAGGTGATACAAATAAGAATTACTGAACATTTTGAGTTTGTAGTTGCTGTCTACTTCAAGGAATCTTCATTGTGTGGTTTTCCATCAGTGTAAAAGGTGACATTAGCAATGACTAGAGTTTAATTCTAAACTATTAAAAAACAGTACCAATAAATGATTGAAAACAAAAAGCATGTGTGTCTGGCAATAAACAATACCAACTCATCTTGAGGCAGCTATGCTATGCTGTACTTGGGGCTGAGCTGTGCTACCTAAAGTTGGACAGAACTTAAGGCCTGTTAGAGTCTCAAAGGATTTCTTCGTAGCAATGGAACTGCTCACATACGATCAGGTAGCAAGAATTCTCTACATAATCCCAGACAGTACAAGAATAGTAATAATTATTTTAAAACTGATAACATTTAATTATTTTAAATGATTTTAACATTAAAATCATTATTAAATATAAAAACTTGGATAATATGAAGTATATAATTTTCTCTTGTATTGACACTAAATTGAATAATGGTCATTGTAAAGAATGGCTACTTCATAGAATGTGAAATCCCCGCTCCTTCTAAGTTCCCAAATGTCACTATGGAAGTTATATTAAACAGACATTATAGATACAGTATTCTATTATTTATATATTCAACTTATTTCCATTGAATGTGGTAAATTGAACATGGAACATACATGTTGTATCATGAAAACTTCTAACAGCACAAAACATTTCAGCTTAAACATATAAGCACATACGGCTACATACATCAGTAGTCAGTTGAGAAGTAGAATTATCTGCATAGAGCAATTTAGTATTTACTTTTACTTCGATGTTCCATAAGGAAATGGAAGTATGGTGATGGTGGAAAAAATCGTGTTTGAGATAAGGGCTGATTCTCATTGTACTACACTCAAAACATGAAGAAAAGTCATTTTCCAAAACGTTTCTGTGCGTCTTGTGTAGAATTTCTTCTATGACAAACGATAAATGCCATAAATTCAAACAGAATCAAATAATATTTTGCAATGTGCCTAAGCTGTAGAAGACTTGAGGCCTACTGATTTTGATGAAGATCGGTTAATGGTAAGGGGTTGTTTACCTGCAAAGTTTTATGTTTTAACAAGAGTTAAGTACTTAAGTATGGTAAATAAAGTATCCTGAAAAGAAGGTCGTAATAATCCACTGTAGAAAGGGAAATGAATTACCTATAAATGAAAAGAGTAGTTGAAGAGGAAGGGGGTAATTTTCTATAAATGAAAATAATAGTTGAAGGGGGAGGGAATAATTTTTTTATATATGTACTAGGTTATCGGCAAAAAAAGAAGTAGTTTGTTGTTAAAATTCCTTCCCGGGCTGTTTGGCCGTAGTCCAATGTTTTCTGCAAAACCAGACGTTTCAGCAGTGCCATCGACTGCCATCATCAGTGATAATCGAGTGCATTAAAGTGAGGTGGTATACGTTAGTGACCACAGTACTAACTGTGGTTACGGCAGAAGCAAGAAGTAGTTTCAATGGAAATATTTCATTTCGAAAATGATTTTAAATATAAATCTTAGAACATGGAAGTCATGTATGGTTCTGAATACCGATATTTTCCATCCTTATCATACATAATTTACTTTAATATCAACATTGAATATCCACAAAGTGCAAATGTTTTTGTGTGTTAATGTTAATATGAGGAAGTTGGAAAAATTTTAATTTTATATTTTACATCTTTAATTTTTTTAACTAATTCATAACTTCAATAATGAATTTTTTAATGTTAGGAATGTGTTCTTTTTGTGAATTAAAAGCAAGATAGTGAATTAAAATTTATTTAACAAGTAAGCTCCATGAGTTGCAGAAACTGCTGTTTTGAACAAGATACATTATTACTTAGTATGTTAGATAATTTTTCAATGATCATAAAAATTAGCAAATCTCCAGTTTTCACACAATAAACACTAAAATTTTTAGTAAAATTCATAACCATAATGCTGGCAAATATTAGTTCCCGCTTTTAACTTTATGTACATTTTCATAGACAACTATAGGAGTTATGGAATACTTTTTACAAATATATAACCGATAACAATACACCAGTTTTCATGCAAACATAGCTTACAAATTTTTGAAGCCAGTCCAATATTTGTTTACAGATATTAATTTTGTCAAATTGTTAAATATACCAAGTTCATGTTTTGCATACAGTTTCTTATAATTTGAAGGTTCACATAAACTTTTATAATTTATTATAAAAATAGCCAGTGCTCAAAGTTACTTGTAGATTTCCAATATAGAATGTACATATAGTATGTTTTGCTCCTGATTCATTTATTAGTTTGTTGTGACAGCCCTGATTAGTTTTACCGATCATACGATGTTTAGTTTATGCTTTTCTTTGTGGCAATTGCACACTTTTCTTATAATTATGCAAAACAAAGAGAAATTAACAAATTTGCTACTAATTTATCACAATGTGATTGCATTGGGAAGTAATCGTCAGTGTGTGAGAATTTGATTACACTAAGTAACTTTTTCAAGTAGAAGCACATTTATGTTTTTCTCAGAAAAAAAATTTCAGAACAGAGTAGTTGTTTTGCAAAATTAAGATACACACTTTTCAAATAATTCGTTATATCAACAAGTTTGCCAGACTGTATGAAGTGTAGGATTTTAGATAAAATCCTATTTCAAATGGAATTCAAGCATGGAAACAGAAGGAAGTCATGTAAATCCAACTAGGTAAGATCACACTGATGAATAACTCAGAGGCATGTACAGAACTCCATCCTAAGCCCATACAGTATTTTAATAATATTGTAAAACAACCTCCACTTAAAATATTTCACCATTCCAATCCTTATTATTGATAAAAATAATCAGTATACCGTACTTATTTCAAGATGAAAGAAATTGAAGGTGATACAAATAAGAATTACTGAACATTTTGAGTTTGTAGTTGCTGTCTACTTCAAGGAATCTTCATTGTGTGGTTTTCCATCAGTGTAAAAGGTGACATTAGCAATGACTAGAGTTTAATTCTAAACTATTAAAAAACAGTACCAATAAATGATTGAAAACAAAAAGCATGTGTGTCTGGCAATAAACAATACCAACTCATCTTGAGGCAGCTATGCTATGCTGTACTTGGGGCTGAGCTGTGCTACCTAAAGTTGGACAGAACTTAAGGCCTGTTAGAGTCTCAAAGGATTTCTTCGTAGCAATGGAACTGCTCACATACGATCAGGTAGCAAGAATTCTCTACATAATCCCAGACAGTACAAGAATAGTAATAATTATTTTAAAACTGATAACATTTAATTATTTTAAATGATTTTAACATTAAAATCATTATTAAATATAAAAACTTGGATAATATGAAGTATATAATTTTCTCTTGTATTGACACTAAATTGAATAATGGTCATTGTAAAGAATGGCTACTTCATAGAATGTGAAATCCCCGCTCCTTCTAAGTTCCCAAATGTCACTATGGAAGTTATATTAAACAGACATTATAGATACAGTATTCTATTATTTATATATTCAACTTATTTCCATTGAATGTGGTAAATTGAACATGGAACATACATGTTGTATCATGAAAACTTCTAACAGCACAAAACATTTCAGCTTAAACATATAAGCACATACGGCTACATACATCAGTAGTCAGTTGAGAAGTAGAATTATCTGCATAGAACAATTTAGTATTTACTTTTACTTCGATGTTCCATAAGGAAATGGAAGTATGGTGATGGTGGAAAAAATCGTGTTTGAGATAAGGGCTGATTCTCATTGTACTACACTCAAAACATGAAGAAAAGTCATTTTCCAAAACGTTTCTGTGCGTCTTGTGTAGAATTTCTTCTATGACAAACGATAACTGCCATAAATTCAAACAGAATCAAATAATATTTTGCAATGTGCCTGAGCTGTAGAAGACTTGAGGCCTACTGATTTTGATGAAGATCGGTTAATGGTAAGGGGTTGTTTACCTGCAAAGTTTTATGTTTTAACAAGAGTTAAGTACTTAAGTATGGTAAATAAAGTATCCTGAAAAGAAGGTCGTAATAATCCACTGTAGAAAGGGAAATGAATTACCTATAAATGAAAAGAGTAGTTGAAGAGGAAGGGGGTAATTTTCTATAAATGAAAATAATAGTTGAAGGGGGAGGGAATAATTTTTTTATATATGTACTAGGTTATCGGCAAAAAAAGAAGTATTTTGTTGTTAAAATTCCTTCCCGGGCTGTTTGGCCGTAGTCCAATGTTTTCTGCAAAACCAGACGTTTCAGCAGTGCCATCGACTGCCATCATCAGTGATAATCGAGTGCATTAAAGTGAGGTGGTATACGTTAGTGACCACAGTACTAACTGTGGTTACGGCAGAAGCAAGAAGTAGTTTCAATGGAAATATTTCATTTCGAAAATGATTTTAAATATAAATCTTAGAACATGGAAGTCATGTATGGTTCTGAATACCGATATTTTCCATCCTTATCATACATAATTTACTTTAATATCAACATTGAATATCCACAAAGTGCAAATGTTTTTGTGTGTTAATGTTAATATGAGGAAGTTGGAAAAATTTTAATTTTATATTTTACATCTTTAATTTTTTTAACTAATTCATAACTTCAATAATGAATTTTTTAATGTTAGGAATGTTTCTTTTTGTGAATTAAAAGCAAGATAGTGAATTAAAATTTATTTAACAAGTAAGCTCCATGAGTTGCAGAAACTGCTGTTTTGAACAAGATACATTATTACTTAGTATGTTAGATAATTTTTCAATGATCATAAAAATTAGCAAATCTCCAGTTTTCACACAATAAACACTAAAATTTTTAGTAAAATTCATAACCATAATGCTGGCAAATATTAGTTCCCGCTTTTAACTTTATGTACATTTTCATAGACAACTATAGGAGTTATGGAATACTTTTTACAAATATATAACCGATAACAATACACCAGTTTTCATGCAAACATAGCTTACAAATTTTTGAAGCCAGTCCAGTATTTGTTTACAGATATTAATTTTGTAAAATTGTTAAATATACCAAGTTCATGTTTTGCATACAGTTTCTTATAATTTGAAGGTTCACATAAACTTTTATAATTTATTATAAAAATAGCCAGTGCTCAAAGTTACTTGTAGATTTCCAATATAGAATGTACATATAGTATGTTTTGCTCCTGATTCACTTATTAGTTTGTTGTGACAGCCCTGATTAGTTTATACGATCATACGATGTTTAGTTTATGCTTTTCTTTGTGGCAATTGCACACTTTTCTTATAATTATGCAAAACAAAGAGAAATTAACAAATTTGCTACTAATTTATCACAATGTGATTGCATTGGGAAGTAATCGTCAGTGTGTGAGAATTTGATTACACTAAGTAACTTTTTCAAGTAGAAGCACATTTATGTTTTTCTCAGAAAAAAAATTTCAGAACAGAGTAGTTGTTTTGCAAAATTAAGATACACACTTTTCAAATAATTCGTTATATCAACAAGTTTGCCAGACTGTATGAAGTGTAGGATTTTAGATAAAATCCTATTTCAAATGGAATTCAAGCATGGAAACAGAAGGAAGTCATGTAAATCCAACTAGGTAAGATCACACTGATGAATAACTCAGAGGCATGTACAGAACTCCATCCTAAGCCCATACAGTATTTTAATAATATTGTAAAACAACCTCCACTTAAAATATTTCACCATTCCAATCCTTATTATTGATAAAAATAATCAGTATACCGTACTTATTTCAAGATGAAAGAAATTGAAGGTGATACAAATAAGAATTACTGAACATTTTGAGTTTGTAGTTGCTGTCTACTTCAAGGAATCTTCATTGTGTGGTTTTCCATCAGTGTAAAAGGTGACATTAGCAATGACTAGAGTTTAATTCTAAACTATTAAAAAACAGTACCAATAAATGATTGAAAACAAAAAGCATGTGTGTCTGGCAATAAACAATACCAACTCATCTTGAGGCAGCTATGCTATGCTGTACTTGGGGCTGAGCTGTGCTACCTAAAGTTGGACAGAACTTAAGGCCTGTTAGAGTCTCAAAGGATTTCTTCGTAGCAATGGAACTGCTCACATACGATCAGGTAGCAAGAATTCTCTACATAATCCCAGACAGTACAAGAATAGTAATAATTATTTTAAAACTGATAACATTTAATTATTTTAAATGATTTTAACATTAAAATCATTATTAAATATAAAAACTTGGATAATATGAAGTATATAATTTTCTCTTGTATTGACACTAAATTGAATAATGGTCATTGTAAAGAATGGCTACTTCATAGAATGTGAAATCCCCGCTCCTTCTAAGTTCCCAAATGTCACTATGGAAGTTATATTAAACAGACATTATAGATACAGTATTCTATTATTTATATATTCAACTTATTTCCATTGAATGTGGTAAATTGAACATGGAACATACATGTTGTATCATGAAAACTTCTAACAGCACAAAACATTTCAGCTTAAACATATAAGCACATACGGCTACATACATCAGTAGTCAGTTGAGAAGTAGAATTATCTGCATAGAACAATTTAGTATTTACTTTTACTTCGATGTTCCATAAGGAAATGGAAGTATGGTGATGGTGGAAAAAATCGTGTTTGAGATAAGGGCTGATTCTCATTGTACTACACTCAAAACATGAAGAAAAGTCATTTTCCAAAACGTTTCTGTGCGTCTTGTGTAGAATTTCTTCTATGACAAACGATAACTGCCATAAATTCAAACAGAATCAAATAATATTTTGCAATGTGCCTGAGCTGTAGAAGACTTGAGGCCTACTGATTTTGATGAAGATCGGTTAATGGTAAGGGGTTGTTTACCTGCAAAGTTTTATGTTTTAACAAGAGTTAAGTACTTAAGTATGGTAAATAAAGTATCCTGAAAAGAAGGTCGTAATAATCCACTGTAGAAAGGGAAATGAATTACCTATAAATGAAAAGAGTAGTTGAAGAGGAAGGGGGTAATTTTCTATAAATGAAAATAATAGTTGAAGGGGGAGGGAATAATTTTTTTATATATGTACTAGGTTATCGGCAAAAAAAGAAGTAGTTTGTTGTTAAAATTCCTTCCCGGGCTGTTTGGCCGTAGTCCAATGTTTTCTGCAAAACCAGACGTTTCAGCAGTGCCATCGACTGCCATCATCAGTGATAATCGAGTGCATTAACGTGAGGTGGTATACGTTAGTGACCACAGTACTAACTGTGGTTACGGCAGAAGCAAGAAGTAGTTTCAATGGAAATATTTCATTTCGAAAATGATTTTAAATATAAATCTTAGAACATGGAAGTCATGTATGGTTCTGAATACCGATATTTTCCATCCTTATCATACATAATTTACTTTAATATCAACATTGAATATCCACAAAGTGCAAATGTTTTTGTGTGTTAATGTTAATATGAGGAAGTTTGGAAAAATTTTAATTTTATATTTTACATCTTTAATTTTTTTAACTAATTCATAACTTCAATAATGAATTTTTTAATGTTGGGAATGTTTCTTTTTGTGAATTAAAAGCAAGATAGTGAATTAAAATTTATTTAACAAGTAAGCTCCATGAGTTGCAGAAACTGCTGTTTTGAACAAGATACATTATTACTTAGTATGTTAGATAATTTTTCAATGATCATAAAAATTAGCAAATCTCCAGTTTTCACACAATAAACACTAAAATTTTTAGTTAAATTCATAACCATAATGCTGGCAAATATTAGTTCCCGCTTTTAACTTTATGTACATTTTCATAGACAACTATAGGAGTTATGGAATACTTTTTACAAATATATAACCGATAACAATACACCAGTTTTCATGCAAACATAGCTTACAAATTTTTGAAGCCAGTCCAATATTTGTTTACAGATATTAATTTTGTCAAATTGTTAAATATACCAAGTTCATGTTTTGCATACAGTTTCTTATAATTTGAAGGTTCACATAAACTTTTATAATTTATTATAAAAATAGCCAGTGCTCAAAGTTACTTGTAGATTTCCAATATAGAATGTACATATAGTATGTTTTGCTCCTGATTCACTTATTAGTTTGTTGTGACAGCCCTGATTAGTTTATACGATCATACGATGTTTAGTTTATGCTTTTCTTTGTGGCAATTGCACACTTTTCTTATAATTATGCAAAACAAAGAGAAATTAACAAATTTGCTGCTAATTTATCACAATGTGATTGCATTGGGAAGTAATCGTCAGTGTGTGAGAATTTGATTACACTAAGTAACTTTTTCAAGTAGAAGCACATTTATGTTTTTCTCAGAAAAAAAATTTCAGAACAGAGTAGTTGTTTTGCAAAATTAAGATACACACTTTTCAAATAATTCGTTATATCAACAAGTTTGCCAGACTGTATGAAGTGTAGGATTTTAGATAAAATCCTATTTCAAATGGAATTCAAGCATGGAAACAGAAGGAAGTCATGTAAATCCAACTAAGTAAGATCACACTGATGAATAACTCAGAGGCATGTACAGAACTCCATCCTAAGCCCATACAGTATTTTAATAATATTGTAAAACAACCTCCACTTAAAATATTTCACCATTCCAATCCTTATTATTGATAAAAATAATCAGTATACCGTACTTATTTCAAGATGAAAGAAATTGAAGGTGATACAAATAAGAATTACTGAACATTTTGAGTTTGTAGTTGCTGTCTACTTCAAGGAATCTTCATTGTGTGGTTTTCCATCAGTGTAAAAGGTGACATTAGCAATGACTAGAGTTTAATTCTAAACTATTAAAAAACAGTACCAATAAATGATTGAAAACAAAAAGCATGTGTGTCTGGCAATAAACAATACCAACTCATCTTGAGGCAGCTATGCTATGCTGTACTTGGGGCTGAGCTGTGCTACCTAAAGTTGGACAGAACTTAAGGCCTGTTAGAGTCTCAAAGGATTTCTTCGTAGCAATGGAACTGCTCACATACGATCAGGTAGCAAGAATTCTCTACATAATCCCAGACAGTACAAGAATAGTAATAATTATTTTAAAACTGATAACATTTAATTATTTTAAATGATTTTAACATTAAAATCATTATTAAATATAAAAACTTGGATAATATGAAGTATATAATTTTCTCTTGTATTGACACTAAATTGAATAATGGTCATTGTAAAGAATGGCTACTTCATAGAATGTGAAATCCCCGCTCCTTCTAAGTTCCCAAATGTCACTATGGAAGTTATATTAAACAGACATTATAGATACAGTATTCTATTATTTATATATTCAACTTATTTCCATTGAATGTGGTAAATTGAACATGGAACATACATGTTGTATCATGAAAACTTCTAACAGCACAAAACATTTCAGCTTAAACATATAAGCACATACGGCTACATACATCAGTAGTCAGTTGAGAAGTAGAATTATCTGCATAGAGCAATTTAGTATTTACTTTTACTTCGATGTTCCATAAGGAAATGGAAGTATGGTGATGGTGGAAAAAATCGTGTTTGAGATAAGGGCTGATTCTCATTGTACTACACTCAAAACATGAAGAAAAGTCATTTTCCAAAACGTTTCTGTGCGTCTTGTGTACAATTTCTTCTATGACAAACGATAAATGCCATAAATTCAAACAGAATCAAATAATATTTTGCAATGGGCCTGAGCTGTAGAAGACTTGAGGCCTACTGATTTTGATGAAGATCGGTTAATGGTAAGGGGTTGTTTACCTGCAAAGTTTTATGTTTTAACAAGAGTTAAGTACTTAAGTATGGTAAATAAAGTATCCTGAAAAGAAGGTCGTAATAATCCACTGTAGAAAGGGAAATGAATTACCTATAAATGAAAAGAGTAGTTGAAGAGGAAGGGGGTAATTTTCTATAAATGAAAATAATAGTTGAAGGGGGAGGGAATAATTTTTTTATATATGTACTAGGTTATCGGCAAAAAAAGAAGTATTTTGTTGTTAAAATTCCTTCCCGGGCTGTTTGGCCATAGTCCAATGTTTTCTGCAAAACCAGACGTTTCAGCAGTGCCATCGACTGCCATCATCAGTGATAATCGAGTGCATTAACGTGAGGTGGTATACGTTAGTGACCACAGTACTAACTGTGGTTACGGCAGAAGCAAGAAGTAGTTTCAATGGAAATATTTCATTTCGAAAATGATTTTAAATATAAATCTTAGAACATGGAAGTCATGTATGGTTCTGAATACCGATATTTTCCATCCTTATCATACATAATTTACTTTAATATCAACATTGAATATCCACAAAGTGCAAATGTTTTTGTGTGTTAATGTTAATATGAGGAAGTTGGAAAAATTTTAATTTTATATTTTACATCTTTAATTTTTTTAACTAATTCATAACTTCAATAATGAATTTTTTAATGTTAGGAATGTGTTCTTTTTGTGAATTAAAAGCAAGATAGTGAATTAAAATTTATTTAACAAGTAAGCTCCATGAGTTGCAGAAACTGCTGTTTTGAACAAGATACATTATTACTTAGTATGTTAGATAATTTTTCAATGATCATAAAAATTAGCAAATCTCCAGTTTTCACACAATAAACACTAAAATTTTTAGTTAAATTCATAACCATAATGCTGGCAAATATTAGTTCCCGCTTTTAACTTTATGTACATTTTCATAGACAACTATAGGAGTTATGGAATACTTTTTACAAATATATAACCGATAACAATACACCAGTTTTCATGCAAACATAGCTTACAAATTTTTGAAGCCAGTCCAATATTTGTTTACAGATATTAATTTTGTCAAATTGTTAAATATACCAAGTTCATGTTTTGCATACAGTTTCTTATAATTTGAAGGTTCACATAAACTTTTATAATTTATTATAAAAATAGCCAGTGCTCAAAGTTACTTGTAGATTTCCAATATAGAATGTACATATAGTATGTTTTGCTCCTGATTCACTTATTAGTTTGTTGTGACAGCCCTGATTAGTTTATACGATCATATGATGTTTAGTTTATGCTTTTCTTTGTGGCAATTGCACACTTTTCTTATAATTATGCAAAACAAAGAGAAATTAACAAATTTGCTACTAATTTATCACAATGTGATTGCATTGGGAAGTAATCGTCAGTGTGTGAGAATTTGATTACACTAAGTAACTTTTTCAAGTAGAAGCACATTTATGTTTTTCTCAGAAAAAAAATTTCAGAACAGAGTAGTTGTTTTGCAAAATTAAGATACACACTTTTCAAGTAATTCGTTATATCAACAAGTTTGCCAGACTGTATGAAGTGTAGGATTTTAGATAAAATCCTATTTCAAATGGAATTCAAGCATGGAAACAGAAGGAAGTCATGTAAATCCAACTAGGTAAGATCACACTGATGAATAACTCAGAGGCATGTACAGAACTCCATCCTAAGCCCATACAGTATTTTAATAATATTGTAAAACAACCTCCACTTAAAATATTTCACCATTCCAATCCTTATTATTGATAAAAATAATCAGTATACCGTACTTATTTCAAGATGAAAGAAATTGAAGGTGATACAAATAAGAATTACTGAACATTTTGAGTTTGTAGTTGCTGTCTACTTCAAGGAATCTTCATTGTGTGGTTTTCCATCAGTGTAAAAGGTGACATTAGCAATGACTAGAGTTTAATTCTAAACTATTAAAAAACAGTACCAATAAATGATTGAAAACAAAAAGCATGTGTGTCTGGCAATAAACAATACCAACTCATCTTGAGGCAGCTATGCTATGCTGTACTTGGGGCTGAGCTGTGCTACCTAAAGTTGGACAGAACTTAAGGCCTGTTAGAGTCTCAAAGGATTTCTTCGTAGCAATGGAACTGCTCACATACGATCAGGTAGCAAGAATTCTCTACATAATCCCAGACAGTACAAGAATAGTAATAATTATTTTAAAACTGATAACATTTAATTATTTTAAATGATTTTAACATTAAAATCATTATTAAATATAAAAACTTGGATAATATGAAGTATATAATTTTCTCTTGTATTGACACTAAATTGAATAATGGTCATTGTAAAGAATGGCTACTTCATAGAATGTGAAATCCCCGCTCCTTCTAAGTTCCCAAATGTCACTATGGAAGTTATATTAAACAGACATTATAGATACAGTATTCTATTATTTATATATTCAACTTATTTCCATTGAATGTGGTAAATTGAACATGGAACATACATGTTGTATCATGAAAACTTCTAACAGCACAAAACATTTCAGCTTAAACATATAAGCACATACGGCTACATACATCAGTAGTCAGTTGAGAAGTAGAATTATCTGCATAGAACAATTTAGTATTTACTTTTACTTCGATGTTCCATAAGGAAATGGAAGTATGGTGATGGTGGAAAAAATCGTGTTTGAGATAAGGGCTGATTCTCATTGTACTACACTCAAAACATGAAGAAAAGTCATTTTCCAAAACGTTTCTGTGCGTCTTGTGTAGAATTTCTTCTATGACAAACGATAACTGCCATAAATTCAAACAGAATCAAATAATATTTTGCAATGTGCCTGAGCTGTAGAAGACTTGAGGCCTACTGATTTTGATGAAGATCGGTTAATGGTAAGGGGTTGTTTACCTGCAAAGTTTTATGTTTTAACAAGAGTTAAGTACTTAAGTATGGTAAATAAAGTATCCTGAAAAGAAGGTCGTAATAATCCACTGTAGAAAGGGAAATGAATTACCTATAAATGAAAAGAGTAGTTGAAGAGGAAGGGGGTAATTTTCTATAAATGAAAATAATAGTTGAAGGGGGAGGGAATAATTTTTTTATATATGTACTAGGTTATCGGCAAAAAAAGAAGTATTTTGTTGTTAAAATTCCTTCCCGGGCTGTTTGGCCGTAGTCCAATGTTTTCTGCAAAACCAGACGTTTCAGCAGTGCCATCGACTGCCATCATCAGTGATAATCGAGTGCATTAAAGTGAGGTGGTATACGTTAGTGACCACAGTACTAACTGTGGTTACGGCAGAAGCAAGAAGTAGTTTCAATGGAAATATTTCATTTCGAAAATGATTTTAAATATAAATCTTAGAACATGGAAGTCATGTATGGTTCTGAATACCGATATTTTCCATCCTTATCATACATAATTTACTTTAATATCAACATTGAATATCCACAAAGTGCAAATGTTTTTGTGTGTTAATGTTAATATGAGGAAGTTGGAAAAATTTTAATTTTATATTTTACATCTTTAATTTTTTTAACTAATTCATAACTTCAATAATGAATTTTTTAATGTTAGGAATGTGTTCTTTTTGTGAATTAAAAGCAAGATAGTGAATTAAAATTTATTTAACAAGTAAGCTCCATGAGTTGCAGAAACTGCTGTTTTGAACAAGATACATTATTACTTAGTATGTTAGATAATTTTTCAATGATCATAAAAATTAGCAAATCTCCAGTTTTCACACAATAAACACTAAAATTTTTAGTTAAATTCATAACCATAATGCTGGCAAATATTAGTTCCCGCTTTTAACTTTATGTACATTTTCATAGACAACTATAGGAGTTATGGAATACTTTTTACAAATATATAACCGATAACAATACACCAGTTTTCATGCAAACATAGCTTACAAATTTTTGAAGCCAGTCCAATATTTGTTTACAGATATTAATTTTGTCAAATTGTTAAATATACCAAGTTCATGTTTTGCATACAGTTTCTTATAATTTGAAGGTTCACATAAACTTTTATAATTTATTATAAAAATAGCCAGTGCTCAAAGTTACTTGTAGATTTCCAATATAGAATGTACATATAGTATGTTTTGCTCCTGATTCACTTATTAGTTTGTTGTGACAGCCCTGATTAGTTTATACGATCATATGATGTTTAGTTTATGCTTTTCTTTGTGGCAATTGCACACTTTTCTTATAATTATGCAAAACAAAGAGAAATTAACAAATTTGCTACTAATTTATCACAATGTGATTGCATTGGGAAGTAATCGTCAGTGTGTGAGAATTTGATTACACTAAGTAACTTTTTCAAGTAGAAGCACATTTATGTTTTTCTCAGAAAAAAAATTTCAGAACAGAGTAGTTGTTTTGCAAAATTAAGATACACACTTTTCAAGTAATTCGTTATATCAACAAGTTTGCCAGACTGTATGAAGTGTAGGATTTTAGATAAAATCCTATTTCAAATGGAATTCAAGCATGGAAACAGAAGGAAGTCATGTAAATCCAACTAGGTAAGATCACACTGATGAATAACTCAGAGGCATGTACAGAACTCCATCCTAAGCCCATACAGTATTTTAATAATATTGTAAAACAACCTCCACTTAAAATATTTCACCATTCCAATCCTTATTATTGATAAAAATAATCAGTATACCGTACTTATTTCAAGATGAAAGAAATTGAAGGTGATACAAATAAGAATTACTGAACATTTTGAGTTTGTAGTTGCTGTCTACTTCAAGGAATCTTCATTGTGTGGTTTTCCATCAGTGTAAAAGGTGACATTAGCAATGACTAGAGTTTAATTCTAAACTATTAAAAAACAGTACCAATAAATGATTGAAAACAAAAAGCATGTGTGTCTGGCAATAAACAATACCAACTCATCTTGAGGCAGCTATGCTATGCTGTACTTGGGGCTGAGCTGTGCTACCTAAAGTTGGACAGAACTTAAGGCCTGTTAGAGTCTCAAAGGATTTCTTCGTAGCAATGGAACTGCTCACATACGATCAGGTAGCAAGAATTCTCTACATAATCCCAGACAGTACAAGAATAGTAATAATTATTTTAAAACTGATAACATTTAATTATTTTAAATGATTTTAACATTAAAATCATTATTAAATATAAAAACTTGGATAATATGAAGTATATAATTTTCTCTTGTATTGACACTAAATTGAATAATGGTCATTGTAAAGAATGGCTACTTCATAGAATGTGAAATCCCCGCTCCTTCTAAGTTCCCAAATGTCACTATGGAAGTTATATTAAACAGACATTATAGATACAGTATTCTATTATTTATATATTCAACTTATTTCCATTGAATGTGGTAAATTGAACATGGAACATACATGTTGTATCATGAAAACTTCTAACAGCACAAAACATTTCAGCTTAAACATATAAGCACATACGGCTACATACATCAGTAGTCAGTTGAGAAGTAGAATTATCTGCATAGAACAATTTAGTATTTACTTTTACTTCGATGTTCCATAAGGAAATGGAAGTATGGTGATGGTGGAAAAAATCGTGTTTGAGATAAGGGCTGATTCTCATTGTACTACACTCAAAACATGAAGAAAAGTCATTTTCCAAAACGTTTCTGTGCGTCTTGTGTAGAATTTCTTCTATGACAAACGATAACTGCCATAAATTCAAACAGAATCAAATAATATTTTGCAATGTGCCTGAGCTGTAGAAGACTTGAGGCCTACTGATTTTGATGAAGATCGGTTAATGGTAAGGGGTTGTTTACCTGCAAAGTTTTATGTTTTAACAAGAGTTAAGTACTTAAGTATGGTAAATAAAGTATCCTGAAAAGAAGGTCGTAATAATCCACTGTAGAAAGGGAAATGAATTACCTATAAATGAAAAGAGTAGTTGAAGAGGAAGGGGGTAATTTTCTATAAATGAAAATAATAGTTGAAGGGGGAGGGAATAATTTTTTTATATATGTACTAGGTTATCGGCAAAAAAAGAAGTATTTTGTTGTTAAAATTCCTTCCCGGGCTGTTTGGCCGTAGTCCAATGTTTTCTGCAAAACCAGACGTTTCAGCAGTGCCATCGACTGCCATCATCAGTGATAATCGAGTGCATTAAAGTGAGGTGGTATACGTTAGTGACCACAGTACTAACTGTGGTTACGGCAGAAGCAAGAAGTAGTTTCAATGGAAATATTTCATTTCGAAAATGATTTTAAATATAAATCTTAGAACATGGAAGTCATGTATGGTTCTGAATACCGATATTTTCCATCCTTATCATACATAATTTACTTTAATATCAACATTGAATATCCACAAAGTGCAAATGTTTTTGTGTGTTAATGTTAATATGAGGAAGTTGGAAAAATTTTAATTTTATATTTTACATCTTTAATTTTTTTAACTAATTCATAACTTCAATAATGAATTTTTTAATGTTAGGAATGTGTTCTTTTTGTGAATTAAAAGCAAGATAGTGAATTAAAATTTATTTAACAAGTAAGCTCCATGAGTTGCAGAAACTGCTGTTTTGAACAAGATACATTATTACTTAGTATGTTAGATAATTTTTCAATGATCATAAAAATTAGCAAATCTCCAGTTTTCACACAATAAACACTAAAATTTTTAGTAAAATTCATAACCATAATGCTGGCAAATATTAGTTCCCGCTTTTAACTTTATGTACATTTTCATAGACAACTATAGGAGTTATGGAATACTTTTTACAAATATATAACCGATAACAATACACCAGTTTTCATGCAAACATAGCTTACAAATTTTTGAAGCCAGTCCAGTATTTGTTTACAGATATTAATTTTGTAAAATTGTTAAATATACCAAGTTCATGTTTTGCATACAGTTTCTTATAATTTGAAGGTTCACATAAACTTTTATAATTTATTATAAAAATAGCCAGTGCTCAAAGTTACTTGTAGATTTCCAATATAGAATGTACATATAGTATGTTTTGCTCCTGATTCACTTATTAGTTTGTTGTGACAGCCCTGATTAGTTTATACGATCATACGATGTTTAGTTTATGCTTTTCTTTGTGGCAATTGCACACTTTTCTTATAATTATGCAAAACAAAGAGAAATTAACAAATTTGCTACTAATTTATCACAATGTGATTGCATTGGGAAGTAATCGTCAGTGTGTGAGAATTTGATTACACTAAGTAACTTTTTCAAGTAGAAGCACATTTATGTATTTCTCAGAAAAAAAATTTCAGAACAGAGTAGTTGTTTTGCAAAATTAAGATACACACTTTTCAAATAATTCGTTATATCAACAAGTTTGCCAGACTGTATGAAGTGTAGGATTTTAGATAAAATCCTATTTCAAATGGAATTCAAGCATGGAAACAGAAGGAAGTCATGTAAATCCAACTAGGTAAGATCACACTGATGAATAACTCAGAGGCATGTACAGAACTCCATCCTAAGCCCATACAGTATTTTAATAATATTGTAAAACAACCTCCACTTAAAATATTTCACCATTCCAATCCTTATTATTGATAAAAATAATCAGTATACCGTACTTATTTCAAGATGAAAGAAATTGAAGGTGATACAAATAAGAATTACTGAACATTTTGAGTTTGTAGTTGCTGTCTACTTCAAGGAATCTTCATTGTGTGGTTTTCCATCAGTGTAAAAGGTGACATTAGCAATGACTAGAGTTTAATTCTAAACTATTAAAAAACAGTACCAATAAATGATTGAAAACAAAAAGCATGTGTGTCTGGCAATAAACAATACCAACTCATCTTGAGGCAGCTATGCTATGCTGTACTTGGGGCTGAGCTGTGCTACCTAAAGTTGGACAGAACTTAAGGCCTGTTAGAGTCTCAAAGGATTTCTTCGTAGCAATGGAACTGCTCACATACGATCAGGTAGCAAGAATTCTCTACATAATCCCAGACAGTACAAGAATAGTAATAATTATTTTAAAACTGATAACATTTAATTATTTTAAATGATTTTAACATTAAAATCATTATTAAATATAAAAACTTGGATAATATGAAGTATATAATTTTCTCTTGTATTGACACTAAATTGAATAATGGTCATTGTAAAGAATGGCTACTTCATAGAATGTGAAATCCCCGCTCCTTCTAAGTTCCCAAATGTCACTATGGAAGTTATATTAAACAGACATTATAGATACAGTATTCTATTATTTATATATTCAACTTATTTCCATTGAATGTGGTAAATTGAACATGGAACATACATGTTGTATCATGAAAACTTCTAACAGCACAAAACATTTCAGCTTAAACATATAAGCACATACGGCTACATACATCAGTAGTCAGTTGAGAAGTAGAATTATCTGCATAGAACAATTTAGTATTTACTTTTACTTCGATGTTCCATAAGGAAATGGAAGTATGGTGATGGTGGAAAAAATCGTGTTTGAGATAAGGGCTGATTCTCATTGTACTACACTCAAAACATGAAGAAAAGTCATTTTCCAAAACGTTTCTGTGCGTCTTGTGTAGAATTTCTTCTATGACAAACGATAACTGCCATAAATTCAAACAGAATCAAATAATATTTTGCAATGTGCCTGAGCTGTAGAAGACTTGAGGCCTACTGATTTTGATGAAGATCGGTTAATGGTAAGGGGTTGTTTACCTGCAAAGTTTTATGTTTTAACAAGAGTTAAGTACTTAAGTATGGTAAATAAAGTATCCTGAAAAGAAGGTCGTAATAATCCACTGTAGAAAGGGAAATGAATTACCTATAAATGAAAAGAGTAGTTGAAGAGGAAGGGGGTAATTTTCTATAAATGAAAATAATAGTTGAAGGGGGAGGGAATAATTTTTTTATATATGTACTAGGTTATCGGCAAAAAAAGAAGTATTTTGTTGTTAAAATTCCTTCCCGGGCTGTTTGGCTGTAGTCCAATGTTTTCTGCAAAACCAGACGTTTCAGCAGTGCCATCGACTGCCATCATCAGTGATAATCGAGTGCATTAACGTGAGGTGGTATACGTTAGTGACCACAGTACTAACTGTGGTTACGGCAGAAGCAAGAAGTAGTTTCAATGGAAATATTTCATTTCGAAAATGATTTTAAATATAAATCTTAGAACATGGAAGTCATGTATGGTTCTGAATACCGATATTTTCCATCCTTATCATACATAATTTACTTTAATATCAACATTGAATATCCACAAAGTGCAAATGTTTTTGTGTGTTAATGTTAATATGAGGAAGTTGGAAAAATTTTAATTTTATATTTTACATCTTTAATTTTTTTAACTAATTCATAACTTCAATAATGAATTTTTTAATGTTAGGAATGTGTTCTTTTTGTGAATTAAAAGCAAGATAGTGAATTAAAATTTATTTAACAAGTAAGCTCCATGAGTTGCAGAAACTGCTGTTTTGAACAAGATACATTATTACTTAGTATGTTAGATAATTTTTCAATGATCATAAAAATTAGCAAATCTCCAGTTTTCACACAATAAACACTAAAATTTTTAGTTAAATTCATAACCATAATGCTGGCAAATATTAGTTCCCGCTTTTAACTTTATGTACATTTTCATAGACAACTATAGGAGTTATGGAATACTTTTTACAAATATATAACCGATAACAATACACCAGTTTTCATGCAAACATAGCTTACAAATTTTTGAAGCCAGTCCAATATTTGTTTACAGATATTAATTTTGTCAAATTGTTAAATATACCAAGTTCATGTTTTGCATACAGTTTCTTATAATTTGAAGGTTCACATAAACTTTTATAATTTATTATAAAAATAGCCAGTGCTCAAAGTTACTTGTAGATTTCCAATATAGAATGTACATATAGTATGTTTTGCTCCTGATTCACTTATTAGTTTGTTGTGACAGCCCTGATTAGTTTATACGATCATACGATGTTTAGTTTATGCTTTTCTTTGTGGCAATTGCACACTTTTCTTATAATTATGCAAAACAAAGAGAAATTAACAAATTTGCTGCTAATTTATCACAATGTGATTGCATTGGGAAGTAATCGTCAGTGTGTGAGAATTTGATTACACTAAGTAACTTTTTCAAGTAGAAGCACATTTATGTTTTTCTCAGAAAAAAAATTTCAGAACAGAGTAGTTGTTTTGCAAAATTAAGATACACACTTTTCAAATAATTCGTTATATCAACAAGTTTGCCAGACTGTATGAAGTGTAGGATTTTAGATAAAATCCTATTTCAAATGGAATTCAAGCATGGAAACAGAAGGAAGTCATGTAAATCCAACTAAGTAAGATCACACTGATGAATAACTCAGAGGCATGTACAGAACTCCATCCTAAGCCCATACAGTATTTTAATAATATTGTAAAACAACCTCCACTTAAAATATTTCACCATTCCAATCCTTATTATTGATAAAAATAATCAGTATACCGTACTTATTTCAAGATGAAAGAAATTGAAGGTGATACAAATAAGAATTACTGAACATTTTGAGTTTGTAGTTGCTGTCTACTTCAAGGAATCTTCATTGTGTGGTTTTCCATCAGTGTAAAAGGTGACATTAGCAATGACTAGAGTTTAATTCTAAACTATTAAAAAACAGTACCAATAAATGATTGAAAACAAAAAGCATGTGTGTCTGGCAATAAACAATACCAACTCATCTTGAGGCAGCTATGCTATGCTGTACTTGGGGCTGAGCTGTGCTACCTAAAGTTGGACAGAACTTAAGGCCTGTTAGAGTCTCAAAGGATTTCTTCGTAGCAATGGAACTGCTCACATACGATCAGGTAGCAAGAATTCTCTACATAATCCCAGACAGTACAAGAATAGTAATAATTATTTTAAAACTGATAACATTTAATTATTTTAAATGATTTTAACATTAAAATCATTATTAAATATAAAAACTTGGATAATATGAAGTATATAATTGTCTCTTGTATTGACACTAAATTGAATAATGGTCGTTGTAAAGAATGGCTACTTCATAGAATGTGAAATCCCCGCTCCTTCTAAGTTCCCAAATGTCACTATGGAAGTTATATTAAACAGACATTATAGATACAGTATTCTATTATTTATATATTCAACTTATTTCCATTGAATGTGGTAAATTGAACATGGAACATACATGTTGTATCATGAAAACTTCTAACAGCACAAAACATTTCAGCTTAAACATATAAGCACATACGGCTACATACATCAGTAGTCAGTTGAGAAGTAGAATTATCTGCATAGAACAATTTAGTATTTACTTTTACTTCGATGTTCCATAAGGAAATGGAAGTATGGTGATGGTGGAAAAAATCGTGTTTGAGATAAGGGCTGATTCTCATTGTACTACACTCAAAACATGAAGAAAAGTCATTTTCCAAAACGTTTCTGTGCGTCTTGTGTAGAATTTCTTCTATGACAAACGATAACTGCCATAAATTCAAACAGAATCAAATAATATTTTGCAATGTGCCTGAGCTGTAGAAGACTTGAGGCCTACTGATTTTGATGAAGATCGGTTAATGGTAAGGGGTTGTTTACCTGCAAAGTTTTATGTTTTAACAAGAGTTAAGTACTTAAGTATGGTAAATAAAGTATCCTGAAAAGAAGGTCGTAATAATCCACTGTAGAAAGGGAAATGAATTACCTATAAATGAAAAGAGTAGTTGAAGAGGAAGGGGGTAATTTTCTATAAATGAAAATAATAGTTGAAGGGGGAGGGAATAATTTTTTTATATATGTACTAGGTTATCGGCAAAAAAAGAAGTATTTTGTTGTTAAAATTCCTTCCCGGGCTGTTTGGCCGTAGTCCAATGTTTTCTGCAAAACCAGACGTTTCAGCAGTGCCATCGACTGCCATCATCAGTGATAATCGAGTGCATTAACGTGAGGTGGTATACGTTAGTGACCACAGTACTAACTGTGGTTACGGCAGAAGCAAGAAGTAGTTTCAATGGAAATATTTCATTTCGAAAATGATTTTAAATATAAATCTTAGAACATGGAAGTCATGTATGGTTCTGAATACCGATATTTTCCATCCTTATCATACATAATTTACTTTAATATCAACATTGAATATCCACAAAGTGCAAATGTTTTTGTGTGTTAATGTTAATATGAGGAAGTTGGAAAAATTTTAATTTTATATTTTACATCTTTAATTTTTTTAGCTAATTCATAACTTCAATAATGAATTTTTTAATGTTAGGAATGTGTTCTTTTTGTGAATTAAAAGCAAGATAGTGAATTAAAATTTATTTAACAAGTAAGCTTCCTGAGTTGGTGAAACTGCTGTTTTGAACAAGATACATTATTACTTAGTATGTTAGATAATTTTTCAATGATATAAAAATTAGCAAATCTCCAGTTTTCACACAATAAACACTAAAATTTTTAGTTAAATTCATAACCATAATGCTGGCAAATATTAGTTCCCGCTTTTAACTTTATGTACATTTTCATAGACAACTATAGGAGTTATGGAATACTTTTTACAAATATATAACCGATAACAATACACCAGTTTTCATGCAAACATAGCTTACAAATTTTTGAAGCCAGTCCAATATTTGTTTACAGATATTAATTTTGTCAAATTGTTAAATATACCAAGTTCATGTTTTGCATACAGTTTCCTATAATTTGAAGGTTCACATAAACTTTTATAATTTATTATAAAAATAGCCAGTGCTCAAAGTTACTTGTAGATTTCCAATATAGAATGTACATATAGTATGTTTTGCTCCTGATTCACTTATTAGTTTGTTGTGACAGCCCTGATTAGTTTATACGATCATACGATGTTTAGTTTATGCTTTTCTTTGTGGCAATTGCACACTTTTCTTATAATTATGCAAAACAAAGAGAAATTAACAAATTTGCTGCTAATTTATCACAATGTGATTGCATTGGGAAGTAATCGTCAGTGTGTGAGAATTTGATTACACTAAGTAACTTTTTCAAGTAGAAGCACATTTATGTTTTTCTCAGAAAAAAAATTTCAGAACAGAGTAGTTGCTTTGCAAAATTAAGATACACACTTTTCAAATAATTCGTTATATCAACAAGTTTGCCAGACTGTATGAAGTGTAGGATTTTAGATAAAATCCTATTTCAAATGGAATTCAAGCATGGAAACAGAAGGAAGTCATGTAAATCCAACTAGGTAAGATCACACTGATGAATAACTCAGAGGCATGTACAGAACTCCATCCTAAGCCCATACAGTATTTTAATAATATTGTAAAACAACCTCCACTTAAAATATTTCACCATTCCAATCCTTATTATTGATAAAAATAATCAGTATACCGTACTTATTTCTAGATGAAAGAAATTGAAGGTGATACAAATAAGAATTACTGAACATTTTGAGTTTGTAGTTGCTGTCTACTTCAAGGAATCTTCATTGTGTGGTTTTCCATCAGTGTAAAAGGTGACATTAGCAATGACTAGAGTTTAATTCTAAACTATTAAAAAACAGTACCAATAAATGATTGAAAACAAAAAGTATGTGTGTCTGGCAATAAACAATACCAACTCATCTTGAGGCAGCTATGCTATGCTGTACTTGGGGCTGAGCTGTGCTACCTAAAGTTGGACAGAACTTAAGGCCTGTTAGAGTCTCAAAGGATTTCTTCGTAGCAATGGAACTGCTCACATACGATCAGGTAGCAAGAATTCTCTACATAATCCCAGACAGTACAAGAATAGTAATAATTATTTTAAAACTGATAACATTTAATTATTTTAAATGATTTTAACATTAAAATCATTATTAAATATAAAAACTTGGATAATATGAAGTATATAATTTTCTCTTGTATTGACACTAAATTGAATAATGGTCATTGTAAAGAATGGCTACTTCATAGAATGTGAAATCCCCGCTCCTTCTAAGTTCCCAAATGTCACTATGGAAGTTATATTAAACAGACATTATAGATACAGTATTCTATTATTTATATATTCAACTTATTTCCATTGAATGTGGTAAATTGAACATGGAACATACATGTTGTATCATGAAAACTTCTAACAGCACAAAACATTTCAGCTTAAACATATAAGCACATACGGCTACATACATCAGTAGTCAGTTGAGAAGTAGAATTATCTGCATAGAGCAATTTAGTATTTACTTTTACTTCGATGTTCCATAAGGAAATGGAAGTATGGTGATGGTGGAAAAAATCGTGTTTGAGATAAGGGCTGATTCTCATTGTACTACACTCAAAACATGAAGAAAAGTCATTTTCCAAAACGTTTCTGTGCGTCTTGTGTAGAATTTCTTCTATGACAAACGATAAATGCCATAAATTCAAACAGAATCAAATAATATTTTGCAATGTGCCTAAGCTGTAGAAGACTTGAGGCCTACTGATTTTGATGAAGATCGGTTAATGGTAAGGGGTTGTTTACCTGCAAAGTTTTATGTTTTAACAAGAGTTAAGTACTTAAGTATGGTAAATAAAGTATCCTGAAAAGAAGGTCGTAATAATCCACTGTAGAAAGGGAAATGAATTACCTATAAATGAAAAGAGTAGTTGAAGAGGAAGGGGGTAATTTTCTATAAATGAAAATAATAGTTGAAGGGGGAGGGAATAATTTTTTTATATATGTACTAGGTTATCGGCAAAAAAAGAAGTAGTTTGTTGTTAAAATTCCTTCCCGGGCTGTTTGGCCGTAGTCCAATGTTTTCTGCAAAACCAGACGTTTCAGCAGTGCCATCGACTGCCATCATCAGTGATAATCGAGTGCATTAAAGTGAGGTGGTATACGTTAGTGACCACAGTACTAACTGTGGTTACGGCAGAAGCAAGAAGTAGTTTCAATGGAAATATTTCATTTCGAAAATGATTTTAAATATAAATCTTAGAACATGGAAGTCATGTATGGTTCTGAATACCGATATTTTCCATCCTTATCATACATAATTTACTTTAATATCAACATTGAATATCCACAAAGTGCAAATGTTTTTGTGTGTTAATGTTAATATGAGGAAGTTGGAAAAATTTTAATTTTATATTTTACATCTTTAATTTTTTTAACTAATTCATAACTTCAATAATGAATTTTTTAATGTTAGGAATGTGTTCTTTTTGTGAATTAAAAGCAAGATAGTGAATTAAAATTTATTTAACAAGTAAGCTCCATGAGTTGCAGAAACTGCTGTTTTGAACAAGATACATTATTACTTAGTATGTTAGATAATTTTTCAATGATCATAAAAATTAGCAAATCTCCAGTTTTCACACAATAAACACTAAAATTTTTAGTAAAATTCATAACCATAATGCTGGCAAATATTAGTTCCCGCTTTTAACTTTATGTACATTTTCATAGACAACTATAGGAGTTATGGAATACTTTTTACAAATATATAACCGATAACAATACACCAGTTTTCATGCAAACATAGCTTACAAATTTTTGAAGCCAGTCCAATATTTGTTTACAGATATTAATTTTGTCAAATTGTTAAATATACCAAGTTCATGTTTTGCATACAGTTTCTTATAATTTGAAGGTTCACATAAACTTTTATAATTTATTATAAAAATAGCCAGTGCTCAAAGTTACTTGTAGATTTCCAATATAGAATGTACATATAGTCTGTTTTGCTCCTGATTCATTTATTAGTTTGTTGTGACAGCCCTGATTAGTTTTACCGATCATACGATGTTTAGTTTATGCTTTTCTTTGTGGCAATTGCACACTTTTCTTATAATTATGCAAAACAAAGAGAAATTAACAAATTTGCTACTAATTTATCACAATGTGATTGCATTGGGAAGTAATCGTCAGTGTGTGAGAATTTGATTACACTAAGTAACTTTTTCAAGTAGAAGCACATTTATGTTTTTCTCAGAAAAAAAATTTCAGAACAGAGTAGTTGTTTTGCAAAATTAAGATACACACTTTTCAAATAATTCGTTATATCAACAAGTTTGCCAGACTGTATGAAGTGTAGGATTTTAGATAAAATCCTATTTCAAATGGAATTCAAGCATGGAAACAGAAGGAAGTCATGTAAATCCAACTAGGTAAGATCACACTGATGAATAACTCAGAGGCATGTACAGAACTCCATCCTAAGCCCATACAGTATTTTAATAATATTGTAAAACAACCTCCACTTAAAATATTTCACCATTCCAATCCTTATTATTGATAAAAATAATCAGTATACCGTACTTATTTCAAGATGAAAGAAATTGAAGGTGATACAAATAAGAATTACTGAACATTTTGAGTTTGTAGTTGCTGTCTACTTCAAGGAATCTTCATTGTGTGGTTTTCCATCAGTGTAAAAGGTGACATTAGCAATGACTAGAGTTTAATTCTAAACTATTAAAAAACAGTACCAATAAATGATTGAAAACAAAAAGCATGTGTGTCTGGCAATAAACAATACCAACTCATCTTGAGGCAGCTATGCTATGCTGTACTTGGGGCTGAGCTGTGCTACCTAAAGTTGGACAGAACTTAAGGCCTGTTAGAGTCTCAAAGGATTTCTTCGTAGCAATGGAACTGCTCACATACGATCAGGTAGCAAGAATTCTCTACATAATCCCAGACAGTACAAGAATAGTAATAATTATTTTAAAACTGATAACATTTAATTATTTTAAATGATTTTAACATTAAAATCATTATTAAATATAAAAACTTGGATAATATGAAGTATATAATTTTCTCTTGTATTGACACTAAATTGAATAATGGTCATTGTAAAGAATGGCTACTTCATAGAATGTGAAATCCCCGCTCCTTCTAAGTTCCCAAATGTCACTATGGAAGTTATATTAAACAGACATTATAGATACAGTATTCTATTATTTATATATTCAACTTATTTCCATTGAATGTGGTAAATTGAACATGGAACATACATGTTGTATCATGAAAACTTCTAACAGCACAAAACATTTCAGCTTAAACATATAAGCACATACGGCTACATACATCAGTAGTCAGTTGAGAAGTAGAATTATCTGCATAGAACAATTTAGTATTTACTTTTACTTCGATGTTCCATAAGGAAATGGAAGTATGGTGATGGTGGAAAAAATCGTGTTTGAGATAAGGGCTGATTCTCATTGTACTACACTCAAAACATGAAGAAAAGTCATTTTCCAAAACGTTTCTGTGCGTCTTGTGTAGAATTTCTTCTATGACAAACGATAACTGCCATAAATTCAAACAGAATCAAATAATATTTTGCAATGTGCCTGAGCTGTAGAAGACTTGAGGCCTACTGATTTTGATGAAGATCGGTTAATGGTAAGGGGTTGTTTACCTGCAAAGTTTTATGTTTTAACAAGAGTTAAGTACTTAAGTATGGTAAATAAAGTATCCTGAAAAGAAGGTCGTAATAATCCACTGTAGAAAGGGAAATGAATTACCTATAAATGAAAAGAGTAGTTGAAGAGGAAGGGGGTAATTTTCTATAAATGAAAATAATAGTTGAAGGGGGAGGGAATAATTTTTTTATATATGTACTAGGTTATCGGCAAAAAAAGAAGTATTTTGTTGTTAAAATTCCTTCCCGGGCTGTTTGGCCGTAGTCCAATGTTTTCTGCAAAACCAGACGTTTCAGCAGTGCCATCGACTGCCATCATCAGTGATAATCGAGTGCATTAAAGTGAGGTGGTATACGTTAGTGACCACAGTACTAACTGTGGTTACGGCAGAAGCAAGAAGTAGTTTCAATGGAAATATTTCATTTCGAAAATGATTTTAAATATAAATCTTAGAACATGGAAGTCATGTATGGTTCTGAATACCGATATTTTCCATCCTTATCATACATAATTTACTTTAATATCAACATTGAATATCCACAAAGTGCAAATGTTTTTGTGTGTTAATGTTAATATGAGGAAGTTGGAAAAATTTTAATTTTATATTTTACATCTTTAATTTTTTTAACTAATTCATAACTTCAATAATGAATTTTTTAATGTTAGGAATGTTTCTTTTTGTGAATTAAAAGCAAGATAGTGAATTAAAATTTATTTAACAAGTAAGCTCCATGAGTTGCAGAAACTGCTGTTTTGAACAAGATACATTATTACTTAGTATGTTAGATAATTTTTCAATGATCATAAAAATTAGCAAATCTCCAGTTTTCACACAATAAACACTAAAATTTTTAGTAAAATTCATAACCATAATGCTGGCAAATATTAGTTCCCGCTTTTAACTTTATGTACATTTTCATAGACAACTATAGGAGTTATGGAATACTTTTTACAAATATATAACCGATAACAATACACCAGTTTTCATGCAAACATAGCTTACAAATTTTTGAAGCCAGTCCAGTATTTGTTTACAGATATTAATTTTGTAAAATTGTTAAATATACCAAGTTCATGTTTTGCATACAGTTTCTTATAATTTGAAGGTTCACATAAACTTTTATAATTTATTATAAAAATAGCCAGTGCTCAAAGTTACTTGTAGATTTCCAATATAGAATGTACATATAGTATGTTTTGCTCCTGATTCACTTATTAGTTTGTTGTGACAGCCCTGATTAGTTTATACGATCATACGATGTTTAGTTTATGCTTTTCTTTGTGGCAATTGCACACTTTTCTTATAATTATGCAAAACAAAGAGAAATTAACAAATTTGCTACTAATTTATCACAATGTGATTGCATTGGGAAGTAATCGTCAGTGTGTGAGAATTTGATTACACTAAGTAACTTTTTCAAGTAGAAGCACATTTATGTTTTTCTCAGAAAAAAAATTTCAGAACAGAGTAGTTGTTTTGCAAAATTAAGATACACACTTTTCAAATAATTCGTTATATCAACAAGTTTGCCAGACTGTATGAAGTGTAGGATTTTAGATAAAATCCTATTTCAAATGGAATTCAAGCATGGAAACAGAAGGAAGTCATGTAAATCCAACTAGGTAAGATCACACTGATGAATAACTCAGAGGCATGTACAGAACTCCATCCTAAGCCCATACAGTATTTTAATAATATTGTAAAACAACCTCCACTTAAAATATTTCACCATTCCAATCCTTATTATTGATAAAAATAATCAGTATACCGTACTTATTTCAAGATGAAAGAAATTGAAGGTGATACAAATAAGAATTACTGAACATTTTGAGTTTGTAGTTGCTGTCTACTTCAAGGAATCTTCATTGTGTGGTTTTCCATCAGTGTAAAAGGTGACATTAGCAATGACTAGAGTTTAATTCTAAACTATTAAAAAACAGTACCAATAAATGATTGAAAACAAAAAGCATGTGTGTCTGGCAATAAACAATACCAACTCATCTTGAGGCAGCTATGCTATGCTGTACTTGGGGCTGAGCTGTGCTACCTAAAGTTGGACAGAACTTAAGGCCTGTTAGAGTCTCAAAGGATTTCTTCGTAGCAATGGAACTGCTCACATACGATCAGGTAGCAAGAATTCTCTACATAATCCCAGACAGTACAAGAATAGTAATAATTATTTTAAAACTGATAACATTTAATTATTTTAAATGATTTTAACATTAAAATCATTATTAAATATAAAAACTTGGATAATATGAAGTATATAATTTTCTCTTGTATTGACACTAAATTGAATAATGGTCATTGTAAAGAATGGCTACTTCATAGAATGTGAAATCCCCGCTCCTTCTAAGTTCCCAAATGTCACTATGGAAGTTATATTAAACAGACATTATAGATACAGTATTCTATTATTTATATATTCAACTTATTTCCATTGAATGTGGTAAATTGAACATGGAACATACATGTTGTATCATGAAAACTTCTAACAGCACAAAACATTTCAGCTTAAACATATAAGCACATACGGCTACATACATCAGTAGTCAGTTGAGAAGTAGAATTATCTGCATAGAACAATTTAGTATTTACTTTTACTTCGATGTTCCATAAGGAAATGGAAGTATGGTGATGGTGGAAAAAATCGTGTTTGAGATAAGGGCTGATTCTCATTGTACTACACTCAAAACATGAAGAAAAGTCATTTTCCAAAACGTTTCTGTGCGTCTTGTGTAGAATTTCTTCTATGACAAACGATAACTGCCATAAATTCAAACAGAATCAAATAATATTTTGCAATGTGCCTGAGCTGTAGAAGACTTGAGGCCTACTGATTTTGATGAAGATCGGTTAATGGTAAGGGGTTGTTTACCTGCAAAGTTTTATGTTTTAACAAGAGTTAAGTAATTAAGTATGGTAAATAAAGTATCCTGAAAAGAAGGTCGTAATAATCCACTGTAGAAAGGGAAATGAATTACCTATAAATGAAAAGAGTAGTTGAAGAGGAAGGGGGTAATTTTCTATAAATGAAAATAATAGTTGAAGGGGGAGGGAATAATTTTTTTATATATGTACTAGGTTATCGGCAAAAAAAGAAGTAGTTTGTTGTTAAAATTCCTTCCCGGGCTGTTTGGCCGTAGTCCAATGTTTTCTGCAAAACCAGACGTTTCAGCAGTGCCATCGACTGCCATCATCAGTGATAATCGAGTGCATTAACGTGAGGTGGTATACGTTAGTGACCACAGTACTAACTGTGGTTACGGCAGAAGCAAGAAGTAGTTTCAATGGAAATATTTCATTTCGAAAATGATTTTAAATATAAATCTTAGAACATGGAAGTCATGTATGGTTCTGAATACCGATATTTTCCATCCTTATCATACATAATTTACTTTAATATCAACATTGAATATCCACAAAGTGCAAATGTTTTTGTGTGTTAATGTTAATATGAGGAAGTTTGGAAAAATTTTAATTTTATATTTTACATCTTTAATTTTTTTAACTAATTCATAACTTCAATAATGAATTTTTTAATGTTGGGAATGTTTCTTTTTGTGAATTAAAAGCAAGATAGTGAATTAAAATTTATTTAACAAGTAAGCTCCATGAGTTGCAGAAACTGCTGTTTTGAACAAGATACATTATTACTTAGTATGTTAGATAATTTTTCAATGATCATAAAAATTAGCAAATCTCCAGTTTTCACACAATAAACACTAAAATTTTTAGTTAAATTCATAACCATAATGCTGGCAAATATTAGTTCCCGCTTTTAACTTTATGTACATTTTCATAGACAACTATAGGAGTTATGGAATACTTTTTACAAATATATAACCGATAACAATACACCAGTTTTCATGCAAACATAGCTTACAAATTTTTGAAGCCAGTCCAATATTTGTTTACAGATATTAATTTTGTCAAATTGTTAAATATACCAAGTTCATGTTTTGCATACAGTTTCTTATAATTTGAAGGTTCACATAAACTTTTATAATTTATTATAAAAATAGCCAGTGCTCAAAGTTACTTGTAGATTTCCAATATAGAATGTACATATAGTATGTTTTGCTCCTGATTCACTTATTAGTTTGTTGTGACAGCCCTGATTAGTTTATACGATCATACGATGTTTAGTTTATGCTTTTCTTTGTGGCAATTGCACACTTTTCTTATAATTATGCAAAACAAAGAGAAATTAACAAATTTGCTGCTAATTTATCACAATGTGATTGCATTGGGAAGTAATCGTCAGTGTGTGAGAATTTGATTACACTAAGTAACTTTTTCAAGTAGAAGCACATTTATGTTTTTCTCAGAAAAAAAATTTCAGAACAGAGTAGTTGTTTTGCAAAATTAAGATACACACTTTTCAAATAATTCGTTATATCAACAAGTTTGCCAGACTGTATGAAGTGTAGGATTTTAGATAAAATCCTATTTCAAATGGAATTCAAGCATGGAAACAGAAGGAAGTCATGTAAATCCAACTAAGTAAGATCACACTGATGAATAACTCAGAGGCATGTACAGAACTCCATCCTAAGCCCATACAGTATTTTAATAATATTGTAAAACAACCTCCACTTAAAATATTTCACCATTCCAATCCTTATTATTGATAAAAATAATCAGTATACCGTACTTATTTCAAGATGAAAGAAATTGAAGGTGATACAAATAAGAATTACTGAACATTTTGAGTTTGTAGTTGCTGTCTACTTCAAGGAATCTTCATTGTGTGGTTTTCCATCAGTGTAAAAGGTGACATTAGCAATGACTAGAGTTTAATTCTAAACTATTAAAAAACAGTACCAATAAATGATTGAAAACAAAAAGCATGTGTGTCTGGCAATAAACAATACCAACTCATCTTGAGGCAGCTATGCTATGCTGTACTTGGGGCTGAGCTGTGCTACCTAAAGTTGGACAGAACTTAAGGCCTGTTAGAGTCTCAAAGGATTTCTTCGTAGCAATGGAACTGCTCACATACGATCAGGTAGCAAGAATTCTCTACATAATCCCAGACAGTACAAGAATAGTAATAATTATTTTAAAACTGATAACATTTAATTATTTTAAATGATTTTAACATTAAAATCATTATTAAATATAAAAACTTGGATAATATGAAGTATATAATTTTCTCTTGTATTGACACTAAATTGAATAATGGTCATTGTAAAGAATGGCTACTTCATAGAATGTGAAATCCCCGCTCCTTCTAAGTTCCCAAATGTCACTATGGAAGTTATATTAAACAGACATTATAGATACAGTATTCTATTATTTATATATTCAACTTATTTCCATTGAATGTGGTAAATTGAACATGGAACATACATGTTGTATCATGAAAACTTCTAACAGCACAAAACATTTCAGCTTAAACATATAAGCACATACGGCTACATACATCAGTAGTCAGTTGAGAAGTAGAATTATCTGCATAGAGCAATTTAGTATTTACTTTTACTTCGATGTTCCATAAGGAAATGGAAGTATGGTGATGGTGGAAAAAATCGTGTTTGAGATAAGGGCTGATTCTCATTGTACTACACTCAAAACATGAAGAAAAGTCATTTTCCAAAACGTTTCTGTGCGTCTTGTGTACAATTTCTTCTATGACAAACGATAAATGCCATAAATTCAAACAGAATCAAATAATATTTTGCAATGTGCCTGAGCTGTAGAAGACTTGAGGCCTACTGATTTTGATGAAGATCGGTTAATGGTAAGGGGTTGTTTACCTGCAAAGTTTTATGTTTTAACAAGAGTTAAGTACTTAAGTATGGTAAATAAAGTATCCTGAAAAGAAGGTCGTAATAATCCACTGTAGAAAGGGAAATGAATTACCTATAAATGAAAAGAGTAGTTGAAGAGGAAGGGGGTAATTTTCTATAAATGAAAATAATAGTTGAAGGGGGAGGGAATAATTTTTTTATATATGTACTAGGTTATCGGCAAAAAAAGAAGTATTTTGTTGTTAAAATTCCTTCCCGGGCTGTTTGGCCATAGTCCAATGTTTTCTGCAAAACCAGACGTTTCAGCAGTGCCATCGACTGCCATCATCAGTGATAATCGAGTGCATTAACGTGAGGTGGTATACGTTAGTGACCACAGTACTAACTGTGGTTACGGCAGAAGCAAGAAGTAGTTTCAATGGAAATATTTCATTTCGAAAATGATTTTAAATATAAATCTTAGAACATGGAAGTCATGTATGGTTCTGAATACCGATATTTTCCATCCTTATCATACATAATTTACTTTAATATCAACATTGAATATCCACAAAGTGCAAATGTTTTTGTGTGTTAATGTTAATATGAGGAAGTTGGAAAAATTTTAATTTTATATTTTACATCTTTAATTTTTTTAACTAATTCATAACTTCAATAATGAATTTTTTAATGTTAGGAATGTGTTCTTTTTGTGAATTAAAAGCAAGATAGTGAATTAAAATTTATTTAACAAGTAAGCTCCATGAGTTGCAGAAACTGCTGTTTTGAACAAGATACATTATTACTTAGTATGTTAGATAATTTTTCAATGATCATAAAAATTAGCAAATCTCCAGTTTTCACACAATAAACACTAAAATTTTTAGTTAAATTCATAACCATAATGCTGGCAAATATTAGTTCCCGCTTTTAACTTTATGTACATTTTCATAGACAACTATAGGAGTTATGGAATACTTTTTACAAATATATAACCGATAACAATACACCAGTTTTCATGCAAACATAGCTTACAAATTTTTGAAGCCAGTCCAATATTTGTTTACAGATATTAATTTTGTCAAATTGTTAAATATACCAAGTTCATGTTTTGCATACAGTTTCTTATAATTTGAAGGTTCACATAAACTTTTATAATTTATTATAAAAATAGCCAGTGCTCAAAGTTACTTGTAGATTTCCAATATAGAATGTACATATAGTATGTTTTGCTCCTGATTCACTTATTAGTTTGTTGTGACAGCCCTGATTAGTTTATACGATCATATGATGTTTAGTTTATGCTTTTCTTTGTGGCAATTGCACACTTTTCTTATAATTATGCAAAACAAAGAGAAATTAACAAATTTGCTACTAATTTATCACAATGTGATTGCATTGGGAAGTAATCGTCAGTGTGTGAGAATTTGATTACACTAAGTAACTTTTTCAAGTAGAAGCACATTTATGTTTTTCTCAGAAAAAAAATTTCAGAACAGAGTAGTTGTTTTGCAAAATTAAGATACACACTTTTCAAGTAATTCGTTATATCAACAAGTTTGCCAGACTGTATGAAGTGTAGGATTTTAGATAAAATCCTATTTCAAATGGAATTCAAGCATGGAAACAGAAGGAAGTCATGTAAATCCAACTAGGTAAGATCACACTGATGAATAACTCAGAGGCATGTACAGAACTCCATCCTAAGCCCATACAGTATTTTAATAATATTGTAAAACAACCTCCACTTAAAATATTTCACCATTCCAATCCTTATTATTGATAAAAATAATCAGTATACCGTACTTATTTCAAGATGAAAGAAATTGAAGGTGATACAAATAAGAATTACTGAACATTTTGAGTTTGTAGTTGCTGTCTACTTCAAGGAATCTTCATTGTGTGGTTTTCCATCAGTGTAAAAGGTGACATTAGCAATGACTAGAGTTTAATTCTAAACTATTAAAAAACAGTACCAATAAATGATTGAAAACAAAAAGCATGTGTGTCTGGCAATAAACAATACCAACTCATCTTGAGGCAGCTATGCTATGCTGTACTTGGGGCTGAGCTGTGCTACCTAAAGTTGGACAGAACTTAAGGCCTGTTAGAGTCTCAAAGGATTTCTTCGTAGCAATGGAACTGCTCACATACGATCAGGTAGCAAGAATTCTCTACATAATCCCAGACAGTACAAGAATAGTAATAATTATTTTAAAACTGATAACATTTAATTATTTTAAATGATTTTAACATTAAAATCATTATTAAATATAAAAACTTGGATAATATGAAGTATATAATTTTCTCTTGTATTGACACTAAATTGAATAATGGTCATTGTAAAGAATGGCTACTTCATAGAATGTGAAATCCCCGCTCCTTCTAAGTTCCCAAATGTCACTATGGAAGTTATATTAAACAGACATTATAGATACAGTATTCTATTATTTATATATTCAACTTATTTCCATTGAATGTGGTAAATTGAACATGGAACATACATGTTGTATCATGAAAACTTCTAACAGCACAAAACATTTCAGCTTAAACATATAAGCACATACGGCTACATACATCAGTAGTCAGTTGAGAAGTAGAATTATCTGCATAGAACAATTTAGTATTTACTTTTACTTCGATGTTCCATAAGGAAATGGAAGTATGGTGATGGTGGAAAAAATCGTGTTTGAGATAAGGGCTGATTCTCATTGTACTACACTCAAAACATGAAGAAAAGTCATTTTCCAAAACGTTTCTGTGCGTCTTGTGTAGAATTTCTTCTATGACAAACGATAACTGCCATAAATTCAAACAGAATCAAATAATATTTTGCAATGTGCCTGAGCTGTAGAAGACTTGAGGCCTACTGATTTTGATGAAGATCGGTTAATGGTAAGGGGTTGTTTACCTGCAAAGTTTTATGTTTTAACAAGAGTTAAGTACTTAAGTATGGTAAATAAAGTATCCTGAAAAGAAGGTCGTAATAATCCACTGTAGAAAGGGAAATGAATTACCTATAAATGAAAAGAGTAGTTGAAGAGGAAGGGGGTAATTTTCTATAAATGAAAATAATAGTTGAAGGGGGAGGGAATAATTTTTTTATATATGTACTAGGTTATCGGCAAAAAAAGAAGTATTTTGTTGTTAAAATTCCTTCCCGGGCTGTTTGGCCGTAGTCCAATGTTTTCTGCAAAACCAGACGTTTCAGCAGTGCCATCGACTGCCATCATCAGTGATAATCGAGTGCATTAAAGTGAGGTGGTATACGTTAGTGACCACAGTACTAACTGTGGTTACGGCAGAAGCAAGAAGTAGTTTCAATGGAAATATTTCATTTCGAAAATGATTTTAAATATAAATCTTAGAACATGGAAGTCATGTATGGTTCTGAATACCGATATTTTCCATCCTTATCATACATAATTTACTTTAATATCAACATTGAATATCCACAAAGTGCAAATGTTTTTGTGTGTTAATGTTAATATGAGGAAGTTGGAAAAATTTTAATTTTATATTTTACATCTTTAATTTTTTTAACTAATTCATAACTTCAATAATGAATTTTTTAATGTTAGGAATGTGTTCTTTTTGTGAATTAAAAGCAAGATAGTGAATTAAAATTTATTTAACAAGTAAGCTCCATGAGTTGCAGAAACTGCTGTTTTGAACAAGATACATTATTACTTAGTATGTTAGATAATTTTTCAATGATCATAAAAATTAGCAAATCTCCAGTTTTCACACAATAAACACTAAAATTTTTAGTTAAATTCATAACCATAATGCTGGCAAATATTAGTTCCCGCTTTTAACTTTATGTACATTTTCATAGACAACTATAGGAGTTATGGAATACTTTTTACAAATATATAACCGATAACAATACACCAGTTTTCATGCAAACATAGCTTACAAATTTTTGAAGCCAGTCCAATATTTGTTTACAGATATTAATTTTGTCAAATTGTTAAATATACCAAGTTCATGTTTTGCATACAGTTTCTTATAATTTGAAGGTTCACATAAACTTTTATAATTTATTATAAAAATAGCCAGTGCTCAAAGTTACTTGTAGATTTCCAATATAGAATGTACATATAGTATGTTTTGCTCCTGATTCACTTATTAGTTTGTTGTGACAGCCCTGATTAGTTTATACGATCATATGATGTTTAGTTTATGCTTTTCTTTGTGGCAATTGCACACTTTTCTTATAATTATGCAAAACAAAGAGAAATTAACAAATTTGCTACTAATTTATCACAATGTGATTGCATTGGGAAGTAATCGTCAGTGTGTGAGAATTTGATTACACTAAGTAACTTTTTCAAGTAGAAGCACATTTATGTTTTTCTCAGAAAAAAAATTTCAGAACAGAGTAGTTGTTTTGCAAAATTAAGATACACACTTTTCAAGTAATTCGTTATATCAACAAGTTTGCCAGACTGTATGAAGTGTAGGATTTTAGATAAAATCCTATTTCAAATGGAATTCAAGCATGGAAACAGAAGGAAGTCATGTAAATCCAACTAGGTAAGATCACACTGATGAATAACTCAGAGGCATGTACAGAACTCCATCCTAAGCCCATACAGTATTTTAATAATATTGTAAAACAACCTCCACTTAAAATATTTCACCATTCCAATCCTTATTATTGATAAAAATAATCAGTATACCGTACTTATTTCAAGATGAAAGAAATTGAAGGTGATACAAATAAGAATTACTGAACATTTTGAGTTTGTAGTTGCTGTCTACTTCAAGGAATCTTCATTGTGTGGTTTTCCATCAGTGTAAAAGGTGACATTAGCAATGACTAGAGTTTAATTCTAAACTATTAAAAAACAGTACCAATAAATGATTGAAAACAAAAAGCATGTGTGTCTGGCAATAAACAATACCAACTCATCTTGAGGCAGCTATGCTATGCTGTACTTGGGGCTGAGCTGTGCTACCTAAAGTTGGACAGAACTTAAGGCCTGTTAGAGTCTCAAAGGATTTCTTCGTAGCAATGGAACTGCTCACATACGATCAGGTAGCAAGAATTCTCTACATAATCCCAGACAGTACAAGAATAGTAATAATTATTTTAAAACTGATAACATTTAATTATTTTAAATGATTTTAACATTAAAATCATTATTAAATATAAAAACTTGGATAATATGAAGTATATAATTTTCTCTTGTATTGACACTAAATTGAATAATGGTCATTGTAAAGAATGGCTACTTCATAGAATGTGAAATCCCCGCTCCTTCTAAGTTCCCAAATGTCACTATGGAAGTTATATTAAACAGACATTATAGATACAGTATTCTATTATTTATATATTCAACTTATTTCCATTGAATGTGGTAAATTGAACATGGAACATACATGTTGTATCATGAAAACTTCTAACAGCACAAAACATTTCAGCTTAAACATATAAGCACATACGGCTACATACATCAGTAGTCAGTTGAGAAGTAGAATTATCTGCATAGAACAATTTAGTATTTACTTTTACTTCGATGTTCCATAAGGAAATGGAAGTATGGTGATGGTGGAAAAAATCGTGTTTGAGATAAGGGCTGATTCTCATTGTACTACACTCAAAACATGAAGAAAAGTCATTTTCCAAAACGTTTCTGTGCGTCTTGTGTAGAATTTCTTCTATGACAAACGATAACTGCCATAAATTCAAACAGAATCAAATAATATTTTGCAATGTGCCTGAGCTGTAGAAGACTTGAGGCCTACTGATTTTGATGAAGATCGGTTAATGGTAAGGGGTTGTTTACCTGCAAAGTTTTATGTTTTAACAAGAGTTAAGTAATTAAGTATGGTAAATAAAGTATCCTGAAAAGAAGGTCGTAATAATCCACTGTAGAAAGGGAAATGAATTACCTATAAATGAAAAGAGTAGTTGAAGAGGAAGGGGGTAATTTTCTATAAATGAAAATAATAGTTGAAGGGGGAGGGAATAATTTTTTTATATATGTACTAGGTTATCGGCAAAAAAAGAAGTAGTTTGTTGTTAAAATTCCTTCCCGGGCTGTTTGGCCGTAGTCCAATGTTTTCTGCAAAACCAGACGTTTCAGCAGTGCCATCGACTGCCATCATCAGTGATAATCGAGTGCATTAACGTGAGGTGGTATACGTTAGTGACCACAGTACTAACTGTGGTTACGGCAGAAGCAAGAAGTAGTTTCAATGGAAATATTTCATTTCGAAAATGATTTTAAATATAAATCTTAGAACATGGAAGTCATGTATGGTTCTGAATACCGATATTTTCCATCCTTATCATACATAATTTACTTTAATATCAACATTGAATATCCACAAAGTGCAAATGTTTTTGTGTGTTAATGTTAATATGAGGAAGTTTGGAAAAATTTTAATTTTATATTTTACATCTTTAATTTTTTTAACTAATTCATAACTTCAATAATGAATTTTTTAATGTTGGGAATGTTTCTTTTTGTGAATTAAAAGCAAGATAGTGAATTAAAATTTATTTAACAAGTAAGCTCCATGAGTTGCAGAAACTGCTGTTTTGAACAAGATACATTATTACTTAGTATGTTAGATAATTTTTCAATGATCATAAAAATTAGCAAATCTCCAGTTTTCACACAATAAACACTAAAATTTTTAGTTAAATTCATAACCATAATGCTGGCAAATATTAGTTCCCGCTTTTAACTTTATGTACATTTTCATAGACAACTATAGGAGTTATGGAATACTTTTTACAAATATATAACCGATAACAATACACCAGTTTTCATGCAAACATAGCTTACAAATTTTTGAAGCCAGTCCAATATTTGTTTACAGATATTAATTTTGTCAAATTGTTAAATATACCAAGTTCATGTTTTGCATACAGTTTCTTATAATTTGAAGGTTCACATAAACTTTTATAATTTATTATAAAAATAGCCAGTGCTCAAAGTTACTTGTAGATTTCCAATATAGAATGTACATATAGTATGTTTTGCTCCTGATTCACTTATTAGTTTGTTGTGACAGCCCTGATTAGTTTATACGATCATACGATGTTTAGTTTATGCTTTTCTTTGTGGCAATTGCACACTTTTCTTATAATTATGCAAAACAAAGAGAAATTAACAAATTTGCTGCTAATTTATCACAATGTGATTGCATTGGGAAGTAATCGTCAGTGTGTGAGAATTTGATTACACTAAGTAACTTTTTCAAGTAGAAGCACATTTATGTTTTTCTCAGAAAAAAAATTTCAGAACAGAGTAGTTGTTTTGCAAAATTAAGATACACACTTTTCAAATAATTCGTTATATCAACAAGTTTGCCAGACTGTATGAAGTGTAGGATTTTAGATAAAATCCTATTTCAAATGGAATTCAAGCATGGAAACAGAAGGAAGTCATGTAAATCCAACTAAGTAAGATCACACTGATGAATAACTCAGAGGCATGTACAGAACTCCATCCTAAGCCCATACAGTATTTTAATAATATTGTAAAACAACCTCCACTTAAAATATTTCACCATTCCAATCCTTATTATTGATAAAAATAATCAGTATACCGTACTTATTTCAAGATGAAAGAAATTGAAGGTGATACAAATAAGAATTACTGAACATTTTGAGTTTGTAGTTGCTGTCTACTTCAAGGAATCTTCATTGTGTGGTTTTCCATCAGTGTAAAAGGTGACATTAGCAATGACTAGAGTTTAATTCTAAACTATTAAAAAACAGTACCAATAAATGATTGAAAACAAAAAGCATGTGTGTCTGGCAATAAACAATACCAACTCATCTTGAGGCAGCTATGCTATGCTGTACTTGGGGCTGAGCTGTGCTACCTAAAGTTGGACAGAACTTAAGGCCTGTTAGAGTCTCAAAGGATTTCTTCGTAGCAATGGAACTGCTCACATACGATCAGGTAGCAAGAATTCTCTACATAATCCCAGACAGTACAAGAATAGTAATAATTATTTTAAAACTGATAACATTTAATTATTTTAAATGATTTTAACATTAAAATCATTATTAAATATAAAAACTTGGATAATATGAAGTATATAATTTTCTCTTGTATTGACACTAAATTGAATAATGGTCATTGTAAAGAATGGCTACTTCATAGAATGTGAAATCCCCGCTCCTTCTAAGTTCCCAAATGTCACTATGGAAGTTATATTAAACAGACATTATAGATACAGTATTCTATTATTTATATATTCAACTTATTTCCATTGAATGTGGTAAATTGAACATGGAACATACATGTTGTATCATGAAAACTTCTAACAGCACAAAACATTTCAGCTTAAACATATAAGCACATACGGCTACATACATCAGTAGTCAGTTGAGAAGTAGAATTATCTGCATAGAGCAATTTAGTATTTACTTTTACTTCGATGTTCCATAAGGAAATGGAAGTATGGTGATGGTGGAAAAAATCGTGTTTGAGATAAGGGCTGATTCTCATTGTACTACACTCAAAACATGAAGAAAAGTCATTTTCCAAAACGTTTCTGTGCGTCTTGTGTACAATTTCTTCTATGACAAACGATAAATGCCATAAATTCAAACAGAATCAAATAATATTTTGCAATGTGCCTGAGCTGTAGAAGACTTGAGGCCTACTGATTTTGATGAAGATCGGTTAATGGTAAGGGGTTGTTTACCTGCAAAGTTTTATGTTTTAACAAGAGTTAAGTACTTAAGTATGGTAAATAAAGTATCCTGAAAAGAAGGTCGTAATAATCCACTGTAGAAAGGGAAATGAATTACCTATAAATGAAAAGAGTAGTTGAAGAGGAAGGGGGTAATTTTCTATAAATGAAAATAATAGTTGAAGGGGGAGGGAATAATTTTTTTATATATGTACTAGGTTATCGGCAAAAAAAGAAGTATTTTGTTGTTAAAATTCCTTCCCGGGCTGTTTGGCCATAGTCCAATGTTTTCTGCAAAACCAGACGTTTCAGCAGTGCCATCGACTGCCATCATCAGTGATAATCGAGTGCATTAACGTGAGGTGGTATACGTTAGTGACCACAGTACTAACTGTGGTTACGGCAGAAGCAAGAAGTAGTTTCAATGGAAATATTTCATTTCGAAAATGATTTTAAATATAAATCTTAGAACATGGAAGTCATGTATGGTTCTGAATACCGATATTTTCCATCCTTATCATACATAATTTACTTTAATATCAACATTGAATATCCACAAAGTGCAAATGTTTTTGTGTGTTAATGTTAATATGAGGAAGTTGGAAAAATTTTAATTTTATATTTTACATCTTTAATTTTTTTAACTAATTCATAACTTCAATAATGAATTTTTTAATGTTAGGAATGTGTTCTTTTTGTGAATTAAAAGCAAGATAGTGAATTAAAATTTATTTAACAAGTAAGCTCCATGAGTTGCAGAAACTGCTGTTTTGAACAAGATACATTATTACTTAGTATGTTAGATAATTTTTCAATGATCATAAAAATTAGCAAATCTCCAGTTTTCACACAATAAACACTAAAATTTTTAGTTAAATTCATAACCATAATGCTGGCAAATATTAGTTCCCGCTTTTAACTTTATGTACATTTTCATAGACAACTATAGGAGTTATGGAATACTTTTTACAAATATATAACCGATAACAATACACCAGTTTTCATGCAAACATAGCTTACAAATTTTTGAAGCCAGTCCAATATTTGTTTACAGATATTAATTTTGTCAAATTGTTAAATATACCAAGTTCATGTTTTGCATACAGTTTCTTATAATTTGAAGGTTCACATAAACTTTTATAATTTATTATAAAAATAGCCAGTGCTCAAAGTTACTTGTAGATTTCCAATATAGAATGTACATATAGTATGTTTTGCTCCTGATTCACTTATTAGTTTGTTGTGACAGCCCTGATTAGTTTATACGATCATATGATGTTTAGTTTATGCTTTTCTTTGTGGCAATTGCACACTTTTCTTATAATTATGCAAAACAAAGAGAAATTAACAAATTTGCTACTAATTTATCACAATGTGATTGCATTGGGAAGTAATCGTCAGTGTGTGAGAATTTGATTACACTAAGTAACTTTTTCAAGTAGAAGCACATTTATGTTTTTCTCAGAAAAAAAATTTCAGAACAGAGTAGTTGTTTTGCAAAATTAAGATACACACTTTTCAAGTAATTCGTTATATCAACAAGTTTGCCAGACTGTATGAAGTGTAGGATTTTAGATAAAATCCTATTTCAAATGGAATTCAAGCATGGAAACAGAAGGAAGTCATGTAAATCCAACTAGGTAAGATCACACTGATGAATAACTCAGAGGCATGTACAGAACTCCATCCTAAGCCCATACAGTATTTTAATAATATTGTAAAACAACCTCCACTTAAAATATTTCACCATTCCAATCCTTATTATTGATAAAAATAATCAGTATACCGTACTTATTTCAAGATGAAAGAAATTGAAGGTGATACAAATAAGAATTACTGAACATTTTGAGTTTGTAGTTGCTGTCTACTTCAAGGAATCTTCATTGTGTGGTTTTCCATCAGTGTAAAAGGTGACATTAGCAATGACTAGAGTTTAATTCTAAACTATTAAAAAACAGTACCAATAAATGATTGAAAACAAAAAGCATGTGTGTCTGGCAATAAACAATACCAACTCATCTTGAGGCAGCTATGCTATGCTGTACTTGGGGCTGAGCTGTGCTACCTAAAGTTGGACAGAACTTAAGGCCTGTTAGAGTCTCAAAGGATTTCTTCGTAGCAATGGAACTGCTCACATACGATCAGGTAGCAAGAATTCTCTACATAATCCCAGACAGTACAAGAATAGTAATAATTATTTTAAAACTGATAACATTTAATTATTTTAAATGATTTTAACATTAAAATCATTATTAAATATAAAAACTTGGATAATATGAAGTATATAATTTTCTCTTGTATTGACACTAAATTGAATAATGGTCATTGTAAAGAATGGCTACTTCATAGAATGTGAAATCCCCGCTCCTTCTAAGTTCCCAAATGTCACTATGGAAGTTATATTAAACAGACATTATAGATACAGTATTCTATTATTTATATATTCAACTTATTTCCATTGAATGTGGTAAATTGAACATGGAACATACATGTTGTATCATGAAAACTTCTAACAGCACAAAACATTTCAGCTTAAACATATAAGCACATACGGCTACATACATCAGTAGTCAGTTGAGAAGTAGAATTATCTGCATAGAACAATTTAGTATTTACTTTTACTTCGATGTTCCATAAGGAAATGGAAGTATGGTGATGGTGGAAAAAATCGTGTTTGAGATAAGGGCTGATTCTCATTGTACTACACTCAAAACATGAAGAAAAGTCATTTTCCAAAACGTTTCTGTGCGTCTTGTGTAGAATTTCTTCTATGACAAACGATAACTGCCATAAATTCAAACAGAATCAAATAATATTTTGCAATGTGCCTGAGCTGTAGAAGACTTGAGGCCTACTGATTTTGATGAAGATCGGTTAATGGTAAGGGGTTGTTTACCTGCAAAGTTTTATGTTTTAACAAGAGTTAAGTACTTAAGTATGGTAAATAAAGTATCCTGAAAAGAAGGTCGTAATAATCCACTGTAGAAAGGGAAATGAATTACCTATAAATGAAAAGAGTAGTTGAAGAGGAAGGGGGTAATTTTCTATAAATGAAAATAATAGTTGAAGGGGGAGGGAATAATTTTTTTATATATGTACTAGGTTATCGGCAAAAAAAGAAGTATTTTGTTGTTAAAATTCCTTCCCGGGCTGTTTGGCCGTAGTCCAATGTTTTCTGCAAAACCAGACGTTTCAGCAGTGCCATCGACTGCCATCATCAGTGATAATCGAGTGCATTAAAGTGAGGTGGTATACGTTAGTGACCACAGTACTAACTGTGGTTACGGCAGAAGCAAGAAGTAGTTTCAATGGAAATATTTCATTTCGAAAATGATTTTAAATATAAATCTTAGAACATGGAAGTCATGTATGGTTCTGAATACCGATATTTTCCATCCTTATCATACATAATTTACTTTAATATCAACATTGAATATCCACAAAGTGCAAATGTTTTTGTGTGTTAATGTTAATATGAGGAAGTTGGAAAAATTTTAATTTTATATTTTACATCTTTAATTTTTTTAACTAATTCATAACTTCAATAATGAATTTTTTAATGTTAGGAATGTGTTCTTTTTGTGAATTAAAAGCAAGATAGTGAATTAAAATTTATTTAACAAGTAAGCTCCATGAGTTGCAGAAACTGCTGTTTTGAACAAGATACATTATTACTTAGTATGTTAGATAATTTTTCAATGATCATAAAAATTAGCAAATCTCCAGTTTTCACACAATAAACACTAAAATTTTTAGTTAAATTCATAACCATAATGCTGGCAAATATTAGTTCCCGCTTTTAACTTTATGTACATTTTCATAGACAACTATAGGAGTTATGGAATACTTTTTACAAATATATAACCGATAACAATACACCAGTTTTCATGCAAACATAGCTTACAAATTTTTGAAGCCAGTCCAATATTTGTTTACAGATATTAATTTTGTCAAATTGTTAAATATACCAAGTTCATGTTTTGCATACAGTTTCTTATAATTTGAAGGTTCACATAAACTTTTATAATTTATTATAAAAATAGCCAGTGCTCAAAGTTACTTGTAGATTTCCAATATAGAATGTACATATAGTATGTTTTGCTCCTGATTCACTTATTAGTTTGTTGTGACAGCCCTGATTAGTTTATACGATCATATGATGTTTAGTTTATGCTTTTCTTTGTGGCAATTGCACACTTTTCTTATAATTATGCAAAACAAAGAGAAATTAACAAATTTGCTACTAATTTATCACAATGTGATTGCATTGGGAAGTAATCGTCAGTGTGTGAGAATTTGATTACACTAAGTAACTTTTTCAAGTAGAAGCACATTTATGTTTTTCTCAGAAAAAAAATTTCAGAACAGAGTAGTTGTTTTGCAAAATTAAGATACACACTTTTCAAGTAATTCGTTATATCAACAAGTTTGCCAGACTGTATGAAGTGTAGGATTTTAGATAAAATCCTATTTCAAATGGAATTCAAGCATGGAAACAGAAGGAAGTCATGTAAATCCAACTAGGTAAGATCACACTGATGAATAACTCAGAGGCATGTACAGAACTCCATCCTAAGCCCATACAGTATTTTAATAATATTGTAAAACAACCTCCACTTAAAATATTTCACCATTCCAATCCTTATTATTGATAAAAATAATCAGTATACCGTACTTATTTCAAGATGAAAGAAATTGAAGGTGATACAAATAAGAATTACTGAACATTTTGAGTTTGTAGTTGCTGTCTACTTCAAGGAATCTTCATTGTGTGGTTTTCCATCAGTGTAAAAGGTGACATTAGCAATGACTAGAGTTTAATTCTAAACTATTAAAAAACAGTACCAATAAATGATTGAAAACAAAAAGCATGTGTGTCTGGCAATAAACAATACCAACTCATCTTGAGGCAGCTATGCTATGCTGTACTTGGGGCTGAGCTGTGCTACCTAAAGTTGGACAGAACTTAAGGCCTGTTAGAGTCTCAAAGGATTTCTTCGTAGCAATGGAACTGCTCACATACGATCAGGTAGCAAGAATTCTCTACATAATCCCAGACAGTACAAGAATAGTAATAATTATTTTAAAACTGATAACATTTAATTATTTTAAATGATTTTAACATTAAAATCATTATTAAATATAAAAACTTGGATAATATGAAGTATATAATTTTCTCTTGTATTGACACTAAATTGAATAATGGTCATTGTAAAGAATGGCTACTTCATAGAATGTGAAATCCCCGCTCCTTCTAAGTTCCCAAATGTCACTATGGAAGTTATATTAAACAGACATTATAGATACAGTATTCTATTATTTATATATTCAACTTATTTCCATTGAATGTGGTAAATTGAACATGGAACATACATGTTGTATCATGAAAACTTCTAACAGCACAAAACATTTCAGCTTAAACATATAAGCACATACGGCTACATACATCAGTAGTCAGTTGAGAAGTAGAATTATCTGCATAGAACAATTTAGTATTTACTTTTACTTCGATGTTCCATAAGGAAATGGAAGTATGGTGATGGTGGAAAAAATCGTGTTTGAGATAAGGGCTGATTCTCATTGTACTACACTCAAAACATGAAGAAAAGTCATTTTCCAAAACGTTTCTGTGCGTCTTGTGTAGAATTTCTTCTATGACAAACGATAACTGCCATAAATTCAAACAGAATCAAATAATATTTTGCAATGTGCCTGAGCTGTAGAAGACTTGAGGCCTACTGATTTTGATGAAGATCGGTTAATGGTAAGGGGTTGTTTACCTGCAAAGTTTTATGTTTTAACAAGAGTTAAGTACTTAAGTATGGTAAATAAAGTATCCTGAAAAGAAGGTCGTAATAATCCACTGTAGAAAGGGAAATGAATTACCTATAAATGAAAAGAGTAGTTGAAGAGGAAGGGGGTAATTTTCTATAAATGAAAATAATAGTTGAAGGGGGAGGGAATAATTTTTTTATATATGTACTAGGTTATCGGCAAAAAAAGAAGTATTTTGTTGTTAAAATTCCTTCCCGGGCTGTTTGGCCGTAGTCCAATGTTTTATGCAAAACCAGACGTTTCAGCAGTGCCATCGACTGCCATCATCAGTGATAATCGAGTGCATTAAAGTGAGGTGGTATACGTTAGTGACCACAGTACTAACTGTGGTTACGGCAGAAGCAAGAAGTAGTTTCAATGGAAATATTTCATTTCGAAAATGATTTTAAATATAAATCTTAGAACATGGAAGTCATGTATGGTTCTGAATACCGATATTTTCCATCCTTATCATACATAATTTACTTTAATATCAACATTGAATATCCACAAAGTGCAAATGTTTTTGTGTGTTAATGTTAATATGAGGAAGTTGGAAAAATTTTAATTTTATATTTTACATCTTTAATTTTTTTAACTAATTCATAACTTCAATAATGAATTTTTTAATGTTAGGAATGTGTTCTTTTTGTGAATTAAAAGCAAGATAGTGAATTAAAATTTATTTAACAAGTAAGCTCCATGAGTTGCAGAAACTGCTGTTTTGAACAAGATACATTATTACTTAGTATGTTAGATAATTTTTCAATGATCATAAAAATTAGCAAATCTCCAGTTTTCACACAATAAACACTAAAATTTTTAGTAAAATTCATAACCATAATGCTGGCAAATATTAGTTCCCGCTTTTAACTTTATGTACATTTTCATAGACAACTATAGGAGTTATGGAATACTTTTTACAAATATATAACCGATAACAATACACCAGTTTTCATGCAAACATAGCTTACAAATTTTTGAAGCCAGTCCAGTATTTGTTTACAGATATTAATTTTGTAAAATTGTTAAATATACCAAGTTCATGTTTTGCATACAGTTTCTTATAATTTGAAGGTTCACATAAACTTTTATAATTTATTATAAAAATAGCCAGTGCTCAAAGTTACTTGTAGATTTCCAATATAGAATGTACATATAGTATGTTTTGCTCCTGATTCACTTATTAGTTTGTTGTGACAGCCCTGATTAGTTTATACGATCATACGATGTTTAGTTTATGCTTTTCTTTGTGGCAATTGCACACTTTTCTTATAATTATGCAAAACAAAGAGAAATTAACAAATTTGCTACTAATTTATCACAATGTGATTGCATTGGGAAGTAATCGTCAGTGTGTGAGAATTTGATTACACTAAGTAACTTTTTCAAGTAGAAGCACATTTATGTATTTCTCAGAAAAAAAATTTCAGAACAGAGTAGTTGTTTTGCAAAATTAAGATACACACTTTTCAAATAATTCGTTATATCAACAAGTTTGCCAGACTGTATGAAGTGTAGGATTTTAGATAAAATCCTATTTCAAATGGAATTCAAGCATGGAAACAGAAGGAAGTCATGTAAATCCAACTAGGTAAGATCACACTGATGAATAACTCAGAGGCATGTACAGAACTCCATCCTAAGCCCATACAGTATTTTAATAATATTGTAAAACAACCTCCACTTAAAATATTTCACCATTCCAATCCTTATTATTGATAAAAATAATCAGTATACCGTACTTATTTCAAGATGAAAGAAATTGAAGGTGATACAAATAAGAATTACTGAACATTTTGAGTTTGTAGTTGCTGTCTACTTCAAGGAATCTTCATTGTGTGGTTTTCCATCAGTGTAAAAGGTGACATTAGCAATGACTAGAGTTTAATTCTAAACTATTAAAAAACAGTACCAATAAATGATTGAAAACAAAAAGCATGTGTGTCTGGCAATAAACAATACCAACTCATCTTGAGGCAGCTATGCTATGCTGTACTTGGGGCTGAGCTGTGCTACCTAAAGTTGGACAGAACTTAAGGCCTGTTAGAGTCTCAAAGGATTTCTTCGTAGCAATGGAACTGCTCACATACGATCAGGTAGCAAGAATTCTCTACATAATCCCAGACAGTACAAGAATAGTAATAATTATTTTAAAACTGATAACATTTAATTATTTTAAATGATTTTAACATTAAAATCATTATTAAATATAAAAACTTGGATAATATGAAGTATATAATTTTCTCTTGTATTGACACTAAATTGAATAATGGTCATTGTAAAGAATGGCTACTTCATAGAATGTGAAATCCCCGCTCCTTCTAAGTTCCCAAATGTCACTATGGAAGTTATATTAAACAGACATTATAGATACAGTATTCTATTATTTATATATTCAACTTATTTCCATTGAATGTGGTAAATTGAACATGGAACATACATGTTGTATCATGAAAACTTCTAACAGCACAAAACATTTCAGCTTAAACATATAAGCACATACGGCTACATACATCAGTAGTCAGTTGAGAAGTAGAATTATCTGCATAGAACAATTTAGTATTTACTTTTACTTCGATGTTCCATAAGGAAATGGAAGTATGGTGATGGTGGAAAAAATCGTGTTTGAGATAAGGGCTGATTCTCATTGTACTACACTCAAAACATGAAGAAAAGTCATTTTCCAAAACGTTTCTGTGCGTCTTGTGTAGAATTTCTTCTATGACAAACGATAACTGCCATAAATTCAAACAGAATCAAATAATATTTTGCAATGTGCCTGAGCTGTAGAAGACTTGAGGCCTACTGATTTTGATGAAGATCGGTTAATGGTAAGGGGTTGTTTACCTGCAAAGTTTTATGTTTTAACAAGAGTTAAGTACTTAAGTATGGTAAATAAAGTATCCTGAAAAGAAGGTCGTAATAATCCACTGTAGAAAGGGAAATGAATTACCTATAAATGAAAAGAGTAGTTGAAGAGGAAGGGGGTAATTTTCTATAAATGAAAATAATAGTTGAAGGGGGAGGGAATAATTTTTTTATATATGTACTAGGTTATCGGCAAAAAAAGAAGTATTTTGTTGTTAAAATTCCTTCCCGGGCTGTTTGGCTGTAGTCCAATGTTTTCTGCAAAACCAGACGTTTCAGCAGTGCCATCGACTGCCATCATCAGTGATAATCGAGTGCATTAACGTGAGGTGGTATACGTTAGTGACCACAGTACTAACTGTGGTTACGGCAGAAGCAAGAAGTAGTTTCAATGGAAATATTTCATTTCGAAAATGATTTTAAATATAAATCTTAGAACATGGAAGTCATGTATGGTTCTGAATACCGATATTTTCCATCCTTATCATACATAATTTACTTTAATATCAACATTGAATATCCACAAAGTGCAAATGTTTTTGTGTGTTAATGTTAATATGAGGAAGTTGGAAAAATTTTAATTTTATATTTTACATCTTTAATTTTTTTAACTAATTCATAACTTCAATAATGAATTTTTTAATGTTAGGAATGTGTTCTTTTTGTGAATTAAAAGCAAGATAGTGAATTAAAATTTATTTAACAAGTAAGCTCCATGAGTTGCAGAAACTGCTGTTTTGAACAAGATACATTATTACTTAGTATGTTAGATAATTTTTCAATGATCATAAAAATTAGCAAATCTCCAGTTTTCACACAATAAACACTAAAATTTTTAGTTAAATTCATAACCATAATGCTGGCAAATATTAGTTCCCGCTTTTAACTTTATGTACATTTTCATAGACAACTATAGGAGTTATGGAATACTTTTTACAAATATATAACCGATAACAATACACCAGTTTTCATGCAAACATAGCTTACAAATTTTTGAAGCCAGTCCAATATTTGTTTACAGATATTAATTTTGTCAAATTGTTAAATATACCAAGTTCATGTTTTGCATACAGTTTCTTATAATTTGAAGGTTCACATAAACTTTTATAATTTATTATAAAAATAGCCAGTGCTCAAAGTTACTTGTAGATTTCCAATATAGAATGTACATATAGTATGTTTTGCTCCTGATTCACTTATTAGTTTGTTGTGACAGCCCTGATTAGTTTATACGATCATACGATGTTTAGTTTATGCTTTTCTTTGTGGCAATTGCACACTTTTCTTATAATTATGCAAAACAAAGAGAAATTAACAAATTTGCTGCTAATTTATCACAATGTGATTGCATTGGGAAGTAATCGTCAGTGTGTGAGAATTTGATTACACTAAGTAACTTTTTCAAGTAGAAGCACATTTATGTTTTTCTCAGAAAAAAAATTTCAGAACAGAGTAGTTGTTTTGCAAAATTAAGATACACACTTTTCAAATAATTCGTTATATCAACAAGTTTGCCAGACTGTATGAAGTGTAGGATTTTAGATAAAATCCTATTTCAAATGGAATTCAAGCATGGAAACAGAAGGAAGTCATGTAAATCCAACTAAGTAAGATCACACTGATGAATAACTCAGAGGCATGTACAGAACTCCATCCTAAGCCCATACAGTATTTTAATAATATTGTAAAACAACCTCCACTTAAAATATTTCACCATTCCAATCCTTATTATTGATAAAAATACTCAGTATACCGTACTTATTTCAAGATGAAAGAAATTGAAGGTGATACAAATAAGAATTACTGAACATTTTGAGTTTGTAGTTGCTGTCTACTTCAAGGAATCTTCATTGTGTGGTTTTCCATCAGTGTAAAAGGTGACATTAGCAATGACTAGAGTTTAATTCTAAACTATTAAAAAACAGTACCAATAAATGATTGAAAACAAAAAGCATGTGTGTCTGGCAATAAACAATACCAACTCATCTTGAGGCAGCTATGCTATGCTGTACTTGGGGCTGAGCTGTGCTACCTAAAGTTGGACAGAACTTAAGGCCTGTTAGAGTCTCAAAGGATTTCTTCGTAGCAATGGAACTGCTCACATACGATCAGGTAGCAAGAATTCTCTACATAATCCCAGACAGTACAAGAATAGTAATAATTATTTTAAAACTGATAACATTTAATTATTTTAAATGATTTTAACATTAAAATCATTATTAAATATAAAAACTTGGATAATATGAAGTATATAATTGTCTCTTGTATTGACACTAAATTGAATAATGGTCGTTGTAAAGAATGGCTACTTCATAGAATGTGAAATCCCCGCTCCTTCTAAGTTCCCAAATGTCACTATGGAAGTTATATTAAACAGACATTATAGATACAGTATTCTATTATTTATATATTCAACTTATTTCCATTGAATGTGGTAAATTGAACATGGAACATACATGTTGTATCATGAAAACTTCTAACAGCACAAAACATTTCAGCTTAAACATATAAGCACATACGGCTACATACATCAGTAGTCAGTTGAGAAGTAGAATTATCTGCATAGAACAATTTAGTATTTACTTTTACTTCGATGTTCCATAAGGAAATGGAAGTATGGTGATGGTGGAAAAAATCGTGTTTGAGATAAGGGCTGATTCTCATTGTACTACACTCAAAACATGAAGAAAAGTCATTTTCCAAAACGTTTCTGTGCGTCTTGTGTAGAATTTCTTCTATGACAAACGATAACTGCCATAAATTCAAACAGAATCAAATAATATTTTGCAATGTGCCTGAGCTGTAGAAGACTTGAGGCCTACTGATTTTGATGAAGATCGGTTAATGGTAAGGGGTTGTTTACCTGCAAAGTTTTATGTTTTAACAAGAGTTAAGTACTTAAGTATGGTAAATAAAGTATCCTGAAAAGAAGGTCGTAATAATCCACTGTAGAAAGGGAAATGAATTACCTATAAATGAAAAGAGTAGTTGAAGAGGAAGGGGGTAATTTTCTATAAATGAAAATAATAGTTGAAGGGGGAGGGAATAATTTTTTTATATATGTACTAGGTTATCGGCAAAAAAAGAAGTATTTTGTTGTTAAAATTCCTTCCCGGGCTGTTTGGCCGTAGTCCAATGTTTTCTGCAAAACCAGACGTTTCAGCAGTGCCATCGACTGCCATCATCAGTGATAATCGAGTGCATTAACGTGAGGTGGTATACGTTAGTGACCACAGTACTAACTGTGGTTACGGCAGAAGCAAGAAGTAGTTTCAATGGAAATATTTCATTTCGAAAATGATTTTAAATATAAATCTTAGAACATGGAAGTCATGTATGGTTCTGAATACCGATATTTTCCATCCTTATCATACATAATTTACTTTAATATCAACATTGAATATCCACAAAGTGCAAATGTTTTTGTGTGTTAATGTTAATATGAGGAAGTTGGAAAAATTTTAATTTTATATTTTACATCTTTAATTTTTTTAACTAATTCATAACTTCAATAATGAATTTTTTAATGTTAGGAATGTGTTCTTTTTGTGAATTAAAAGCAAGATAGTGAATTAAAATTTATTTAACAAGTAAGCTTCCTGAGTTGGTGAAACTGCTGTTTTGAACAAGATACATTATTACTTAGTATGTTAGATAATTTTTCAATGATATAAAAATTAGCAAATCTCCAGTTTTCACACAATAAACACTAAAATTTTTAGTTAAATTCATAACCATAATGCTGGCAAATATTAGTTCCCGCTTTTAACTTTATGTACATTTTCATAGACAACTATAGGAGTTATGGAATACTTTTTACAAATATATAACCGATAACAATACACCAGTTTTCATGCAAACATAGCTTACAAATTTTTGAAGCCAGTCCAATATTTGTTTACAGATATTAATTTTGTCAAATTGTTAAATATACCAAGTTCATGTTTTGCATACAGTTTCCTATAATTTGAAGGTTCACATAAACTTTTATAATTTATTATAAAAATAGCCAGTGCTCAAAGTTACTTGTAGATTTCCAATATAGAATGTACATATAGTATGTTTTGCTCCTGATTCACTTATTAGTTTGTTGTGACAGCCCTGATTAGTTTATACGATCATACGATGTTTAGTTTATGCTTTTCTTTGTGGCAATTGCACACTTTTCTTATAATTATGCAAAACAAAGAGAAATTAACAAATTTGCTGCTAATTTATCACAATGTGATTGCATTGGGAAGTAATCGTCAGTGTGTGAGAATTTGATTACACTAAGTAACTTTTTCAAGTAGAAGCACATTTATGTTTTTCTCAGAAAAAAAATTTCAGAACAGAGTAGTTGTTTTGCAAAATTAAGATACACACTTTTCAAATAATTCGTTATATCAACAAGTTTGCCAGACTGTATGAAGTGTAGGATTTTAGATAAAATCCTATTTCAAATGGAATTCAAGCATGGAAACAGAAGGAAGTCATGTAAATCCAACTAGGTAAGATCACACTGATGAATAACTCAGAGGCATGTACAGAACTCCATCCTAAGCCCATACAGTATTTTAATAATATTGTAAAACAACCTCCACTTAAAATATTTCCCCATTCCAATCCTTATTATTGATAAAAATAATCAGTATACCGTACTTATTTCTAGATGAAAGAAATTGAAGGTGATACAAATAAGAATTACTGAACATTTTGAGTTTGTAGTTGCTGTCTACTTCAAGGAATCTTCATTGTGTGGTTTTCCATCAGTGTAAAAGGTGACATTAGCAATGACTAGAGTTTAATTCTAAACTATTAAAAAACAGTACCAATAAATGATTGAAAACAAAAAGCATGTGTGTCTGGCAATAAACAATACCAACTCATCTTGAGGCAGCTATGCTATGCTGTACTTGGGGCTGAGCTGTGCTACGTAAAGTTGGACAGAACTTAAGGCCTGTTAGAGTCTCAAAGGATTTCTTCGTAGCAATGGAACTGCTCACATACGATCAGGTAGCAAGAATTCTCTACATAATCCCAGACAGTACAAGAATAGTAATAATTATTTTAAAACTGATAACATTTAATTATTTTAAATGATTTTAACATTAAAATCATTATTAAATATAAAAACTTGGATAATATGAAGTATATAATTTTCTCTTGTATTGACACTAAATTGAATAATGGTCATTGTAAAGAATGGCTACTTCATAGAATGTGAAATCCCCGCTCCTTCTAAGTTCCCAAATGTCACTATGGAAGTTATATTAAACAGACATTATAGATACAGTATTCTATTATTTATATATTCAACTTATTTCCATTGAATGTGGTAAATTGAACATGGAACATACATGTTGTATCATGAAAACTTCTAACAGCACAAAACATTTCAGCTTAAACATATAAGCACATACGGCTACATACATCAGTAGTCAGTTGAGAAGTAGAATTATCTGCATAGAACAATTTAGTATTTACTTTTACTTCGATGTTCCATAAGGAAATGGAAGTATGGTGATGGTGGAAAAAATCGTGTTTGAGATAAGGGCTGATTCTCATTGTACTACACTCAAAACATGAAGAAAAGTCATTTTCCAAAACGTTTCTGTGCGTCTTGTGTAGAATTTCTTCTATGACAAACGATAACTGCCATAAATTCAAACAGAATCAAATAATATTTTGCAATGTGCCTGAGCTGTAGAAGACTTGAGGCCTACTGATTTTGATGAAGATCGGTTAATGGTAAGGGGTTGTTTACCTGCAAAGTTTTATGTTTTAACAAGAGTTAAGTACTTAAGTATGGTAAATAAAGTATCCTGAAAAGAAGGTCGTAATAATCCACTGTAGAAAGGGAAATGAATTACCTATAAATGAAAAGAGTAGTTGAAGAGGAAGGGGGTAATTTTCTATAAATGAAAATAATAGTTGAAGGGGGAGGGAATAATTTTTTTATATATGTACTAGGTTATCGGCAAAAAAAGAAGTATTTTGTTGTTAAAATTCCTTCCCGGGCTGTTTGGCCGTAGTCCAATGTTTTCTGCAAAACCAGACGTTTCAGCAGTGCCATCGACTGCCATCATCAGTGATAATCGAGTGCATTAACGTGAGGTGGTATACGTTAGTGACCACAGTACTAACTGTGGTTACGGCAGAAGCAAGAAGTAGTTTCAATGGAAATATTTCATTTCGAAAATGATTTTAAATATAAATCTTAGAACATGGAAGTCATGTATGGTTCTGAATACCGATATTTTCCATCCTTATCATACATAATTTACTTTAATATCAACATTGAATATCCACAAAGTGCAAATGTTTTTGTGTGTTAATGTTAATATGAGGAAGTTGGAAAAATTTTAATTTTATATTTTACATCTTTAATTTTTTTAACTAATTCATAACTTCAATAATGAATTTTTTAATGTTAGGAATGTGTTCTTTTTGTGAATTAAAAGCAAGATAGTGAATTAAAATTTATTTAACAAGTAAGCTTCCTGAGTTGGTGAAACTGCTGTTTTGAACAAGATACATTATTACTTAGTATGTTAGATAATTTTTCAATGATATAAAAATTAGCAAATCTCCAGTTTTCACACAATAAACACTAAAATTTTTAGTTAAATTCATAACCATAATGCTGGCAAATATTAGTTCCCGCTTTTAACTTTATGTACATTTTCATAGACAACTATAGGAGTTATGGAATACTTTTTACAAATATATAACCGATAACAATACACCAGTTTTCATGCAAACATAGCTTACAAATTTTTGAAGCCAGTCCAATATTTGTTTACAGATATTAATTTTGTCAAATTGTTAAATATACCAAGTTCATGTTTTGCATACAGTTTCCTATAATTTGAAGGTTCACATAAACTTTTATAATTTATTATAAAAATAGCCAGTGCTCAAAGTTACTTGTAGATTTCCAATATAGAATGTACATATAGTATGTTTTGCTCCTGATTCACTTATTAGTTTGTTGTGACAGCCCTGATTAGTTTATACGATCATACGATGTTTAGTTTATGCTTTTCTTTGTGGCAATTGCACACTTTTCTTATAATTATGCAAAACAAAGAGAAATTAACAAATTTGCTGCTAATTTATCACAATGTGATTGCATTGGGAAGTAATCGTCAGTGTGTGAGAATTTGATTACACTAAGTAACTTTTTCAAGTAGAAGCACATTTATGTTTTTCTCAGAAAAAAAATTTCAGAACAGAGTAGTTGCTTTGCAAAATTAAGATACACACTTTTCAAATAATTCGTTATATCAACAAGTTTGCCAGACTGTATGAAGTGTAGGATTTTAGATAAAATCCTATTTCAAATGGAATTCAAGCATGGAAACAGAAGGAAGTCATGTAAATCCAACTAGGTAAGATCACACTGATGAATAACTCAGAGGCATGTACAGAACTCCATCCTAAGCCCATACAGTATTTTAATAATATTGTAAAACAACCTCCACTTAAAATATTTCCCCATTCCAATCCTTATTATTGATAAAAATAATCAGTATACCGTACTTATTTCTAGATGAAAGAAATTGAAGGTGATACAAATAAGAATTACTGAACATTTTGAGTTTGTAGTTGCTGTCTACTTCAAGGAATCTTCATTGTGTGGTTTTCCATCAGTGTAAAAGGTGACATTAGCAATGACTAGAGTTTAATTCTAAACTATTAAAAAACAGTACCAATAAATGATTGAAAACAAAAAGTATGTGTGTCTGGCAATAAACAATACCAACTCATCTTGAGGCAGCTATGCTATGCTGTACTTGGGGCTGAGCTGTGCTACCTAAAGTTGGACAGAACTTAAGGCCTGTTAGAGTCTCAAAGGATTTCTTCGTAGCAATGGAACTGCTCACATACGATCAGGTAGCAAGAATTCTCTACATAATCCCAGACAGTACAAGAATAGTAATAATTATTTTAAAACTGATAACATTTAATTATTTTAAATGATTTTAACATTAAAATCATTATTAAATATAAAAACTTGGATAATATGAAGTATATAATTTTCTCTTGTATTGACACTAAATTGAATAATGGTCATTGTAAAGAATGGCTACTTCATAGAATGTGAAATCCCCGCTCCTTCTAAGTTCCCAAATGTCACTATGGAAGTTATATTAAACAGACATTATAGATACAGTATTCTATTATTTATATATTCAACTTATTTCCATTGAATGTGGTAAATTGAACATGGAACATACATGTTGTATCATGAAAACTTCTAACAGCACAAAACATTTCAGCTTAAACATATAAGCACATACGGCTACATACATCAGTAGTCAGTTGAGAAGTAGAATTATCTGCATAGAACAATTTAGTATTTACTTTTACTTCGATGTTCCATAAGGAAATGGAAGTATGGTGATGGTGGAAAAAATCGTGTTTGAGATAAGGGCTGATTCTCATTGTACTACACTCAAAACATGAAGAAAAGTCATTTTCCAAAACGTTTCTGTGCGTCTTGTGTAGAATTTCTTCTATGACAAACGATAACTGCCATAAATTCAAACAGAATCAAATAATATTTTGCAATGTGCCTGAGCTGTAGAAGACTTGAGGCCTACTGATTTTGATGAAGATCGGTTAATGGTAAGGGGTTGTTTACCTGCAAAGTTTTATGTTTTAACAAGAGTTAAGTACTTAAGTATGGTAAATAAAGTATCCTGAAAAGAAGGTCGTAATAATCCACTGTAGAAAGGGAAATGAATTACCTATAAATGAAAAGAGTAGTTGAAGAGGAAGGGGGTAATTTTCTATAAATGAAAATAATAGTTGAAGGGGGAGGGAATAATTTTTTTATATATGTACTAGGTTATCGGCAAAAAAAGAAGTATTTTGTTGTTAAAATTCCTTCCCGGGCTGTTTGGCTGTAGTCCAATGTTTTCTGCAAAACCAGACGTTTCAGCAGTGCCATCGACTGCCATCATCAGTGATAATCGAGTGCATTAACGTGAGGTGGTATACGTTAGTGACCACAGTACTAACTGTGGTTACGGCAGAAGCAAGAAGTAGTTTCAATGGAAATATTTCATTTCGAAAATGATTTTAAATATAAATCTTAGAACATGGAAGTCATGTATGGTTCTGAATACCGATATTTTCCATCCTTATCATACATAATTTACTTTAATATCAACATTGAATATCCACAAAGTGCAAATGTTTTTGTGTGTTAATGTTAATATGAGGAAGTTGGAAAAATTTTAATTTTATATTTTACATCTTTAATTTTTTTAACTAATTCATAACTTCAATAATGAATTTTTTAATGTTAGGAATGTGTTCTTTTTGTGAATTAAAAGCAAGATAGTGAATTAAAATTTATTTAACAAGTAAGCTTCATGAGTTGCAGAAACTGCTGTTTTGAACAAGATACATTATTACTTAGTATGTTAGATAATTTTTCAATGATATAAAAATTAGCAAATCTCCAGTTTTCACACAATAAACACTAAAATTTTTAGTTAAATTCATAACCATAATGCTGGCAAATATTAGTTCCCGCTTTTAACTTTATGTACATTTTCATAGACAACTATAGGAGTTATGGAATACTTTTTACAAATATATAACCGATAACAATACACCAGTTTTCATGCAAACATAGCTTACAAATTTTTGAAGCCAGTCCAATATTTGTTTACAGATATTAATTTTGTCAAATTGTTAAATATACCAAGTTCATGTTTTGCATACAGTTTCCTATAATTTGAAGGTTCACATAAACTTTTATAATTTATTATAGAAATAGCCAGTGCTCAAAGTTACTTGTAGATTTCCAATATAGAATGTACATATAGTATGTTTTGCTCCTGATTCACTTATTAGTTTGTTGTGACAGCCCTGATTAGTTTATACGATCATACGATGTTTAGTTTATGCTTTTCTTTGTGGCAATTGCACACTTTTCTTATAATTATGCAAAACAAAGAGAAATTAACAAATTTGCTGCTAATTTATCACAATGTGATTGCATTGGGAAGTAATCGTCAGTGTGTGAGAATTTGATTACACTAAGTAACTTTTTCAAGTAGAAGCACATTTATGTTTTTCTCAGAAAAAAAATTTCAGAACAGAGTAGTTGTTTTGCAAAATTAAGATACACACTTTTCAAATAATTCGTTATATCAACAAGTTTGCCAGACTGTATGAAGTGTAGGATTTTAGATAAAATCCTATTTCAAATGGAATTCAAGCATGGAAACAGAAGGAAGTCATGTAAATCCAACTAGGTAAGATCACACTGATGAATAACTCAGAGGCATGTACAGAACTCCATCCTAAGCCCATACAGTATTTTAATAATATTGTAAAACAACCTCCACTTAAAATATTTCACCATTCCAATCCTTATTATTGATAAAAATAATCAGTATACCGTACTTATTTCAAGATGAAAGAAATTTAAGGTGATACAAATAAGAATTACTGAACATTTTGAGTTTGTAGTTGCTGTCTACTTCAAGGAATCTTCATTGTGTGGTTTTCCATCAGTGTAAAAGGTGACATTAGCAATGACTAGAGTTTAATTCTAAACTATTAAAAAACAGTACCAATAAATGATTGAAAACAAAAAGTATGTGTGTCTGGCAATAAACAATACCAACTCATCTTGAGGCAGCTATGCTATGCTGTACTTGGGGCTGAGCTGTGCTACCTAAAGTTGGACAGAACTTAAGGCCTGTTAGAGTCTCAAAGGATTTCTTCGTAGCAATGGAACTGCTCACATACGATCAGGTAGCAAGAATTCTCTACATAATCCCAGACAGTACAAGAATAGTAATAATTATTTTAAAACTGATAATATTTAATTATTTTAAATGATTTTAACATTAAAATCATTATTAAATATAAAAACTTGGATAATATGAAGTATATAATTTTCTCTTGTATTGACACTAAATTGAATAATGGTCATTGTAAAGAATGGCTACTTCATAGAATGTGAAATCCCCGCTCCTTCTAAGTTCCCAAATGTCACTATGGAAGTTATATTAAACAGACATTATAGATACAGTATTCTATTATTTATATATTCAACTTATTTCCATTGAATGTGGTAAATTGAACATGGAACATACATGTTGTATCATGAAAACTTCTAACAGCACAAAACATTTCAGCTTAAACATATAAGCACATACGGCTACATACATCAGTAGTCAGTTGAGAAGTAGAATTATCTGCATAGAACAATTTAGTATTTACTTTTACTTCGATGTTCCATAAGGAAATGGAAGTATGGTGATGGTGGAAAAAATCGTGTTTGAGATAAGGGCTGATTCTCATTGTACTACACTCAAAACATGAAGAAAAGTCATTTTCCAAAACGTTTCTGTGCGTCTTGTGTAGAATTTCTTCTATGACAAACGATAACTGCCATAAATTCAAACAGAATCAAATAATATTTTGCAATGTGCCTGAGCTGTAGAAGACTTGAGGCCTACTGATTTTGATGAAGATCGGTTAATGGTAAGGGGTTGTTTACCTGCAAAGTTTTATGTTTTAACAAGAGTTAAGTACTTAAGTATGGTAAATAAAGTATCCTGAAAAGAAGGTCGTAATAATCCACTGTAGAAAGGGAAATGAATTACCTATAAATGAAAAGAGTAGTTGAAGAGGAAGGGGGTAATTTTCTATAAATGAAAATAATAGTTGAAGGGGGAGGGAATAATTTTTTTATATATGTACTAGGTTATCGGCAAAAAAAGAAGTATTTTGTTGTTAAAATTCCTTCCCGGGCTGTTTGGCTGTAGTCCAATGTTTTCTGCAAAACCAGACGTTTCAGCAGTGCCATCGACTGCCATCATCAGTGATAATCGAGTGCATTAACGTGAGGTGGTATACGTTAGTGACCACAGTACTAACTGTGGTTACGGCAGAAGCAAGAAGTAGTTTCAATGGAAATATTTCATTTCGAAAATGATTTTAAATATAAATCTTAGAACATGGAAGTCATGTATGGTTCTGAATACCGATATTTTCCATCCTTATCATACATAATTTACTTTAATATCAACATTGAATATCCACAAAGTGCAAATGTTTTTGTGTGTTAATGTTAATATGAGGAAGTTGGAAAAATTTTAATTTTATATTTTACATCTTTAATTTTTTTAACTAATTCATAACTTCAATAATGAATTTTTTAATGTTAGGAATGTGTTCTTTTTGTGAATTAAAAGCAAGATAGTGAATTAAAATTTATTTAACAAGTAAGCTCCATGAGTTGCAGAAACTGCTGTTTTGAACAAGATACATTATTACTTAGTATGTTAGATAATTTTTCAATGATCATAAAAATTAGCAAATCTCCAGTTTTCACACAATAAACACTAAAATTTTTAGTTAAATTCATAACCATAATGCTGGCAAATATTAGTTCCCGCTTTTAACTTTATGTACATTTTCATAGACAACTATAGGAGTTATGGAATACTTTTTACAAATATATAACCGATAACAATACACCAGTTTTCATGCAAACATAGCTTACAAATTTTTGAAGCCAGTCCAATATTTGTTTACAGATATTAATTTTGTCAAATTGTTAAATATACCAAGTTCATGTTTTGCATACAGTTTCTTATAATTTGAAGGTTCACATAAACTTTTATAATTTATTATAAAAATAGCCAGTGCTCAAAGTTACTTGTAGATTTCCAATATAGAATGTACATATAATATGTTTTGCTCCTGATTCACTTATTATTTTGTTGTGACAGCCCTGATTAGTTTATACGATCATACGATGTTTAGTTTATGCTTTTCTTTGTGGCAATTGCACACTTTTCTTATAATTATGCAAAACAAAGAGAAATTAACAAATTTGCTGCTAATTTATCACAATGTGATTGCATTGGGAAGTAATCGTCAGTGTGTGAGAATTTGATTACACTAAGTAACTTTTTCAAGTAGAAGCACATTTATGTTTTTCTCAGAAAAAAAATTTCAGAACAGAGTAGTTGTTTTGCAAAATTAAGATACACACTTTTCAAATAATTCGTTATATCAACAAGTTTGCCAGACTGTATGAAGTGTAGGATTTTAGATAAAATCCTATTTCAAATGGAATTCAAGCATGGAAACAGAAGGAAGTCATGTAATCCAACTAGGTAAGATCACACTGATGAATAACTCAGAGGCATGTACAGAACTCCATCCTAAGCCCATACAGTATTTTAATAATATTGTAAAACAACCTCCACTTAAAATATTTCACCATTCCAATCCTTATTATTGATAAAAATAATCAGTATACCGTACTTATTTCAAGATGAAAGAAATTGAAGGTGATACAAATAAGAATTACTGAACATTTTGAGTTTGTAGTTGCTGTCTACTTCAAGGAATCTTCATTGTGTGGTTTTCCATCAGTGTAAAAGGTGACATTAGCAATGACTAGAGTTTAATTCTAAACTATTAAAAAACAGTACCAATAAATGATTGAAAACAAAAAGTATGTGTGTCTGGCAATAAACAATACCAACTCATCTTGAGGCAGCTATGCTATGCTGTACTTGGGGCTGAGCTGTGCTACCTAAAGTTGGACAGAACTTAAGGCCTGTTAGAGTCTCAAAGGATTTCTTCGTAGCAATGGAACTGCTCACATACGATCAGGTAGCAAGAATTCTCTACATAATCCCAGACAGTACAAGAATAGTAATAATTATTTTAAAACTGATAACATTTAATTATTTTAAATGATTTTAACATTAAAATCATTATTAAATATAAAAACTTGGATAATATGAAGTATATAATTTTCTCTTGTATTGACACTAAATTGAATAATGGTCATTGTAAAGAATGGCTACTTCATAGAATGTGAAATCCCCGCTCCTTCTAAGTTCCCAAATGTCACTATGGAAGTTATATTAAACAGACATTATAGATACAGTATTCTATTATTTATATATTCAACTTATTTCCATTGAATGTGGTAAATTGAACATGGAACATACATGTTGTATCATGAAAACTTCTAACAGCACAAAACATTTCAGCTTAAACATATAAGCACATACGGCTACATACATCAGTAGTCAGTTGAGAAGTAGAATTATCTGCATAGAACAATTTAGTATTTACTTTTACTTCGATGTTCCATAAGGAAATGGAAGTATGGTGATGGTGGAAAAAATCGTGTTTGAGATAAGGGCTGATTCTCATTGTACTACACTCAAAACATGAAGAAAAGTCATTTTCCAAAACGTTTCTGTGCGTCTTGTGTAGAATTTCTTCTATGACAAACGATAACTGCCATAAATTCAAACAGAATCAAATAATATTTTGCAATGTGCCTGAGCTGTAGAAGACTTGAGGCCTACTGATTTTGATGAAGATCGGTTAATGGTAAGGGGTTGTTTACCTGCAAAGTTTTATGTTTTAACAAGAGTTAAGTACTTAAGTATGGTAAATAAAGTATCCTGAAAAGAAGGTCGTAATAATCCACTGTAGAAAGGGAAATGAATTACCTATAAATGAAAAGAGTAGTTGAAGAGGAAGGGGGTAATTTTCTATAAATGAAAATAATAGTTGAAGGGGGAGGGAATAATTTTTTTATATATGTACTAGGTTATCGGCAAAAAAAGAAGTATTTTGTTGTTAAAATTCCTTCCCGGGCTGTTTGGCTGTAGTCCAATGTTTTCTGCAAAACCAGACGTTTCAGCAGTGCCATCGACTGCCATCATCAGTGATAATCGAGTGCATTAACGTGAGGTGGTATACGTTAGTGACCACAGTACTAACTGTGGTTACGGCAGAAGCAAGAAGTAGTTTCAATGGAAATATTTCATTTCGAAAATGATTTTAAATATAAATCTTAGAACATGGAAGTCATGTATGGTTCTGAATACCGATATTTTCCATCCTTATCATACATAATTTACTTTAATATCAACATTGAATATCCACAAAGTGCAAATGTTTTTGTGTGTTAATGTTAATATGAGGAAGTTGGAAAAATTTTAATTTTATATTTTACATCTTTAATTTTTTTAACTAATTCATAACTTCAATAATGAATTTTTTAATGTTAGGAATGTGTTCTTTTTGTGAATTAAAAGCAAGATAGTGAATTAAAATTTATTTAACAAGTAAGCTCCATGAGTTGCAGAAACTGCTGTTTTGAACAAGATACATTATTACTTAGTATGTTAGATAATTTTTCAATGATCATAAAAATTAGCAAATCTCCAGTTTTCACACAATAAACACTAAAATTTTTAGTTAAATTCATAACCATAATGCTGGCAAATATTAGTTCCCGCTTTTAACTTTATGTACATTTTCATAGACAACTATAGGAGTTATGGAATACTTTTTACAAATATATAACCGATAACAATACACCAGTTTTCATGCAAACATAGCTTACAAATTTTTGAAGCCAGTCCAATATTTGTTTACAGATATTAATTTTGTCAAATTGTTAAATATACCAAGTTCATGTTTTGCATACAGTTTCTTATAATTTGAAGGTTCACATAAACTTTTATAATTTATTATAAAAATAGCCAGTGCTCAAAGTTACTTGTAGATTTCCAATATAGAATGTACATATAATATGTTTTGCTCCTGATTCACTTATTATTTTGTTGTGACAGCCCTGATTAGTTTATACGATCATACGATGTTTAGTTTATGCTTTTCTTTGTGGCAATTGCACACTTTTCTTATAATTATGCAAAACAAAGAGAAATTAACAAATTTGCTGCTAATTTATCACAATGTGATTGCATTGGGAAGTAATCGTCAGTGTGTGAGAATTTGATTACACTAAGTAACTTTTTCAAGTAGAAGCACATTTATGTTTTTCTCAGAAAAAAAATTTCAGAACAGAGTAGTTGTTTTGCAAAATTAAGATACACACTTTTCAAATAATTCGTTATATCAACAAGTTTGCCAGACTGTATGAAGTGTAGGATTTTAGATAAAATCCTATTTCAAATGGAATTCAAGCATGGAAACAGAAGGAAGTCATGTAATCCAACTAGGTAAGATCACACTGATGAATAACTCAGAGGCATGTACAGAACTCCATCCTAAGCCCATACAGTATTTTAATAATATTGTAAAACAACCTCCACTTAAAATATTTCACCATTCCAATCCTTATTATTGATAAAAATAATCAGTATACCGTACTTATTTCAAGATGAAAGAAATTGAAGGTGATACAAATAAGAATTACTGAACATTTTGAGTTTGTAGTTGCTGTCTACTTCAAGGAATCTTCATTGTGTGGTTTTCCATCAGTGTAAAAGGTGACATTAGCAATGACTAGAGTTTAATTCTAAACTATTAAAAAACAGTACCAATAAATGATTGAAAACAAAAAGTATGTGTGTCTGGCAATAAACAATACCAACTCATCTTGAGGCAGCTATGCTATGCTGTACTTGGGGCTGAGCTGTGCTACCTAAAGTTGGACAGAACTTAAGGCCTGTTAGAGTCTCAAAGGATTTCTTCGTAGCAATGGAACTGCTCACATACGATCAGGTAGCAAGAATTCTCTACATAATCCCAGACAGTACAAGAATAGTAATAATTATTTTAAAACTGATAATATTTAATTATTTTAAATGATTTTAACATTAAAATCATTATTAAATATAAAAACTTGGATAATATGAAGTATATAATTTTCTCTTGTATTGACACTAAATTGAATAATGGTCATTGTAAAGAATGGCTACTTCATAGAATGTGAAATCCCCGCTCCTTCTAAGTTCCCAAATGTCACTATGGAAGTTATATTAAACAGACATTATAGATACAGTATTCTATTATTTATATATTCAACTTATTTCCATTGAATGTGGTAAATTGAACATGGAACATACATGTTGTATCATGAAAACTTCTAACAGCACAAAACATTTCAGCTTAAACATATAAGCACATACGGCTACATACATCAGTAGTCAGTTGAGAAGTAGAATTATCTGCATAGAACAATTTAGTATTTACTTTTACTTCGATGTTCCATAAGGAAATGGAAGTATGGTGATGGTGGAAAAAATCGTGTTTGAGATAAGGGCTGATTCTCATTGTACTACACTCAAAACATGAAGAAAAGTCATTTTCCAAAACGTTTCTGTGCGTCTTGTGTAGAATTTCTTCTATGACAAACGATAACTGCCATAAATTCAAACAGAATCAAATAATATTTTGCAATGTGCCTGAGCTGTAGAAGACTTGAGGCCTACTGATTTTGATGAAGATCGGTTAATGGTAAGGGGTTGTTTACCTGCAAAGTTTTATGTTTTAACAAGAGTTAAGTACTTAAGTATGGTAAATAAAGTATCCTGAAAAGAAGGTCGTAATAATCCACTGTAGAAAGGGAAATGAATTACCTATAAATGAAAAGAGTAGTTGAAGAGGAAGGGGGTAATTTTCTATAAATGAAAATAATAGTTGAAGGGGGAGGGAATAATTTTTTTATATATGTACTAGGTTATCGGCAAAAAAAGAAGTATTTTGTTGTTAAAATTCCTTCCCGGGCTGTTTGGCCGTAGTCCAATGTTTTCTGCAAAACCAGACGTTTCAGCAGTGCCATCGACTGCCATCATCAGTGATAATCGAGTGCATTAACGTGAGGTGGTATACGTTAGTGACCACAGTACTAACTGTGGTTACGGCAGAAGCAAGAAGTAGTTTCAATGGAAATATTTCATTTCGAAAATGATTTTAAATATAAATCTTAGAACATGGAAGTCATGTATGGTTCTGAATACCGATATTTTCCATCCTTATCATACATAATTTACTTTAATATCAACATTGAATATCCACAAAGTGCAAATGTTTTTGTGTGTTAATGTTAATATGAGGAAGTTGGAAAAATTTTAATTTTATATTTTACATCTTTAATTTTTTTAACTAATTCATAACTTCAATAATGAATTTTTTAATGTTAGGAATGTGTTCTTTTTGTGAATTAAAAGCAAGATAGTGAATTAAAATTTATTTAACAAGTAAGCTCCATGAGTTGCAGAAACTGCTGTTTTGAACAAGATACATTATTACTTAGTATGTTAGATAATTTTTCAATGATCATAAAAATTAGCAAATCTCCAGTTTTCACACAATAAACACTAAAATTTTTAGTTAAATTCATAACCATAATGCTGGCAAATATTAGTTCCCGCTTTTAACTTTATGTACATTTTCATAGACAACTATAGGAGTTATGGAATACTTTTTACAAATATATAACCGATAACAATACACCAGTTTTCATGCAAACATAGCTTACAAATTTTTGAAGCCAGTCCAATATTTGTTTACAGATATTAATTTTGTCAAATTGTTAAATATACCAAGTTCATGTTTTGCATACAGTTTCTTATAATTTGAAGGTTCACATAAACTTTTATAATTTATTATAAAAATAGCCAGTGCTCAAAGTTACTTGTAGATTTCCAATATAGAATGTACATATAGTATGTTTTGCTCCTGATTCACTTATTAGTTTGTTGTGACAGCCCTGATTAGTTTATACGATCATACGATGTTTAGTTTATGCTTTTCTTTGTGGCAATTCCACACTTTTCTTATAATTATGCAAAACAAAGAGAAATTAACAAATTTGCTGCTAATTTATCACAATGTGATTGCATTGGGAAGTAATCGTCAGTGTGTGAGAATTTGATTACACTAAGTAACTTTTTCAAGTAGAAGCACATTTATGTTTTTCTCAGAAAAAAAATTTCAGAACAGAGTAGTTGTTTTGCACAATTAAGATACACACTTTTCAAATAATTCGTTATATCAACAAGTTTGCCAGACTGTATGAAGTGTAGGATTGTAGATAAAATCCTATTTCAAATGGAATTCAAGCATGGTAACAGAAGGAAGTCATGTAAATCCAACTAGGTAAGATCACACTGATGAATAACTCAGAGGCATGTACAGAACTCCATCCTAAGCCCATACAGTATTTTAATAATATTGTAAAACAACCTCCACTTAAAATATTTCACCATTCCAATCCTTATTATTGATAAAAATAATCAGTATACCGTACTTATTTCAAGATGAAAGAAATTGAAGGTGATACAAATAAGAATTACTGAACATTTTGAGTTTGTAGTTGCTGTCTACTTCAAGGAATCTTCATTGTGTGGTTTTCCATCAGTGTAAAAGGTGACATTAGCAATGACTAGAGTTTAATTCTAAACTATTAAAAAACAGTACCAATAAATGATTGAAAACAAAAAGTATGTGTGTCTGGCAATAAACAATACCAACTCATCTTGAGGCAGCTATGCTATGCTGTACTTGGGGCTGAGCTGTGCTACCTAAAGTTGGACAGAACTTAAGGCCTGTTAGAGTCTCAAAGGATTTCTTCGTAGCAATGGAACTGCTCACATACGATCAGGTAGCAAGAATTCTCTACATAATCCCAGACAGTACAAGAATAGTAATAATTATTTTAAAACTGATAACATTTAATTATTTTAAATGATTTTAACATTAAAATCATTATTAAATATAAAAACTTGGATAATATGAAGTATATAATTTTCTCTTGTATTGACACTAAATTGAATAATGGTCATTGTAAAGAATGGCTACTTCATAGAATGTGAAATCCCCGCTCCTTCTAAGTTCCCAAATGTCACTATGGAAGTTATATTAAACAGACATTATAGATACAGTATTCTATTATTTATATATTCAACTTATTTCCATTGAATGTGGTAAATTGAACATGGAACATACATGTTGTATCATGAAAACTTCTAACAGCACAAAACATTTCAGCTTAAACATATAAGCACATACGGCTACATACATCAGTAGTCAGTTGAGAAGTAGAATTATCTGCATAGAACAATTTAGTATTTACTTTTACTTCGATGTTCCATAAGGAAATGGAAGTATGGTGATGGTGGAAAAAATCGTGTTTGAGATAAGGGCTGATTCTCATTGTACTACACTCAAAACATGAAGAAAAGTCATTTTCCAAAACGTTTCTGTGCGTCTTGTGTAGAATTTCTTCTATGACAAACGATAACTGCCATAAATTCAAACAGAATCAAATAATATTTTGCAATGTGCCTGAGCTGTAGAAGACTTGAGGCCTACTGATTTTGATGAAGATCGGTTAATGGTAAGGGGTTGTTTACCTGCAAAGTTTTATGTTTTAACAAGAGTTAAGTACTTAAGTATGGTAAATAAAGTATCCTGAAAAGAAGGTCGTAATAATCCACTGTAGAAAGGGAAATGAATTACCTATAAATGAAAAGAGTAGTTGAAGAGGAAGGGGGTAATTTTCTATAAATGAAAATAATAGTTGAAGGGGGAGGGAATAATTTTTTTATATATGTACTAGGTTATCGGCAAAAAAAGAAGTATTTTGTTGTTAAAATTCCTTCCCGGGCTGTTTGGCCGTAGTCCAATGTTTTCTGCAAAACCAGACGTTTCAGCAGTGCCATCGACTGCCATCATCAGTGATAATCGAGTGCATTAACGTGAGGTGGTATACGTTAGTGACCACAGTACTAACTGTGGTTACGGCAGAAGCAAGAAGTAGTTTCAATGGAAATATTTCATTTCGAAAATGATTTTAAATATAAATCTTAGAACATGGAAGTCATGTATGGTTCTGAATACCGATATTTTCCATCCTTATCATACATAATTTACTTTAATATCAACATTGAATATCCACAAAGTGCAAATGTTTTTGTGTGTTAATGTTAATATGAGGAAGTTGGAAAAATTTTAATTTTATATTTTACATCTTTAATTTTTTTAACTAATTCATAACTTCAATAATGAATTTTTTAATGTTAGGAATGTGTTCTTTTTGTGAATTAAAAGCAAGATAGTGAATTAAAATTTATTTAACAAGTAAGCTCCATGAGTTGCAGAAACTGCTGTTTTGAACAAGATACATTATTACTTAGTATGTTAGATAATTTTTCAATGATCATAAAAATTAGCAAATCTCCAGTTTTCACACAATAAACACTAAAATTTTTAGTTAAATTCATAACCATAATGCTGGCAAATATTAGTTCCCGCTTTTAACTTTATGTACATTTTCATAGACAACTATAGGAGTTATGGAATACTTTTTACAAATATATAACCGATAACAATACACCAGTTTTCATGCAAACATAGCTTACAAATTTTTGAAGCCAGTCCAATATTTGTTTACAGATATTAATTTTGTCAAATTGTTAAATATACCAAGTTCATGTTTTGCATACAGTTTCTTATAATTTGAAGGTTCACATAAACTTTTATAATTTATTATAAAAATAGCCAGTGCTCAAAGTTACTTGTAGATTTCCAATATAGAATGTACATATAGTATGTTTTGCTCCTGATTCACTTATTAGTTTGTTGTGACAGCCCTGATTAGTTTATACGATCATACGATGTTTAGTTTATGCTTTTCTTTGTGGCAATTCCACACTTTTCTTATAATTATGCAAAACAAAGAGAAATTAACAAATTTGCTGCTAATTTATCACAATGTGATTGCATTGGGAAGTAATCGTCAGTGTGTGAGAATTTGATTACACTAAGTAACTTTTTCAAGTAGAAGCACATTTATGTTTTTCTCAGAAAAAAAATTTCAGAACAGAGTAGTTGTTTTGCACAATTAAGATACACACTTTTCAAATAATTCGTTATATCAACAAGTTTGCCAGACTGTATGAAGTGTAGGATTGTAGATAAAATCCTATTTCAAATGGAATTCAAGCATGGTAACAGAAGGAAGTCATGTAAATCCAACTAGGTAAGATCACACTGATGAATAACTCAGAGGCATGTACAGAACTCCATCCTAAGCCCATACAGTATTTTAATAATATTGTAAAACAACCTCCACTTAAAATATTTCACCATTCCAATCCTTATTATTGATAAAAATAATCAGTATACCGTACTTATTTCAAGATGAAAGAAATTGAAGGTGATACAAATAAGAATTACTGAACATTTTGAGTTTGTTGTTGCTGTCTACTTCAAGGAATCTTCATTGTGTGGTTTTCCATCAGTGTAAAAGGTGACATTAGCAATGACTAGAGTTTAATTCTAAACTATTAAAAAACAGTACCAATAAATGATTGAAAACAAAAAGTATGTGTGTCTGGCAATAAACAATACCAACTCATCTTGAGGCAGCTATGCTATGCTGTACTTGGGGCTGAGCTGTGCTACCTAAAGTTGGACAGAACTTAAGGCCTGTTAGAGTCTCAAAGGATTTCTTCGTAGCAATGGAACTGCTCACATACGATCAGGTAGCAAGAATTCTCTACATAATCCCAGACAGTACAAGAATAGTAATAATTATTTTAAAACTGATAACATTTAATTATTTTAAATGATTTTAACATTAAAATCATTATTAAATATAAAAACTTGGATAATATGAAGTATATAATTTTCTCTTGTATTGACACTAAATTGAATAATGGTCATTGTAAAGAATGGCTACTTCATAGAATGTGAAATCCCCGCTCCTTCTAAGTTCCCAAATGTCACTATGGAAGTTATATTAAACAGACATTATAGATACAGTATTCTATTATTTATATATTCAACTTATTTCCATTGAATGTGGTAAATTGAACATGGAACATACATGTTGTATCATGAAAACTTCTAACAGCACAAAACATTTCAGCTTAAACATATAAGCACATACGGCTACATACATCAGTAGTCAGTTGAGAAGTAGAATTATCTGCATAGAACAATTTAGTATTTACTTTTACTTCGATGTTCCATAAGGAAATGGAAGTATGGTGATGGTGGAAAAAATCGTGTTTGAGATAAGGGCTGATTCTCATTGTACTACACTCAAAACATGAAGAAAAGTCATTTTCCAAAACGTTTCTGTGCGTCTTGTGTAGAATTTCTTCTATGACAAACGATAACTGCCATAAATTCAAACAGAATCAAATAATATTTTGCAATGTGCCTGAGCTGTAGAAGACTTGAGGCCTACTGATTTTGATGAAGATCGGTTAATGGTAAGGGGTTGTTTACCTGCAAAGTTTTATGTTTTAACAAGAGTTAAGTACTTAAGTATGGTAAATAAAGTATCCTGAAAAGAAGGTCGTAATAATCCACTGTAGAAAGGGAAATGAATTACCTATAAATGAAAAGAGTAGTTGAAGAGGAAGGGGGTAATTTTCTATAAATGAAAATAATAGTTGAAGGGGGAGGGAATAATTTTTTTATATATGTACTAGGTTATCGGCAAAAAAAGAAGTAGTTTGTTGTTAAAATTCCTTCCCGGGCTGTTTGGCCGTAGTCCAATGTTTTCTGCAAAACCAGACGTTTCAGCAGTGCCATCGACTGCCATCATCAGTGATAATCGAGTGCATTAACGTGAGGTGGTATACGTTAGTGACCACAGTACTAACTGTGGTTACGGCAGAAGCAAGAAGTAGTTTCAATGGAAATATTTCATTTCGAAAATGATTTTAAATATAAATCTTAGAACATGGAAGTCATGTATGGTTCTGAATACCGATATTTTCCATCCTTATCATACATAATTTACTTTAATATCAACATTGAATATCCACAAAGTGCAAATGTTTTTGTGTGTTAATGTTAATATGAGGAAGTTGGAAAAATTTTAATTTTATATTTTACATCTTTAATTTTTTTAACTAATTCATAACTTCAATAATGAATTTTTTAATGTTAGGAATGTGTTCTTTTTGTGAATTAAAAGCAAGATAGTGAATTAAAATTTATTTAACAAGTAAGCTCCATGAGTTGCAGAAACTGCTGTTTTGAACAAGATACATTATTACTTAGTATGTTAGATAATATTTCAATGATCATAAAAATTAGCAAATCTCCAGTTTTCACACAATAAACACTAAAATTTTTAGTTAAATTCATAACCATAATGCTGGCAAATATTAGTTCCCGCTTTTAACTTTATGTACATTTTCATAGGCAACTATAGGAGTTATGGAATACTTTTTACAAATATATAACCGATAACAATACACCAGTTTTCATGCAAACATAGCTTACAAATTTTTGAAGCCAGTCCAATATTTGTTTACAGATATTAATTTTGTCAAATTGTTAAATATACCAAGTTCATGTTTTGCATACAGTTTCTTATAATTTGAAGGTTCACATAAACTTTTATAATTTATTATAAAAATAGCCAGTGCTCAAAGTTACTTGTAGATTTCCAATATAGAATGTACATATAGTATGTTTTACTCCTGATTCACTTATTAGTTTGTTGTGACAGCCCTGATTAGTTTATACGATCATACGATGTTTAGTTTATGCTTTTCTTTGTGGCAATTGCACACTTTTCTTATAATTATGCAAAACAAAGAGAAATTAACAAATTTGCTGCTAATTTATCACAATGTGATTGCATTGGGAAGTAATCGTCAGTGTGTGAGAATTTGATTACACTAAGTAACTTTTTCAAGTAGAAGCACATTTATGTTTTTCTCAGAAAAAAAATTTCAGAACAGAGTAGTTGTTTTGCACAATTGAGAAACACACTTTTCAAATAATTCGTTATATCAACAAGTTTGCCAGACTGTATGAAGTGTAGGATTTTAGATAAAATCCTATTTCAAAAGGAATTCAAGCATGGAAACAGAAGGAAGTCATGTAAATCCAACTAGGTAAGATCACACTGATGAATAACTCAGAGGCATGTACAGAACTCCATCCTAAGCCCATACAGTATTTTAATAATATTGTAAAACAACCTCCACTTAAAATATTTCACCATTCCAATCCTTATTATTGATAAAAATAATCAGTATACCGTACTTATTTCAAGATGAAAGAAATTGAAGGTGATACAAATAAGAATTACTGAACATTTTGAGTTTGTAGTTGCTGTCTACTTCAAGGAATCTTCATTGTGTGGTTTTCCATCAGTGTAAAAGGTGACATTAGCAATGACTAGAGTTTAATTCTAAACTATTAAAAAACAGTACCAATAAATGATTGAAAACAAAAAGCATGTGTGTCTGGCAATAAACAATACCAACTCATCTTGAGGCAGCTATGCTATGCTGTACTTGGGGCTGAGCTGTGCTACCTAAAGTTGGACAGAACTTAAGGCCTGTTAGAGTCTCAAAGGATTTCTTCGTAGCAATGGAACTGCTCACATACGATCAGGTAGCAAGAATTCTCTACATAATCCCAGACAGTACAAGAATAGTAATAATTATTTTAAAACTGATAACATTTAATTATTTTAAATGATTTTAACATTAAAATCATTATTAAATATAAAAACTTGGATAATATGAAGTATATAATTTTCTCTTGTATTGACACTAAATTGAATAATGGTCATTGTAAAGAATGGCTACTTCATAGAATGTGAAATCCCCGCTCCTTCTAAGTTCCCAAATGTCACTATGGAAGTTATATTAAACAGACATTATAGATACAGTATTCTATTATTTATATATTCAACTTATTTCCATTGAATGTGGTAAATTGAACATGGAACATACATGTTGTATCATGAAAACTTCTAACAGCACAAAACATTTCAGCTTAAACATATAAGCACATACGGCTACATACATCAGTAGTCAGTTGAGAAGTAGAATTATCTGCATAGAACAATTTAGTATTTACTTTTACTTCGATGTTCCATAAGGAAATGGAAGTATGGTGATGGTGGAAAAAATCGTGTTTGAGATAAGGGCTGATTCTCATTGTACTACACTCAAAACATGAAGAAAAGTCATTTTCCAAAACGTTTCTGTGCGTCTTGTGTAGAATTTCTTCTATGACAAACGATAACTGCCATAAATTCAAACAGAATCAAATAATATTTTGCAATGTGCCTGAGCTGTAGAAGACTTGAGGCCTACTGATTTTGATGAAGATCGGTTAATGGTAAGGGGTTGTTTACCTGCAAAGTTTTATGTTTTAACAAGTGTTAAGTACTTAAGTATGGTAAATAAAGTATCCTGAAAAGAAGGTCGTAATAATCCACTGTAGAAAGGGAAATGAATTACCTATAAATGAAAAGAGTAGTTGAAGAGGAAGGGGGTAATTTTCTATAAATGAAAATAATAGTTGAAGGGGGAGGGAATAATTTTTTTATATATGTACTAGGTTATCGGCAAAAAAAGAAGTATTTTGTTGTTAAAATTCCTTCCCGGGCTGTTTGGCCGTAGTCCAATGTTTTCTGCAAAACCAGACGTTTCAGCAGTGCCATCGACTGCCATCATCAGTGATAATCGAGTGCATTAACGTGAGGTGGTATACGTTAGTGACCACAGTACTAACTGTGGTTACGGCAGAAGCAAGAAGTAGTTTCAATGGAAATATTTCATTTCGAAAATGATTTTAAATATAAATCTTAGAACATGGAAGTCATGTATGGTTCTGAATACCGATATTTTCCATCCTTATCATACATAATTTACTTTAATATCAACATTGAATATCCACAAAGTGCAAATGTTTTTGTGTGTTAATGTTAATATGAGGAAGTTGGAAAAATTTTAATTTTATATTTTACATCTTTAATTTTTTTAACTAATTCATAACTTCAATAATGAATTTTTTAATGTTAGGAATGTGTTCTTTTTGTGAATTAAAAGCAAGATAGTGAATTAAAATTTATTTAACAAGTAAGCTCCATGAGTTGCAGAAACTGCTGTTTTGAACAAGATACATTATTACTTAGTATGTTAGATAATTTTTCAATGATCATAAAAATTAGCAAATCTCCAGTTTTCACACAATAAACACTAAAATTTTTAGTTAAATTCATAACCATAATGCTGGCAAATATTAGTTCCCGCTTTTAACTTTATGTACATTTTCATAGGCAACTATAGGAGTTATGGAATACTTTTTACAAATATATAACCGATAACAATACACCAGTTTTCATGCAAACATAGCTTACAAATTTTTGAAGCCAGTCCAATATTTGTTTACAGATATTAATTTTGTCAAATTGTTAAATATACCAAGTTCATGTTTTGCATACAGTTTCTTATAATTTGAAGGTTCACATAAACTTTTATAATTTATTATAAAAATAGCCAGTGCTCAAAGTTACTTGTAGATTTCCAATATAGAATGTACATATAGTATGTTTTACTCCTGATTCACTTATTAGTTTGTTGTGACAGCCCTGATTAGTTTATACGATCATACGATGTTTAGTTTATGCTTTTCTTTGTGGCAATTGCACACTTTTCTTATAATTATGCAAAACAAAGAGAAATTAACAAATTTGCTGCTAATTTATCACAATGTGATTGCATTGGGAAGTAATCGTCAGTGTGTGAGAATTTGATTACACTAAGTAACTTTTTCAAGTAGAAGCACATTTATGTTTTTCTCAGAAAAAAAATTTCAGAACAGAGTAGTTGTTTTGCACAATTAAGATACACACTTTTCAAATAATTCGTTATATCAACAAGTTTGCCAGACTGTATGAAGTGTAGGATTTTAGATAAAATCCTATTTCAAAAGGAATTCAAGCATGGAAACAGAAGGAAGTCATGTAAATCCAACTAGGTAAGATCACACTGATGAATAACTCAGAGGCATGTACAGAACTCCATCCTAAGCCCATACAGTATTTTAATAATATTGTAAAACAACCTCCACTTAAAATATTTCACCATTCCAATCCTTATTATTGATAAAAATAATCAGTATACCGTACTTATTTCAAGATGAAAGAAATTGAAGGTGATACAAATAAGAATTACTGAACATTTTGAGTTTGTAGTTGCTGTCTACTTCAAGGAATCTTCATTGTGTGGTTTTCCATCAGTGTAAAAGGTGACATTAGCAATGACTAGAGTTTAATTCTAAACTATTAAAAAACAGTACCAATAAATGATTGAAAACAAAAAGCATGTGTGTCTGGCAATAAACAATACCAACTCATCTTGAGGCAGCTATGCTATGCTGTACTTGGGGCTGAGCTGTGCTACCTAAAGTTGGACAGAACTTAAGGCCTGTTAGAGTCTCAAAGGATTTCTTCGTAGCAATGGAACTGCTCACATACAATCAGGTAGCAAGAATTCTCTACATAATCCCAGACAGTACAAGAATAGTAATAATTATTTTAAAACTGATAACATTTAATTATTTTAAATGATTTTAACATTAAAATCATTATTAAATATAAAAACTTGGATAATATGAAGTATATAATTTTCTCTTGTATTGACACTAAATTGAATAATGGTCATTGTAAAGAATGGCTACTTCATAGAATGTGAAATCCCCGCTCCTTCTAAGTTCCCAAATGTCACTATGGAAGTTATATTAAACAGACATTATAGATACAGTATTCTATTATTTATATATTCAACTTATTTCCATTGAATGTGGTAAATTGAACATGGAACATACATGTTGTATCATGAAAACTTCTAACAGCACAAAACATTTCAGCTTAAACATATAAGCACATACGGCTACATACATCAGTAGTCAGTTGAGAAGTAGAATTATCTGCATAGAACAATTTAGTATTTACTTTTACTTCGATGTTCCATAAGGAAATGGAAGTATGGTGATGGTGGAAAAAATCATGTTTGAGATAAGGGCTGATTCTCATTGTACTACACTCAAAACATGAAGAAAAGTCATTTTCCAAAACGTTTCTGTGCGTCTTGTGTAGAATTTCTTCTATGACAAACGATAACTGCCATAAATTCAAACAGAATCAAATAATATTTTGCAATGTGCCTGAGCTGTAGAAGACTTGAGGCCTACTGATTTTGATGAAGATCGGTTAATGGTAAGGGGTTGTTTACCTGCAAAGTTTTATCTTTTAACAAGAGTTAAGTACTTAAGTATGGTAAATAAAGTATCCTGAAAAGAAGGTCGTAATAATCCACTGTAGAAAGGGAAATGAATTACCTATAAATGAAAAGAGTAGTTGAAGAGGAAGGGGGTAATTTTCTATAAATGAAAATAATAGTTGAAGGGGGAGGGAATAATTTTTTTATATATGTACTAGGTTATCGGCAAAAAAAGAAGTATTTTGTTGTTAAAATTCCTTCCCGGGCTGTTTGGCCGTAGTCCAATGTTTTCTGCAAAACCAGACGTTTCAGCAGTGCCATCGACTGCCATCATCAGTGATAATCGAGTGCATTAACGTGAGGTGGTATACGTTAGTGACCACAGTACTAACTGTGGTTACGGCAGAAGCAAGAAGTAGTTTCAATGGAAATATTTCATTTCGAAAATGATTTTAAATATAAATCTTAGAACATGGAAGTCATGTATGGTTCTGAATACCGATATTTTCCATCCTTATCATACATAATTTACTTTAATATCAACATTGAATATCCACAAAGTGCAAATGTTTTTGTGTGTTAATGTTAATATGAGGAAGTTGGAAAAATTTTAATTTTATATTTTACATCTTTAATTTTTTTAACTAATTCATAACTTCAATAATGAATTTTTTAATGTTAGGAATGTGTTCTTTTTGTGAATTAAAAGCAAGATAGTGAATTAAAATTTATTTAACAAGTAAGCTCCATGAGTTGCAGAAACTGCTGTTTTGAACAAGATACATTATTACTTAGTATGTTAGATAATTTTTCAATGATCATAAAAATTAGCAAATCTCCAGTTTTCACACAATAAACACTAAAATTTTTAGTTAAATTCATAACCATAATGCTGGCAAATATTAGTTCCCGCTTTTAACTTTATGTACATTTTCATAGACAACTATAGGAGTTATGGAATACTTTTTACAAATATATAACCGATAACAATACACCAGTTTTCATGCAAACATAGCTTACAAATTTTTGAAGCCAGTCCAATATTTGTTTACAGATATTAATTTTGTCAAATTGTTAAATATACCAAGTTCATGTTTTGCATACAGTTTCTTATAATTTGAAGGTTCACATAAACTTTTATAATTTATTATAAAAATAGCCAGTGCTCAAAGTTACTTGTAGATTTCCAATATAGAATGTACATATAGTATGTTTTACTCCTGATTCACTTATTAGTTTGTTGTGACAGCCCTGATTAGTTTATACGATCATACGATTTTTAGTTTATGCTTTTCTTTGTGGCAATTGCACACTTTTCTTATAATTATGCAAAACAAAGAGAAATTAACAAATTTGCTGCTAATTTATCACAATGTGATTGCATTGGGAAGTAATCGTCAGTGTGTGAGAATTTGATTACACTAAGTAACTTTTTCAAGTAGAAGCACATTTATGTTTTTCTCAGAAAAAAAATTTCAGAACAGAGTAGTTGTTTTGCACAATTAAGATACACACTTTTCAAATAATTCGTTATATCAACAAGTTTGCCAGACTGTATGAAGTGTAGGATTTTAGATAAAATCCTATTTCAAAAGGAATTCAAGCATGGAAACAGAAGGAAGTCATGTAAATCCAACTAGGTAAGATCACACTGATGAATAACTCAGAGGCATGTACAGAACTCCATCCTAAGCCCATACAGTATTTTAATAATATTGTAAAACAACCTCCACTTAAAATATTTCACCATTCCAATCCTTATTATTGATAAAAATAATCAGTATACCGTACTTATTTCAAGATGAAAGAAATTGAAGGTGATACAAATAAGAATTACTGAACATTTTGAGTTTGTAGTTGCTGTCTACTTCAAGGAATCTTCATTGTGTGGTTTTCCATCAGTGTAAAAGGTGACATTAGCAATGACTAGAGTTTAATTCTAAACTATTAAAAAACAGTACCAATAAATGATTGAAAACAAAAAGCATGTGTGTCTGGCAATAAACAATACCAACTCATCTTGAGGCAGCTATGCTATGCTGTACTTGGGGCTGAGCTGTGCTACCTAAAGTTGGACAGAACTTAAGGCCTGTTAGAGTCTCAAAGGATTTCTTCGTAGCAATGGAACTGCTCACATACGATCAGGTAGCAAGAATTCTCTACATAATCCCAGACAGTACAAGAATAGTAATAATTATTTTAAAACTGATAACATTTAATTATTTTAAATGATTTTAACATTAAAATCATTATTAAATATAAAAACTTGGATAATATGAAGTATATAATTTTCTCTTGTATTGACACTAAATTGAATAATGGTCATTGTAAAGAATGGCTACTTCATAGAATGTGAAATCCCCGCTCCTTCTAAGTTCCCAAATGTCACTATGGAAGTTATATTAAACAGACATTATAGATACAGTATTCTATTATTTATATATTCAACTTATTTCCATTGAATGTGGTAAATTGAACATGGAACATACATGTTGTATCATGAAAACTTCTAACAGCACAAAACATTTCAGCTTAAACATATAAGCACATACGGCTACATACATCAGTAGTCAGTTGAGAAGTAGAATTATCTGCATAGAACAATTTAGTATTTACTTTTACTTCGATGTTCCATAAGGAAATGGAAGTATGGTGATGGTGGAAAAAATCATGTTTGAGATAAGGGCTGATTCTCATTGTACTACACTCAAAACATGAAGAAAAGTCATTTTCCAAAACGTTTCTGTGTGTCTTGTGTAGAATTTCTTCTATGACAAACGATAACTGCCATAAATTCAAACAGAATCAAATAATATTTTGCAATGTGCCTGAGCTGTAGAAGACTTGAGGCCTACTGATTTTGATGAAGATCGGTTAATGGTAAGGGGTTGTTTACCTGCAAAGTTTTATGTTTTAACAAGAGTTAAGTACTTAAGTATGGTAAATAAAGTATCCTGAAAAGAAGGTCGTAATAATCCACTGTAGAAAGGGAAATGAATTACCTATAAATGAAAAGAGTAGTTGAAGAGGAAGGGGGTAATTTTCTATAAATGAAAATAATAGTTGAAGGGGGAGGGAATAATTTTTTTATATATGTACTAGGTTATCGGCAAAAAAAGAAGTATTTTGTTGTTAAAATTCCTTCCCGGGCTGTTTGGCCGTAGTCCAATGTTTTCTGCAAAACCAGACGTTTCAGCAGTGCCATCGACTGCCATCATCAGTGATAATCGAGTGCATTAACGTGAGGTGGTATACGTTAGTGACCACAGTACTAACTGTGGTTACGGCAGAAGCAAGAAGTAGTTTCAATGGAAATATTTCATTTCGAAAATGATTTTAAATATAAATCTTAGAACATGGAAGTCATGTATGGTTCTGAATACCGATATTTTCCATCCTTATCATACATAATTTACTTTAATATCAACATTGAATATCCACAAAGTGCAAATGTTTTTGTGTGTTAATGTTAATATGAGGAAGTTGGAAAAATTTTAATTTTATATTTTACATCTTTAATTTTTTTAACTAATTCATAACTTCAATAATGAATTTTTTAATGTTAGGAATGTGTTCTTTTTGTGAATTAAAAGCAAGATAGTGAATTAAAATTTATTTAACAAGTAAGCTCCATGAGTTGCAGAAACTGCTGTTTTGAACAAGATACATTATTACTTAGTATGTTAGATAATTTTTCAATGATCATAAAAATTAGCAAATCTCCAGTTTTCACACAATAAACACTAAAATTTTTAGTTAAATTCATAACCATAATGCTGGCAAATATTAGTTCCCGCTTTTAACTTTATGTACATTTTCATAGACAACTATAGGAGTTATGGAATACTTTTTACAAATATATAACCGATAACAATACACCAGTTTTCATGCAAACATAGCTTACAAATTTTTGAAGCCAGTCCAATATTTGTTTACAGATATTAATTTTGTCAAATTGTTAAATATACCAAGTTCATGTTTTGCATACAGTTTCTTATAATTTGAAGGTTCACATAAACTTTTATAATTTATTATAAAAATAGCCAGTGCTCAAAGTTACTTGTAGATTTCCAATATAGAATGTACATATAGTATGTTTTCCTCCTGATTCACTTATTAGTTTGTTGTGACAGCCCTGATTAGTTTATACGATCATACGATGTTTAGTTTATGCTTTTCTTTGTGGCAATTCCACACTTTTCTTATAATTATGCAAAACAAAGAGAAATTAACAAATTTGCTGCTAATTTATCACAATGTGATTGCATTGGGAAGTAATCGTCAGTGTGTGAGAATTTGATTACACTAAGTAACTTTTTCAAGTAGAAGCACATTTATGTTTTTCTCAGAAAAAAAATTTCAGAACAGAGTAGTTGTTTTGCACAATTAAGATACACACTTTTCAAATAATTCGTTATATCAACAAGTTTGCCAGACTGTATGAAGTGTAGGATTTTAGATAAAATCCTATTTCAAAAGGAATTCAAGCATGGAAACAGAAGGAAGTCATGTAAATCCAACTAGGTAAGATCACACTGATGAATAACTCAGAGGCATGTACAGAACTCCATCCTAAGCCCATACAGTATTTTAATAATATTGTAAAACAACCTCCACTTAAAATATTTCACCATTCCAATCCTTATTATTGATAAAAATAATCAGTATACCGTACTTATTTCAAGATGAAAGAAATTGAAGGTGATACAAATAAGAATTACTGAACATTTTGAGTTTGTAGTTGCTGTCTACTTCAAGGAATCTTCATTGTGTGGTTTCCATCAGTGTAAAAGGTGACATTAGCAATGACTAGAGTTTAATTCTAAACTATTAAAAAACAGTACCAATAAATGATTGAAAACCAAAAGCATGTGTGTCTGGCAATAAACAATACCAACTCATCTTGAGGCAGCTATGCTATGCTGTACTTGGGGCTGAGCTGTGCTACCTAAAGTTGGACAGAACTTAAGGCCTGTTAGAGTCTCAAAGGATTTCTTCGTAGCAATGGAACTGCTCACATACGATCAGGTAGCAAGAATTCTCTACATAATCTCAGACAGTACAAGAATAGTAATAATTATTTTAAAACTGATAACATTTAATTATTTTAAATGATTTTAACATTAAAATCATTATTAAATATAAAAACTTGGATAATATGAAGTATATAATTTTCTCTTGTATTGACACTAAATTGAATAATGGTCATTGTAAAGAATGGCTACTTCATAGAATGTGAAATCCCCGCTCCTTCTAAGTTCCCAAATGTCACTATGGAAGTTATATTAAACAGACATTATAGATACAGTATTCTATTATTTATATATTCAACTTATTTCCATTGAATGTGGTAAATTGAACATGGAACATACATGTTGTATCATGAAAACTTCTAACAGCACAAAACATTTCAGCTTAAACATATAAGCACATACGGCTACATACATCAGTAGTCAGTTGAGAAGTAGAATTATCTGCATAGAACAATTTAGTATTTACTTTTACTTCGATGTTCCATAAGGAAATGGAAGTATGGTGATGGTGGAAAAAATCGTGTTTGAGATAAGGGCTGATTCTCATTGTACTACACTCAAAACATGAAGAAAAGTCATTTTCCAAAACGTTTCTGTGCGTCTTGTGTAGAATTTCTTCTATGACAAACGATAACTGCCATAAATTCAAACAGAATCAAATAATATTTTGCAATGTGCCTGAGCTGTAGAAGACTTGAGGCCTACTGATTTTGATGAAGATCGGTTAATGGTAAGGGGTTGTTTACCTGCAAAGTTTTATGTTTTAACAAGAGTTAAGTACTTAAGTATGGTAAATAAAGTATCCTGAAAAGAAGGTCGTAATAATCCACTGTAGAAAGGGAAATGAATTACCTATAAATGAAAAGAGTAGTTGAAGAGGAAGGGGGTAATTTTCTATAAATGAAAATAATAGTTGAAGGGGGAGGGAATAATTTTTTTATATATGTACTAGGTTATCGGCAAAAAAAGAAGTATTTTGTTGTTAAAATTCCTTCCCGGGCTGTTTGGCCGTAGTCCAATGTTTTCTGCAAAACCAGACGTTTCAGCAGTGCCATCGACTGCCATCATCAGTGATAATCGAGTGCATTAACGTGAGGTGGTATACGTTAGTGACCACAGTACTAACTGTGGTTACGGCAGAAGCAAGAAGTAGTTTCAATGGAAATATTTCATTTCGAAAATGATTTTAAATATAAATCTTAGAACATGGAAGTCATGTATGGTTCTGAATACCGATATTTTCCATCCTTATCATACATAATTTACTTTAATATCAACATTGAATATCCACAAAGTGCAAATGTTTTTGTGTGTTAATGTTAATATGAGGAAGTTGGAAAAATTTTAATTTTATATTTTACATCTTTAATTTTTATAACTAATTCATAACTTCAATAATGAATTTTTTAATGTTAGGAATGTGTTCTTTTTGTGAATTAAAAGCAAGATAGTGAATTAAAATTTATTTAACAAGTAAGCTCCATGAGTTGCAGAAACTGCTGTTTTGAACAAGATACATTATTACTTAGTATGTTAGATAATTTTTCAATGATCATAAAAATTAGCAAATCTCCAGTTTTCACACAATAAACACTAAAATTTTTAGTTAAATTCATAACCATAATGCTGGCAAATATTAGTTCCCGCTTTTAACTTTATGTACATTTTCATAGACAACTATAGGAGTTATGGAATACTTTTTACAAATATATAACCGATAACAATACACCAGTTTTCATGCAAACATAGCTTACAAATTTTTGAAGCCAGTCCAATATTTGTTTACAGATATTAATTTTGTCAAATTGTTAAATATACCAAGTTCATGTTTTGCATACAGTTTCTTATAATTTGAAGGTTCACATAAACTTTTATAATTTATTATAAAAATAGCCAGTGCTCAAAGTTACTTGTAGATTTCCAATATAGAATGTACATATAGTATGTTTTGCTCCTGATTCACTTATTAGTTTGTTGTGACAGCCCTGATTAGTTTATACGATCATACGATGTTTAGTTTATGCTTTTCTTTGTGGCAATTGCACACTTTTCTTATAATTATGCAAAACAAAGAGAAATTAACAAATTTGCTGCTAATTTATCACAATGTGATTGCATTGGGAAGTAATCGTCAGTGTGTGAGAATTTGATTACACTAAGTAACTTTTTCAAGTAGAAGCACATTTATGTTTTTCTCAGAAAAAAAATTTCAGAACAGAGTAGTTGTTTTGCAAAATTAAGATACACACTTTTCAAATAATTCGTTATATCAACAAGTTTGCCAGACTGTATGAAGTGTAGGATTGTAGATAAAATCCTATTTCAAATGGAATTCAAGCATGGTAACAGAAGGAAGTCATGTAAATCCAACTAGGTAAGATCACACTGATGAATAACTCAGAGGCATGTACAGAACTCCATCCTAAGCCCATACAGTATTTTAATAATATTGTGAAACAACCTCCACTTAAAATATTTCACCATTCCAATCCTTATTATTGATAAAAATAATCAGTATACCGTACTTATTTCAAGATGAAAGAAATTGAAGGTGATACAAATAAGAATTACTGAACATTTTGAGTTTGTAGTTGCTGTCTACTTCAAGGAATCTTCATTGTGTGGTTTTCCATCAGTGTAAAAGGTGACATTAGCAATGACTAGAGTTTAATTCTAAACTATTAAAAAACAGTACCAATAAATGATTGAAAACAAAAAGTATGTGTGTCTGGCAATAAACAATACCAACTCATCTTGAGGCAGCTATGCTATGCTGTACTTGGGGCTGAGCTGTGCTACCTAAAGTTGGACAGAACTTAAGGCCTGTTAGAGTCTCAAAGGATTTCTTCGTAGCAATGGAACTGCTCACATACGATCAGGTAGCAAGAATTCTCTACATAATCCCAGACAGTACAAGAATAGTAATAATTATTTTAAAACTGATAACATTTAATTATTTTAAATGATTTTAACATTAAAATCATTATTAAATATAAAAACTTGGATAATATGAAGTATATAATTTTCTCTTGTATTGACACTAAATTGAATAATGGTCATTGTAAAGAATGGCTACTTCATAGAATGTGAAATCCCCGCTCCTTCTAAGTTCCCAAATGTCACTATGGAAGTTATATTAAACAGACATTATAGATACAGTATTCTATTATTTATATATTCAACTTATTTCCATTGAATGTGGTAAATTGAACATGGAACATACATGTTGTATCATGAAAACTTCTAACAGCACAAAACATTTCAGCTTAAACATATAAGCACATACGGCTACATACATCAGTAGTCAGTTGAGAAGTAGAATTATCTGCATAGAAAAATTTAGTATTTACTTTTACTTCGATGTTCCATAAGGAAATGGAAGTATGGTGATGGTGGAAAAAATCGTGTTTGAGATAATGGCTGATTCTCATTGTACTACACTCAAAACATGAAGAAAAGTCATTTTCCAAAACGTTTCTGTGCGTCTTGTGTAGAATTTCTTCTATGACAAACGATAACTGCCATAAATTCAAACAGAATCAAATAATATTTTGCAATGTGCCTGAGCTGTAGAAGACTTGAGGCCTACTGATTTTGATGAAGATCGGTTAATGGTAAGGGGTTGTTTACCTGCAAAGTTTTATGTTTTAACAAGAGTTAAGTACTTAAGTATGGTAAATAAAGTATCCTGAAAAGAAGGTCGTAATAATCCACTGTAGAAAGGGAAATGAATTACCTATAAATGAAAAGAGTAGTTGAAGAGGAAGGGGGTAATTTTCTATAAATGAAAATAATAGTTGAAGGGGGAGGGAATCATTTTTTTATATATGTACTAGGTTATCGGCAAAAAAAGAAGTAGTTTGTTGTTAAAATTCCTTCCCGGGCTGTTTGGCCGTAGTCCAATGTTTTCTGCAAAACCAGACGTTTCAGCAGTGCCATCGACTGCCCTCATCAGTGATAATCGAGTGCATTAACGTGAGGTGGTATACGTTAGTGACCACAGTACTAACTGTGGTTACGGCAGAAGCAAGAAGTAGTTTCAATGGAAATATTTCATTTCGAAAATGATTTTAAATATAAATCTTAGAACATGGAAGTCATGTATGGTTCTGAATACCGATATTTTCCATCCTTATCATACATAATTTACTTTAATATCAACATTGAATATCCACAAAGTGCAAATGTTTTTGTGTGTTAATGTTAATATGAGGAAGTTGGAAAAATTTTTATTTTATATTTTACATCTTTAATTTTTTTAACTAATTCATAACTTCAATAATGAATTTTTTAATGTTAGGAATGTGTTCTTTTTGTGAATTAAAAGCAAGATAGTGAATTAAAATTTATTTAACAAGTAAGCTCCATGAGTTGCAGAAACTGCTGTTTTGAACAAGATACATTATTACTTAGTATGTTAGATAATTTTTCAATGATCATAAAAATTAGCAAATCTCCAGTTTTCACACAATAAACACTAAAATTTTTAGTTAAATTCATAACCATAATGCTGGCAAATATTAGTTCCCGCTTTTAACTTTATGTACATTTTCATAGACAACTATAGGAGTTATGGAATACTTTTTACAAATATATAACCGATAACAATACACCAGTTTTCATGCAAACATAGCTTACAAATTTTTGAAGCCAGTCCAATATTTGTTTACAGATATTAATTTTGTCAAATTGTTAAATATACCAAGTTCATGTTTTGCATACAGTTTCTTATAATTTGAAGGTTCACATAAACTTTTATAATTTATTATAAAAATAGCCAGTGCTCAAAGTTACTTGTAGATTTCCAATATAGAATGTACATATAGTATGTTTTGCTCCTGATTCACTTATTAGTTTGTTGTGACAGCCCTGATTAGTTTATACGATCATACGATGTTTAGTTTATGCTTTTCTTTGTGGCAATTGCACACTTTTCTTATAATTATGCAAAACAAAGAGAAATTAACAAATTTGCTGCTAATTTATCACAATGTGATTGCATTGGGAAGTAATCGTCAGTGTGTGAGAATTTGATTACACTAAGTAACTTTTTCAAGTAGAAGCACATTTATGTTTTTCTCAGAAAAAAAATTTCAGAACAGAGTAGTTGTTTTGCAAAATTAAGATACACACTTTTCAAATAATTCGTTATATCAACAAGTTTGCCAGACTGTATGAAGTGTAGGATTGTAGATAAAATCCTATTTCAAATGGAATTCAAGCATGGTAACAGAAGGAAGTCATGTAAATCCAACTAGGTAAGATCACACTGATGAATAACTCAGAGGCATGTACAGAACTCCATCCTAAGCCCATACAGTATTTTAATAATATTGTAAAACAACCTCCACTTAAAATATTTCACCATTCCAATCCTTATTATTGATAAAAATAATCAGTATACCGTGCTTATTTCAAGATGAAAGAAATTGAAGGTGATACAAATAAGAATTACTGAACATTTTGAGTTTGTAGTTGCTGTCTACTTCAAGGAATCTTCATTGTGTGGTTTTCCATCAGTGTAAAAGGTGACATTAGCAATGACTAGAGTTTAATTCTAAACTATTAAAAAACAGTACCAATAAATGATTGAAAACAAAAAGTATGTGTGTCTGGCAATAAACAATACCAACTCATCTTGAGGCAGCTATGCTATGCTGTACTTGGGGCTGAGCTGTGCTACCTAAAGTTGGACAGAACTTAAGGCCTGTTAGAGTCTCAAAGGATTTCTTCGTAGCAATGGAACTGCTCACATACGATCAGGTAGCAAGAACTCTCTACATAATCCCAGACAGTACAAGAATAGTAATAATTATTTTAAAACTGATAACATTTAATTATTTTAAATGATTTTAACATTAAAATCATTATTAAATATAAAAACTTGGATAATATGAAGTATATAATTTTCTCTTGTATTGACACTAAATTGAATAATGGTCATTGTAAAGAATGGCTACTTCATAGAATGTGAAATCCCCGCTCCTTCTAAGTTCCCAAATGTCACTATGGAAGTTATATTAAACAGACATTATAGATACAGTATTCTATTATTTATATATTCAACTTATTTCCATTGAATGTGGTAAATTGAACATGGAACATACATGTTGTATCATGAAAACTTCTAACAGCACAAAACATTTCAGCTTAAACATATAAGCACATACGGCTACATACATCAGTAGTCAGTTGAGAAGTAGAATTATCTGCATAGAACAATTTAGTATTTACTTTTACTTCGATGTTCCATAAGGAAATGGAAGTATGGTGATGGTGGAAAAAATCGTGTTTGAGATAATGGCTGATTCTCATTGTACTACACTCAAAACATGAAGAAAAGTCATTTTCCAAAACGTTTCTGTGCGTCTTGTGTAGAATTTCTTCTATGACAAACGATAACTGCCATAAATTCAAACAGAATCAAATAATATTTTGCAATGTGCCTGAGCTGTAGAAGACTTGAGGCCTACTGATTTTGATGAAGATCGGTTAATGGTAAGGGGTTGTTTACCTGCAAAGTTTTATGTTTTAACAAGAGTTAAGTACTTAAGTATGGTAAATAAAGTATCCTGAAAAGAAGGTCATAATAATCCACTGTAGAAAGGGAAATGAATTACCTATAAATGAAAAGAGTAGTTGAAGAGGAAGGGGGTAATTTTCTATAAATGAAAATAATAGTTGAAGGGGGAGGGAATCATTTTTTTATATATGTACTAGGTTATCGGCAAAAAAAGAAGTAGTTTGTTGTTAAAATTCCTTCCCGGGCTGTTTGGCCGTAGTCCAATGTTTTCTGCAAAACCAGACGTTTCAGCAGTGCCATCGACTGCCATCATCAGTGATAATCGAGTGCATTAACGTGAGGTGGTATACGTTAGTGACCACAGTACTAACTGTGGTTACGGCAGAAGCAAGAAGTAGTTTCAATGGAAATATTTCATTTCGAAAATGATTTTAAATATAAATCTTAGAACATGGAAGTCATGTATGGTTCTGAATACCGATATTTTCCATCCTTATCATACATAATTTACTTTAATATCAACATTGAATATCCACAAAGTGCAAATGTTTTTGTGTGTTAATGTTAATATGAGGAAGTTGGAAAAATTTTTATTTTATATTTTACATCTTTAATTTTTTTAACTAATTCATAACTTCAATAATGAATTTTTTAATGTTAGGAATGTGTTCTTTTTGTGAATTAAAAGCAAGATAGTGAATTAAAATTTATTTAACAAGTAAGCTCCATGAGTTGCAGAAACTGCTGTTTTGAACAAGATACATTATTACTTAGTATGTTAGATAATTTTTCAATGATCATAAAAATTAGCAAATCTCCAGTTTTCACACAATAAACACTAAAATTTTTAGTTAAATTCATAACCATAATGCTGGCAAATATTAGTTCCCGCTTTTAACTTTATGTACATTTTCATAGACAACTATAGGAGTTATGGAATACTTTTTACAAATATATAACCGATAACAATACACCAGTTTTCATGCAAACATAGCTTACAAATTTTTGAAGCCAGTCCAATATTTGTTTACAGATATTAATTTTGTCAAATTGTTAAATATACCAAGTTCATGTTTTGCATACAGTTTCTTATAATTTGAAGGTTCACATAAACTTTTATAATTTATTATAAAAATAGCCAGTGCTCAAAGTTACTTGTAGATTTCCAATATAGAATGTACATATAGTATGTTTTGCTCCTGATTCACTTATTAGTTTGTTGTGACAGCCCTGATTAGTTTATACGATCATACGATGTTTAGTTTATGCTTTTCTTTGTGGCAATTGCACACTTTTCTTATAATTATGCAAAACAAAGAGAAATTAACAAATTTGCTGCTAATTTATCACAATGTGATTGCATTGGGAAGTAATCGTCAGTGTGTGAGAATTTGATTACACTAAGTAACTTTTTCAAGTAGAAGCACATTTATGTTTTTCTCAGAAAAAAAATTTCAGAACAGAGTAGTTGTTTTGCAAAATTAAGATACACACTTTTCAAATAATTCGTTATATCAACAAGTTTGCCAGACTGTATGAAGTGTAGGATTGTAGATAAAATCCTATTTCAAATGGAATTCAAGCATGGTAACAGAAGGAAGTCATGTAAATCCAACTAGGTAAGATCACACTGATGAATAACTCAGAGGCATGTACAGAACTCCATCCTAAGCCCATACAGTATTTTAATAATATTGTAAAACAACCTCCACTTAAAATATTTCACCATTCCAATCCTTATTATTGATAAAAATAATCAGTATACCGTGCTTATTTCAAGATGAAAGAAATTGAAGGTGATACAAATAAGAATTACTGAACATTTTGAGTTTGTAGTTGCTGTCTACTTCAAGGAATCTTCATTGTGTGGTTTTCCATCAGTGTAAAAGGTGACATTAGCAATGACTAGAGTTTAATTCTAAACTATTAAAAAACAGTACCAATAAATGATTGAAAACAAAAAGTATGTGTGTCTGGCAATAAACAATACCAACTCATCTTGAGGCAGCTATGCTATGCTGTACTTGGGGCTGAGCTGTGCTACCTAAAGTTGGACAGAACTTAAGGCCTGTTAGAGTCTCAAAGGATTTCTTCGTAGCAATGGAACTGCTCACATACGATCAGGTAGCAAGAATTCTCTACATAATCCCAGACAGTACAAGAATAGTAATAATTATTTTAAAACTGATAACATTTAATTATTTTAAATGATTTTAACATTAAAATCATTATTAAATATAAAAACTTGGATAATATGAAGTATATAATTTTCTCTTGTATTGACACTAAATTGAATAATGGTCATTGTAAAGAATGGCTACTTCATAGAATGTGAAATCCCCGCTCCTTCTAAGTTCCCAAATGTCACTATGGAAGTTATATTAAACAGACATTATAGATACAGTATTCTATTATTTATATATTCAACTTATTTCCATTGAATGTGGTAAATTGAACATGGAACATACATGTTGTATCATGAAAACTTCTAACAGCACAAAACATTTCAGCTTAAACATATAAGCACATACGGCTACATACATCAGTAGTCAGTTGAGAAGTAGAATTATCTGCATAGAACAATTTAGTATTTACTTTTACTTCGATGTTCCATAAGGAAATGGAAGTATGGTGATGGTGGAAAAAATCGTGTTTGAGATAAGGGCTGATTCTCATTGCACTACACTCAAAACATGAAGAAAAGTCATTTTCCAAAACGTTTCTGTGCGTCTTGTGTAGAATTTCTTCTATGACAAACGATAACTGCCATCAATTCAAACAGAATCAAATAATATTTTGCAATGTGCCTGAGCTGTAGAAGACTTGAGGCCTACTGATTTTGATGAAGATCGGTTAATGGTAAGGGGTTGTTTACCTGCAAAGTTTTATGTTTTAACAAGAGTTAAGTACTTAAGTATGGTAAATAAAGTATCCTGAAAAGAAGGTCGTAATAATCCACTGTAGAAAGGGAAATGAATTACCTATAAATGAAAAGAGTAGTTGAAGAGGAAGGGGGTAATTTTCTATAAATGAAAATAATAGTTGAAGGGGGAGGGAATAATTTTTTTATATATGTACTAGGTTATCGGCAAAAAAAGGAGTAGTTTGTTGTTAAAATTCCTTCCCGGGCTGTTTGGCCGTAGTCCAATGTTTTCTGCAAAACCAGACGTTTCAGCAGTGCCATCGACTGCCATCATCAGTGATAATCGAGTGCATTAACGTGAGGTGGTATACGTTAGTGACCACAGTACTAACTGTGGTTACGGCAGAAGCAAGAAGTAGTTTCAATGGAAATATTTCATTTCGAAAATGATTTTAAATATAAATCTTAGAACATGGAAGTCATGTATGGTTCTGAATACCGATATTTTCCATCCTTATCATACATAATTTACTTTAATATCAACATTGAATATCCACAAAGTGCAAATGTTTTTGTGTGTTAATGTTAATATGAGGAAGTTGGAAAAATTTTAATTTTATATTTTACATCTTTAATTTTTTTAACTAATTCATAACTTCAATAATGAATTTTTTAATGTTAGGAATGTGTTCTTTTTGTGAATTAAAAGCAAGATAGTGAATTAAAATTTATTTAACAAGTAAGCTCCATGAGTTGCAGAAACTGCTGTTTTGAACAAGATACATTATTACTTAGTATGTTAGATAATTTTTCAATGATCATAAAAATTAGCAAATCTCCAGTTTTCACACAATAAACACTAAAATTTTTAGTTAAATTCATAACCATAATGCTGGCAAATATTAGTTCCCGCTTTTAACTTTATGTACATTTTCATAGACAACTATAGGAGTTATGGAATACTTTTTACAAATATATAACCGATAACAATACACCAGTTTTCATGCAAACATAGCTTACAAATTTTTGAAGCCAGTCCAATATTTGTTTACAGATATTAATTTTGTCAAATTGTTAAATATACCAAGTTCATGTTTTGCATACAGTTTCTTATAATTTGAAGGTTCACATAAACTTTTATAATTTATTATAAAAATAGCCAGTGCTCAAAGTTACTTGTAGATTTCCAATATAGAATATACATATAGTATGTTTTGCTCCTGATTCACTTATTAGTTTGTTGTGACAGCCCTGATTAGTTTATACGATCATACGATGTTTAGTTTATGCTTTTCTTTGTGGCAATTGCACACTTTTCTTATAATTATGCAAAACAAAGAGAAATTAACAAATTTGCTGCTAATTTATCACAATGTGATTGCATTGGGAAGTAATCGTCAGTGTGTGAGAATTTGATTACACTAAGTAACTTTTTCAAGTAGAAGCACATTTATGTTTTTCTCAGAAAAAAAATTTCAGAACAGAGTAGTTGTTTTGCAAAATTAAGATACACACTTTTCAAATAATTCGTTATATCAACAAGTTTGCCAGACTGTATGAAGTGTAGGATTTTAGATAAAATCCTATTTCAAATGGAATTCAAGCATGGAAACAGAAGGAAGTCATGTAAATCCAACTAGGTAAGATCACACTGATGAATAACTCAGAGGCATGTACAGAACTCCATCCTAAGCCCATACAGTATTTTAATAATATTGTAAAACAACCTCCACTTAAAATATTTCACCATTCCAATCCTTATTATTGATAAAAATAATCAGTATACCGTACTTATTTCAAGATGAAAGAAATTGAAGGTGATACAAATAAGAATTACTGAACATTTTGAGTTTGTTGTTGCTGTCTACTTCAAGGAATCTTCATTGTGTGGTTTTCCATCAGTGTAAAAGGTGACATTAGCAATGACTAGAGTTTAATTCTAAACTATTACAAAACAGTACCAATAAATGATTGAAAACCAAAAGCATGTGTGTCTGGCAATAAACAATACCAACTCATCTTGAGGCAGCTATGTTATGCTGTACTTGGGGCTGAGCTGTGCTACCTAAAGTTGGACAGAACTTAAGGCCTGTTAGAGTCTCAAAGGATTTCTTCGTAGCAATGGAACTGCTCACATACGATCAGGTAGCAAGAATTCTCTACATAATCCCAGACAGTACAAGAATAGTAATAATTATTTTAAAACTGATAACATTTAATTATTTTAAATGATTTTAACATTAAAATCATTATTAAATATAAAAACTTGGATAATATGAAGTATATAATTTTCTCTTGTATTGACACTAAATTGAATAATGGTCATTGTAAAGAATGGCTACTTCATAGAATGTGAAATCCCCGCTCCTTCTAAGTTCCCAAATGTCACTATGGAAGTTATATTAAACAGACATTATAGATACAGTATTCTATTATTTATATATTCAACTTATTTCCATTGAATGTGGTAAATTGAACATGGAACATACATGTTGTATCATGAAAACTTCTAACAGCACAAAACATTTCAGCTTAAACATATAAGCACATACGGCTACATACATCAGTAGTCAGTTGAGAAGTAGAATTATCTGCATAGAACAATTTAGTATTTACTTTTACTTCGATGTTCCATAAGGAAATGGAAGTATGGTAATGGTGGAAAAAATCGTGTTTGAGATAAGGGCTGATTCTCATTGTACTACACTCAAAACATGAAGAAAAGTCATTTTCCAAAACGTTTCTTTGCGTCTTGTGTAGAATTTCTTCTATGACAAACGATAACTGCCATAAATTCAAACAGAATCAAATAATATTTTGCAATGTGCCTGAGCTGTAGAAGACTTGAGGCCTACTGATTTTGATGAAGATCGGTTAATGGTAAGGGGTTGTTTACCTGCAAAGTTTTATCTTTTAACAAGAGTTAAGTACTTAAGTATGGTAAATAAAGTATCCTGAAAAGAAGGTCGTAATAATCCACTGTAGAAAGGGAAATGAATTACCTATAAATGAAAAGAGTAGTTGAAGAGGAAGGGGGTAATTTTCTATAAATGAAAATAATAGTTGAAGGGGGAGGGAATAATTTTTTTATATATGTACTAGGTTATCGGCAAAAAAAGAAGTATTTTGTTGTTAAAATTCCTTCCCGGGCTGTTTGGCCGTAGTCCAATGTTTTCTGCAAAACCAGACGTTTCAGCAGTGCCATCGACTGCCATCATCAGTGATAATCGAGTGCATTAACGTGAGGTGGTATACGTTAGTGACCACAGTACTTACTGTGGTTAAGGCTGAAGCAAGAAGTAGTTTCAATGGAAATATTTCATTTCGAAAATGATTTTAAATAGAAATCTTAGAACATGGAAGACATGTATGGTTCTGAATACCGATATTTTCCACCCTTATCATACGTAATTTACTTTAATATCAACATTGAATATCCACAAAGTGCAAATGTTTTTGTGTGTTAATGTTAATATGAGGAAGTTGGAAAAATTTTAATTTTATATTTTACATCTTTAATTTTTTTAACTAATTCATAACTTCAATAATGAATTTTTTAATGTTAGGAATGTGTTCTTTTTGTGAATTAAAATTTATTTAACAAGTAAGCTCCATGAGTTGCAGAAACTGCTGTTTTGAACAAGATACATTATTACTTAGTATGTTAGATAATTTTTCAATGATCATAAAAATTAGCAAATCTCCAGTTTTCACACAATAAACACTAAAATTTTTAGTTAAATTCATAACCATAATGCTGGCAAATATTAGTTCCCGCTTTTAACTTTATGTACATTTTCATAGACAACTATAGGAGTTATGGAATACTTTTTACAAATATATAACCGATAACAATACACCAGTTTTCATGCAAACATAGCTTACAAATTTTTGAAGCCAGTCCAATATTTGTTTACAGATATTAATTTTGTCAAATTGTTAAATATACCAAGTTCATGTTTTGCATACAGTTTCTTATAATTTGAAGGTTCACATAAACTTTTATAATTTATTATAAAAATAGCCAGTGCTCAAAGTTACTTGTAGATTTCCAATATAGAATGTACATATAGTATGTTTTGCTCCTGATTCACTTATTAGTTTGTTGTGACAGCCCTGATTAGTTTATACGATCATACGATGTTTAGTTTATGCTTTTCTTTGTGGCAATTGCACACTTTTCTTATAATTATGCAAAACAAAGAGAAATTAACAAATTTGCTGCTAATTTATCACAATGTGATTGCATTGGGAAGTAATCGTCAGTGTGTGAGAATTTGATTACACTAAGTAACTTTTTCAAGTAGAAGCACATTTATGTTTTTCTCAGAAAAAAAATTTCAGAACAGAGTAGTTGTTTTGCAAAATTAAGATACACACTTTTCAAATAATTCGTTATATCAACAAGTTTGCCAGACTGTATGAAGTGTAGGATTGTAGATAAAATCCTATTTCAAATGGAATTCAAGCATGGTAACAGAAGGAAGTCATGTAAATCCAACTAGGTAAGATCACACTGATGAATAACTCAGAGGCATGTACAGAACTCCATCCTAAGCCCATACAGTATTTTAATAATATTGTAAAACAACCTCCACTTAAAATATTTCACCATTCCAATCCTTATTATTGATAAAAATAATCAGTATACCGTACTTATTTCAAGATGAAAGAAATTGAAGGTGATACAAATAAGAATTACTGAACATTTTGAGTTTGTAGTTGCTGTCTACTTCAAGGAATCTTCATTGTGTGGTTTTCCATCAGTGTAAAAGGTGACATTAGCAATGACTAGAGTTTAATTCTAAACTATTAAAAAACAGTACCAATAAATGATTGAAAACAAAAAGTATGTGTGTCTGGCAATAAACAATACCAACTCATCTTGAGGCAGCTATGCTATGCTGTACTTGGGGCTGAGCTGTGCTACCTAAAGTTGGACAGAACTTAAGGCCTGTTAGAGTCTCAAAGGATTTCTTCGTAGCAATGGAACTGCTCACATACGATCAGGTAGCAAGAATTCTCTACATAATCCCAGACAGTACAAGAATAGTAATAATTATTTTAAAACTGATAACATTTAATTATTTTAAATGATTTTAACATTAAAATCATTATTAAATATAAAAACTTGGATAATATGAAGTATATAATTTTCTCTTGTATTGACACTAAATTGAATAATGGTCATTGTAAAGAATGGCTACTTCATAGAATGTGAAATCCCCGCTCCTTCTAAGTTCCCAAATGTCACTATGGAAGTTATATTAAACAGACATTATAGATACAGTATTCTATTATTTATATATTCAACTTATTTCCATTGAATGTGGTAAATTGAACATGGAACATACATGTTATATCATGAAAACTTCTAACAGCACAAAACATTTCAGCTTAAACATATAAGCACATACGGCTACATACATCAGTAGTCAGTTGAGAAGTAGAATTATCTGCATAGAACAATTTAGTATTTACTTTTACTTCGATGTTCCATAAGGAAATGGAAGTATGGTGATGGTGGAAAAAATCGTGTTTGAGATAATGGCTGATTCTCATTGTACTACACTCAAAACATGAAGAAAAGTCATTTTCCAAAACGTTTCTGTGCGTCTTCTGTAGAATTTCTTCTATGACAAACGATAACTGCCATAAATTCAAACAGAATCAAATAATATTTTGCAATGTGCCTGAGCTGTAGAAGACTTGAGGCCTACTGATTTTGATGAAGATCGGTTAATGGTAAGGGGTTGTTTACCTGCAAAGTTTTATGTTTTAACAAGAGTTAAGTACTTAAGTATGGTAAATAAAGTATCCTGAAAAGAAGGTCGTAATAATCCACTGTAGAAAGGGAAATGAATTACCTATAAATGAAAAGAGTAGTTGAAGAGGAAGGGGGTAATTTTCTATAAATGAAAATAATAGTTGAAGGGGGAGGGAATAATTTTTTTATATATGTACTAGGTTATCGGCAAAAAAAGAAGTAGTTTGTTGTTAAAATTCCTTCCCGGGCTGTTTGGCCGTAGTCCAATGTTTTCTGCAAAACCAGACGTTTCAGCAGTGCCATCGACTGCCCTCATCAGTGATAATCGAGTGCATTAACGTGAGGTGGTATACGTTAGTGACCACAGTACTAACTGTGGTTACGGCAGAAGCAAGAAGTAGTTTCAATGGAAATATTTCATTTCGAAAATGATTTTAAATATAAATCTTAGAACATGGAAGTCATGTATGGTTCTGAATACCGATATTTTCCATCCTTATCATACATAATTTACTTTAATATCAACATTGAATATCCACAAAGTGCAAATGTTTTTGTGTGTTAATGTTAATATGAGGAAGTTGGAAAAATTTTTATTTTATATTTTACATCTTTAATTTTTTTAACTAATTCATAACTTCAATAATGAATTTTTTAATGTTAGGAATGTGTTCTTTTTGTGAATTAAAAGCAAGATAGTGAATTAAAATTTATTTAACAAGTAAGCTCCATGAGTTGCAGAAACTGCTGTTTTGAACAAGATACATTATTACTTAGTATGTTAGATAATTTTTCAATGATCATAAAAATTAGCAAATCTCCAGTTTTCACACAATAAACACTAAAATTTTTAGTTAAATTCATAACCATAATGCTGGCAAATATTAGTTCCCGCTTTTAACTTTATGTACATTTTCATAGACAACTATAGGAGTTATGGAATACTTTTTACAAATATATAACCGATAACAATACACCAGTTTTCATGCAAACATAGCTTACAAATTTTTGAAGCCAGTCCAATATTTGTTTACAGATATTAATTTTGTCAAATTGTTAAATATACCAAGTTCATGTTTTGCATACAGTTTCTTATAATTTGAAGGTTCACATAAACTTTTATAATTTATTATAAAAATAGCCAGTGCTCAAAGTTACTTGTAGATTTCCAATATAGAATGTACATATAGTATGTTTTGCTCCTGATTCACTTATTAGTTTGTTGTGACAGCCCTGATTAGTTTATACGATCATACGATGTTTAGTTTATGCTTTTCTTTGTGGCAATTGCACACTTTTCTTATAATTATGCAAAACAAAGAGAAATTAACAAATTTGCTGCTAATTTATCACAATGTGATTGCATTGGGAAGTAATCGTCAGTGTGTGAGAATTTGATTACACTAAGTAACTTTTTCAAGTAGAAGCACATTTATGTTTTTCTCAGAAAAAAAATTTCAGAACAGAGTAGTTGTTTTGCAAAATTAAGATACACACTTTTCAAATAATTCGTTATATCAACAAGTTTGCCAGACTGTATGAAGTGTAGGATTGTAGATAAAATCCTATTTCAAATGGAATTCAAGCATGGTAACAGAAGGAAGTCATGTAAATCCAACTAGGTAAGATCACACTGATGAATAACTCAGAGGCATGTACAGAACTCCATCCTAAGCCCATACAGTATTTTAATAATATTGTAAAACAACCTCCACTTAAAATATTTCACCATTCCAATCCTTATTATTGATAAAAATAATCAGTATACCGTGCTTATTTCAAGATGAAAGAAATTGAAGGTGATACAAATAAGAATTACTGAACATTTTGAGTTTGTAGTTGCTGTCTACTTCAAGGAATCTTCATTGTGTGGTTTTCCATCAGTGTAAAAGGTGACATTAGCAATGACTAGAGTTTAATTCTAAACTATTAAAAAACAGTACCAATAAATGATTGAAAACAAAAAGTATGTGTGTCTGGCAATAAACAATACCAACTCATCTTGAGGCAGCTATGCTATGCTGTACTTGGGGCTGAGCTGTGCTACCTAAAGTTGGACAGAACTTAAGGCCTGTTAGAGTCTCAAAGGATTTCTTCGTAGCAATGGAACTGCTCACATACGATCAGGTAGCAAGAATTCTCTACATAATCCCAGACAGTACAAGAATAGTAATAATTATTTTAAAACTGATAACATTTAATTATTTTAAATGATTTTAACATTAAAATCATTATTAAATATAAAAACTTGGATAATATGAAGTATATAATTTTCTCTTGTATTGACACTAAATTGAATAATGGTCATTGTAAAGAATGGCTACTTCATAGAATGTGAAATCCCCGCTCCTTCTAAGTTCCCAAATGTCACTATGGAAGTTATATTAAACAGACATTATAGATACAGTATTCTATTATTTATATATTCAACTTATTTCCATTGAATGTGGTAAATTGAACATGGAACATACATGTTGTATCATGAAAACTTCTAACAGCACAAAACATTTCAGCTTAAACATATAAGCACATACGGCTACATACATCAGTAGTCAGTTGAGAAGTAGAATTATCTGCATAGAACAATTTAGTATTTACTTTTACTTCGATGTTCCATAAGGAAATGGAAGTATGGTGATGGTGGAAAAAATCGTGTTTGAGATAATGGCTGATTCTCATTGTACTACACTCAAAACATGAAGAAAAGTCATTTTCCAAAACGTTTCTGTGCGTCTTGTGTAGAATTTCTTCTATGACAAACGATAACTGCCATAAATTCAAACAGAATCAAATAATATTTTGCAATGTGCCTGAGCTGTAGAAGACTTGAGGCCTACTGATTTTGATGAAGATCGGTTAATGGTAAGGGGTTGTTTACCTGCAAAGTTTTATGTTTTAACAAGAGTTAAGTACTTAAGTATGGTAAATAAAGTATCCTGAAAAGAAGGTCGTAATAATCCACTGTAGAAAGGGAAATGAATTACCTATAAATGAAAAGAGTAGTTGAAGAGGAAGGGGGTAATTTTCTATAAATGAAAATAATAGTTGAAGGGGGAGGGAATAATTTTTTTATATATGTACTAGGTTATCGGCAAAAAAAGAAGTAGTTTGTTGTTAAAATTCCTTCCCGGGCTGTTTGGCCGTAGTCCAATGTTTTCTGCAAAACCAGACGTTTCAGCAGTGCCATCGACTGCCATCATCAGTGATAATCGAGTGCATTAACGTGAGGTGGTATACGTTAGTGACCACAGTACTAACTGTGGTTACGGCAGAAGCAAGAAGTAGTTTCAATGGAAATATTTCATTTCGAAAATGATTTTAAATATAAATCTTAGAACATGGAAGTCATGTATGGTTCTGAATACCGATATTTTCCATCCTTATCATACATAATTTACTTTAATATCAACATTGAATATCCACAAAGTGCAAATGTTTTTGTGTGTTAATGTTAATATGAGGAAGTTGGAAAAATTTTTATTTTATATTTTACATCTTTAATTTTTTTAACTAATTCATAACTTCAATAATGAATTTTTTAATGTTAGGAATGTGTTCTTTTTGTGAATTAAAAGCAAGATAGTGAATTAAAATTTATTTAACAAGTAAGCTCCATGAGTTGCAGAAACTGCTGTTTTGAACAAGATACATTATTACTTAGTATGTTAGATAATTTTTCAATGATCATAAAAATTAGCAAATCTCCAGTTTTCACACAATAAACACTAAAATTTTTAGTTAAATTCATAACCATAATGCTGGCAAATATTAGTTCCCGCTTTTAACTTTATGTACATTTTCATAGACAACTATAGGAGTTATGGAATACTTTTTACAAATATATAACCGATAACAATACACCAGTTTTCATGCAAACATAGCTTACAAATTTTTGAAGCCAGTCCAATATTTGTTTACAGATATTAATTTTGTCAAATTGTTAAATATACCAAGTTCATGTTTTGCATACAGTTTCTTATAATTTGAAGGTTCACATAAACTTTTATAATTTATTATAAAAATAGCCAGTGCTCAAAGTTACTTGTAGATTTCCAATATAGAATGTACATATAGAATGTTTTGCTCCTGATTCACTTATTAGTTTGTTGTGACAGCCCTGATTAGTTTATACGATCATACGATGTTTAGTTTATGCTTTTCTTTGTGGCAATTGCACACTTTTCTTATAATTATGCAAAACAAAGAGAAATTAACAAATTTGCTGCTAATTTATCACAATGTGATTGCATTGGGAAGTAATCGTCAGTGTGTGAGAATTTGATTACACTAAGTAACTTTTTCAAGTAGAAGCACATTTATGTTTTTCTCAGAAAAAAAATTTCAGAACAGAGTAGTTGTTTTGCAAAATTAAGATACACACTTTTCAAATAATTCGTTATATCAACAAGTTTGCCAGACTGTATGAAGTGTAGGATTTTAGATAAAATCCTATTTCAAATGGAATTCAAGCATGGAAACAGAAGGAAGTCATGTAAATCCAACTAGGTAAGATCACACTGATGAATAACTCAGAGGCATGTACAGAACTCCATCCTAAGCCCATACAGTATTTTAATAATATTGTAAAACAACCTCCACTTAAAGTATTTCACCATTCCAATCCTTATTATTGATAAAAATAATCAGTATACCGTACTTATTTCAATATGAAAGAAATTGAAGGTGATACAAATAAGAATTACTGAACATTTTGAGTTTGTAGTTGCTGTCTACTTCAAGGAATCTTCATTGTGTGGTTTTCCATCAGTGTAAAAGGTGACATTAGCAATGACTAGAGTTTAATTCTAAACTATTACAAAACAGTACCAATAAATGATTGAAAACCAAAAGCATGTGTGTCTGGCAATAAACAATACCAACTCATCTTGAGGCAGCTATGTTATGCTGTACTTGGGGCTGAGCTGTGCTACCTAAAGTTGGACAGAAATTAAGGCCTGTTAGAGTCTCAAAGGATTTCTTCGTAGCAATGGAACTGCTCACATACGATCAGGTAGCAAGAATTCTCTACATAATCCCAGACAGTACAAGAATAGTAATAATTATTTTAAAACTGATAACATTTAATTATTTTAAATGATTTTAACATTAAAATCATTATTAAATATAAAAACTTGGATAATATGAAGTATATAATTTTCTCTTGTATTGACACTAAATTGAATAATGGTCATTGTAAAGAATGGCTACTTCATAGAATGTGAAATCCCCGCTCCTTCTAAGTTCCCAAATGTCACTATGGAAGTTATATTAAACAGACATTATAGATACAGTATTCTATTATTTATATATTCAACTTATTTCCATTGAATGTGGTAAATTGAACATGGAACATACATGTTGTATCATGAAAACTTCTAACAGCACAAAACATTTCAGCTTAAACATATAAGCACATACGGCTACATACATCAGTAGTCAGTTGAGAAGTAGAATTATCTGCATAGAACAATTTAGTATTTACTTTTACTTCGATGTTCCATAAGGAAATGGAAGTATGGTAATGGTGGAAAAAATCGTGTTTGAGATAAGGGCTGATTCTCATTGTACTACACTCAAAACATGAAGAAAAGTCATTTTCCAAAACGTTTCTTTGCGTCTTGTGTAGAATTTCTTCTATGACAAACGATAACTGCCATAAATTCAAACAGAATCAAATAATATTTTGCAATGTGCCTGAGCTGTAGAAGACTTGAGGCCTACTGATTTTGATGAAGATCGGTTAATGGTAAGGGGTTGTTTACCTGCAAAGTTTTATGTTTTAACAAGAGTTAAGTACTTAAGTATGGTAAATAAAGTATCCTGAAAAGAAGGTCGTAATAATCCACTGTAGAAAGGGAAATGAATTACCTATAAATGAAAAGAGTAGTTGAAGAGGAAGGGGGTAATTTTCTATAAATGAAAATAATAGTTGAAGGGGGAGGGAATAATTTTTTTATATATGTACTAGGTTATCGGCAAAAAAAGAAGTATTTTGTTGTTAAAATTCCTTCCCGGGCTGTTTGGCCGTAGTCCAATGTTTTCTGCAAAACCAGACGTTTCAGCAGTGCCATCGACTGCCATCATCAGTGATAATCGAGTGCATTAACGTGAGGTGGTATACGTTAGTGACCACAGTACTTACTGTGGTTAAGGCTGAAGCAAGAAGTAGTTTCAATGGAAATATTTCATTTCGAAAATGATTTTAAGTAGAAATCTTAGAACATGGAAGACATGTATGGTTCTGAATACCGATATTTTCCACCCTTATCATACGTAATTTACTTTAATACCAACATTGAATATCCACAAAGTGCAAATGTTTTTGTGTGTTAATGTTAATATGAGGAAGTTGGAAAAATTTTAATTTTATATTTTACATCTTTAATTTTTTTAACTAATTCATAACTTCAATAATGAATTTTTTAATGTTAGGAATGTGTTCTTTTTGTGAATTAAAATTTATTTAACAAGTAAGCTCCATGAGTTGCAGAAACTGCTGTTTTGAACAAGATACATTATTACTTAGTATGTTAGATAATTTTTCAATGATCATAAAAATTAGCAAATCTCCAGTTTTCACACAATAAACACTAAAATTTTTAGTTAAATTCATAACCATAATGCTGGCAAATCTTAGTTCCCGCTTTTAACTTTATGTACATTTTCATAGACAACTATAGGAGTTATGGAATACTTTTTACAAATATATAACCGATAACAATACACCAGTTTTCATGCAAACATAGCTTACAAATTTTTGAAGCCAGTCCAGTATTTGTTTACAGATATTAATTTTGTCAAATTGTTAAATATACCAAGTTCATGTTTTGCATACAGTTTCTTATAATTTGAAGGTTCACATAAACTTTTATAATTTATTATAAAAATAGCCAGTGCTCAAAGTTACTTGTAGATTTCCAATATAGAATATACATATAGTATGTTTTGCTCCTGATTCACTTATTAGTTTGTTGTGACAGCCCTGATTAGTTTATACGATCATACGATGTTTAGTTTATGCTTTTCTTTGTGGCAATTGCACACTTTTCTTATAATTATGCAAAACAAAGAGAAATTAACAAATTTGCTGCTAATTTATCACAATGTGATTGCATTGGGAAGTAATTGTCAGTGTGTGAGAATTTGATTACACTAAGTAACTTTTTCAAGTAGAAGCACATTTATGTTTTTCTCAGAAAAAAAATTTCAGAACAGAGTAGTTGTTTTGCAAAATTAAGATACACACTTTTCAAATAATTCGTTATATCAACAAGTTTGCCAGACTGTATGAAGTGTAGGATTTTAGATAAAATCCTATTTCAAATGGAATTCAAGCATGGAAACAGAAGGAAGTCATGTAAATCCAACTAGGTAAGATCACACTGATGAATAACTCAGAGGCATGTACAGAACTCCATCCTAAGCCCATACAGTATTTTAATAATATTGTAAAACAACCTCCACTTAAAATATTTCACCATTCCAACCCTTATTATTGATAAAAATAATCAGTATACCGTACTTATTTCAAGATGAAAGAAATTGAAGGTGATACAAATAAGAATTACTGAACATTTTGAGTTTGTAGTTGCTGTCTACTTCATGGAATCTTCATTGTGTGGTTTTCCATCAGTGTAAAAGGTGACATTAGCAATGACTAGAGTTTAATTCTAAACTATTACAAAACAGTACCAATAAATGATTGAAAACCAAAAGCATGTGTGTCTGGCAATAAACAATACCAACTCATCTTGAGGCAGCTATGTTATGCTGTACTTGGGGCTGAGCTGTGCTACCTAAAGTTGGACAGAACTTAAGGCCTGTTAGAGTCTCAAAGGATTTCTTCGTAGCAATGGAACTGCTCACATACGATCAGGTAGCAAGAATTCTCTACATAATCCCAGACAGTACAAGAATAGTAATAATTATTTTAAAACTGATAACATTTAATTATTTTAAATGATTTTAACATTAAAATCATTATTAAATATAAAAACTTGGATAATATGAAGTATATAATTTTCTCTTGTATTGACACTAAATTGAATAATGGTCATTGTAAAGAATGGCTACTTCATAGAATGTGAAATCCCCGCTCCTTCTAAGTTCCCAAATGTCACTATGGAAGTTATATTAAACAGACATTATAGATACAGTATTCTATTATTTATATATTCAACTTATTTCCATTGAATGTGGTAAATTGAACATGGAACATACATGTTGTATCATGAAAACTTCTAACAGCACAAAACATTTCAGCTTAAACATATAAGCACATACGGCTACATACATCAGTAGTCAGTTGAGAAGTAGAATTATCTGCATAGAACAATTTAGTATTTACTTTTACTTCGATGTTCCATAAGGAAATGGAAGTATGGTGATGGTGGAAAAAATCGTGTTTGAGATAAGGGCTGATTCTCATTGTACTACACTCAAAACATGAAGAAAAGTCATTTTCCAAAACGTTTCTGTGCGTCTTGTGTAGAATTTCTTCTATGACAAACGATAACTGCCATAAATTCAAACAGAATCAAATAATATTTTGCAATGTGCCTGAGCTGTAGAAGACTTGAGGCCTACTGATTTTGATGAAGATCGGTTAATGGTAAGGGGTTGTTTACCTGCAAAGTTTTATCTTTTAACAAGAGTTAAGTACTTAAGTATGGTAAATAAAGTATCCTGAAAAGAAGGTCGTAATAATCCACTGTAGAAAGGGAAATGAATTACCTATAAATGAAAAGAGTAGTTGAAGAGGAAGGGGGTAATTTTCTATAAATGAAAATAATAGTTGAAGGGGGAGGGAATAATTTTTTTATATATGTACTAGGTTATCGGCAAAAAAAGAAGTATTTTGTTGTTAAAATTCCTTCCCGGGCTGTTTGGCCGTAGTCCAATGTTTTCTGCAAAACCAGACGTTTCAGCAGTGCCATCGACTGCCATCATCAGTGATAATCGAGTGCATTAACGTGAGGTGGTATACGTTAGTGACCACAGTACTAACTGTGGTTACGGCAGAAGCAAGAAGTAGTTTCAATGGAAATATTTCATTTCGAAAATGATTTTAAATATAAATCTTAGAACATGGAAGTCATGTATGGTTCTGAATACTGATATTTTCCATCCTTATCATACATAATTTACTTTAATATCAACATTGAATATCCACAAAGTGCAAATGTTTTTGTGTGTTAATGTTAATATGAGGAAGTTGGAAAAATTTTAATTTTATATTTTACATCTTTAATTTTTTTAACTAATTCATAACTTCAATAATGAATTTTTTAATGTTAGGAATGTGTTCTTTTTGTGAATTAAAAGCAAGATAGTGAATTAAAATTTATTTAACAAGTAAGCTCCATGAGTTGCAGAAACTGCTGTTTTGAACAAGATACTTTATTACTTAGTATGTTAGATAATTTTTCAATGATCATAAAAATTAGCAAATCTCCAGTTTTCACACAATAAACACTAAAATTTTTAGTTAAATTCATAACCATAATGCTGGCAAATATTAGTTCCCGCTTTCAACTTTATGTACATTTTCATAGACAACTATAGGAGTTATGGAATACTTTTTACAAATATATAACCGATAACAATACACCAGTTTTCATGCAAACATAGCTTACAAATTTTTGAAGCCAGTCCAATATTTGTTTACAGATATTAATTTTGTCAAATTGTTAAATATACCAAGTTCATGTTTTGCATACAGTTTCTTATAATTTGAAGGTTCACATAAACTTTTATAATTTATTATAAAAATAGCCAGTGCTCAAAGTTACTTGTAGATTTCCAATATAGAATATACATATAGTATGTTTTGCTCCTGATTCACTTATTAGTTTGTTGTGACAGCCCTGATTAGTTTATACGATCATACGATGTTTAGTTTATGCTTTTCTTTGTGGCAATTGCACACTTTTCTTATAATTATGCAAAACAAAGAGAAATTAACAAATTTGCTGCTAATTTATCACAATGTGATTGCATTGGGAAGTAATCGTCAGTGTGTGAGAATTTGATTACACTAAGTAACTTTTTCAAGTAGAAGCACATTTATGTTTTTCTCAGAAAAAAAATTTCAGAACAGAGTAGTTGTTTTGCAAAATTAAGATACACACTTTTCAAATAATTCGTTATATCAACAAGTTTGCCAGACTGTATGAAGTGTAGGATTTTAGATAAAATCCTATTTCAAATGGAATTCAAGCATGGAAACAGAAGGAAGTCATGTAAATCCAACTAGGTAAGATCACACTGATGAATAACTCAGAGGCATGTACAGAACTCCATCCTAAGCCCATACAGTATTTTAATAATATTGTAAAACAACCTCCACTTAAAATATTTCACCATTCCAATCCTTATTATTGATAAAAATAATCAGTATACCGTACTTATTTCAAGATGAAAGAAATTGAAGGTGATACAAATAAGAATTACTGAACATTTTGAGTTTGTAGTTGCTGTCTACTTCAAGGAATCTTCATTGTGTGGTTTTCCATCAGTGTAAAGGTGACATTAGCAATGACTAGAGTTTAATTCTAAACTATTAAAAAACAGTACCAATAAATGATTGAAAACCAAAAGCATGTGTGTCTGGCAATAAACAATACCAACTCATCTTGAGGCAGCTATGTTATGCTGTACTTGGGGCTGAGCTGTGCTACCTAAAGTTGGACAGAACTTAAGGCCTGTTAGAGTCTCAAAGGATTTCTTCGTAGCAATGGAACTGCTCACATACGATCAGGTAGCAAGAATTCTCTACATAATCCCAGACAGTACAAGAATAGTAATAATTATTTTAAAACTGATAACATTTAATTATTTTAAATGATTTTAACATTAAAATCATTATTAAATATAAAAACTTGGATAATATGAAGTATATAATTTTCTCTTGTATTGACACTAAATTGAATAATGGTCATTGTAAAGAATGGCTACTTCATAGAATGTGAAATCCCCGCTCCTTCTAAGTTCCCAAATGTCACTATGGAAGTTATATTAAACAGACATTATAGATACAGTATTCTATTATTTATATATTCAACTTATTTCCATTGAATGTGGTAAATTGAACATGGAACATACATGTTGTATCATGAAAACTTCTAACAGCACAAAACATTTCAGCTTAAACATATAAGCACATACGGCTACATACATCAGTAGTCAGTTGAGAAGTAGAATTATCTGCATAGAACAATTTAGTATTTACTTTTACTTCGATGTTCCATAAGGAAATGGAAGTATGGTGATGGTGGAAAAAATCGTGTTTGAGATAAGGGCTGATTCTCATTGTACTACACTCAAAACATGAAGAAAAGTCATTTTCCAAAACGTTTCTGTGCGTCTTGTGTAGAATTTCTTCTATGACAAACGATAACTGCCATAAATTCAAACAGAATCAAATAATATTTTGCAATGTGCCTGAGCTGTAGAAGACTTGAGGCCTACTGATTTTGATGAAGATCGGTTAATGGTAAGGGGTTGTTTACCTGCAAAGTTTTATGTTTTAACAAGAGTTAAGTACTTAAGTATGGTAAATAAAGTATCCTGAAAAGAAGGTCGTAATAATCCACTGTAGAAAGGGAAATGAATTACCTATAAATGAAAAGAGTAGTTGAAGAGTAAGGGGGTAATTTTCTATAAATGAAAATAATAGTTGAAGGGGGAGGGAATAATTTTTTTATATATGTACTAGGTTATCGGCAAAAAAAGAAGTAGTTTGTTGTTAAAATTCCTTCCCGGGCTGTTTGGCCGTAGTCCAATGTTTTCTGCAAAACCAGACGTTTCAGCAGTGCCATCGACTGCCATCATCAGTGATAATCGAGTGCATTAACGTGAGGTGGTATACGTTAATGACCACAGTACTAACTGTGGTTACAGCAGAAGCAAGAAGTAGTTTCAATGGAAATATTTCATTTCGAAAATGATTTCAAATATAAATCTAAGAACATGGAAGTCATGTATGGTTCTGAATACCGATATTTTCCATCCTTATCATACATAATTTACTTTAATATCAACATTGAATATCCACAAAGTGCAAATGTTTTTGTGTGTTAATGTTAATATGAGGAAGTTGGAAAAATTTTAATTTTATATTTTACATCTTTAATTTTTTTAACTAATTCATAACTTCAATAATGAATTTTTTAATGTTAGGAATGTGTTCTTTTTGTGAATTAAAAGCAAGATAGTGAATTAAAATTTATTTAACAAGTAAGCTCCATGAGTTGCAGAAACTGCTGTTTTGAACAAGATACTTTATTACTTAGTATGTTAGATAATTTTTCAATGATCATAAAAATTAGCAAATCTCCAGTTTTCACACAATAAACACTAAAATTTTTAGTTAAATTCATAACCATAATGCTGGCAAATATTAGTTCCCGCTTTCAACTTTATGTACATTTTCATAGACAACTATAGGAGTTATGGAATACTTTTTACAAATATATAACCGATAACAATACACCAGTTTTCATGCAAACATAGCTTACAAATTTTTGAAGCCAGTCCAATATTTGTTTACAGATATTAATTTTGTCAAATTGTTAAATATACCAAGTTCATGTTTTGCATACAGTTTCTTATAATTTGAAGGTTCACATAAACTTTTATAATTTATTATAAAAATAGCCAGTGCTCAAAGTTACTTGTAGATTTCCAATATAGAATGTACATATAGTATGTTTTGCTCCTGATTCACTTATTAGTTTGTTGTGACAGCCCTGATTAGTTTATACGATCATACGATGTTTAGTTTATGCTTTTCTTTGTGGCAATTGCACACTTTTCTTATAATTATGCAAAACAAAGTGAAATTAACAAATTTGTTGCTAATTTATCACAATGTGATTGCATTGGGAAGTAATCGTCAGTGTGTGAGAATTTGATTACACTAAGTAACTTTTTCAAGTAGAAGCACATTTATGTTTTTCTCAGAAAAAAAATTTCAGAACAGAGTAGTTGTTTTGCACAATTAAGATACACACTTTTCAAATAATTCGTTATATCAACAAGTTTGCCAGACTGTATGAAGTGTAGGATTTTAGATAAAATCCTATTTCAAATGGAATTCAAGCATGGAAACAGAAGGAAGTCATGTAAATCCAACTAGGTAAGATCACACTGATGAATAACTCAGAGGCATGTACAGAACTCCATCCTAAGCCCATACAGTATTTTAATAATATTGTAAAACAACCTCCACTTAAAATATTTCACCATTCCAATCCTTATTATTGATAAAAATAATCAGTATACCGTACTTATTTCAAGATGAAAGAAATTGAAGGTGATACAAATAAGAATTACTGAACATTTTGAGTTTGTAGTTGCTGTCTACTTCAAGGAATCTTCATTGTGTGGTTTTCCATCAGTGTAAAAGGTGACATTAGCAATGACTAGAGTTTAATTCTAAACTATTAAAAAACAGAACCAATAAATGATTGAAAACAAAAAGCATGTGTGTCTGGCAATAAACAATACCAACTCATCTTGAGGCAGCTATGCTATGCTGTACTTGGGGCTGAGCTGTGCTACCTAAAGTTGGACAGAACTTAAGGCCTGTTAGAGTCTCAAAGGATTTCTTCGTAGCAATGGAACTGCTCACATACGATCAGGTAGCAAGAATTCTCTACATAATCCCAGACAGTACAAGAATAGTAATAATTATTTTAAAACTGATAACATTTAATTATTTTAAATGATTTTAACATTAAAATCATTATTAAATATAAAAACTTGGATAATATGAAGTATATAATTTTCTCTTGTATTGACACTAAATTGAATAATGGTCATTGTAAAGAATGGCTACTTCATAGAATGTGAAATCCCCGCTCCTTCTAAGTTCCCAAATGTCACTATGGAAGTTATATTAAACAGACATTATAGATACAGTATTCTATTATTTATATATTCAACTTATTTCCATTGAATGTGGTAAATTGAACATGGAACATACATGTTGTATCATGAAAACTTCTAACAGCACAAAACATTTCAGCTTAAACATATAAGCACATACGGCTACATACATCAGTAGTCAGTTGAGAAGTAGAATTATCTGCATAGAACAATTTAGTATTTACTTTTACTTCGATGTTCCATAAGGAAATGGAAGTATGGTGATGGTGGAAAAAATCGTGTTTGAGATAAGGGCTGATTCTCATTGTACTACACTCAAAACATGAAGAAAAGTCATTTTCCAAAACGTTTCTGTGCGTCTTGTGTAGAATTTCTTCTATGACAAACGATAACTGCCATAAATTCAAACAGAATCAAATAATATTTTGCAATGTGCCTGAGCTGTAGAAGACTTGAGGCCTACTGATTTTGATGAAGATCGGTTAATGGTAAGGGGTTGTTTACCTGCAAAGTTTTATGTTTTAACAAGAGTTAAGTACTTAAGTATGGTAAATAAAGTATCCTGAAAAGAAGGTCGTAATAATCCACTGTAGAAAGGGAAATGAATTACCTATAAATGAAAAGAGTAGTTGAAGAGTAAGGGTGTAATTTTCTATAAATGAAAATAATAGTTGAAGGGGGAGGGAATAATTTTTTTATATATGTACTAGGTTATCGGCAAAAAAAGAAGTAGTTTGTTGTTAAAATTCCTTCCCGGGCTGTTTGGCCGTAGTCCAATGTTTTCTGCAAAACCAGACGTTTCAGCAGTGCCATCGACTGCCATCATCAGTGATAATCGAGTGCATTAACGTGAGGTGGTATACGTTAGTGACCACAGTACTAACTGTGGTTACGGCAGAAGCAAGAAGTAGTTTCAATGGAAATATTTCATTTCGAAAATGATTTTAAATATAAATCTTAGAACATGGAAGTCATGTATGGTTCTGAATACCGATATTTTCCATCCTTATCATACATAATTTACTTTAATACCAACATTGAATATCCACAAAGTGCAAATGTTTTTGTGTGTTAATGTTAATATGAGGAAGTTGGAAAAATTTTAATTTTATATTTTACATCTTTAATTTTTTTAACTAATTCATAACTTCAATAATGAATTTTTTAATGTTAGGAATGTGTTCTTTTTGTGAATTAAAAGCAAGATAGTGAATTAAAATTTATTTAACAAGTAAGCTCCATGAGTTGCAGAAACTGCTGTTTTGAACAAGATACATTATTACTTAGTATGTTAGATAATTTTTCAATGATCATAAAAATTAGCAAATCTCCAGTTTTCACACAATAAACACTAAAATTTTTAGTTAAATTCATAACCATAATGCTGGCAAATATTAGTTCCCGCTTTTAACTTTATGTACATTTTCATAGACAACTATAGGAGTTATGGAATACTTTTTACAAATATATAACCGATAACAATACACCAGTTTTCATGCAAACATAGCTTACAAATTTTTGAAGCCAGTCCAATATTTGTTTACAGATATTAATTTTGTCAAATTGTTAAATATACCAAGTTCATGTTTTGCATACAGTTTCTTATAATTTGAAGGTTCACATAAACTTTTATAATTTATTATAAAAATAGCCAGTGCTCAAAGTTACTTGTAGATTTCCAATATAGAATGTACATATAGTATGTTTTGCTCCTGATTCACTTATTAGTTTGTTGTGACAGCCCTGATTAGTTTATACGATCATACGATGTTTAGTTTATGCTTTTCTTTGTGGCAATTGCACACTTTTCTTATAATTATGCAAAACAAAGAGAAATTAACAAATTTGCTGCTAATTTATCACAATGTGATTGCATTGGGAAGTAATCGTCAGAGTGTGAGAATTTGATTACACTAAGTAACTTTTTCAAGTAGAAGCACATTTATGTTTTTCTCAGAAAAAAAATTTCAGAACAGAGTAGTTGTTTTGCAAAATTAAGATACACACTTTTCAAATAATTCGTTATATCAACAAGTTTGCCAGACTGTATGAAGTGTAGGATTTTAGATAAAATCCTATTTCAAATGGAATTCAAGCATGGAAACAGAAGGAAGTCATGTAAATCCAACTAGGTAAGATCACACTGATGAATAACTCAGAGGCATGTACAGAACTCCATCCTAAGCCCATACAGTATTTTAATAATATTGTAAAACAACCTCCACTTAAAATATTTCACCATTCCAATCCTTATTATTGATAAAAATAATCAGTATACCGTACTTATTTCAAGATGAAAGAAATTGAAGGTGATACAAATAAGAATTACTGAACATTTTGAGTTTGTAGTTGTTGTCTACTTCAAGGAATCTTCATTGTGTGGTTTTCCATCAGTGTAAAAGGTGACATTAGCAATGACTAGAGTTTAATTCTAAACTATTAAAAAACAGTACCAATAAATGATTGAAAACCAAAAGCATGTGTGTCTGGCAATAAACAATACCAACTCATCTTGAGGCAGCTATGTTATGCTGTACTTGGGGCTGAGCTGTGCTACCTAAAGTTGGACAGAACTTAAGGCCTGTTAGAGTCTCAAAGGATTTCTTCGTAGCAATGGAACTGCTCACATACGATCAGGTAGCAAGAATTCTCTACATAATCCCAGACAGTACAAGAATAGTAATAATTATTTTAAAACTGATAACATTTAATTATTTTAAATGATTTTAACATTAAAATCATTATTAAATATAAAAACTTGGATAATATGAAGTATATAATTTTCTCTTGTATTGACACTAAATTGAATAATGGTCATTGTAAAGAATGGCTACTTCATAGAATGTGAAATCCCCGCTCCTTCTAAGTTCCCAAATGTCACTATGGAAGTTATATTAAACAGACATTATAGATACAGTATTCTATTATTTATATATTCAGCTTATTTCCATTGAATGTGGTAAATTGAACATGGAACATACATGTTGTATCATGAAAACTTCTAACAGCACAAAACATTTCAGCTTAAACATATAAGCACATACGGCTACATACATCAGTAGTCAGTTGAGAAGTAGAATTATCTGCATAGAACAATTTAGTATTTACTTTTACTTCGATGTTCCATAAGGAAATGGAAGTATGGTGATGGTGGAAAAAATCGTGTTTGAGATAAGGGCTGATTCTCATTGTACTACACTCAAAACATGAAGAAAAGTCATTTTCCAAAACGTTTCTGTGCGTCTTGTGTAGAATTTCTTCTATGACAAACGATAACTGCCATAAATTCAAACAGAATCAAATAATATTTTGCAATGTGCCTGAGCTGTAGAAGACTTGAGGCCTACTGATTTTGATGAAGATCGGTTAATGGTAAGGGGTTGTTTACCTGCAAAGTTTTATGTTTTAACAAGAGTTAAGTACTTAAGTATGGTAAATAAAGTATCCTGAAAAGAAGGTCGTAATAATCCACTGTAGAAAGGGAAATGAATTACCTATAAATGAAAAGAGTAGTTGAAGAGTAAGGGTGTAATTTTCTATAAATGAAAATAATAGTTGAAGGGGGAGGGAATAATTTTTTTATATATGTACTAGGTTATCGGCAAAAAAAGAAGTAGTTTGTTGTTAAAATTCCTTCCCGGGCTGTTTGGCCGTAGTCCAATGTTTTCTGCAAAACCAGACGTTTCAGCAGTGCCATCGACTGCCATCATCAGTGATAATCGAGTGCATTAACGTGAGGTGGTATACGTTAGTGACCACAGTACTAACTGTGGTTACGGCAGAAGCAAGAAGTAGTTTCAATGGAAATATTTCATTTCGAAAATGATTTTAAATATAAATCTTAGAACATGGAAGTCATGTATGGTTCTGAATACCGATATTTTCCATCCTTATCATACATAATTTACTTTAATACCAACATTGAATATCCACAAAGTGCAAATGTTTTTGTGTGTTAATGTTAATATGAGGAAGTTGGAAAAATTTTAATTTTATATTTTACATCTTTAATTTTTTTAACTAATTCATAACTTCAATAATGAATTTTTTAATGTTAGGAATGTGTTCTTTTTGTGAATTAAAATCAAGATAGTGAATTAAAATTTATTTAACAAGTAAGCTCCATGAGTTGCAGAAACTGCTGTTTTGAACAAGATACATTATTACTTAGTATGTTAGATAATTTTTCAATGATCATAAAAATGAGCAAATCTCCAGTTTTCACACAATAAACACTAAAATTTTTAGTTAAATTCATAACCATAATGCTGGCAAATATTAGTTCCCGCTTTTAACTTTATGTACATTTTCATAGACAACTATAGGAGTTATGGAATACTTTTTACAAATATATAACCGATAACAATACACCAGTTTTCATGCAAACATAGCTTACAAATTTTTGAAGCCAGTCCAATATTTGTTTACAGATATTAATTTTGTCAAATTGTTAAATATACCAAGTTCATGTTTTGCATACAGTTTCTTATAATTTGAAGGTTCACATAAACTTTTATAATTTATTATAAAAATAGCCAGTGCTCAAAGTTACTTGTAGATTTCCAATATAGAATATACATATAGTATGTTTTGCTCCTGATTCACTTATTAGTTTGTTGTGACAGCCCTGATTAGTTTATACGATCATACGATGTTTAGTTTATGCTTTTCTTTGTGGCAATTGCACACTTTTCTTATAATTATGCAAAACAAAGAGAAATTAACAAATTTGCTGCTAATTTATCACAATGTGATTGCATTGGGAAGTAATCGTCAGTGTGTGAGAATTTGATTACACTAAGTAACTTTTTCAAGTAGAAGCACATTTATGTTTTTCTCAGAAAAAAAATTTCAGAACAGAGTAGTTGTTTTGCAAAATTAAGATACACACTTTTCAAATAATTCGTTATATCAACAAGTTTGCCAGACTGTATGAAGTGTAGGATTTTAGATAAAATCCTATTTCAAATGGAATTCAAGCATGGAAACAGAAGGAAGTCATGTAAATCCAACTAGGTAAGATCACACTGATGAATAACTCAGAGGCATGTACAGAACTCCATCCTAAGCCCATACAGTATTTTAATAATATTGTAAAACAACCTCCACTTAAAATATTTCACCATTCCAATCCTTATTATTAATAAAAATAATCAGTATACCGTACTTATTTCAAGATGAAAGAAATTGAAGGTGATACAAATAAGAATTACTGAACATTTTGAGTTTGTAGTTGCTGTCTACTTCAAGGAATCTTCATTGTGTGGTTTTCCATCAGTGTAAAAGGTGACATTAGCAATGACTAGAGTTTAATTCTAAACTATTAAAAAACAGAACCAATAAATGATTGAAAACAAAAAGCATGTGTGTCTGGCAATAAACAATACCAACTCATCTTGAGGCAGCTATGCTATGCTGTACTTGGGGCTGAGCTGTGCTACCTAAAGTTGGACAGAACTTAAGGCCTGTTAGAGTCTCAAAGGATTTCTTCGTAGCAATGGAACTGCTCACATACGATCAGGTAGCAAGAATTCTCTACATAATCCCAGACAGTACAAGAATAGTAATAATTATTTTAAAACTGATAACATTTAATTATTTTAAATGATTTTAACATTAAAATCATTATTAAATATAAAAACTTGGATAATATGAAGTATATAATTTTCTCTTGTATTGACACTAAATTGAATAATGGTCATTGTAAAGAATGGCTACTTCATAGAATGTGAAATCCCCGCTCCTTCTAAGTTCCCAAATGTCACTATGGAAGTTATATTAAACAGACATTATAGATACAGTATTCTATTATTTATATATTCAACTTATTTCCATTGAATGTGGTAAATTGAACATGGAACATACATGTTGTATCATGAAAACTTCTAACAGCACAAAACATTTCAGCTTAAACATATAAGCACATACGGCTACATACATCAGTAGTCAGTTGAGAAGTAGAATTATCTGCATAGAACAATTTAGTATTTACTTTTACTTCGATGTTCCATAAGGAAATGGAAGTATGGTGATGGTGGAAAAAATCGTGTTTGAGATAAGGGCTGATTCTCATTGTACTACACTCAAAACATGAAGAAAATTCATTTTCCAAAACGTTTCTGTGCGTCTTGTGTAGAATTTCTTCTATGACAAACGATAACTGCCATAAATTCAAACAGAATCAAATAATATTTTGCAATGTGCCTGAGCTGTAGAAGACTTGAGGCCTACTGATTTTGATGAAGATCGGTTAATGGTAAGGGGTTGTTTACCTGCAAAGTTTTATCTTTTAACAAGAGTTAAGTACTTAAGTATGGTAAATAAAGTATCCTGAAAAGAAGGTCGTAATAATCCACTGTAGAAAGGGAAATGAATTACCTATAAATGAAAAGAGTAGTTGAAGAGGAAGGGGGTAATTTTCTATAAATGAAAATAATAGTTGAAGGGGGAGGGAATAATTTTTTTATATATGTACTAGGTTATCGGCAAAAAAAGAAGTATTTTGTTGTTAAAATTCCTTCCCGGGCTGTTTGGCCGTAGTCCAATGTTTTCTGCAAAACCAGACGTTTCAGCAGTGCCATCGACTGCCATCATCAGTGATAATCGAGTGCATTAACGTGAGGTGGTATACGTTAGTGACCACAGTACTAACTGTGGTTACGGCAGAAGCAAGAAGTAGTTTCAATGGAAATATTTCATTTCGAAAATGATTTTAAATATAAATCTTAGAACATGGAAGTCATGTATGGTTCTGAATACCGATATTTTCCATCCTTATCATACATAATTTACTTTAATATCAACATTGAATATCCACAAAGTGCAAATGTTTTTGTGTGTTAATGTTAATATGAGGAAGTTGGAAAAATTTTAATTTTATATTTTACATCTTTAATTTTTTTAACTAATTCATAACTTCAATAATGAATTTTTTAATGTTAGGAATGTGTTCTTTTTGTGAATTAAAAGCAAGATAGTGAATTAAAATTTATTTAACAAGTAAGCTCCATGAGTTGCAGAAACTGCTGTTTTGAACAAGATACATTATTACTTAGTATGTTAGATAATTTTTCAATGATCATAAAAATTAGCAAATCTCCAGTTTTCACACAATAAACACTAAAATTTTTAGTTAAATTCATAACCATAATGCTGGCAAATATTAGTTCCCGCTTTTAACTTTATGTACATTTTCATAGACAACTATAGGAGTTATGGAATACTTTTTACAAATATATAACCGATAACAATACACCAGTTTTCATGCAAACATAGCTTACAAATTTTTGAAGCCAGTCCAATATTTGTTTACAGATATTAATTTTGTCAAATTGTTAAATATACCAAGTTCATGTTTTGCATACAGTTTCTTATAATTTGAAGGTTCACATAAACTTTTATAATTTATTATAAAAATAGCCAGTGCTCAAAGTTACTTGTAGATTTCCAATATAGAATGTACATATAGTATGTTTTACTCCTGATTCACTTATTAGTTTGTTGTGACAGCCCTGATTAGTTTATACGATCATACGATGTTTAGTTTATGCTTTTCTTTGTGGCAATTGCACACTTTTCTTATAATTATGCAAAACAAAGAGAAATTAACAAATTTGCTGCTAATTTATCACAATGTGATTGCATTGGGAAGTAATCGTCAGTGTGTGAGAATTTGATTACACTAAGTAACTTTTTCAAGTAGAAGCACATTTATGGTTTTCTCAGAAAAAAAATTTCAGAACAGAGTAGTTGTTTTGCACAATTAAGATACACACTTTTCAAATAATTCGTTATATCAACAAGTTTGCCAGACTGTATGAAGTGTAGGATTTTAGATAAAATCCTATTTCAAAAGGAATTCAAGCATGGAAACAGAAGGAAGTCATGTAAATCCAACTAGGTAAGATCACACTGATGAATAACTCAGAGGCATGTACAGAACTCCATCCTAAGCCCATACAGTATTTTAATAATATTGTAAAACAACCTCCACTTAAAATATTTCACCATTCCAATCCTTATTATTGATAAAAATAATCAGTATACCGTACTTATTTCAAGATGAAAGAAATTGAAGGTGATACAAATAAGAATTACTGAACATTTTGAGTTTGTAGTTGCTGTCTACTTCAAGGAATCTTCATTGTGTGGTTTTCCATCAGTGTAAAAGGTGACATTAGCAATGACTAGAGTTTAATTCTAAACTATTAAAAAACAGTACCAATAAATGATTGAAAACAAAAAGCATGTGTGTCTGGCAATAAACAATACCAACTCATCTTGAGGCAGCTATGCTATGCTGTACTTGGGGCTGAGCTGTGCTACCTAAAGTTGGACAGAACTTAAGGCCTGTTAGAGTCTCAAAGGATTTCTTCGTAGCAATGGAACTGCTCACATACGATCAGGTAGCAAGAATTCTCTACATAATCCCAGACAGTACAAGAATAGTAATAATTATTTTAAAACTGATAACATTTAATTATTTTAAATGATTTTAACATTAAAATCATTATTAAATATAAAAACTTGGATAATATGAAGTATATAATTTTCTCTTGTATTGACACTAAATTGAATAATGGTCATTGTAAAGAATGGCTACTTCATAGAATGTGAAATCCCCGCTCCTTCTAAGTTCCCAAATGTCACTATGGAAGTTATATTAAACAGACATTATAGATACAGTATTCTATTATTTATATATTCAACTTATTTCCATTGAATGTGGTAAATTGAACATGGAACATACATGTTGTATCATGAAAACTTCTAACAGCACAAAACATTTCAGCTTAAACATATAAGCACATACGGCTACATACATCAGTAGTCAGTTGAGAAGTAGAATTATCTGCATAGAACAATTTAGTATTTACTTTTACTTCGATGTTCCATAAGGAAATGGAAGTATGGTGATGGTGGAAAAAATCGTGTTTGAGATAAGGGCTGATTCTCATTGCACTACACTCAAAACATGAAGAAAAGTCATTTTCCAAAACGTTTCTGTGCGTCTTGTGTAGAATTTCTTCTATGACAAACGATAACTGCCATAAATTCAAACAGAATCAAATAATATTTTGCAATGTGCCTGAGCTGTAGAAGACTTGAGGCCTACTGATTTTGATGAAGATCGGTTAATGGTAAGGGGTTGTTTACCTGCAAAGTTTTATCTTTTAACAAGAGTTAAGTACTTAAGTATGGTAAATAAAGTATCCTGAAAAGAAGGTCGTAATAATCCACTGTAGAAAGGGAAATGAATTACCTATAAATGAAAAGAGTAGTTGAAGAGGAAGGGGGTAATTTTCTATAAATGAAAATAATAGTTGAAGGGGGAGGGAATAATTTTTTTATATATGTACTAGGTTATCGGCAAAAAAAGAAGTATTTTGTTGTTAAAATTCCTTCCCGGGCTGTTTGGCCGTAGTCCAATGTTTTCTGCAAAACCAGACGTTTCAGCAGTGCCATCGACTGCCATCATCAGTGATAATCGAGTGCATTAACGTGAGGTGGTATACGTTAGTGACCACAGTACTAACTGTGGTTACGGCAGAAGCAAGAAGTAGTTTCAATGGAAATATTTCATTTCGAAAATGATTTTAAATATAAATCTTAGAACATGGAAGTCATGTATGGTTCTGAATACCGATATTTTCCATCCTTATCATACATAATTTACTTTAATATCAACATTGAATATCCACAAAGTGCAAATGTTTTTGTGTGTTAATGTTAATATGAGGAAGTTGGAAAAATTTTAATTTTATATTTTACATCTTTAATTTTTTTAACTAATTCATAACTTCAATAATGAATTTTTTAATGTTAGGAATGTGTTCTTTTTGTGAATTAAAAGCAAGATAGTGAATTAAAATTTATTTAACAAGTAAGCTCCATGAGTTGCAGAAACTGCTGTTTTGAACAAGATACATTATTACTTAGTATGTTAGATAATTTTTCAATGATCATAAAAATTAGCAAATCTCCAGTTTTCACACAATAAACACTAAAATTTTTAGTTAAATTCATAACCATAATGCTGGCAAATATTAGTTCCCGCTTTTAACTTTATGTACATTTTCATAGACAACTATAGGAGTTATGGAATACTTTTTACAAATATATAACCGATAACAATACACCAGTTTTCATGCAAACATAGCTTACAAATTTTTGAAGCCAGTCCAATATTTGTTTACAGATATTAATTTTGTCAAATTGTTAAATATACCAAGTTCATGTTTTGCATACAGTTTCTTATAATTTGAAGGTTCACATAAACTTTTATAATTTATTATAAAAATAGCCAGTGCTCAAAGTTACTTGTAGATTTCCAATATAGAATGTACATATAGTATGTTTTGCTCCTGATTCACTTATTAGTTTGTTGTGACAGCCCTGATTAGTTTATACGATCATACGATGTTTAGTTTATGCTTTTCTTTGTGGCAATTGCACACTTTTCTTATAATTATGCAAAACAAAGAGAAATTAACAAATTTGCTGCTAATTTATCACAATGTGATTGCATTGGGAAGTAATCGTCAGTGTGTGAGAATTTGATTACACTAAGTAACTTTTTCAAGTAGAAGCACATTTATGGTTTTCTCAGAAAAAAAATTTCAGAACAGAGTAGTTGTTTTGCACAATTAAGATACACACTTTTCAAATAATTCGTTATATCAACAAGTTTGCCAGACTGTATGAAATGTAGGATTTTAGATAAAATCCTATTTCAAAAGGAATTCAAGCATGGAAACAGAAGGAAGTCATGTAAATCCAACTAGGTAAGATCACACTGATGAATAACTCAGAGGCATGTACAGAACTCCATCCTAAGCCCATACAGTATTTTAATAATATTGTAAAACAACCTCCACTTAAAATATTTCACCATTCCAATCCTTATTATTGATAAAAATAATCAGTATACCGTACTTATTTCAAGATGAAAGAAATTGAAGGTGATACAAATAAGAATTACTGAACATTTTGAGTTTGTAGTTGCTGTCTACTTCAAGGAATCTTCATTGTGTGGTTTTCCATCAGTGTAAAAGGTGACATTAGCAATGACTAGAGTTTAATTCTAAACTATTAAAAAACAGTACCAATAAATGATTGAAAACAAAAAGCATGTGTGTCTGGCAATAAACAATACCAACTCATCTTGAGGCAGCTATGCTATGCTGTACTTGGGGCTGAGCTGTGCTACCTAAAGTTGGACAGAACTTAAGGCCTGTTAGAGTCTCAAAGGATTTCTTCGTAGCAATGGAACTGCTCACATACGATCAGGTAGCAAGAATTCTCTACATAATCCCAGACAGTACAAGAATAGTAATAATTATTTTAAAACTGATAACATTTAATTATTTTAAATGATTTTAACATTAAAATCATTATTAAATATAAAAACTTGGATAATATGAAGTATATAATTTTCTCTTGTATTGACACTAAATTGAATAATGGTCATTGTAAAGAATGGCTACTTCATAGAATGTGAAATCCCCGCTCCTTCTAAGTTCCCAAATGTCACTATGGAAGTTATATTAAACAGACATTATAGATACAGTATTCTATTATTTATATATTCAACTTATTTCCATTGAATGTGGTAAATTGAACATGGAACATACATGTTGTATCATGAAAACTTCTAACAGCACAAAACATTTCAGCTTAAACATATAAGCACATACGGCTACATACATCAGTAGTCAGTTGAGAAGTAGAATTATCTGCATAGAACAATTTAGTATTTACTTTTACTTCGATGTTCCATAAGGAAATGGAAGTATGGTGATGGTGGAAAAAATCGTGTTTGAGATAAGGGCTGATTCTCATTGTACTACACTCAAAACATGAAGAAAAGTCATTTTCCAAAACGTTTCTGTGCGTCTTGTGTAGAATTTCTTCTATGACAAACGATAACTGCCATAAACTCAAACAGAATCAAATAATATTTTGCAATGTGCCTGAGCTGTAGAAGACTTGAGGCCTACTGATTTTGATGAAGATCGGTTAATGGTAAGGGGTTGTTTACCTGCAAAGTTTTATGTTTTAACAAGAGTTAAGTACTTAAGTATGGTAAATAAAGTATCCTGAAAAGAAGGTCGTAATAACCCACTGTAGAAAGGGAAATGAATTACCTATAAATGAAAAGAGTAGTTGAAGAGGAAGGGGGTAATTTTCTATAAATGAAAATAATAGTTGAAGGGGGAGGAAATAATTTTTTTATATATGTACTAGGTTATAGGCAAAAAAAGAAGTAGTTTGTTGTTAAAATTCCTTCCCGGGCTGTTTGGCCGTAGTCCAATGTTTTCTGCAAAACCAGACGTTTCAGCAGTGCCATCGACTGCCATCATCAGTGATAATCGAGTGCATTAACGTGAGGTGGTATACGTTAGTGACCACAGTACTAACTGTGGTTACTGCAGAAGCAAGAAGTAGTTTCAATGGAAATATTTCATTTCGAAAATGATTTTAAATATAAATCTTAGAACATGGAAGTCATGTATGGTTCTGAATACCGATATTTTCCATCCTTATCATACATAATTTACTTTAATATCAACATTGAATATCCACAAAGTGCAAATGTTTTTGTGTGTTAATGTTAATATGAGGAAGTTGGAAAAATTTTAATTTTATATTTTACATCTTTAATTTTTTTAACTAATTCATAACTTCAATAATGAATTTTTTAATGTTAGGAATGTGTTCTTTTTGTGAATTAAAAGCAAGATAGTGAATTAAAATTTATTTAACAAGTAAGCTCCATGAGTTGCAGAAACTGCTGTTTTGAACAAGATACATTATTACTTAGTATGTTAGATAATTTTTCAATGATCATAAAAATTAGCAAATCTCCAGTTTTCACACAATAAACACTAAAATTTTTAGTTAAATTCATAACCATAATGCTGGCAAATATTAGTTCCCGCTTTTAACTTTATGTACATTTTCATAGACAACTATAGGAGTTATGGAATACTTTTTACAAATATATAACCGATAACAATACACCAGTTTTCATGCAAACATAGCTTACAAATTTTTGAAGCCAGTCCAATATTTGTTTACAGATATTAATTTTGTCAAATTGTTAAATATACCAAGTTCATGTTTTGCATACAGTTTCTTATAATTTGAAGGTTCACATAAACTTTTATAATTTATTATAAAAATAGCCAGTGCTCAAAGTTACTTGTAGATTTCCAATATAGAATGTACATATAGTATGTTTTGCTCCTGATTCACTTATTAGTTTGTTGTGACAGCCCTGATTAGTTTATACGATCATACGATGTTTAGTTTATGCTTTTCTTTGTGGCAATTGCACACTTTTCTTATAATTATGCAAAACAAAGAGAAATTAACAAATTTGCTGCTAATTTATCACAATGTGATTGCATTGGGAAGTAATCGTCAGTGTGTGAGAATTTGATTACACTAAGTAACTTTTTCAAGTAGAAGCACATTTATGTTTTTCTCAGAAAAAAAATTTCAGAACAGAGTAGTTGTTTTGCAAAATTAAGATACACACTTTTCAAATAATTCGTTATATCAACAAGTTTGCCAGACTGTATGAAGTGTAGGATTTTAGATAAAATCCTATTTCAAATGGAATTCAAGCATGGAAACAGAAGGAAGTCATGTAAATCCAACTAGGTAAGATCACACTGATGAATAACTCAGAGGCATGTACAGAACTCCATCCTAAGCCCATACAGTATTTTAATAATATTGTAAAACAACCTCCACTTAAAATATTTCACCATTCCAATCCTTATTATTGATAAAAATAATCAGTATACCGTACTTATTTCAAGATGAAAGAAATTGAAGGTGATACAAATAAGAATTACTGAACATTTTGAGTTTGTAGTTGCTGTCTACTTCAAGGAATCTTCATTGTGTGGTTTTCCATCAGTGTAAAAGGTGACATTAGCAATGACTAGAGTTTAATTCTAAACTATTAAAAAACAGTACCAATAAATGATTGAAAACAAAAAGCATGTGTGTCTGGCAATAAACAATACCAACTCATCTTGAGGCAGCTATGCTATGCTGTACTTGGGGCTGAGCTGTGCTACCTAAAGTTGGACAGAACTTAAGGCCTGTTAGAGTCTCAAAGGATTTCTTCGTAGCAATGGAACTGCTCACATACGATCAGGTAGCAAGAATTCTCTACATAATCCCAGACAGTACAAGAATAGTAATAATTATTTTAAAACTGATAACATTTAATTATTTTAAATGATTTTAACATTAAAATCATTATTAAATATAAAAACTTGGATAATATGAAGTATATAATTTTCTCTTGTATTGACACTAAATTGAATAATGGTCATTGTAAAGAATGGCTACTTCATAGAATGTGAAATCCCCGCTCCTTCTAAGTTCCCAAATGTCACTATGGAAGTTATATTAAACAGACATTATAGATACAGTATTCTATTATTTATATATTCAACTTATTTCCATTGAATGTGGTAAATTGAACATGGAACATACATGTTGTATCATGAAAACTTCTAACAGCACAAAACATTTCAGCTTAAACATATAAGCACATACGGCTACATACATCAGTAGTCAGTTGAGAAGTAGAATTATCTGCATAGAACAATTTAGTATTTACTTTTACTTCGATGTTCCATAAGGAAATGGAAGTATGGTGATGGTGGAAAAAATCGTGTTTGAGATAAGGGCTGATTCTCATTGCACTACACTCAAAACATGAAGAAAAGTCATTTTCCAAAACGTTTCTGTGCGTCTTGTGTAGAATTTCTTCTATGACAAACGATAACTGCCATAAATTCAAACAGAATCAAATAATATTTTGCAATGTGCCTGAGCTGTAGAAGACTTGAGGCCTACTGATTTTGATGAAGATCGGTTAATGGTAAGGGGTTGTTTACCTGCAAAGTTTTATCTTTTAACAAGAGTTAAGTACTTAAGTATGGTAAATAAAGTATCCTGAAAAGAAGGTCGTAATAATCCACTGTAGAAAGGGAAATGAATTACCTATAAATGAAAAGAGTAGTTGAAGAGGAAGGGGGTAATTTTCTATAAATGAAAATAATAGTTGAAGGGGGAGGGAATAATTTTTTTATATATGTACTAGGTTATCGGCAAAAAAAGAAGTATTTTGTTGTTAAAATTCCTTCCCGGGCTGTTTGGCCGTAGTCCAATGTTTTCTGCAAAACCAGACGTTTCAGCAGTGCCATCGACTGCCATCATCAGTGATAATCGAGTGCATTAACGTGAGGTGGTATACGTTAGTGACCACAGTACTAACTGTGGTTACGGCAGAAGCAAGAAGTAGTTTCAATGGAAATATTTCATTTCGAAAATGATTTTAAATATAAATCTTAGAACATGGAAGTCATGTATGGTTCTGAATACCGATATTTTCCATCCTTATCATACATAATTTACTTTAATATCAACATTGAATATCCACAAAGTGCAAATGTTTTTGTGTGTTAATGTTAATATGAGGAAGTTGGAAAAATTTTAATTTTATATTTTACATCTTTAATTTTTTTAACTAATTCATAACTTCAATAATGAATTTTTTAATGTTAGGAATGTGTTCTTTTTGTGAATTAAAAGCAAGATAGTGAATTAAAATTTATTTAACAAGTAAGCTCCATGAGTTGCAGAAACTGCTGTTTTGAACAAGATACATTATTACTTAGTATGTTAGATAATTTTTCAATGATCATAAAAATTAGCAAATCTCCAGTTTTCACACAATAAACACTAAAATTTTTAGTTAAATTCATAACCATAATGCTGGCAAATATTAGTTCCCGCTTTTAACTTTATGTACATTTTCATAGACAACTATAGGAGTTATGGAATACTTTTTACAAATATATAACCGATAACAATACACCAGTTTTCATGCAAACATAGCTTACAAATTTTTGAAGCCAGTCCAATATTTGTTTACAGATATTAATTTTGTCAAATTGTTAAATATACCAAGTTCATGTTTTGCATACAGTTTCTTATAATTTGAAGGTTCACATAAACTTTTATAATTTATTATAAAAATAGCCAGTGCTCAAAGTTACTTGTAGATTTCCAATATAGAATGTACATATAGTATGTTTTGCTCCTGATTCACTTATTAGTTTGTTGTGACAGCCCTGATTAGTTTATACGATCATACGATGTTTAGTTTATGCTTTTCTTTGTGGCAATTGCACACTTTTCTTATAATTATGCAAAACAAAGAGAAATTAACAAATTTGCTGCTAATTTATCACAATGTGATTGCATTGGGAAGTAATCGTCAGTGTGTGAGAATTTGATTACACTAAGTGACTTTTTCAAGTAGAAGCACATTTATGGTTTTCTCAGAAAAAAAATTTCAGAACAGAGTAGTTGTTTTGCACAATTAAGATACACACTTTTCAAATAATTCGTTATATCAACAAGTTTGCCAGACTGTATGAAGTGTAGGATTTTAGATAAAATCCTATTTCAAAAGGAATTCAAGCATGGAAACAGAAGGAAGTCATGTAAATCCAACTAGGTAAGATCACACTGATGAATAACTCAGAGGCATGTACAGAACTCCATCCTAAGCCCATACAGTATTTTAATAATATTGTAAAACAACCTCCACTTAAAATATTTCACCATTCCAATCCTTATTATTGATAAAAATAATCAGTATACCGTACTTATTTCAAGATGAAAGAAATTGAAGGTGATACAAATAAGAATTACTGAACATTTTGAGTTTGTAGTTGCTGTCTACTTCAAGGAATCTTCATTGTGTGGTTTTCCATCAGTGTAAAAGGTGACATTAGCAATGACTAGAGTTTAATTCTAAACTATTAAAAAACAGTACCAATAAATGATTGAAAACAAAAAGCATGTGTGTCTGGCAATAAACAATACCAACTCATCTTGAGGCAGCTATGCTATGCTGTACTTGGGGCTGAGCTGTGCTACCTAAAGTTGGACAGAACTTAAGGCCTGTTAGAGTCTCAAAGGATTTCTTCGTAGCAATGGAACTGCTCACATACGATCAGGTAGCAAGAATTCTCTACATAATCCCAGACAGTACAAGAATAGTAATAATTATTTTAAAACTGATAACATTTAATTATTTTAAATGATTTTAACATTAAAATCATTATTAAATATAAAAACTTGGATAATATGAAGTATATAATTTTCTCTTGTATTGACACTAAATTGAATAATGGTCATTGTAAAGAATGGCTACTTCATAGAATGTGAAATCCCCGCTCCTTCTAAGTTCCCAAATGTCACTATGGAAGTTATATTAAACAGACATTATAGATACAGTATTCTATTATTTATATATTCAACTTATTTCCATTGAATGTGGTAAATTGAACATGGAACATACATGTTGTATCATGAAAACTTCTAACAGCACAAAACATTTCAGCTTAAACATATAAGCACATACGGCTACATACATCAGTAGTCAGTTGAGAAGTAGAATTATCTGCATAGAACAATTTAGTATTTACTTTTACTTCGATGTTCCATAAGGAAATGGAAGTATGGTGATGGTGGAAAAAATCGTGTTTGAGATAAGGGCTGATTCTCATTGTACTACACTCAAAACATGAAGAAAAGTCATTTTCCAAAACGTTTCTGTGCGTCTTGTGTAGAATTTCTTCTATGACAAACGATAACTGCCATAAATTCAAACAGAATCAAATAATATTTTGCAATGTGCCTGAGCTGTAGAAGACTTGAGGCCTACTGATTTTGATGAAGATCGGTTAATGGTAAGGGGTTGTTTACCTGCAAAGTTTTATGTTTTAACAAGAGTTAAGTACTTAAGTATGGTAAATAAAGTATCCTGAAAAGAAGGTCGTAATAACCCACTGTAGAAAGGGAAATGAATTACCTATAAATGAAAAGAGTAGTTGAAGAGGAAGGGGGTAATTTTCTATAAATGAAAATAATAGTTGAAGGGGGAGGAAATAATTTTTTTATATATGTACTAGGTTATAGGCAAAAAAAGAAGTAGTTTGTTGTTAAAATTCCTTCCCGGGCTGTTTGGCCGTAGTCCAATGTTTTCTGCAAAACCAGACGTTTCAGCAGTGCCATCGACTGCCATCATCAGTGATAATCGAGTGCATTAACGTGAGGTGGTATACGTTAGTGACCACAGTACTAACTGTGGTTACTGCAGAAGCAAGAAGTAGTTTCAATGGAAATATTTCATTTCGAAAATGATTTTAAATATAAATCTTAGAACATGGAAGTCATGTATGGTTCTGAATACCGATATTTTCCATCCTTATCATACATAATTTACTTTAATATCAACATTGAATATCCACAAAGTGCAAATGTTTTTGTGTGTTAATGTTAATATGAGGAAGTTGGAAAAATTTTAATTTTATATTTTACATCTTTAATTTTTTTAACTAATTCATAACTTCAATAATGAATTTTTTAATGTTAGGAATGTGTTCTTTTTGTGAATTAAAAGCAAGATAGTGAATTAAAATTTATTTAACAAGTAAGCTCCATGAGTTGCAGAAACTGCTGTTTTGAACAAGATACATTATTACTTAGTATGTTAGATAATTTTTCAATGATCATAAAAATTAGCAAATCTCCAGTTTTCACACAATAAACACTAAAATTTTTAGTTAAATTCATAACCATAATGCTGGCAAATATTAGTTCCCGCTTTCAACTTTATGTACATTTTCATAGACAACTATAGGAGATATGGAATATTTTTTACAAATATATAACCGATAACAATACACCAGTTTTCATGCAAACATAGCTTACAAATTTTTGAAGCCAGTCCAATATTTGTTTACAGATATTAATTTTGTCAAATTGTTAAATATACCAAGTTCATGTTTTGCATACAGTTTCTTATAATTTGAAGGTTCACATAAACTTTTATAGTTTATTATAAAAATAGCCAGTGCTCAAAGTTACTTGTAGGTTTCCAATATAGAATGTACATATAGTATGTTTTGCTCCTGATTCACTTATTAGTTTGTTGTGACAGCCCTGATTAGTTTATACGATCGTACGATGTTTAGTTTATGCTTTTCTTTGTGGCAATTGCACACTTTTCTTATAATTATGCAAAACAAAGTGAAATTAACAAATTTGCTGCTAATTTATCACAATGTGATTGCATTGGGAAGTAATCGTCAGTGTGTGAGAATTTGATTACACTAAGTAACTTTTTCAAGTAGAAGCACATTTATGTTTTTCTCAGAAAAAAAATTTCAGAACAGAGTAGTTGTTTTGCAAAATTAAGATACACACTTTTCAAATAATTAGTTATATCAACAAGTTTGCCAGACTGTATGAAGTGTAGGATTTTAGATAAAATCCTATTTCAAATGGAATTCAAGCATGGAAACAGAAGGAAGTCATGTAAATCCAACTAGGTAAGATCACACTGATGAATAACTCAGAGGCATGTACAGAACTCCATCCTAAGCCCATACAGTATTTTAATAATATTGTAAAACAACCTCCACTTAAAATATTTCACCATTCCAATCCTTATTATTGATAAAAATAATCAGTATACCGTACTTATTTCAAGATGAAAGAAATTGAAGGTGATACAAATAAGAATTACTGAACATTTTGAGTTTGTAGTTGCTGTCTACTTCAAGGAATCTTCATTGTGTGGTTTTCCATCAGTGTAAAAGGTGACATTAGCAATGACTAGAGTTTAATTCTAAACTATTAAAAAACAGTACCAATAAATGATTGAAAACAAAAAGCATGTGTGTCTGGCAATAAACAATACCAACTCATCTTGAGGCAGCTATGCTATGCTGTACTTGGGGCTGAGCTGTGCTACCTAAAGTTGGACAGAACTTAAGGCCTGTTAGAGTCTCAAAGGATTTCTTCGTAGCAATGGAACTGCTCACATACGATCAGGTAGCAAGAATTCTCTACATAATCCCAGACAGTACAAGAATAGTAATAATTATTTTAAAACTGATAACATTTAATTATTTTAAATGATTTTAACATTAAAATCATTATTAAATATAAAAACTTGGATAATATGAAGTATATAATTTTCTCTTGTATTGACACTAAATTGAATAATGGTCATTGTAAAGAATGGCTACTTCATAGAATGTGAAATCCCCGCTCCTTCTAAGTTCCCAAATGTCACTATGGAAGTTATATTAAACAGACATTATAGATACAGTATTCTATTATTTATATATTCAACTTATTTCCATTGAATGTGGTAAATTGAACATGGAACATACATGTTGTATCATGAAAACTTCTAACAGCAAAAAACATTTCAGCTTAAACATATAAGCACATACGGCTACATACATCAGTAGTCAGTTGAGAAGTAGAATTATCTGCATAGAACAATTTAGTATTTACTTTTACTTCGATGTTCCATAAGGAAATGGAAGTATGGTGATGGTGGAAAAAATCGTGTTTGAGATAAGGGCTGATTCTCATTGTACTACACTCAAAACATGAAGAAAAGTCATTTTCCAAAATGTTTCTGTGCGTCTTGTGTAGAATTTCTTCTATGACAAGCGATAACTGCCATAAATTCAAACAGAATCAAATAATATTTTGCAATGTGCCTGAGCTGTAGAAGACTTGAGGCCTACTGATTTTGATGAAGATCGGTTAATGGTAAGGGGTTGTTTACCTGCAAAGTTTTATCTTTTAACAAGAGTTAAGTACTTAAGTATGGTAAATAAAGTATCCTGAAAAGAAGGTCGTAATAATCCACTGTAGAAAGGGAAATGAATTACCTATAAATGAAAAGAGTAGTTGAAGAGGAAGGGTGTAATTTTCTATAAATGAAAATAATAGTTGAAGGGGGAGGGAATAATTTTTTTATATATGTACTAGGTTATAGGCAAAAAAAGAAGTAGTTTGTTGTTAAAATTCCTTCCCGGGCTGTTTGGCCGTAGTCCAATGTTTTCTGCAAAACCAGACGTTTCAGCAGTGCCATCGACTGCCATCATCAGTGATAATCGAGTGCATTAACGTGAGGTGGTATACGTTAGTGACCACAGTACTAACTGTGGTTACTGCAGAAGCAAGAAGTAGTTTCAATGGAAATATTTCATTTCGAAAATGATTTTAAATATAAATCTTAGAACATGGAAGTCATGTATGGTTCTGAATACCGATATTTTCCATCCTTATCATACATAATTTACTTTAATATCAACATTGAATATCCACAAAGTGCAAATGTTTTTGTGTGTTAATGTTAATATGAGGAAGTTGGAAAAATTTTAATTTTATATTTTACATCTTTAATTTTTTTAACTAATTCATAACTTCAATAATGAATTTTTTAATGTTAGGAATGTGTTCTTTTTGTGAATTAAAAGCAAGATAGTGAATTAAAATTTATTTAACAAGTAAGCTCCATGAGTTGCAGAAACTGCTGTTTTGAACAAGATACATTATTACTTAGTATGTTAGATAATTTTTCAATGATCATAAAAATTAGCAAATCTCCAGTTTTCACACAATAAACACTAAAATTTTTAGTTAAATTCATAACCATAATGCTGGCAAATATTAGTTCCCGCTTTCAACTTTATGTACATTTTCATAGACAACTATAGGAGATATGGAATATTTTTTACAAATATATAACCGATAACAATACACCAGTTTTCATGCAAACATAGCTTACAAATTTTTGAAGCCAGTCCAATATTTGTTTACAGATATTAATTTTGTCAAATTGTTAAATATACCAAGTTCATGTTTTGCATACAGTTTCTTATAATTTGAAGGTTCACATAAACTTTTATAGTTTATTATAAAAATAGCCAGTGCTCAAAGTTACTTGTAGATTTCCAATATAGAATGTACATATAGTATGTTTTGCTCCTGATTCACTTATTAGTTTGTTGTGACAGCCCTGATTAGTTTATACGATCGTACGATGTTTAGTTTATGCTTTTCTTTGTGGCAATTGCACACTTTTCTTATAATTATGCAAAACAAAGTGAAATTAACAAATTTGCTGCTAATTTATCACAATGTGATTGCATTGGGAAGTAATCGTCAGTGTGTGAGAATTTGATTACACTAAGTAACTTTTTCAAGTAGAAGCACATTTATGTTTTTCTCAGAAAAAAAATTTCAGAACAGAGTAGTTGTTTTGCAAAATTAAGATACACACTTTTCAAATAATTAGTTATATCAACAAGTTTGCCAGACTGTATGAAGTGTAGGATTTTAGATAAAATCCTATTTCAAATGGAATTCAAGCATGGAAACAGAAGGAAGTCATGTAAATCCAACTAGGTAAGATCACACTGATGAATAACTCAGAGGCATGTACAGAACTCCATCCTAAGCCCATACAGTATTTTAATAATATTGTAAAACAACCTCCACTTAAAATATTTCACCATTCCAATCCTTATTATTGATAAAAATAATCAGTATACCGTACTTATTTCAAGATGAAAGAAATTGAAGGTGATACAAATAAGAATTACTGAACATTTTGAGTTTGTAGTTGCTGTCTACTTCAAGGAATCTTCATTGTGTGGTTTTCCATCAGTGTAAAAGGTGACATTAGCAATGACTAGAGTTTAATTCTAAACTATTAAAAAACAGTACCAATAAATGATTGAAAACAAAAAGCATGTGTGTCTGGCAATAAACAATACCAACTCATCTTGAGGCAGCTATGCTATGCTGTACTTGGGGCTGAGCTGTGCTACCTAAAGTTGGACAGAACTTAAGGCCTGTTAGAGTCTCAAAGGATTTCTTCGTAGCAATGGAACTGCTCACATACGATCAGGTAGCAAGAATTCTCTACATAATCCCAGACAGTACAAGAATAGTAATAATTATTTTAAAACTGATAACATTTAATTATTTTAAATGATTTTAACATTAAAATCATTATTAAATATAAAAACTTGGATAATATGAAGTATATAATTTTCTCTTGTATTGACACTAAATTGAATAATGGTCATTGTAAAGAATGGCTACTTCATAGAATGTGAAATCCCCGCTCCTTCTAAGTTCCCAAATGTCACTATGGAAGTTATATTAAACAGACATTATAGATACAGTATTCTATTATTTATATATTCAACTTATTTCCATTGAATGTGGTAAATTGAACATGGAACATACATGTTGTATCATGAAAACTTCTAACAGCACAAAACATTTCAGCTTAAACATATAAGCACATACGGCTACATACATCAGTAGTCAGTTGAGAAGTAGAATTATCTGCATAGAACAATTTAGTATTTACTTTTACTTCGATGTTCCATAAGGAAATGGAAGTATGGTGATGGTGGAAAAAATCGTGTTTGAGATAAGGGCTGATTCTCATTGTACTACACTCAAAACATGAAGAAAAGTCATTTTCCAAAATGTTTCTGTGCGTCTTGTGTAGAATTTCTTCTATGACAAGCGATAACTGCCATAAATTCAAACAGAATCAAATAATATTTTGCAATGTGCCTGAGCTGTAGAAGACTTGAGGCCTACTGATTTTGATGAAGATCGGTTAATGGTAAGGGGTTGTTTACCTGCAAAGTTTTATCTTTTAACAAGAGTTAAGTACTTAAGTATGGTAAATAAAGTATCCTGAAAAGAAGGTCGTAATAATCCACTGTAGAAAGGGAAATGAATTACCTATAAATGAAAAGAGTAGTTGAAGAGGAAGGGTGTAATTTTCTATAAATGAAAATAATAGTTGAAGGGGGAGGGAATAATTTTTTTATATATGTACTAGGTTATCGGCAAAAAAAGAAGTAGTTTGTTGTTAAAATTCCTTCCCGGGCTGTTTGGCCGTAGTCCAATGTTTTCTGCAAAACCAGACGTTTCAGCAGTGCCATCGACTGCCATCATCAGTGATAATCGAGTGCATTAACGTGAGGTGGTATACGTTAGTGACCACAGTACTAACTGTGGTTACGGCAGAAGCAAGAAGTAGTTTCAATGGAAATATTTCATTTCGAAAATGATTTTAAATATAAATCTTAGAACATGGAAGTCATGTATGGTTCTGAATACCGATATTTTCCATTCTTATCATACATAATTTACTTTAATACCAACATTGAATATCCACAAAGTGCAAATGTTTTTGTGTGTTAATGTTAATATGAGGAAGTTGGAAAAATTTTAATTTTATATTTTACATCTTTAATTTTTTTAACTAATTCATAACTTCAATAATGAATTTTTTAATGTTAGGAATGTGTTCTTTTTGTGAATTAAAAGCAAGATAGTGAATTAAAATTTATTTAACAAGTAAGCTCCATGAGTTGCAGAAACTGCTGTTTTGAACAAGATACATTATTACTTAGTATGTTAGATAATTTTTCAATGATCATAAAAATTAGCAAATCTCCAGTTTTCACACAATAAACACTAAAATTTTTAGTTAAATTCATAACCATAATGCTGGCAAATATTAGTTCCCGCTTTTAACTTTATGTACATTTTCATAGACAACTATAGGAGTTATGGAATACTTTTTACAAATATATAACCGATAACAATACACCAGTTTTCATGCAAACATAGCTTACAAATTTTTGAAGCCAGTCCAATATTTGTTTACAGATATTAATTTTGTCAAATTGTTAAATATACCAAGTTCATGTTTTGCATACAGTTTCTTATAATTTGAAGGTTCACATAAACTTTTATAATTTATTATAAAAATAGCCAGTGCTCAAAGTTACTTGTAGATTTCCAATATAGAATGTACATATAGTATGTGTTGCTCCTGATTCACTTATTAGTTTGTTGTGACAGCCCTGATTAGTTTATACGATCATACGATGTTTAGTTTATGCTTTTCTTTGTGGCAATTGCACACTTTTCTTATAATTATGCAAAACAAAGAGAAATTAACAAATTTGCTGCTAATTTATCACAATGTGATTGCATTGGGAAGTAATCGTCAGTGTGTGAGAATTTGATTACACTAAGTAACTTTTTCAAGTAGAAGCACATTTATGTTTTTCTCAGAAAAAAAATTTCAGAACAGAGTAGTTGTTTTGCAAAATTAAGATACACACTTTTCAAATAATTCGTTATATCAACAAGTTTGCCAGACTGTATGAAGTGTAGGATTTTAGATAAAATCCTATTTCAAATGGAATTCAAGCATGGAAACAGAAGGAAGTCATGTAAATCCAACTAGGTAAGATCACACTGATGAATAACTCAGAGGCATGTACAGAACTCCATCCTAAGCCCATACAGTATTTTAATAATATTGTAAAACAACCTCCACTTAAAATATTTCAGCATTCCAATTATTATTATTGATAAAAATAATCAGTATACCGTACTTATTTCAAGATGAAAGAAATTGAAGGTGATACAAATAAGAATTACTGAACATTTTGAGTTTGTAGTTGCTGTCTACTTCAAGGAATCTTCATTGTGTGGTTTCCATCAGTGTAAAAGGTGACATTAGCAATGACTAGAGTTTAATTCTAAACTATTAAAAAACAGTACCAATAAATGATTGAAAACAAAAAGCATGTGTGTCTGGCAATAAACAATACCAACTCATCTTGAGGCAGCTATGCTATGCTGTACTTGGGGCTGAGCTGTGCTACCTAAAGTTGGACAGAACTTAAGGCCTGTTAGAGTCTCAAAGGATTTCTTCGTAGCAATGGAACTGCTCACATACGATCAGGTAGCAAGAATTCTCTACATAATCCCAGACAGTACAAGAATAGTAATAATTATTTTAAAACTGATAACATTTAATTATTTTAAATGATTTTAACATTAAAATCATTATTAAATATAAAAACTTGGATAATATGAAGTATATAATTTTCTCTTGTATTGACACTAAATTGAATAATGGTCATTGTAAAGAATGGCTACTTCATAGAATGTGAAATCCCCGCTCCTTCTAAGTTCCCAAATGTCACTATGGAAGTTATATTAAACAGACATTATAGATACAGTATTCTATTATTTATATATTCAACTTATTTCCATTGAATGTGGTAAATTGAACATGGAACATACATGTTGTATCATGAAAACTTCTAACAGCACAAAACATTTCAGCTTAAACATATAAGCACATACGGCTACATACATCAGTAGTCAGTTGAGAAGTAGAATTATCTGCATAGAACAATTTAGTATTTACTTTTACTTCGATGTTCCATAAGGAAATGGAAGTATGGTGATGGTGGAAAAAATCGTGTTTGAGATAAGGGCTGATTCTCATTGTACTACACTCAAAACATGAAGAAAAGTCATTTTCCAAAACGTTTCTGTGCGTCTTGTGTAGAATTTCTTCTATGACAAACGATAACTGCCATAAATTCAAACAGAATCAAATAATATTTTGCAATGTGCCTGAGCTGTAGAAGACTTGAGGCCTACTGATTTTGATGAAGATCGGTTAATGGTAAGGGGTTGTTTACCTGCAAAGTTTTATGTTTTAACAAGAGTTAAGTACTTAAGTATGGTAAATAAAGTATCCTGAAAAGAAGGTCGTAATAATCCACTGTAGAAAGGGAAATGAATTACCTATAAATGAAAAGAGTAGTTGAAGAGGAAGGGTGTAATTTTCTATAAATGAAAATAATAGTTGAAGGGGGAGGGAATAATTTTTTTATATATGTACTAGGTTATCGGCAAAAAAAGAAGTAGTTTGTTGTTAAAATTCCTTCCCGGGCTGTTTGGCCGTAGTCCAATGTTTTCTGCAAAACCAGACGTTTCAGCAGTGCCATCGACTGCCATCATCAGTGATAATCGAGTGCATTAACGTGAGGTGGTATACGTTAGTGACCACAGTACTAACTGTGGTTACGGCAGAAGCAAGAAGTAGTTTCAATGGAAATATTTCATTTCGAAAATGATTTTAAATATAAATCTTAGAACATGGAAGTCATGTATGGTTCTGAATACCGATATTTTCCATCCTTATCATACATAATTTACTTTAATACCAACATTGAATATCCACAAAGTGCAAATGTTTTTGTGTGTTAATGTTAATATGAGGAAGTTGGAAAAATTTTAATTTTATATTTTACATCTTTAATTTTTTTAACTAATTCATAACTTCAATAATGAATTTTTTAATGTTAGGAATGTGTTCTTTTTGTGAATTAAAAGCAAGATAGTGAATTAAAATTTATTTAACAAGTAAGCTCCATGAGTTGCAGAAACTGCTGTTTTGAACAAGATACATTATTACTTAGTATGTTAGATAATTTTTCAATGATCATAAAAATTAGCAAATCTCCAGTTTTCACACAATAAACACTAAAATTTTTAGTTAAATTCATAACCATAATGCTGGCAAATATTAGTTCCCGCTTTTAACTTTATGTACATTTTCATAGACAACTATAGGAGTTATGGAATACTTTTTACAAATATATAACCGATAACAATACACCAGTTTTCATGCAAACATAGCTTACAAATTTTTGAAGCCAGTCCAATATTTGTTTACAGATATTAATTTTGTCAAATTGTTAAATATACCAAGTTCATGTTTTGCATACAGTTTCTTATAATTTGAAGGTTCACATAAACTTTTATAATTTATTATAAAAATAGCCAGTGCTCAAAGTTACTTGTAGATTTCCAATATAGAATGTACATATAGTATGTTTTGCTCCTGATTCACTTATTAGTTTGTTGTGACAGCCCTGATTAGTTTATAAGATCATACGATGTTTAGTTTATGCTTTTCTTTGTGGCAATTGCACACTTTTCTTATAATTATGCAAAACAAAGAGAAATTAACAAATTTGCTGCTAATTTATCACAATGTGATTGCATTGGGAAGTAATCGTCAGTGTGTGAGAATTTGATTACACTAAGTAACTTTTTCAAGTAGAAGCACATTTATGTTTTTCTCAGAAAAAAAATTTCAGAACAGAGTAGTTGTTTTGCAAAATTAAGATACACACTTTTCAAATAATTCGTAATATCAACAAGTTTGCCAGACTGTATGAAGTGTAGGATTTTAGATAAAATCCTATTTCAAATGGAATTCAAGCATGGAAACAGAAGGAAGTCATGTAAATCCAACTAGGTAAGATCACACTGATGAATAACTCAGAGGCATGTACAGAACTCCATCCTAAGCCCATACAGTATTTTAATAATATTGTAAAACAACCTCCACTTAAAATATTTCACCATTCCAATTATTATTATTGATAAAAATAATCAGTATACCGTACTTATTTCAAGATGAAAGAAATTGAAGGTGATACAAATAAGAATTACTGAACATTTTGAGTTTGTAGTTGCTGTCTACTTCAAGGAATCTTCATTGTGTGGTTTTCCATCAGTGTAAAAGGTGACATTAGCAATGACTAGAGTTTAATTCTAAACTATTAAAAAACAGTACCAATAAATGATTGAAAACAAAAAGCATGTGTGTCTGGCAATAAACAATACCAACTCATCTTGAGGCAGCTATGCTATGCTGTACTTGGGGCTGAGCTGTGCTACCTAAAGTTGGACAGAACTTAAGGCCTGTTAGAGTCTCAAAGGATTTCTTCGTAGCAATGGAACTGCTCACATACGATCAGGTAGCAAGAATTCTCTACATAATCCCAGACAGTACAAGAATAGTAATAATTATTTTAAAACTGATAACATTTAATTATTTTAAATGATTTTAACATTAAAATCATTATTAAATATAAAAACTTGGATAATATGAAGTATATAATTTTCTCTTGTATTGACACTAAATTGAATAATGGTCATTGTAAAGAATGGCTACTTCATAGAATGTGAAATCCCCGCTCCTTCTAAGTTCCCAAATGTCACTATGGAAGTTATATTAAACAGACATTATAGATACAGTATTCTATTATTTATATATTCAACTTATTTCCATTGAATGTGGTAAATTGAACATGGAACATACATGTTGTATCATGAAAACTTCTAACAGCACAAAACATTTCAGCTTAAACATATAAGCACATACGGCTACATACATCAGTAGTCAGTTGAGAAGTAGAATTATCTGCATAGAACAATTTAGTATTTACTTTTACTTCGATGTTCCATAAGGAAATGGAAGTATGGTGATGGTGGAAAAAATCGTGTTTGAGATAAGGGCTGATTCTCATTGTACTACACTCAAAACATGAAGAAAAGTCATTTTCCAAAACGTTTCTGTGAGTCTTGTGTAGAATTTCTTCTATAACAAACGATAACTGCCATAAATTCAAACAGAATCAAATAATATTTTGCAATGTGCCTGAGCTGTAGAAGACTTGAGGCCTACTGATTTTGATGAAGATCGGTTAATGGTAAGGGGTTGTTTACCTGCAAAGTTTTATCTTTTAACAAGAGTTAAGTACTTAAGTATGATAAATAAAGTATCCTGAAAAGAAGGTCGTAATAATCCACTGTAGAAAGGGAAATGAATTACCTATAAATGAAAAGAGTAGTTGAAGAGGAAGGGGGTAATTTTCTATAAATGAAAATAATAGTTGAAGGGGGAGGGAATCATTTTTTTATATATGTACTAGGTTATCGGCAAAAAAAGAAGTAGTTTGTTGTTAAAATTCCTTCCCGGGCTGTTTGGCCGTAGTCCAATGTTTTCTGCAAAACCAGACGTTTCAGCAGTGCCATCGACTGCCATCATCAGTGATAATCGAGTGCATTAACGTGAGGTGGTATACGTTAGTGACCACAGTACTAACTGTGGTTACGGCAGAAGCAAGAAGTAGTTTCAATGGAAATATTTCATTTCGAAAATGATTTTAAATATAAATCTTAGAACATGGAAGTCATGTATGGTTCTGAATACCGATATTTTCCATCCTTATCATACATAATTTACTTTAATATCAACATTGAATATCCACAAAGTGCAAATGTTTTTGTGTGTTAATGTTAATATGAGGAAGTTGGAAAAATTTTAATTTTATATTTTACATCTTTAATTTTTTTAACTAATTCATAACTTCAATAATGAATTTTTTAATGTTAGGAATGTGTTCTTTTTGTGAATTAAAAGCAAGATAGTGAATTAAAATTTATTTAACAAGTAAGCTCCATGAGTTGCAGAAACTGCTGTTTTGAACAAGATACATTATTACTTAGTATGTTAGATAATTTTTCAATGATCATAAAAATTAGCAGATCTCCAGTTTTCACACAATAAACACTAAAATTTTTAGTTAAATTCATAACCATAATGCTGGCAAATATTAGTTCCCGCTTTTAACTTTATGTACATTTTCATAGACAACTATAGGAGTTATGGAATACTTTTTACAAATATATAACCGATAACAATACACCAGTTTTCATGCAAACATAGCTTACAAATTTTTGAAGCCAGTCCAATATTTGTTTACAGATATTAATTTTGTCAAATTGTTAAATATACCAAGTTCATGTTTTGCATACAGTTTCTTATAATTTGAAGGTTCACATAAACTTTTATAATTTATTATAAAAATAGCCAGTGCTCAAAGTTACTTGTAGATTTCCAATATAGAATGTACATATAGTATGTTTTGCTCCTGATTCACTTATTAGTTTGTTGTGACAGCCCTGATTAGTTTATAAGATCATACGATGTTTAGTTTATGCTTTTCTTTGTGGCAATTGCACACTTTTCTTATAATTATGCAAAACAAAGAGAAATTAACAAATTTGCTGCTAATTTATCACAATGTGATTGCATTGGGAAGTAATCGTCAGTGTGTGAGAATTTGATTACACTAAGTAACTTTTTCAAGTAGAAGCACATTTATGTTTTTCTCAGAAAAAAAATTTCAGAACAGAGTAGTTGTTTTGCAAAATTAAGATACACACTTTTCAAATAATTCGTTATATCAACAAGTTTGCCAGACTGTATGAAGTGTAGGATTGTAGATAAAATCCTATTTCAAATGGAATTCAAGCATGGTAACAGAAGGAAGTCATGTAAATCCAACTAGGTAAGATCACACTGATGAATAACTCAGAGGCATGTACAGAACTCCATCCTAAGCCCATACAGTATTTTAATAATATTGTAAAACAACCTCCACTTCAAATATTTCACCATTCCAATCCTTATTATTGATAAAAATAATCAGTATACCGTACTTATTTCAAGATGAAAGAAATTGAAGGTGATACAAATAAGAATTACTGAACATTTTGAGTTTGTAGTTGCTGTCTACTTCAAGGAATCTTCATTGTGTGGTTTTCCATCAGTGTAAAAGGTGACATTAGCAATGACTAGAGTTTAATTCTAAACTATTAAAAAACAGTACCAATAAATGATTGAAAACAAAAAGCATGTGTGTCTGGCAATAAACAATACCAACTCATCTTGAGGCAGCTATGCTATGCTGTACTTGGGGCTGAGCTGTGCTACCTAAAGTTGGACAGAACTTAAGGCCTGTTAGAGTCTCAAAGGATTTCTTCGTAGCAATGGAACTGCTCACATACGATCAGGTAGCAAGAATTCTCTACATAATCCCAGACAGTACAAGAATAGTAATAATTATTTTAAAACTGATAACATTTAATTATTTTAAATGATTTTAACATTAAAATCATTATTAAATATAAAAACTTGGATAATATGAAGTATATAATTTTCTCTTGTATTGACACTAAATTGAATAATGGTCATTGTAAAGAATGGCTACTTCATAGAATGTGAAATCCCCGCTCCTTCTAAGTTCCCAAATGTCACTATGGAAGTTATATTAAACAGACATTATAGATACAGTATTCTATTATTTATATATTCAACTTATTTCCATTGAATGTGGTAAATTGAACATGGAACATACATGTTGTATCATGAAAACTTCTAACAGCACAAAACATTTCAGCTTAAACATATAAGCACATACGGCTACATACATCAGTAGTCAGTTGAGAAGTAGAATTATCTGCATAGAACAATTTAGTATTTACTTTTACTTCGATGTTCCATAAGGAAATGGAAGTATGGTGATGGTGGAAAAAATCGTGTTTGAGATAAGGGCTGATTCTCATTGTACTACACTCAAAACATGAAGAAAAGTCATTTTCCAAAACGTTTCTGTGCGTCTTGTGTAGAATTTCTTCTATGACAAACGATAACTGCCATAAATTCAAACAGAATCAAATAATATTTTGCAATGTGCCTGAGCTGTAGAAGACTTGAGGCCTACTGATTTTGATGAAGATCGGTTAATGGTAAGGGGTTGTTTACCTGCAAAGTTTTATGTTTTAACAAGAGTTAAGTACTTAAGTATGGTAAATAAAGTATCCTGAAAAGAAGGTCGTAATAATCCACTGTAGAAAGGGAAATGAATTACCTATAAATGAAAAGAGTAGTTGAAGAGGAAGGGGGTAATTTTCTATAAATGAAAATAATAGTTGAAGGGGGAGGGAATCATTTTTTTATATATGTACTAGGTTATCGGCAAAAAAAGAAGTAGTTTGTTGTTAAAATTCCTTCCCGGGCTGTTTGGCCGTAGTCCAATGTTTTCTGCAAAACCAGACGTTTCAGCAGTGCCATCGACTGCCATCATCAGTGATAATCGAGTGCATTAACGTGAGGTGGTATACGTTAGTGACCACAGTACTAACTGTGGTTACGGCAGAAGCAAGAAGTAGTTTCAATGGAAATATTTCATTTCGAAAATGATTTTAAATATAAATCTTAGAACATGGAAGTCATGTATGGTTCTGAATACCGATATTTTCCATCCTTATCATACATAATTTACTTTAATATCAACATTGAATATCCACAAAGTGCAAATGTTTTTGTGTGTTAATGTTAATATGAGGAAGTTGGAAAAATTTTAATTTTATATTTTACATCTTTAATTTTTTTAACTAATTCATAACTTCAATAATGAATTTTTTAATGTTAGGAATGTGTTCTTTTTGTGAATTAAAAGCAAGATAGTGAATTAAAATTTATTTAACAAGTAAGCTCCATGAGTTGCAGAAACTGCTGTTTTGAACAAGATACATTATTACTTAGTATGTTAGATAATTTTTCAATGATCATAAAAATTAGCAAATCTCCAGTTTTCACACAATAAACACTAAAATTTTTAGTTAAATTCATAACCATAATGCTGGCAAATATTAGTTCCCGCTTTTAACTTTATGTACATTTTCATAGACAACTATAGGAGTTATGGAATACTTTTTACAAATATATAACCGATAACAATACACCAGTTTTCATGCAAACATAGCTTACAAATTTTTGAAGCCAGTCCAATATTTGTTTACAGATATTAATTTTGTCAAATTGTTAAATATACCAAGTTCATGTTTTGCATACAGTTTCTTATAATTTGAAGGTTCACATAAACTTTTATAATTTATTATAAAAATAGCCAGTGCTCAAAGTTACTTGTAGATTTCCAATATAGAATGTACATATAGTATGTTTTGCTCCTGATTCACTTATTAGTTTGTTGTGACAGCCCTGATTAGTTTATACGATCATACGATGTTTAGTTTATGCTTTTCTTTGTGGCAATTGCACACTTTTCTTATAATTATGCAAAACAAAGAGAAATTAACAAATTTGCTGCTAATTTATCACAATGTGATTGCATTGGGAAGTAATCGTCAGTGTGTGAGAATTTGATTACACTAAGTAACTTTTTCAAGTAGAAGCACATTTATGTTTTTCTCAGAAAAAAAATTTCAGAACAGAGTAGTTGTTTTGCAAAATTAAGATACACACTTTTCAAATAATTCGTTATATCAACAAGTTTGCCAGACTGTATGAAGTGTAGGATTGTAGATAAAATCCTATTTCAAATGGAATTCAAGCATGGTAACAGAAGGAAGTCATGTAAATCCAACTAGGTAAGACCACACTGATGAATAACTCAGAGGCATGTACAGAACTCCATCCTAAGCCCATACAGTATTTTAATAATATTGTAAAACAACCTCCACTTAAAATATTTCACCATTCCAATCCTTATTATTGATAAAAATAATCAGTATACCGTACTTATTTCAAGATGAAAGAAATTGAAGGTGATACAAATAAGAATTACTGAACATTTTGAGTTTGTAGTTGCTGTCTACTTCAAGGAATCTTCATTGTGTGGTTTTCCATCAGTGTAAAAGGTGACATTAGCAATGACTAGAGTTTAATTCTAAACTATTAAAAAACAATACCAATAAATGATTGAAAACAAAAAGTATGTGTGTCTGGCAATAAACAATACCAACTCATCTTGAGGCAGCTATGCTATGCTGTACTTGGGGCTGAGCTGTGCTACCTAAAGTTGGACAGAACTTAAGGCCTGTTAGAGTCTCAAAGGATTTCTTCGTAGCAATGGAACTGCTCACATACGATCAGGTAGCAAGAATTCTCTACATAATCCCAGACAGTACAAGAATAGTAATAATTATTTTAAAACTGATAACATTTAATTATTTTAAATGATTTTAACATTAAAATCATTATTAAATATAAAAACTTGGATAATATGAAGTATATAATTTTCTCTTGTATTGACACTAAATTGAATAATGGTCATTGTAAAGAATGGCTACTTCATAGAATGTGAAATCCCCGCTCCTTCTAAGTTCCCAAATGTCACTATGGAAGTTATATTAAACAGACATTATAGATACAGTATTCTATTATTTATATATTCAACTTATTTCCATTGAATGTGGTAAATTGAACATGGAACATACATGTTGTATCATGAAAACTTCTAACAGCACAAAACATTTCAGCTTAAACATATAAGCACATACGGCTACATACATCAGTAGTCAGTTGAGAAGTAGAATTATCTGCATAGAACAATTTAGTATTTACTTTTACTTCGATGTTCCATAAGGAAATGGAAGTATGGTGATGGTGGAAAAAATCGTGTTTGAGATAAGGGCTGATTCTCATTGTACTACACTCAAAACATGAAGAAAAGTCATTTTCCAAAACGTTTCTGTGCGTCTTGTGTAGAATTTCTTCTATGACAAACGATAACTGCCATAAATTCAAACAGAATCAAATAATATTTTGCAATGTGCCTGAGCTGTAGAAGACTTGAGGCCTACTGATTTTGATGAAGATCGGTTAATGGTAAGGGGTTGTTTACCTGCAAAGTTTTATGTTTTAACAAGAGTTAAGTACTTAAGTATGGTAAATAAAGTATCCTGAAAAGAAGGTCGTAATAATCCACTGTAGAAAGGGAAATGAATTACCTATAAATGAAAAGAGTAGTTGAAGAGGAAGGGGGTAATTTTCTATAAATGAAAATAATAGTTGAAGGGGGAGGAAATCATTTTTTTATATATGTACTAGGTTATCGGCAAAAAAAGAAGTATTTTGTTGTTAAAATTCCTTCCCGGGCTGTTTGGCCGTAGTCCAATGTTTTCTGCAAAACCAGACGTTTCAGCAGTGCCATCGACTGCCATCATCAGTGATAATCGAGTGCATTAACGTGAGGTGGTATACGTTAGTGACCACAGTACTAACTGTGGTTACGGCAGAAGCAAGAAGTAGTTTCAATGGAAATATTTCATTTTGAAAATGATTTTAAATATAAATCTTAGAACATGGAAGTCATGTATGGTTCTGAATACCGATATTTTCCATCCTTATCATACATAATTTACTTTAATATCAACATTGAATATCCACAAAGTGCAAATGTTTTTGTGTGTTAATGTTAATATGAGGAAGTTGGAAAAATTTTAATTTTATATTTTACATCTTTAATTTTTTTAACTAATTCATAACTTCAATAATGAATTTTTTAATGTTAGGAATGTGTTCTTTTTGTGAATTAAAAGCAAGATAGTGAATTAAAATTTATTTAACAAGTAAGCTCCATGAGTTGCAGAAACTGCTGTTTTGAACAAGATACATTATTACTTAGTATGTTAGATAATTTTTCAATGATCATAAAAATTAGCAAATCTCCAGTTTTCACACAATAAACACTAAAATTTTTAGTTAAATTCATAACCATAATGCTGGCAAATATTAGTTCCCGCTTTTAACTTTATGTACATTTTCATAGACAACTATAGGAGTTATGGAATACTTTTTACAAATATATAACCGATAACAATACACCAGTTTTCATGCAAACATAGCTTACAAATTTTTGAAGCCAGTCCAATATTTGTTTACAGATATTAATTTTGTCAAATTGTTAAATATACCAAGTTCATGTTTTGCATACAGTTTCTTATAATTTGAAGGTTCACATAAACTTTTATAATTTATTATAAAAATAGCCAGTGCTCAAAGTTACTTGTAGATTTCCAATATAGAATGTACATATAGTATGTTTTGCTCCTGATTCACTTATTAGTTTGTTGTGACAGCCCTGATTAGTTTATACGATCATACGATGTTTAGTTTATGCTTTTCTTTGTGGCAATTGCACACTTTTCTTATAATTATGCAAAACAAAGAGAAATTAACAAATTTGCTGCTAATTTATCACAATGTGATTGCATTGGGAAGTAATCGTCAGAGTGTGAGAATTTGATTACACTAAGTAACTTTTTCAAGTAGAAGCACATTTATGTTTTTCTCAGAAAAAAAATTTCAGAACAGAGTAGTTGTTTTGCAAAATTAAGATACACACTTTTCAAATAATTCGTTATATCAACAAGTTTGCCAGACTGTATGAAGTGTAGGATTGTAGATAAAATCCTATTTCAAATGGAATTCAAGCATGGTAACAGAAGGAAGTCATGTAAATCCAACTAGGTAAGATCACACTGATGAATAACTCAGAGGCATGTACAGAACTCCATCCTAAGCCCATACAGTATTTTAATAATATTGTAAAACAACCTCCACTTCAAATATTTCACCATTCCAATCCTTATTATTGATAAAAATAATCAGTATACCGTACTTATTTCAAGATGAAAGAAATTGAAGGTGATACAAATAAGAATTACTGAACATTTTGAGTTTGTAGTTGCTGTCTACTTCAAGGAATCTTTATTGTGTGGTTTTCCATCAGTGTAAAAGGTGACATTAGCAATGACTAGAGTTTAATTCTAAACTATTAAAAAACAGTACAAATAAATGATTGAAAACAAAAAGTATGTGTGTCTGGCAATAAACAATACCAACTCATCTTGATGCAGCTATGCTATGCTGTACTTGGGGCTGAGCTGTGCTACCTAAAGTTGGACAGAACTTAAGGCCTGTTAGAGTCTCAAAGGATTTCTTCGTAGCAATGGAACTGCTCACATACGATCAGGTAGCAAGAATTCTCTACATAATCCCAGACAGTACAAGAATAGTAATAATTATTTTAAAACTGATAACATTTAATTATTTTAAATGATTTTAACATTAAAATCATTATTAAATATAAAAACTTGGATAATATGAAGTATATAATTTTCTCTTGTATTGACACTAAATTGAATAATGGTCATTGTAAAGAATGGCTACTTCATAGAATGTGAAATCCCCGCTCCTTCTAAGTTCCCAAATGTCACTATGGAAGTTATATTAAACAGACATTATAGATACAGTATTCTATTATTTATATATTCAACTTATTTCCATTGAATGTGGTAAATTGAACATGGAACATACATGTTGTATCATGAAAACTTCTAACAGCACAAAACATTTCAGCTTAAACATATAAGCACATACGGCTACATACATCAGTAGTCAGTTGAGAAGTAGAATTATCTGCATAGAACAATTTAGTATTTACTTTTACTTCGATGTTCCATAAGGAAATGGAAGTATGGTGATGGTGGAAAAAATCGTGTTTGAGATAAGGGCTGATTCTCATTGTACTACACTCAAAACATGAAGAAAAGTCATTTTCCAAAACGTTTCTGTGCGTCTTGTGTAGAATTTCTTCTATGACAAACGATAACTGCCATAAATTCAAACAGAATCAAATAATATTTTGCAATGTGCCTGAGCTGTAGAAGACTTGAGGCCTACTGATTTTGATGAAGATCGGTTAATGGTAAGGGGTTGTTTACCTGCAAAGTTTTATGTTTTAACAAGAGTTAAGTACTTAAGTATGGTAAATAAAGTATCCTGAAAAGAAGGTCGTAATAATCCACTGTAGAAAGGGAAATGAATTACCTATAAATGAAAAGAGTAGTTGAAGAGGAAGGGGGTAATTTTCTATAAATGAAAATAATAGTTGAAGGGGGAGGAAATAATTTTTTTATATATGTACTAGGTTATCGGCAAAAAAAGAAGTATTTTGTTGTTAAAATTCCTTCCCGGGCTGTTTGGCCGTAGTCCAATGTTTTCTGCAAAACCAGACGTTTCAGCAGTGCCATCGACTGCCATCATCAGTGATAATCGAGTGCATTAACGTGAGGTGGTATACGTTAGTGACCACAGTACTAACTGTGGTTACGGCAGAAGCAAGAAGTAGTTTCAATGGAAATATTTCATTTCGAAAATGATTTTAAATATAAATCTTAGAACATGGAAGTCATGTATGGTTCTGAATACCGATATTTTCCATCCTTATCATACATAATTTACTTTAATATCAACATTGAATATCCACAAAGTGCAAATGTTTTTGTGTGTTAATGTTAATATGAGGAAGTTGGAAAAATTTTAATTTTATATTTTACATCTTTAATTTTTTTAACTAAGTCATAACTTCAATAATGAATTTTTTAATGTTAGGAATGTGTTCTTTTTGTGAATTAAAAGCAGGATAGTGAATTAAAATTTATTTAACAAGTAAGCTCCATGAGTTGCAGAACCTGCTGTTTTGAACAAGATACATTATTACTTAGTATGTTAGATAATTTTTCAATGATCATAAAAATTAGCAAATCTCCAGTTTTCACACAATAAACACTAAAATTTTTAGTTAAATTCATAACCATAATGCTGGCAAATATTAGTTCCCGCTTTTAACTTTATGTACATTTTCATAGACAACTATAGGACTTATGGAATACTTTTCACAAATATATAACCGAAAACAATACACCAGTTTTCATGCAAACATAGCTTACAAATTTTTGACGCCAGTCCAATATTTGTTTACAGATATTAATTTTGTCAAATTGTTAAATATACCAAGTTCATGTTTTGCATACAGTTTCTTATAATTTGAAGGTTCACATAAACTTTTATAATTTATTATAAAAATAGCCAGTGCTCAAAGTTACTTGTAGATTTCCAATATAGAATGTACATATAGTATGTTTTGCTCCTGATTCACTTATTAGTTTGTTGTGACAGCCCTGATTAGTTTATACGATCATACGATGTTTAGTTTATGCTTTTCTTTGTGGCAATTGCACACTTTTCTTATAATTATGCAAAACAAAGAGAAATTAACAAATTTGCTGCTAATTTATCACAATGTGATTGCATTGGGAAGTAATCGTCAGAGTGTGAGAATTTGATTACACTAAGTAACTTTTTCAAGTAGAAGCACATTTATGTTTTTCTCAGAAAAAAAATTTCAGAACAGAGTAGTTGTTTTGCAAAATTAAGATACACACTTTTCAAATAATTCGTTATATCAACAAGTTTGCCAGACTGTATGAAGTGTAGGATTGTAGATAAAATCCTATTTCAAATGGAATTCAAGCATGGTAACAGAAGGAAGTCATGTAAATCCAACTAGGTAAGATCACACTGATGAATAACTCAGAGGCATGTACAGAACTCCATCCTAAGCCCATACAGTATTTTAATAATATTGTAAAACAACCTCCACTTCAAATATTTCACCATTCCAATCCTTATTATTGATAAAAATAATCAGTATACCGTACTTATTTCAAGATGAAAGAAATTGAAGGTGATACAAATAAGAATTACTGAACATTTTGAGTTTGTAGTTGCTGTCTACTTCAAGGAATCTTTATTGTGTGGTTTTCCATCAGTGTAAAAGGTGACATTAGCAATGACTAGAGTTTAATTCTAAACTATTAAAAAACAGTACAAATAAATGATTGAAAACAAAAAGTATGTGTGTCTGGCAATAAACAATACCAACTCATCTTGATGCAGCTATGCTATGCTGTACTTGGGGCTGAGCTGTGCTACCTAAAGTTGGACAGAACTTAAGGCCTGTTAGAGTCTCAAAGGATTTCTTCGTAGCAATGGAACTGCTCACATACGATCAGGTAGCAAGAATTCTCTACATAATCCCAGACAGTACAAGAATAGTAATAATTATTTTAAAACTGATAACATTTAATTATTTTAAATGATTTTAACATTAAAATCATTATTAAATATAAAAACTTGGATAATATGAAGTATATAATTTTCTCTTGTATTGACACTAAATTGAATAATGGTCATTGTAAAGAATGGCTACTTCATAGAATGTGAAATCCCCGCTCCTTCTAAGTTCCCAAATGTCACTATGGAAGTTATATTAAACAGACATTATAGATACAGTATTCTATTATTTATATATTCAACTTATTTCCATTGAATGTGGTAAATTGAACATGGAACATACATGTTGTATCATGAAAACTTCTAACAGCACAAAACATTTCAGCTTAAACATATAAGCACATACGGCTACATACATCAGTAGTCAGTTGAGAAGTAGAATTATCTGCATAGAACAATTTAGTATTTACTTTTACTTCGATGTTCCATAAGGAAATGGAAGTATGGTGATGGTGGAAAAAATCGTGTTTGAGATAAGGGCTGATTCTCATTGTACTACACTCAAAACATGAAGAAAAGTCATTTTCCAAAACGTTTCTGTGCGTCTTGTGTAGAATTTCTTCTATGACAAACGATAACTGCCATAAATTCAAACAGAATCAAATAATATTTTGCAATGTGCCTGAGCTGTAGAAGACTTGAGGCCTACTGATTTTGATGAAGATCGGTTAATGGTAAGGGGTTGTTTACCTGCAAAGTTTTATGTTTTAACAAGAGTTAAGTACTTAAGTATGGTAAATAAAGTATCCTGAAAAGAAGGTCGTAATAATCCACTGTAGAAAGGGAAATGAATTACCTATAAATGAAAAGAGTAGTTGAAGAGGAAGGGGGTAATTTTCTATAAATGAAAATAATAGTTGAAGGGGGAGGAAATCATTTTTTTATATATGTACTAGGTTATCGGCAAAAAAAGAAGTATTTTGTTGTTAAAATTCCTTCCCGGGCTGTTTGGCCGTAGTCCAATGTTTTCTGCAAAACCAGACGTTTCAGCAGTGCCATCGACTGCCATCATCAGTGATAATCGAGTGCATTAACGTGAGGTGGTATACGTTAGTGACCACAGTACTAACTGTGGTTACGGCAGAAGCAAGAAGTAGTTTCAATGGAAATATTTCATTTCGAAAATGATTTTAAATATAAATCTTAGAACATGGAAGTCATGTATGGTTCTGAATACCGATATTTTCCATCCTTATCATACATAATTTACTTTAATATCAACATTGAATATCCACAAAGTGCAAATGTTTTTGTGTGTTAATGTTAATATGAGGAAGTTGGAAAAATTTTAATTTTATATTTTACATCTTTAATTTTTTTAACTAATTCATAACTTCAATAATGAATTTTTTAATGTTAGGAATGTGTTCTTTTTGTGAATTAAAAGCAAGATAGTGAATTAAAATTTATTTAACAAGTAAGCTCCATGAGTTGCAGAAACTGCTGTTTTGAACAAGATACATTATTACTTAGTATGTTAGATAATTTTTCAATGATCATAAAAATTAGCAAATCTCCAGTTTTCACACAATAAACACTAAAATTTTTAGTTAAATTCATAACCATAATGCTGGCAAATATTAGTTCCCGCTTTTAACTTTATGTACATTTTCATAGACAACTATAGGACTTATGGAATACTTTTTACAAATATATAACCGATAACAATACACCAGTTTTCATGCAAACATAGCTTACAAATTTTTGAAGCCAGTCCAATATTTGTTTACAGATATTAATTTTGTCAAATTGTTAAATATACCAAGTTCATGTTTTGCATACAGTTTCTTATAATTTGAAGGTTCACATAAACTTTTATAATTTATTATAAAAATAGCCAGTGCTCAAAGTTACTTGTAGATTTCCAATATAGAATGTACATATAGTATGTTTTGCTCCTGATTCACTTATTAGTTTGTTGTGACAGCCCTGATTAGTTTATACGATCATACGATGTTTAGTTTATGCTTTTCTTTGTGGCAATTGCACACTTTTCTTATAATTATGCAAAACAAAGAGAAATTAACAAATTTGCTGCTAATTTATCACAATGTGATTGCATTGGGAAGTAATCGTCAGTGTGTGAGAATTTGATTACACTAAGTAACTTTTTCAAGTAGAAGCACATTTATGTTTTTCTCAGAAAAAAAATTTCAGAACAGAGTAGTTGTTTTGCACAATTAAGATACACACTTTTCAAATAATTCGTTATATCAACAAGTTTGCCAGACTGTATGAAGTGTAGGATTTTAGATAAAATCCTATTTCAAAAAAAATTCAAGCATGGAAACAGAAGGAAGTCATGTAAATCCAACTAGGTAAGATCACACTGATGAATAACTCAGAGGCATGTACAGAACTCCATCCTAAGCCCATACAGTATTTTAATAATATTGTAAAACAACCTCCACTTAAAATATTTCACCATTCCAATCCTTATTATTGATAAAAATAATCAGTATACCGTACTTATTTCAAGATGAAAGAAATTGAAGGTGATACAAATAAGAATTACTGAACATTTTGAGTTTGTAGTTGCTGTCTACTTCAAGGAATCTTCATTGTGTGGTTTTCCATCAGTGTAAAAGGTGACATTAGCAATGACTAGAGTTTAATTCTAAACTATTAAAAAAAAGTACCAATAAATGATTGAAAACAAAAAGCATGTGTGTCTGGCAATAAACAATACCAACTCATCTTGAGGCAGCTATGCTATGCTGTACTTGGGGCTGAGCTGTGCTACCTAAAGTTGGACAGAACTTAAGGCCTGTTAGAGTCTCAAAGGATTTCTTCGTAGCAATGGAACTGCTCACATACGATCAGGTAGCAAGAATTCTCTACATAATCCCAGACAGTACAAGAATAGTAATAATTATTTTAAAACTGATAACATTTAATTATTTTAAATGATTTTAACATTAAAATCATTATTAAATATAAAAACTTGGATAATATGAAGTATATAATTTTCTCTTGTATTGACACTAAATTGAATAATGGTCATTGTAAAGAATGGCTACTTCATAGAATGTGAAATCCCCGCTCCTTCTAAGTTCCCAAATGTCACTATGGAAGTTATATTAAACAGACATTATAGATACAGTATTCTATTATTTATATATTCAACTTATTTCCATTGAATGTGGTAAATTGAACATGGAACATACATGTTGTATCATGAAAACTTCTAACAGCACAAAACATTTCAGCTTAAACATATAAGCACATACGGCTACATACATCAGTAGTCAGTTGAGAAGTAGAATTATCTGCATAGAACAATTTAGTATTTACTTTTACTTCGATGTTCCATAAGGAAATGGAAGTATGGTGTTGGTGGAAAAAATCGTGTTTGAGATAAGGGCTGATTCTCATTTTACTACACTCAAAACATGAAGAAAAGTCATTTTCCAAAACGTTTCTGTGCGTCTTGTGTAGAATTTCTTCTATGACAAACGATAACTGCCATAAATTCAAACAGAATCAAATAATATTTTGCAATGTGCCTGAGCTGTAGAAGACTTGAGGCCTACTGATTTTGATGAAGATCGGTTAATGGTAAGGGGTTGTTTACCTGCAAAGTTTTATGTTTTAACAAGAGTTAAGTACTTAAGTATGGTAAATAAAGTATCCTGAAAAGAAGGTCGTAATAATCCACTGTAGAAAGGGAAATGAATTACCTATAAATGAAAAGAGTAGTTGAAGAGGAAGGGGGTAATTTTCTATAAATGAAAATAATAGTTGAAGGGGGAGGGAATAATTATTTTATATATGTACTAGGTTATCGGCAAAAAAAAAGTTGTTTGTTGTTAAAATTCCTTCCCGGGCTGTTTGGCCGTAGTCCAATGTTTTCTGCAAAACCAGACGTTTCAGCAGTGCCATCGACTGCCATCATCAGTGATAATCGAGTGCATTAACGTGAGGTGGTATACGTTAGTGACCACAGTACTAACTGTGGTTACGGCAGAAGCAAGAAGTAGTTTCAATGGAAATATTTCATTTCGAAAATGATTTTAAATATAAATCTTAGAACATGGAAGTCATGTATGGTTCTGAATACCGATATTTTCCATCCTTATCATACATAATTTACTTTAATATCAACATTGAATATCCACAAAGTGCAAATGTTTTTGTGTGTTAATGTTAATATGAGGAAGTTGGAAAAATTTTAATTTTATATTTTACATCTTTAATTTTTTTAACTAATTCATAACTTCAATAATGAATTTTTTAATGTTAGGAATGTGTTCTTTTTGTGAATTAAAAGCAAGATAGTGAATTAAAATTTATTTAACAAGTAAGCTCCATGAGTTGCAGAAACTGCTGTTTTGAACAAGATACATTATTACTTAGTATGTTAGATAATTTTTCAATGATCATAAAAATTAGCAAATCTCCAGTTTTCACACAATAAACACTAAAATTTTTAGTTAAATTCATAACCATAATGCTGGCAAATATTAGTTCCCGCTTTTAACTTTATGTACATTTTCATAGACAATTATAGGAGTTATGGAATACTTTTTACAAATATATAACCGATAACAATACACCAGTTTTCATGCAAACATAGCTTACAAATTTTTGAAGCCAGTCCAATATTTGTTTACAGATATTAATTTTGTCAAATTGTTAAATATACCAAGTTCATGTTTTGCATACAGTTTCTTATAATTTGAAGGTTCACATAAACTTTTATAATTTATTATAAAAATAGCCAGTGCTCAAAGTTACTTGTAGATTTCCAATATAGAATGTGCATATAGTATGTTTTGCTCCTGATTCACTTATTAGTTTGTTGTGACAGCCCTGATTAGTTTATACGATCATACGATGTTTAGTTTATGCTTTTCTTTGTGGCAATTGCACACTTTTCTTATAATTATGCAAAACAAAGAGAAATTAACAAATTTGCTGCTAATTTATCACAATGTGATTGCATTGGGAAGTAATCGTCAGTGTGTGAGAATTTGATTACACTAAGTAACTTTTTCAAGTAGAAGCACATTTATGTTTTTCTCAGAAAAAAAATTTCAGAACAGAGTAGTTGTTTTGCACAATTAAGATACACACTTTTCAAATAATTCGTTATATCAACAAGTTTGCCAGACTGTATGAAGTGTAGGATTTTAGATAAAATCCTATTTCAAAAGGAATTCAAGCATGGAAACAGAAGGAAGTCATGTAAATCCAACTAGGTAAGATCACACTGATGAATAACTCAGAGGCATGTACAGAACTCCATCCTAAGCCCATACAGTATTTTAATAATATTGTAAAACAACCTCCACTTAAAATATTTCACCATTCCGATCCTTATTATTGATAAAAATAATCAGTATACCGTACTTATTTCAAGATGAAAGAAATTGAAGGTGATACAAATAAGAATTACTGAACATTTTGAGTTTGTAGTTGCTGTCTACTTCAAGGAATCTTCATTGTGTGGTTTTCCATCAGTGTAAAAGGTGACATTAGCAATGACTAGAGTTTAATTCTAAACTATTAAAAAACAGTACCAATAAATGATTGAAAACAAAAAGCATGTGTGTCTGGCAATAAACAATACCAACTCATCTTGAGGCAGCTATGCTATGCTGTACTTGGGGCTGAGCTGTGCTACCTAAAGTTGGACAGAACTTAAGGCCTGTTAGAGTCTCAAAGGATTTCTTCGTAGCAATGGAACTGCTCACATACGATCAGGTAGCAAGAATTCTCTACATAATCCCAGACAGTACAAGAATAGTAATAATTATTTTAAAACTGATAACATTTAATTATTTTAAATGATTTTAACATTAAAATCATTATTAAATATAAAAACTTGGATAATATGAAGTATATAATTTTCTCTTGTATTGACACTAAATTGAATAATGGTCATTGTAAAGAATGGCTACTTCATAGAATGTGAAATCCCCGCTCCTTCTAAGTTCCCAAATGTCACTATGGAAGTTATATTAAACAGACATTATAGATACAGTATTCTATTATTTATATATTCAACTTATTTCCATTGAATGTGGTAAATTGAACATGGAACATACATGTTGTATCATGAAAACTTCTAACAGCACAAAACATTTCAGCTTAAACATATAAGCACATACGGCTACATACATCAGTAGTCAGTTGAGAAGTAGAATTATCTGCATAGAACAATTTAGTATTTACTTTTACTTCGATGTTCCATAAGGAAATGGAAGTATGGTGATGGTGGAAAAAATCGTGTTTGAGATAAGGGCTGATTCTCATTGCACTACACTCAAAACATGAAGAAAAGTCATTTTCCAAAACGTTTCTGTGCGTCTTGTGTAGAATTTCTTCTATGACAAACGATAACTGCCATAAATTCAAACAGAATCAAATAATATTTTGCAATGTGCCTGAGCTGTAGAAGACTTGAGGCCTACTGATTTTGATGAAGATCGTTTAATGGTAAGGGGTTGTTTACCTGCAAAGTTTTATGTTTTAACAAGAGTTAAGTACTTAAGTATGGTAAATAAAGTATCCTGAAAAGAAGGTCGTAATAATCCACTGTAGAAAGGGAAATGAATTACCTATAAATGAAAAGAGTAGTTGAAGAGGAAGGGGGTAATTTTCTATAAATGAAAATAATAGTTGAAGGGGGAGGGAATCATTTTTTTATATATGTACTAGGTTATCGGCAAAAAAAGAAGTAGTTTGTTGTTAAAATTCCTTCCCGGGCTGTTTGGCCGTAGTCCAATGTTTTCTGCAAAACCAGACGTTTCAGCAGTGCCATCGACTGCCATCATCAGTGATAATCGAGTGCATTAACGTGAGGTGGTATACGTTAGTGACCACAGTACTAACTGTGGTTACGGCAGAAGCAAGAAGTAGTTTCAATGGAAATATTTCATTTCGAAAATGATTTTAAATATAAATCTTAGAACATGGAAGTCATGTATGGTTCTGAATACCGATATTTTCCATCCTTATCATACATAATTTACTTTAATATCAACATTGAATATCCACAAAGTGCAAATGTTTTTGTGTGTTAATGTTAATATGAGGAAGTTGGAAAAATTTTAATTTTATATTTTACATCTTTAATTTTTTTAACTAATTCATAACTTCAATAATGAATTTTTTAATGTTAGGAATGTGTTCTTTTTGTGAATTAAAAGCAAGATAGTGAATTAAAATTTATTTAACAAGTAAGCTCCATGAGTTGCAGAAACTGCTGTTTTGAACAAGATACATTATTACTTAGTATGTTAGATAATTTTTCAATGATCATAAAAATTAGCAAATCTCCAGTTTTCACACAATAAACACTAAAATTTTTAGTTAAATTCATAACCATAATGCTGGCAAATATTAGTTCCCGCTTTTAACTTTATGTACATTTTCATAGACAACTATAGGAGTTATGGAATACTTTTTACAAATATATAACCGATAACAATACACCAGTTTTCATGCAAACATAGCTTACAAATTTTTGAAGCCAGTCCAATATTTGTTTACAGATATTAATTTTGTCAAATTGTTAAATATACCAAGTTCATGTTTTGCATACAGTTTCTTATAATTTGAAGGTTCACATAAACTTTTATAATTTATTATAAAAATAGCCAGTGCTCAAAGTTACTTGTAGATTTCCAATATAGAATGTACATATAGTATGTTTTGCTCCTGATTCACTTATTAGTTTGTTGTGACAGCCCTGATTAGTTTATACGATCATACGATGTTTAGTTTATGCTTTTCTTTGTGGCAATTGCACACTTTTCTTATAATTATGCAAAACAAAGAGAAATTAACAAATTTGCTGCTAATTTATCACAATGTGATTGCATTGGGAAGTAATCGTCAGTGTGTGAGAATTTGATTACACTAAGTAACTTTTTCAAGTAGAAGCACATTTATGTTTTTCTCAGAAAAAAAATTTCAGAACAGAGTAGTTGTTTTGCACAATTAAGATACACACTTTTCAAATAATTCGTTATATCAACAAGTTTGCCAGACTGTATGAAGTGTAGGATTTTAGATAAAATCCTATTTCAAAAAAAATTCAAGCATGGAAACAGAAGGAAGTCATGTAAATCCAACTAGGTAAGATCACACTGATGAATAACTCAGAGGCATGTACAGAACTCCATCCTAAGCCCATACAGTATTTTAATAATATTGTAAAACAACCTCCACTTAAAATATTTCACCATTCCAATCCTTATTATTGATAAAAATAATCAGTATACCGTACTTATTTCAAGATGAAAGAAATTGAAGGTGATACAAATAAGAATTACTGAACATTTTGAGTTTGTAGTTGCTGTCTACTTCAAGGAATCTTCATTGTGTGGTTTTCCATCAGTGTAAAAGGTGACATTAGCAATGACTAGAGTTTAATTCTAAACTATTAAAAAACAGTACCAATAAATGATTGAAAACAAAAAGCATGTGTGTCTGGCAATAAACAATACCAACTCATCTTGAGGCAGCTATGCTATGCTGTACTTGGGGCTGAGCTGTGCTACCTAAAGTTGGACAGAACTTAAGGCCTGTTAGAGTCTCAAAGGATTTCTTCGTAGCAATGGAACTGCTCACATACGATCAGGTAGCAAGAATTCTCTACATAATCCCAGACAGTACAAGAATAGTAATAATTATTTTAAAACTGATAACATTTAATTATTTTAAATGATTTTAACATTAAAATCATTATTAAATATAAAAACTTGGATAATATGAAGTATATAATTTTCTCTTGTATTGACACTAAATTGAATAATGGTCATTGTAAAGAATGGCTACTTCATAGAATGTGAAATCCCCGCTCCTTCTAAGTTCCCAAATGTCACTATGGAAGTTATATTAAACAGACATTATAGATACAGTATTCTATTATTTATATATTCAACTTATTTCCATTGAATGTGGTAAATTGAACATGGAACATACATGTTGTATCATGAAAACTTCTAACAGCACAAAACATTTCAGCTTAAACATATAAGCACATACGGCTACATACATCAGTAGTCAGTTGAGAAGTAGAATTATCTGCATAGAACAATTTAGTATTTACTTTTACTTCGATGTTCCATAAGGAAATGGAAGTATGGTGATGGTGGAAAAAATCGTGTTTGAGATAAGGGCTGATTCTCATTGCACTACACTCAAAACATGAAGAAAAGTCATTTTCCAAAACGTTTCTGTGCGTCTTGTGTAGAATTTCTTCTATGACAAACGATAACTGCCATAAATTCAAACAGAATCAAATAATATTTTGCAATGTGCCTGAGCTGTAGAAGACTTGAGGCCTACTGATTTTGATGAAGATCGTTTAATGGTAAGGGGTTGTTTACCTGCAAAGTTTTATGTTTTAACAAGAGTTAAGTACTTAAGTATGGTAAATAAAGTATCCTGAAAAGAAGGTCGTAATAATCCACTGTAGAAAGGGAAATGAATTACCTATAAATGAAAAGAGTAGTTGAAGAGGAAGGGGGTAATTTTCTATAAATGAAAATAATAGTTGAAGGGGGAGGGAATAATTTTTTTATATATGTACTAGGTTATCGGCAAAAAAAGAAGTAGTTTGTTGTTAAAATTCCTTCCCGGGCTGTTTGGCCGTAATCCAATGTTTTCTGCAAAACCAGACGTTTCAGCAGTGCCATCGACTGCCATCATCAGTGATAATCGAGTGCATTAACGTGAGGTGGTATACGTTAGTGACCACAGTACTAACTGTGGTTACGGCAGAAGCAAGAAGTAGTTTCAATGGAAATATTTCATTTCGAAAATGATTTTAAATATAAATCTTAGAACATGGAAGTCATGTATGGTTCTGAATACCGATATTTTCCATCCTTATCATACATAATTTACTTTAATATCAACATTGAATATCCACAAAGTGCAAATGTTTTTGTGTGTTAATGTTAATATGAGGAAGTTGGAAAAATTTTAATTTTATATTTTACATCTTTAATTTTTTTAACTAATTCATAACTTCAATAATGAATTTTTTAATGTTAGGAATGTGTTCTTTTTGTGAATTAAAAGCAAGATAGTGAATTAAAATTTATTTAACAAGTAAGCTCCATGAGTTGCAGAAACTGCTGTTTTGAACAAGATACATTATTACTTAGTATGTTAGATAATTTTTCAATGATCATAAAAATTAGCAAATCTCCAGTTTTCACACAATAAACACTAAAATTTTTAGTTAAATTCATAACCATAATGCTGGCAAATATTAGTTCCCGCTTTTAACTTTATGTACATTTTCATAGACAACTATAGGAGTTATGGAATACTTTTTACAAATATATAACCGATAACAATACACCAGTTTTCATGCAAACATAGCTTACAAATTTTTGAAGCCAGTCCAATATTTGTTTACAGATATTAATTTTGTCAAATTGTTAAATATACCAAGTTCATGTTTTGCATACAGTTTCTTATAATTTGAAGGTTCACATAAACTTTTATAATTTATTATAAAAATAGCCAGTGCTCAAAGTTACTTGTAGATTTCCAATATAGAATGTGCATATAGTATGTTTTGCTCCTGATTCACTTATTAGTTTGTTGTGACAGCCCTGATTAGTTTATACGATCATACGATGTTTAGTTTATGCTTTTCTTTGTGGCAATTGCACACTTTTCTTATAATTATGCAAAACAAAGAGAAATTAACAAATTTGCTGCTAATTTATCACAATGTGATGCATTGGGAAGTAATCGTCAGTGTGTGAGAATTTGATTACACTAAGTAACTTTTTCAAGTAGAAGCACATTTATGTTTTTCTCAGAAAAAAAATTTCAGAACAGAGTAGTTGTTTTGCACAATTAAGATACACACTTTTCAAATAATTCGTTATATCAACAAGTTTGCCAGACTGTATGAAGTGTAGGATTTTAGATAAAATCCTATTTCAAAAGGAATTCAAGCATGGAAACAGAAGGAAGTCATGTAAATCCAACTAGGTAAGATCACACTGATGAATAACTCAGAGGCATGTACAGAACTCCATCCTAAGCCCATACAGTATTTTAATAATATTGTAAAACAACCTCCACTTAAAATATTTCACCATTCCGATCCTTATTATTGATAAAAATAATCAGTATACCGTACTTATTTCAAGATGAAAGAAATTGAAGGTGATACAAATAAGAATTACTGAACATTTTGAGTTTGTAGTTGCTGTCTACTTCAAGGAATCTTCATTGTGTGGTTTTCCATCAGTGTAAAAGGTGACATTAGCAATGACTAGAGTTTAATTCTAAACTATTAAAAAACAGTACCAATAAATGATTGAAAACAAAAAGCATGTGTGTCTGGCAATAAACAATACCAACTCATCTTGAGGCAGCTATGCTATGCTGTACTTGGGGCTGAGCTGTGCTACCTAAAGTTGGACAGAACTTAAGGCCTGTTAGAGTCTCAAAGGATTTCTTCGTAGCAATGGAACTGCTCACATACGATCAGGTAGCAAGAATTCTCTACATAATCCCAGACAGTACAAGAATAGTAATAATTATTTTAAAACTGATAACATTTAATTATTTTAAATGATTTTAACATTAAAATCATTATTAAATATAAAAACTTGGATAATATGAAGTATATAATTTTCTCTTGTATTGACACTAAATTGAATAATGGTCATTGTAAAGAATGGCTACTTCATAGAATGTGAAATCCCCGCTCCTTCTAAGTTCCCAAATGTCACTATGGAAGTTATATTAAACAGACATTATAGATACAGTATTCTATTATTTATATATTCAACTTATTTCCATTGAATGTGGTAAATTGAACATGGAACATACATGTTGTATCATGAAAACTTCTAACAGCACAAAACATTTCAGCTTAAACATATAAGCACATACGGCTACATACATCAGTAGTCAGTTGAGAAGTAGAATTATCTGCATAGAACAATTTAGTATTTACTTTTACTTCGATGTTCCATAAGGAAATGGAAGTATGGTGATGGTGGAAAAAATCGTGTTTGAGATAAGGGCTGATTCTCATTGCACTACACTCAAAACATGAAGAAAAGTCATTTTCCAAAACGTTTCTGTGCGTCTTGTGTAGAATTTCTTCTATGACAAACGATAACTGCCATAAATTCAAACAGAATCAAATAATATTTTGCAATGTGCCTGAGCTGTAGAAGACTTGAGGCCTACTGATTTTGATGAAGATCGTTTAATGGTAAGGGGTTGTTTACCTGCAAAGTTTTATGTTTTAACAAGAGTTAAGTACTTAAGTATGGTAAATAAAGTATCCTGAAAAGAAGGTCGTAATAATCCACTGTAGAAAGGGAAATGAATTACCTATAAATGAAAAGAGTAGTTGAAGAGGAAGGGGGTAATTTTCTATAAATGAAAATAATAGTTGAAGGGGGAGGGAATAATTTTTTTATATATGTACTAGGTTATCGGCAAAAAAAGAAGTAGTTTGTTGTTAAAATTCCTTCCCGGGCTGTTTGGCCGTAGTCCAATGTTTTCTGCAAAACCAGACGTTTCAGCAGTGCCATCGACTGCCATCATCAGTGATAATCGAGTGCATTAACGTGAGGTGGTATACGTTAGTGACCACAGTACTAACTGTGGTTACGGCAGAAGCAAGAAGTAGTTTCAATGGAAATATTTCATTTCGAAAATGATTTTAAATATAAATCTTAGAACATGGAAGTCATGTATGGTTCTGAATACCGATATTTTCCATCCTTATCATACATAATTTACTTTAATATCAACATTGAATATCCACAAAGTGCAAATGTTTTTGTGTGTTAATGTTAATATGAGGAAGTTGGAAAAATTTTAATTTTATATTTTACATCTTTAATTTTTTTAACTAATTCATAACTTCAATAATGAATTTTTTAATGTTAGGAATGTGTTCTTTTTGTGAATTAAAAGCAAGATAGTGAATTAAAATTTATTTAACAAGTAAGCTCCATGAGTTGCAGAAACTGCTGTTTTGAACAAGATACATTATTACTTAGTATGTTAGATAATTTTTCAATGATCATAAAAATTAGCAAATCTCCAGTTTTCACACAATAAACACTAAAATTTTTAGTTAAATTCATAACCATAATGCTGGCAAATATTAGTTCCCGCTTTTAACTTTATGTACATTTTCATAGACAACTATAGGAGTTATGGAATACTTTTTACAAATATATAACCGATAACAATACACCAGTTTTCATGCAAACATAGCTTACAAATTTTTGAAGCCAGTCCAATATTTGTTTACAGATATTAATTTTGTCAAATTGTTAAATATACCAAGTTCATGTTTTGCATACAGTTTCTTATAATTTGAAGGTTCACATAAACTTTTATAATTTATTATAAAAATAGCCAGTGCTCAAAGTTACTTGTAGATTTCCAATATAGAATGTGCATATAGTATGTTTTGCTCCTGATTCACTTATTAGTTTGTTGTGACAGCCCTGATTAGTTTATACGATCATACGATGTTTAGTTTATGCTTTTCTTTGTGGCAATTGCACACTTTTCTTATAATTATGCAAAACAAAGAGAAATTAACAAATTTGCTGCTAATTTATCACAATGTGATTGCATTGGGAAGTAATCGTCAGTGTGTGAGAATTTGATTACACTAAGTAACTTTTTCAAGTAGAAGCACATTTATGTTTTTCTCAGAAAAAAAATTTCAGAACAGAGTAGTTGTTTTGCACAATTAAGATACACACTTTTCAAATAATTCGTTATATCAACAAGTTTGCCAGACTGTATGAAGTGTAGGATTTTAGATAAAATCCTATTTCAAAAGGAATTCAAGCATGGAAACAGAAGGAAGTCATGTAAATCCAACTAGGTAAGATCACACTGATGAATAACTCAGAGGCATGTACAGAACTCCATCCTAAGCCCATACAGTATTTTAATAATATTGTAAAACAACCTCCACTTAAAATATTTCACCATTCCGATCCTTATTATTGATAAAAATAATCAGTATACCGTACTTATTTCAAGATGAAAGAAATTGAAGGTGATACAAATAAGAATTACTGAACATTTTGAGTTTGTAGTTGCTGTCTACTTCAAGGAATCTTCATTGTGTGGTTTTCCACCAGTGTAAAAGGTGACATTAGCAATGACTAGAGTTTAATTCTAAACTATTAAAAAACAGTACCAATAAATGATTGAAAACAAAAAGCATGTGTGTCTGGCAATAAACAATACCAACTCATCTTGAGGCAGCTATGCTATGCTGTACTTGGGGCTGAGCTGTGCTACCTAAAGTTGGACAGAACTTAAGGCCTGTTAGAGTCTCAAAGGATTTCTTCGTAGCAATGGAACTGCTCACATACGATCAGGTAGCAAGAATTCTCTACATAATCCCAGACAGTACAAGAATAGTAATAATTATTTTAAAACTGATAACATTTAATTATTTTAAATGATTTTAACATTAAAATCATTATTAAATATAAAAACTTGGATAATATGAAGTATATAATTTTCTCTTGTATTGACACTAAATTGAATAATGGTCATTGTAAAGAATGGCTACTTCATAGAATGTGAAATCCCCGCTCCTTCTAAGTTCCCAAATGTCACTATGGAAGTTATATTAAACAGACATTATAGATACAGTATTCTATTATTTATATATTCAACTTATTTCCATTGAATGTGGTAAATTGAACATGGAACATACATGTTGTATCATGAAAACTTCTAACAGCACAAAACATTTCAGCTTAAACATATAAGCACATACGGCTACATACATCAGTAGTCAGTTGAGAAGTAGAATTATCTGCATAGAACAATTTAGTATTTACTTTTACTTCGATGTTCCATAAGGAAATGGAAGTATGGTGATGGTGGAAAAAATCGTGTTTGAGATAAGGGCTGATTCTCATTGCACTACACTCAAAACATGAAGAAAAGTCATTTTCCAAAACGTTTCTGTGCGTCTTGTGTAGAATTTCTTCTATGACAAACGATAACTGCCATAAATTCAAACAGAATCAAATAATATTTTGCAATGTGCCTGAGCTGTAGAAGACTTGAGGCCTACTGATTTTGATGAAGATCGTTTAATGGTAAGGGGTTGTTTACCTGCAAAGTTTTATGTTTTAACAAGAGTTAAGTACTTAAGTATGGTAAATAAAGTATCCTGAAAAGAAGGTCGTAATAATCCACTGTAGAAAGGGAAATGAATTACCTATAAATGAAAAGAGTAGTTGAAGAGGAAGGGGGTAATTTTCTATAAATGAAAATAATAGTTGAAGGGGGAGGGAATAATTTTTTTATATATGTACTAGGTTATCGGCAAAAAAAGAAGTAGTTTGTTGTTAAAATTCCTTCCCGGGCTGTTTGGCCGTAGTCCAATGTTTTCTGCAAAACCAGACGTTTCAGCAGTGCCATCGACTGCCATCATCAGTGATAATCGAGTGCATTAACGTGAGGTGGTATACGTTAGTGACCACAGTACTAACTGTGGTTACGGCAGAAGCAAGAAGTAGTTTCAATGGAAATATTTCATTTCGAAAATGATTTTAAATATAAATCTTAGAACATGGAAGTCATGTATGGTTCTGAATACCGATATTTTCCATCCTTATCATACATAATTTACTTTAATATCAACATTGAATATCCACAAAGTGCAAATGTTTTTGTGTGTTAATGTTAATATGAGGAAGTTGGAAAAATTTTAATTTTATATTTTACATCTTTAATTTTTTTAACTAATTCATAACTTCAATAATGAATTTTTTAATGTTAGGAATGTGTTCTTTTTGTGAATTAAAAGCAAGATAGTGAATTAAAATTTATTTAACAAGTAAGCTCCATGAGTTGCAGAAACTGCTGTTTTGAACAAGATACATTATTACTTAGTATGTTAGATAATTTTTCAATGATCATAAAAATTAGCAAATCTCCAGTTTTCACACAATAAACACTAAAATTTTTAGTTAAATTCATAACCATAATGCTGGCAAATATTAGTTCCCGCTTTTAACTTTATGTACATTTTCATAGACAACTATAGGAGTTATGGAATACTTTTTACAAATATATAACCGATAACAATACACCAGTTTTCATGCAAACATAGCTTACAAATTTTTGAAGCCAGTCCAATATTTGTTTACAGATATTAATTTTGTCAAATTGTTAAATATACCAAGTTCATGTTTTGCATACAGTTTCTTATAATTTGAAGGTTCACATAAACTTTTATAATTTATTATAAAAATAGCCAGTGCTCAAAGTTACTTGTAGATTTCCAATATAGAATGTACATATAGTATGTTTTGCTCCTGATTCACTTATTAGTTTGTTGTGACAGCCCTGATTAGTTTATACGATCATACGATGTTTAGTTTATGCTTTTCTTTGTGGCAATTGCACACTTTTCTTATAATTATGCAAAACAAAGAGAAATTAACAAATTTGCTGCTAATTTATCACAATGTGATTGCATTGGGAAGTAATCGTCAGTGTGTGAGAATTTGATTACACTAAGTAACTTTTTCAAGTAGAAGCACATTTATGTTTTTCTCAGAAAAAAAATTTCAGAACAGAGTAGTTGTTTTGCACAATTAAGATACACACTTTTCAAATAATTCGTTATATCAACAAGTTTGCCAGACTGTATGAAGTGTAGGATTTTAGATAAAATCCTATTTCAAAAAAAATTCAAGCATGGAAACAGAAGGAAGTCATGTAAATCCAACTAGGTAAGATCACACTGATGAATAACTCAGAGGCATGTACAGAACTCCATCCTAAGCCCATACAGTATTTTAATAATATTGTAAAACAACCTCCACTTAAAATATTTCACCATTCCAATCCTTATTATTGATAAAAATAATCAGTATACCGTACTTATTTCAAGATGAAAGAAATTGAAGGTGATACAAATAAGAATTACTGAACATTTTGAGTTTGTAGTTGCTGTCTACTTCAAGGAATCTTCATTGTGTGGTTTTCCATCAGTGTAAAAGGTGACATTAGCAATGACTAGAGTTTAATTCTAAACTATTAAAAAACAGTACCAATAAATGATTGAAAACAAAAAGCATGTGTGTCTGGCAATAAACAATACCAACTCATCTTGAGGCAGCTATGCTATGCTGTACTTGGGGCTGAGCTGTGCTACCTAAAGTTGGACAGAACTTAAGGCCTGTTAGAGTCTCAAAGGATTTCTTCGTAGCAATGGAACTGCTCACATACGATCAGGTAGCAAGAATTCTCTACATAATCCCAGACAGTACAAGAATAGTAATAATTATTTTAAAACTGATAACATTTAATTATTTTAAATGATTTTAACATTAAAATCATTATTAAATATAAAAACTTGGATAATATGAAGTATATAATTTTCTCTTGTATTGACACTAAATTGAATAATGGTCATTGTAAAGAATGGCTACTTCATAGAATGTGAAATCCCCGCTCCTTCTAAGTTCCCAAATGTCACTATGGAAGTTATATTAAACAGACATTATAGATACAGTATTCTATTATTTATATATTCAACTTATTTCCATTGAATGTGGTAAATTGAACATGGAACATACATGTTGTATCATGAAAACTTCTAACAGCACAAAACATTTCAGCTTAAACATATAAGCACATACGGCTACATACATCAGTAGTCAGTTGAGAAGTAGAATTATCTGCATAGAACAATTTAGTATTTACTTTTACTTCGATGTTCCATAAGGAAATGGAAGTATGGTGATGGTGGAAAAAATCGTGTTTGAGATAAGGGCTGATTCTCATTGCACTACACTCAAAACATGAAGAAAAGTCATTTTCCAAAACGTTTCTGTGCGTCTTGTGTAGAATTTCTTCTATGACAAACGATAACTGCCATAAATTCAAACAGAATCAAATAATATTTTGCAATGTGCCTGAGCTGTAGAAGACTTGAGGCCTACTGATTTTGATGAAGATCGTTTAATGGTAAGGGGTTGTTTACCTGCAAAGTTTTATGTTTTAACAAGAGTTAAGTACTTAAGTATGGTAAATAAAGTATCCTGAAAAGAAGGTCGTAATAATCCACTGTAGAAAGGGAAATGAATTACCTATAAATGAAAAGAGTAGTTGAAGAGGAAGGGGGTAATTTTCTATAAATGAAAATAATAGTTGAAGGGGGAGGGAATAATTTTTTTATATATGTACTAGGTTATCGGCAAAAAAAGAAGTAGTTTGTTGTTAAAATTCCTTCCCGGGCTGTTTGGCCGTAGTCCAATGTTTTCTGCAAAACCAGACGTTTCAGCAGTGCCATCGACTGCCATCATCAGTGATAATCGAGTGCATTAACGTGAGGTGGTATACGTTAGTGACCACAGTACTAACTGTGGTTACGGCAGAAGCAAGAAGTAGTTTCAATGGAAATATTTCATTTCGAAAATGATTTTAAATATAAATCTTAGAACATGGAAGTCATGTATGGTTCTGAATACCGATATTTTCCATCCTTATCATACATAATTTACTTTAATATCAACATTGAATATCCACAAAGTGCAAATGTTTTTGTGTGTTAATGTTAATATGAGGAAGTTGGAAAAATTTTAATTTTATATTTTACATCTTTAATTTTTTTAACTAATTCATAACTTCAATAATGAATTTTTTAATGTTAGGAATGTGTTCTTTTTGTGAATTAAAAGCAAGATAGTGAATTAAAATTTATTTAACAAGTAAGCTCCATGAGTTGCAGAAACTGCTGTTTTGAACAAGATACATTATTACTTAGTATGTTAGATAATTTTTCAATGATCATAAAAATTAGCAAATCTCCAGTTTTCACACAATAAACACTAAAATTTTTAGTTAAATTCATAACCATAATGCTGGCAAATATTAGTTCCCGCTTTTAACTTTATGTACATTTTCATAGACAACTATAGGAGTTATGGAATACTTTTTACAAATATATAACCGATAACAATACACCAGTTTTCATGCAAACATAGCTTACAAATTTTTGAAGCCAGTCCAATATTTGTTTACAGATATTAATTTTGTCAAATTGTTAAATATACCAAGTTCATGTTTTGCATACAGTTTCTTATAATTTGAAGGTTCACATAAACTTTTATAATTTATTATAAAAATAGCCAGTGCTCAAAGTTACTTGTAGATTTCCAATATAGAATGTGCATATAGTATGTTTTGCTCCTGATTCACTTATTAGTTTGTTGTGACAGCCCTGATTAGTTTATACGATCATACGATGTTTAGTTTATGCTTTTCTTTGTGGCAATTGCACACTTTTCTTATAATTATGCAAAACAAAGAGAAATTAACAAATTTGCTGCTAATTTATCACAATGTGATTGCATTGGGAAGTAATCGTCAGTGTGTGAGAATTTGATTACACTAAGTAACTTTTTCAAGTAGAAGCACATTTATGTTTTTCTCAGAAAAAAAATTTCAGAACAGAGTAGTTGTTTTGCACAATTAAGATACACACTTTTCAAATAATTCGTTATATCAACAAGTTTGCCAGACTGTATGAAGTGTAGGATTTTAGATAAAATCCTATTTCAAAAGGAATTCAAGCATGGAAACAGAAGGAAGTCATGTAAATCCAACTAGGTAAGATCACACTGATGAATAACTCAGAGGCATGTACAGAACTCCATCCTAAGCCCATACAGTATTTTAATAATATTGTAAAACAACCTCCACTTAAAATATTTCACCATTCCGATCCTTATTATTGATAAAAATAATCAGTATACCGTACTTATTTCAAGATGAAAGAAATTGAAGGTGATACAAATAAGAATTACTGAACATTTTGAGTTTGTAGTTGCTGTCTACTTCAAGGAATCTTCATTGTGTGGTTTTCCACCAGTGTAAAAGGTGACATTAGCAATGACTAGAGTTTAATTCTAAACTATTAAAAAACAGTACCAATAAATGATTGAAAACAAAAAGCATGTGTGTCTGGCAATAAACAATACCAACTCATCTTGAGGCAGCTATGCTATGCTGTACTTGGGGCTGAGCTGTGCTACCTAAAGTTGGACAGAACTTAAGGCCTGTTAGAGTCTCAAAGGATTTCTTCGTAGCAATGGAACTGCTCACATACGATCAGGTAGCAAGAATTCTCTACATAATCCCAGACAGTACAAGAATAGTAATAATTATTTTAAAACTGATAACATTTAATTATTTTAAATGATTTTAACATTAAAATCATTATTAAATATAAAAACTTGGATAATATGAAGTATATAATTTTCTCTTGTATTGACACTAAATTGAATAATGGTCATTGTAAAGAATGGCTACTTCATAGAATGTGAAATCCCCGCTCCTTCTAAGTTCCCAAATGTCACTATGGAAGTTATATTAAACAGACATTATAGATACAGTATTCTATTATTTATATATTCAACTTATTTCCATTGAATGTGGTAAATTGAACATGGAACATACATGTTGTATCATGAAAACTTCTAACAGCACAAAACATTTCAGCTTAAACATATAAGCACATACGGCTACATACATCAGTAGTCAGTTGAGAAGTAGAATTATCTGCATAGAACAATTTAGTATTTACTTTTACTTCGATGTTCCATAAGGAAATGGAAGTATGGTGATGGTGGAAAAAATCGTGTTTGAGATAAGGGCTGATTCTCATTGCACTACACTCAAAACATGAAGAAAAGTCATTTTCCAAAACGTTTCTGTGCGTCTTGTGTAGAATTTCTTCTATGACAAACGATAACTGCCATAAATTCAAACAGAATCAAATAATATTTTGCAATGTGCCTGAGCTGTAGAAGACTTGAGGCCTACTGATTTTGATGAAGATCGTTTAATGGTAAGGGGTTGTTTACCTGCAAAGTTTTATGTTTTAACAAGAGTTAAGTACTTAAGTATGGTAAATAAAGTATCCTGAAAAGAAGGTCGTAATAATCCACTGTAGAAAGGGAAATGAATTACCTATAAATGAAAAGAGTAGTTGAAGAGGAAGGGGGTAATTTTCTATAAATGAAAATAATAGTTGAAGGGGGAGGGAATAATTTTTTTATATATGTACTAGGTTATCGGCAAAAAAAGAAGTAGTTTGTTGTTAAAATTCCTTCCCGGGCTGTTTGGCCGTAGTCCAATGTTTTCTGCAAAACCAGACGTTTCAGCAGTGCCATCGACTGCCATCATCAGTGATAATCGAGTGCATTAACGTGAGGTGGTATACATTAGTGACCACAGTACTAACTGTGGTTACGGCAGAAGCAAGAAGTAGTTTCAATGGAAATATTTCATTTCGAAAATGATTTTAAATATAAATCTTAGAACATGGAAGTCATGTATGGTTCTGAATACCGATATTTTCCATCCTTATCTTACATAATTTACTTTAATATCAACATTGAATATCCACAAAGTGCAAATGTTTTTGTGTGTTAATGTTAATATGAGGAAGTTGGAAAAATTTTAATTTTATATTTTACATCTTTAATTTTTTTAACTAATTCATAACTTCAATAATGAATTTTTTAATGTTAGGAATGTGTTCTTTTTGTGAATTAAAAGCAAGATAGTGAATTAAAATTTATTTAACAAGTAAGCTCCATGAGTTGCAGAAACTGCTGTTTTGAACAAGATACATTATTACTTAGTATGTTAGATAATTTTTCAATGATCATAAAAATTAGCAAATCTCCAGTTTTCACACAATAAACACTAAAATTTTTAGTTAAATTCATAACCATAATGCTGGCAAATATTAGTTCCCGCTTTTAACTTTATGTACATTTTCATAGACAACTATAGGAGTTATGGAATACTTTTTACAAATATATAACCGATAACAATACACCAGTTTTCATGCAAACATAGTTTACAAATTTTTGAAGCCAGTCCAATATTTGTTTACAGATATTAATTTTGTCAAATTGTTAAATATACCAAGTTCATGTTTTGCATACAGTTTCTTATAATTTGAAGGTTCACATAAACTTTTATAATTTATTATAAAAATAGCCAGTGCTCAAAGTTACTTGTAGATTTCCAATATAGAATGTACATATAGTATGTTTTGCTCCTGATTCACTTATTAGTTTGTTGTGACAGCCCTGATTAGTTTATACGATCATACGATGTTTAGTTTATGCTTTTCTTTGTGGCAATTGCACACTTTTCTTATAATTATGCAAAACAAAGAGAAATTAACAAATTTGCTGCTAATTTATCACAATGTGATTGCATTGGGAAGTAATCGTCAGTGTGTGAGAATTTGATTACACTAAGTAACTTTTTCAAGTAGAAGCACATTTATGTTTTTCTCAGAAAAAAAATTTCAGAACAGAGTAGTTGTTTTGCACAATTAAGATACACACTTTTCAAATAATTCGTTATATCAACAAGTTTGCCAGACTGTATGAAGTGTAGGATTTTAGATAAAATCCTATTTCAAAAGGAATTCAAGCATGGAAACAGAAGGAAGTCATGTAAATCCATCTAGGTAAGATCACACTGATGAATAACTCAGAGGCATGTACAGAACTCCATCGTAAGCCCATACAGTGTTTTAATAATATTGTAAAACAACCTCCACTTAAAATATTTCACCATTCCAATCCTTATTATTGATAAAAATAATCAGTATACCGTACTTATTTCAAGATGAAAGAAATTGAAGGTGATACAAATAAGAATTACTGAACATTTTGAGTTTGTAGTTGCTGTCTACTTCAAGGAATCTTCATTGTGTGGTTTTCCATCAGTGTAAAAGGTGACATTAGCAATGACTAGAGTTTAATTCTAAACTATTAAAAAACAGTACCAATAAATGATTGAAAACAAAAAGCATGTGTGTCTGGCAATAAACAATACCAACTCATCTTGAGGCAGCTATGCTATGCTGTACTTGGGGCTGAGCTGTGCTACCTAAAGTTGGACAGAACTTAAGGCCTGTTAGAGTCTCAAAGGATTTCTTCGTAGCAATGGAACTGCTCACATACGATCAGGTAGCAAGAATTCTCTACATAATCCCAGACAGTACAAGAATAGTAATAATTATTTTAAAACTGATAACATTTAATTATTTTAAATGATTTTAACATTAAAATCATTATTAAATATAAAAACTTGGATAATATGAAGTATATAATTTTCTCTTGTATTGACACTAAATTGAATAATGGTCATTGTAAAGAATGGCTACTTCATAGAATGTGAAATCCCCGCTCCTTCTAAGTTCCCAAATGTCACTATGGAAGTTATATTAAACAGACATTATAGATACAGTATTCTATTATTTATATATTCAACTTATTTCCATTGAATGTGGTAAATTGAACATGGAACATACATGTTGTATCATGAAAACTTCTAACAGCACAAAACATTTCAGCTTAAACATATAAGCACATACGGCTACATACATCAGTAGTCAGTTGAGAAGTAGAATTATCTGCATAGAACAATTTAGTATTTACTTTTACTTCGATGTTCCATAAGGAAATGGAAGTATGGTGATGGTGGAAAAAATCGTGTTTGAGATAAGGGCTGATTCGCATTGTACTACACTCAAAACATGAAGAAAAGTCATTTTCCAAAACGTTTCTGTGCGTCTTGTGTAGAATTTCTTCTATGACAAACGATAACTGCCATAAATTCAAACAGAATCAAATAATATTTTGCAATGTGCCTGAGCTGTAGAAGACTTGAGGCCTACTGATTTTGATGAAGATCGGTTAATGGTAAGGGGTTGTTTACCTGCAAAGTTTTATCTTTTAACAAGAGTTAAGTACTTAAGTATGGTAAATAAAGTATCCTGAAAAGAAGGTCGTAATAATCCACTGTAGAAAGGGAAATGAATTACCTATAAATGAAAAGAGTAGTTGAAGAGGAAGGGGGTAATTTTCTATAAATGAAAATAATAGTTGAAGGGGGAGGGAATAATTTTTTTATATATGTACTAGGTTATCGGCAAAAAAAAAAGTTGTTTGTTGTTAAAATTCCTTCCCGGGCTGTTTGGCCGTAGTCCAATGTTTTCTGCAAAACCAGACGTTTCAGCAGTGCCATCGACTGCCATCATCAGTGATAATCGAGTGCATTAACGTGAGGTGGTATACGTTAGTGACCACAGTACTAACTGTGGTTACGGCAGAAGCAAGAAGTAGTTTCAATGGAAATATTTCATTTCGAAAATGATTTTAAATATAAATCTTAGAACATGGAAGTCATGTATGGTTCTGAATACCGATATTTTCCATCCTTATCATACATAATTTACTTTAATATCAACATTGAATATCCACAAAGTGCAAATGTTTTTGTGTGTTAATGTTAATATGAGGAAGTTGGAAAAATTTTAATTTTATATTTTACATCTTTAATTTTTTTAACTAATTCATAACTTCAATAATGAATTTTTTAATGTTAGGAATGTGTTCTTTTTGTGAATTAAAAGCAAGATAGTGAATTAAAATTTATTTAACAAGTAAGCTCCATGAGTTGCAGAAACTGCTGTTTTGAACAAGATACATTATTACTTAGTATGTTAGATAATTTTTCAATGATCATAAAAATTAGCAAATCTCCAGTTTTCACACAATAAACACTAAAATTTTTAGTTAAATTCATAACCATAATGCTGGCAAATATTAGTTCCCGCTTTTAACTTTATGTACATTTTCATAGACAACTATAGGAGTTATGGAATACTTTTTACAAATATATAACCGATAACAATACACCAGTTTTCATGCAAACATAGCTTACAAATTTTTGAAGCCAGTCCAATATTTGTTTACAGATATTAATTTTGTCAAATTGTTAAATATACCAAGTTCATGTTTTGCATACAGTTTCTTATAATTTGAAGGTTCACATAAACTTTTATAATTTATTATAAAAATAGCCAGTGCTCAAAGTTACTTGTAGATTTCCAATATAGAATGTACATATAGTATGTTTTGCTCCTGATTCACTTATTAGTTTGTTGTGACAGCCCTGATTAGTTTATACGATCATACGATGTTTAGTTTATGCTTTTCTTTGTGGCAATTGCACACTTTTCTTATAATTATGCAAAACAAAGAGAAATTAACAAATTTGCTGCTAATTTATCACAATGTGATTGCATTGGGAAGTAATCGTCAGTGTGTGAGAATTTGATTACACTAAGTAACTTTTTCAAGTAGAAGCACATTTATGTTTTTCTCAGAAAAAAAATTTCAGAACAGAGTAGTTGTTTTGCACAATTAAGATACACACTTTTCAAATAATTCGTTATATCAACAAGTTTGCCAGACTGTATGAAGTGTAGGATTTTAGATAAAATCCTATTTCAAAAGGAATTCAAGCATGGAAACAGAAGGAAGTCATGTAAATCCAACTAGGTAAGATCACACTGATGAATAACTCAGAGGCATGTACAGAACTCCATCCTAAGCCCATACAGTATTTTAATAATATTGTAAAACAACCTCCACTTAAAATATTTCACCATTCCGATCCTTATTATTGATAAAAATAATCAGTATACCGTACTTATTTCAAGATGAAAGAAATTGAAGGTGATACAAATAAGAATTACTGAACATTTTGAGTTTGTAGTTGCTGTCTACTTCAAGGAATCTTCATTGTGTGGTTTTCCATCAGTGTAAAAGGTGACATTAGCAATGACTAGAGTTTAATTCTAAACTATTAAAAAACAGTACCAATAAATGATTGAAAACAAAAAGCATGTGTGTCTGGCAATAAACAATACCAACTCATCTTGAGGCAGCTATGCTATGCTGTACTTGGGGCTGAGCTGTGCTACCTAAAGTTGGACAGAACTTAAGGCCTGTTAGAGTCTCAAAGGATTTCTTCGTAGCAATGGAACTGCTCACATACGATCAGGTAGCAAGAATTCTCTACATAATCCCAGACAGTACAAGAATAGTAATAATTATTTTAAAACTGATAACATTTAATTATTTTAAATGATTTTAACATTAAAATCATTATTAAATATAAAAACTTGGATAATATGAAGTATATAATTTTCTCTTGTATTGACACTAAATTGAATAATGGTCATTGTAAAGAATGGCTACTTCATAGAATGTGAAATCCCCGCTCCTTCTAAGTTCCCAAATGTCACTATGGAAGTTATATTAAACAGACATTATAGATACAGTATTCTATTATTTATATATTCAACTTATTTCCATTGAATGTGGTAAATTGAACATGGAACATACATGTTGTATCATGAAAACTTCTAACAGCACAAAACATTTCAGCTTAAACATATAAGCACATACGGCTACATACATCAGTAGTCAGTTGAGAAGTAGAATTATCTGCATAGAACAATTTAGTATTTACTTTTACTTCGATGTTCCATAAGGAAATGGAAGTATGGTGATGGTGGAAAAAATCGTGTTTGAGATAAGGGCTGATTCGCATTGTACTACACTCAAAACATGAAGAAAAGTCATTTTCCAAAACGTTTCTGTGCGTCTTGTGTAGAATTTCTTCTATGACAAACGATAACTGCCATAAATTCAAACAGAATCAAATAATATTTTGCAATGTGCCTGAGCTGTAGAAGACTTGAGGCCTACTGATTTTGATGAAGATCGGTTAATGGTAAGGGGTTGTTTACCTGCAAAGTTTTATCTTTTAACAAGAGTTAAGTACTTAAGTATGGTAAATAAAGTATCCTGAAAAGAAGGTCGTAATAATCCACTGTAGAAAGGGAAATGAATTACCTATAAATGAAAAGAGTAGTTGAAGAGGAAGGGGGTAATTTTCTATAAATGAAAATAATAGTTGAAGGGGGAGGGAATAATTTTTTTATATATGTACTAGGTTATCGGCAAAAAAAAAGTTGTTTGTTGTTAAAATTCCTTCCCGGGCTGTTTGGCCGTAGTCCAATGTTTTCTGCAAAACCAGACGTTTCAGCAGTGCCATCGACTGCCATCATCAGTGATAATCGAGTGCATTAACGTGAGGTGGTATACGTTAGTGACCACAGTACTAACTGTGGTTACGGCAGAAGCAAGAAGTAGTTTCAATGGAAATATTTCATTTCGAAAATGATTTTAAATATAAATCTTAGAACATGGAAGTCATGTATGGTTCTGAATACCGATATTTTCCATCCTTATCATACATAATTTACTTTAATATCAACATTGAATATCCACAAAGTGCAAATGTTTTTGTGTGTTAATGTTAATATGAGGAAGTTGGAAAAATTTTAATTTTATATTTTACATCTTTAATTTTTTTAACTAATTCATAACTTCAATAATGAATTTTTTAATGTTAGGAATGTGTTCTTTTTGTGAATTAAAAGCAAGATAGTGAATTAAAATTTATTTAACAAGTAAGCTCCATGAGTTGCAGAAACTGCTGTTTTGAACAAGATACATTATTACTTAGTATGTTAGATAATTTTTCAATGATCATAAAAATTAGCAAATCTCCAGTTTTCACACAATAAACACTAAAATTTTTAGTTAAATTCATAACCATAATGCTGGCAAATATTAGTTCCCGCTTTTAACTTTATGTACATTTTCATAGACAACTATAGGAGTTATGGAATACTTTTTACAAATATATAACCGATAACAATACACCAGTTTTCATGCAAACATAGCTTACAAATTTTTGAAGCCAGTCCAATATTTGTTTACAGATATTAATTTTGTCAAATTGTTAAATATACCAAGTTCATGTTTTGCATACAGTTTCTTATAATTTGAAGGTTCACATAAACTTTTATAATTTATTATAAAAATAGCCAGTGCTCAAAGTTACTTGTAGATTTCCAATATAGAATGTACATATAGTATGTTTTGCTCCTGATTCACTTATTAGTTTGTTGTGACAGCCCTGATTAGTTTATACGATCATACGATGTTTAGTTTATGCTTTTCTTTGTGGCAATTGCACACTTTTCTTATAATTATGCAAAACAAAGAGAAATTAACAAATTTGCTGCTAATTTATCACAATGTGATTGCATTGGGAAGTAATCGTCAGTGTGTGAGAATTTGATTACACTAAGTAACTTTTTCAAGTAGAAGCACATTTATGTTTTTCTCAGAAAAAAAATTTCAGAACAGAGTAGTTGTTTTGCACAATTAAGATACACACTTTTCAAATAATTCGTTATATCAACAAGTTTGCCAGACTGTATGAAGTGTAGGATTTTAGATAAAATCCTATTTCAAAAGGAATTCAAGCATGGAAACAGAAGGAAGTCATGTAAATCCATCTAGGTAAGATCACACTGATGAATAACTCAGAGGCATGTACAGAACTCCATCGTAAGCCCATACAGTATTTTAATAATATTGTAAAACAACCTCCACTTAAAATATTTCACCATTCCAATCCTTATTATTGATAAAAATAATCAGTATACCGTACTTATTTCAAGATGAAAGAAATTGAAGGTGATACAAATAAGAATTACTGAACATTTTGAGTTTGTAGTTGCTGTCTACTTCAAGGAATCTTCATTGTGTGGTTTTCCATCAGTGTAAAAGGTGACATTAGCAATGACTAGAGTTTAATTCTAAACTATTAAAAAACAGTACCAATAAATGATTGAAAACAAAAAGCATGTGTGTCTGGCAATAAACAATACCAACTCATCTTGAGGCAGCTATGCTATGCTGTACTTGGGGCTGAGCTGTGCTACCTAAAGTTGGACAGAACTTAAGGCCTGTTAGAGTCTCAAAGGATTTCTTCGTAGCAATGGAACTGCTCACATACGATCAGGTAGCAAGAATTCTCTACATAATCCCAGACAGTACAAGAATAGTAATAATTATTTTAAAACTGATAACATTTAATTATTTTAAATGATTTTAACATTAAAATCATTATTAAATATAAAAACTTGGATAATATGAAGTATATAATTTTCTCTTGTATTGACACTAAATTGAATAATGGTCATTGTAAAGAATGGCTACTTCATAGAATGTGAAATCCCCGCTCCTTCTAAGTTCCCAAATGTCACTATGGAAGTTATATTAAACAGACATTATAGATACAGTATTCTATTATTTATATATTCAACTTATTTCCATTGAATGTGGTAAATTGAACATGGAACATACATGTTGTATCATGAAAACTTCTAACAGCACAAAACATTTCAGCTTAAACATATAAGCACATACGGCTACATACATCAGTAGTCAGTTGAGAAGTAGAATTATCTGCATAGAACAATTTAGTATTTACTTTTACTTCGATGTTCCATAAGGAAATGGAAGTATGGTGATGGTGGAAAAAATCGTGTTTGAGATAAGGGCTGATTCTCATTGCACTACACTCAAAACATGAAGAAAAGTCATTTTCCAAAACGTTTCTGTGCGTCTTGTGTAGAATTTCTTCTATGACAAACGATAACTGCCATCAATTCAAACAGAATCAAATAATATTTTGCAATGTGCCTGAGCTGTAGAAGACTTGAGGCCTACTGATTTTGATGAAGATCGGTTAATGGTAAGGGGTTGTTTACCTGCAAAGTTTTATGTTTTAACAAGAGTTAAGTACTTAAGTATGGTAAATAAAGTATCCTGAAAAGAAGGTCGTAATAATCCACTGTAGAAAGGGAAATGAATTACCTATAAATGAAAAGAGTAGTTGAAGAGGAAGGGGGTAATTTTCTATAAATGAAAATAATAGTTGAAGGGGGAGGGAATAATTTTTTTATATATGTACTAGGTTATCGGCAAAAAAAGGAGTAGTTTGTTGTTAAAATTCCTTCCCGGGCTGTTTGGCCGTAGTCCAATGTTTTCTGCAAAACCAGACGTTTCAGCAGTGCCATCGACTGCCATCATCAGTGATAATCGAGTGCATTAACGTGAGGTGGTATACGTTAGTGACCACAGTACTAACTGTGGTTACGGCAGAAGCAAGAAGTAGTTTCAATGGAAATATTTCATTTCGAAAATGATTTTAAATATAAATCTTAGAACATGGAAGTCATGTATGGTTCTGAATACCGATATTTTCCATCCTTATCATACATAATTTACTTTAATATCAACATTGAATATCCACAAAGTGCAAATGTTTTTGTGTGTTAATGTTAATATGAGGAAGTTGGAAAAATTTTAATTTTATATTTTACATCTTTAATTTTTTTAACTAATTCATAACTTCAATAATGAATTTTTTAATGTTAGGAATGTGTTCTTTTTGTGAATTAAAAGCAAGATAGTGAATTAAAATTTATTTAACAAGTAAGCTCCATGAGTTGCAGAAACTGCTGTTTTGAACAAGATACATTATTACTTAGTATGTTAGATAATTTTTCAATGATCATAAAAATTAGCAAATCTCCAGTTTTCACACAATAAACACTAAAATTTTTAGTTAAATTCATAACCATAATGCTGGCAAATATTAGTTCCCGCTTTTAACTTTATGTACATTTTCATAGACAACTATAGGAGTTATGGAATACTTTTTACAAATATATAACCGATAACAATACACCAGTTTTCATGCAAACATAGCTTACAAATTTTTGAAGCCAGTCCAATATTTGTTTACAGATATTAATTTTGTCAAATTGTTAAATATACCAAGTTCATGTTTTGCATACAGTTTCTTATAATTTGAAGGTTCACATAAACTTTTATAATTTATTATAAAAATAGCCAGTGCTCAAAGTTACTTGTAGATTTCCAATATAGAATGTACATATAGTATGTTTTGCTCCTGATTCACTTATTAGTTTGTTGTGACAGCCCTGATTAGTTTATACGATCATACGATGTTTAGTTTATGCTTTTCTTTGTGGCAATTGCACACTTTTCTTATAATTATGCAAAACAAAGAGAAATTAACAAATTTGCTGCTAATTTATCACAATGTGATTGCATTGGGAAGTAATCGTCAGTGTGTGAGAATTTGATTACACTAAGTAACTTTTTCAAGTAGAAGCACATTTATGTTTTTCTCAGAAAAAAAATTTCAGAACAGAGTAGTTGTTTTGCACAATTAAGATACACACTTTTCAAATAATTCGTTATATCAACAAGTTTGCCAGACTGTATGAAGTGTAGGATTTTAGATAAAATCCTATTTCAAAAGGAATTCAAGCATGGAAACAGAAGGAAGTCATGTAAATCCATCTAGGTAAGATCACACTGATGAATAACTCAGAGGCATGTACAGAACTCCATCGTAAGCCCATACAGTATTTTAATAATATTGTAAAACAACCTCCACTTAAAATATTTCACCATTCCAATCCTTATTATTGATAAAAATAATCAGTATACCGTACTTATTTCAAGATGAAAGAAATTGAAGGTGATACAAATAAGAATTACTGAACATTTTGAGTTTGTAGTTGCTGTCTACTTCAAGGAATCTTCATTGTGTGGTTTTCCATCAGTGTAAAAGGTGACATTAGCAATGACTAGAGTTTAATTCTAAACTATTAAAAAACAGTACCAATAAATGATTGAAAACAAAAAGCATGTGTGTCTGGCAATAAACAATACCAACTCATCTTGAGGCAGCTATGCTATGCTGTACTTGGGGCTGAGCTGTGCTACCTAAAGTTGGACAGAACTTAAGGCCTGTTAGAGTCTCAAAGGATTTCTTCGTAGCAATGGAACTGCTCACATACGATCAGGTAGCAAGAATTCTCTACATAATCCCAGACAGTACAAGAATAGTAATAATTATTTTAAAACTGATAACATTTAATTATTTTAAATGATTTTAACATTAAAATCATTATTAAATATAAAAACTTGGATAATATGAAGTATATAATTTTCTCTTGTATTGACACTAAATTGAATAATGGTCATTGTAAAGAATGGCTACTTCATAGAATGTGAAATCCCCGCTCCTTCTAAGTTCCCAAATGTCACTATGGAAGTTATATTAAACAGACATTATAGATACAGTATTCTATTATTTATATATTCAACTTATTTCCATTGAATGTGGTAAATTGAACATGGAACATACATGTTGTATCATGAAAACTTCTAACAGCACAAAACATTTCAGCTTAAACATATAAGCACATACGGCTACATACATCAGTAGTCAGTTGAGAAGTAGAATTATCTGCATAGAACAATTTAGTATTTACTTTTACTTCGATGTTCCATAAGGAAATGGAAGTATGGTGATGGTGGAAAAAATCGTGTTTGAGATAAGGCTGATTCGCATTGTACTACACTCAAAACATGAAGAAAAGTCATTTTCCAAAACGTTTCTGTGCGTCTTGTGTAGAATTTCTTCTATGACAAACGATAACTGCCATAAATTCAAACAGAATCAAATAATATTTTGCAATGTGCCTGAGCTGTAGAAGACTTGAGGCCTACTGATTTTGATGAAGATCGGTTAATGGTAAGGGGTTGTTTACCTGCAAAGTTTTATCTTTTAACAAGAGTTAAGTACTTAAGTATGGTAAATAAAGTATCCTGAAAAGAAGGTCGTAATAATCCACTGTAGAAAGGGAAATGAATTACCTATAAATGAAAAGAGTAGTTGAAGAGGAAGGGGGTAATTTTCTATAAATGAAAATAATAGTTGAAGGGGGAGGGAATAATTTTTTTATATATGTACTAGGTTATCGGCAAAAAAAAAAGTTGTTTGTTGTTAAAATTCCTTCCCGGGCTGTTTGGCCGTAGTCCAATGTTTTCTGCAAAACCAGACGTTTCAGCAGTGCCATCGACTGCCATCATCAGTGATAATCGAGTGCATTAACGTGAGGTGGTATACGTTAGTGACCACAGTACTAACTGTGGTTACGGCAGAAGCAAGAAGTAGTTTCAATGGAAATATTTCATTTCGAAAATGATTTTAAATATAAATCTTAGAACATGGAAGTCATGTATGGTTCTGAATACCGATATTTTCCATCCTTATCATACATAATTTACTTTAATATCAACATTGAATATCCACAAAGTGCAAATGTTTTTGTGTGTTAATGTTAATATGAGGAAGTTGGAAAAATTTTAATTTTATATTTTACATCTTTAATTTTTTTAACTAATTCATAACTTCAATAATGAATTTTTTAATGTTAGGAATGTGTTCTTTTTGTGAATTAAAAGCAAGATAGTGAATTAAAATTTATTTAACAAGTAAGCTCCATGAGTTGCAGAAACTGCTGTTTTGAACAAGATACATTATTACTTAGTATGTTAGATAATTTTTCAATGATCATAAAAATTAGCAAATCTCCAGTTTTCACACAATAAACACTAAAATTTTTAGTTAAATTCATAACCATAATGCTGGCAAATATTAGTTCCCGCTTTTAACTTTATGTACATTTTCATAGACAACTATAGGAGTTATGGAATACTTTTTACAAATATATAACCGATAACAATACACCAGTTTTCATGCAAACATAGCTTACAAATTTTTGAAGCCAGTCCAATATTTGTTTACAGATATTAATTTTGTCAAATTGTTAAATATACCAAGTTCATGTTTTGCATACAGTTTCTTATAATTTGAAGGTTCACATAAACTTTTATAATTTATTATAAAAATAGCCAGTGCTCAAAGTTACTTGTAGATTTCCAATATAGAATGTACATATAGTATGTTTTGCTCCTGATTCACTTATTAGTTTGTTGTGACAGCCCTGATTAGTTTATACGATCATACGATGTTTAGTTTATGCTTTTCTTTGTGGCAATTGCACACTTTTCTTATAATTATGCAAAACAAAGAGAAATTAACAAATTTGCTGCTAATTTATCAGCAAAAAAATTGCTTGTTTTTCATTTGCAAATTTTTTAATTTCTCTTTGTTTTGCATAATTATAAGAAAAGTGTGCAATTGCCCAAAAAGAAAAGCATAAACTAAACATCGTTTGTTCGTATAAACTAATCAGGGCTGTCACAACAAACTAATAAGTGAATTAGGAGCAAAACATACTATATGTACTTTCTACAGTAGAACTCTACAAGTAACTTTGAGCACTGGCTATTTTTATAATAAATTATAAAAGTTTATGTGAACTTTCAAATTATAAGAAACTGTATGCAAAACATGAACTTGGTATATTTAACAATTTGACAAAATTAATATCTGTAAACAAATATTGGACTGGCTTCAAAAATTTGTAAGCTATGTTTGCATGAAAACTGGTGTATTGTTATCGGTTATATATTTGTAAAAAGTATTCCATAACTCCTATAGTTGTCTATGAAAATGTACATAAAGTTAAAAGCGGGAACTAATATTTGCCAGCATTATGGTTATGAATTTAACTAAAAATTTTAGTGTTTATTGTGTGAAAACTGGAGATTTGCTAATTTTTATGATCATTGAAAAATTATCTAACATACTAAGTAATAATGTATCTTGTTCAAAACAGCAGTTTCTGCAACTCATGGAGCTTACTTGTTAAATAAATTTTAATTCACTATCTTGCTTTTAATTCACAAAAAGAACACATTCCTAACATTAAAAAATTCATTATTGAAGTTATGAATTAGTTAAAAAAATTAAAGATGTAAAATATAAAATTAAAATTTTTCCAACTTCCTCATATTAACATTAACACACAAAAACATTTGCACTTTGTGGATATTCAATGTTGATATTAAAGTAAATTATGTATGATAAGGATGGAAAATATCGGTATTCAGAACCATACATGACTTCCATGTTCTAAGATTTATATTTAAAATCATTTTCGAAATGAAATATTTCCATTGAAACTACTTCTTGCTTCTGCCGTAACCACAGTTAGTACTGTGGTCACTAACGTATACCACCTCACGTTAATGCACTCGATTATCACTGATGATGGCAGTCGATGGCACTGCTGAAACGTCTGGTTTTGCAGAAAACATTGGACTACGGCCAAACAGCCCGGGAAGGAATTTTAACAACAAACAACTTTTTTTTTGCCGATAACCTAGTACATATATAAAAAAATTATTCCCTCCCCCTTCAACGATTATTTTCATTTATAGAAAATTACCCCCTTCCTCTTCAACTACTCTTTTCATTTATAGGTAATTCATTTCCCTTTCTACAGTGGATTATTACGACCTTCTTTTCAGGATACTTTATTTACCATACTTAAGTACTTAACTCTTGTTAAAACATAAAACTTTGCAGGTAAACAACCCCTTACCATTAACCGATCTTCATCAAAATCAGTAGGCCTCAAGTCTTCTACAGCTCAGGCACATTGCAAAATATTATTTGATTCTGTTTGAATTTATGGCAGTTATCGTTTGTCATAGAAGAAATTCTACACAAGACTCACAGAAACGTTTTGGAAAATGACTTTTCTTCATGTTTTGAGTGTAGTACAATGCGAATCAGCCCTTATCTCAAACACGATTTTTTCCACCATCACCATACTTCCATTTCCTTATGGAACATCGAAGTATAAGTAAATACTAAAGTGTTCTATGCAGATAATTCTACTTCTCAACTGACTACTGATGTATGTAGCCGTATGTGCTTATATGTTTAAGCTGAAATGTTTTGTGCTGTTAGAAGTTTTCATGATACAACATGTATGTTCCATGTTCAATTTACCACATTCAATGGAAATAAGTTGAATATATAAATAATAGAATACTGTATCTATAATGTCTGTTTAATATAACTTCCATAGTGACATTTGGGAACTTAGAAGGAGCGGGGATTTCACATTCTATGAAGTAGCCATTCTTTACAATGACCATTATTCAATTTAGTGTCAATACAAGAGAAAATTATATACTTCATATTATCCAAGTTTTTATATTTAATAATGATTTTAATGTTAAAATCATTTAAAATAATTAAATGTTATCAGTTTTAAAATAATTATTACTATTCTTGTACTGTCTGGGATTATGTAGAGAATTCTTGCTACCTGATCGTATGTGAGCAGTTCCATTGCTACGAAGAAATCCTTTGAGAGTCTAACAGGCCTTAAGTTCTGTCCAACTTTAGGTAGCACAGCTCAGCCCCAAGTACAGCATAGCATAGCTGCCTCAAGATGAGTTGGTATTGTTTATTGCCAGACACACATGCTTTTTGTTTTCAATCATTTATTGGTACTGTTTTTTAATAGTTTCGAATTAAACTCTAGTCATTGCTAATGTCACCTTTTACACTGATGGAAAACCACACAATGAAGATTCCTTGAAGTAGACAGCAACTACCAACTCAAAATGTTCAGTAATTCTTATTTGTATCACCTTCAATTTCTTTCATCTTGAAATAAGTACGGTATACTTATTATTTTTATCAATAATAAGGATTGGAATGGTGAAATATTTTAAGTGGAGGTTGTTTTACAATAATATTATTAAAATACTGTATGGGCTTAGGATGGAGTTCTGTACATGCCTCTGAGTTATTCATCAGTGTGATCTTACCTAGTTGGATTTACATGACTTCCTTCTGTTTCCATGCTTGAATTCCATTTGAAATAGGATTTTATCTAAAATCCTACACTTCATAAAGTCTGGCAAACTTTTTATATAACGAATTATTTGAAAAGTGTGTATCTTAATTTTGCAAAACAACTACTCTGTTCTGAAATTTTTTTTCTGAAACAAAATCAGTATACTTATTTCAAGATGAAAGAAAAAGAAGGTGATACAAATCAGAATTACTGAACATTTTGAGTTTGTAGTTGCTGTCTACTTCAAGGAATCTTCATTGTGTGGTTTTCCATCAATGTAAAAGGTGACATTAGCAATGACTAGAGTTTAATTCTAAACTATGATAAAACAGTACCAATAAATGATTGAAAACAAAAAGCATGTAATACATTTTATTGTTTTGTCTCCAAGTCGCGTTCTAATACAAAGGTAAAATCTTACCTATTTTTATTTTCCATCGTGCGACTTCGTATATTTTTATTTATAGCACTACACGTTTCGGCAACAAGTTGCCATCCTCAGGTGAAACATTCACTCAAAACGAGGTCGTTAAAAAGTAAAATGATTTATTAAAATACTAAAACTTAAGTTAAAAGCGCTCATATATGTGTGTTCATATATGTTGAAAGTGCACTTTTAACTTTAAGTTTTAGTATTTTAATAAATCATTTTACGTTTTAACGACCTCGTTTTGAGTGAATGTTTCACCTGAGGATGGCAACTTGTTGCTGAAACGCGTAGTGCTATAAATAAAAATATACGAAGTCGCACGACGGAAAATAAAAAATAGGTAAGATTGTACCTTTGTATATAAAAAGCATGTGTGTCTGGCAATAAACACCACCAACTCATCTTGAGGCAGCTATGCTATGCTGTACTTGGGGCTGAGCTGTGGTACCTAAAGTTGGACAGAGCTTAAGGCCTGTTAGAGTCTCAAAGGATTTCTTCGTAAGCAATGGAACTGCTCACATATGAACAGGTAGCAAGAATTCTCTACATAATCCCAGGAAGTACAAGAATAGTAATAATTATTTTAAAACTGATAACATTTAATTATTTTAAATGATTTTAACATTAAAATCATTATTAAATATAAAAACTTGGATAATATGAAGTATATAATTTTCTCTTGTATTGACACTAAATTGAATAATGGTCATTGTAAAGAATGGCTACTTCATAGAATGTGAAATCCCCGCTCCTTCTAAGTTCCCAAATGTTACTATGGAAGTTATATTAAACAGACATTATAGATATTCTATTATTTATATATTCAAATTATTTCCATTGAATGTGGTAAATTGAACATGGAACATACATGTTGTATCATGTAAATTTCTAACAGCACAAAACATTTCAGCATAAACATATAAGCACATACGGCTATATACATCAGTAGTCAGTTGAGAAGTAAAATTATCTGCATAGAACAATTTAGTATTTACTTTTACTTCGATATTCCATAAGGAAATATAAGTATGGTGATGGCAGAAAAAATCGTGTTTGAGATAAGGGCTGATTCTGATTGTACTACACTCAAAACATGAAGAAAAGACATTTTCCAAAACGTGTCTGTGTGTCTTGTGTAGAATTTTTTCTATGACGAACAATGGCTACCATATATTGAAACAGAATCAAATAATTTTTTGCAATGTGACTAAGCTGTAGAAGACTCAAGGCCTACTGATTTTGATGAAGATCGGTTAATGGGAAGGGGTAGTTTACCTGCAACATTTTATGTTTTAACAAGAGTAAAGTACTTAAGTTTGATAAATAAAGTATCCTGAAAAGAAGGTCGTAATAATCCACTGTAGAAAGGTAAATGAAATACCTATAAATGAAAAGAGTATTTGAAGAGGGCGGGGGTAATTTTCTATAAATGAAAATGATAGTTGAAGGGGGAGGGGATAATTTTTTATATATGTACTACGTTATCAGCAACAAAGAAGTAGTTTGTTGTTAAAATTCCTTCCCGGGCTTTTTGGCCGTAGTCCAATGTTTTCTGCAAAACCAGACGTTTCAGCAGTGCCATCGACTGCCATCATCAGTGATAATCAAGAGCATTAACGTGAGGTGGTAGACGTTAGTGACCACAGTACTTACTGTGGTTAAGACTGAAGCAAGAAGTAGTTTCAATATAAATATTTCATTTCGAAAATGATTTTAAATATAAATCTTAGAACATGGAAGTCATCTATGGTTCTGAATACCGATATTTTCCATCCTCTTCATAAATAATTTACTTTAATATCGACATTGAATATCCACAAAGTGCAAATGTTTGTGTCTGTTAATGTTAATATGAGGAAGTTGGAAAGATTTTACATCTTTAATTTTTTTAAATGATTCACATCTTCAATAATGAATTTTTTAATGTTAGGAATGTGTTCTTTCTGTGAATTAAAAGCAAGATAGTGAATTAAAATTTATTTAACAAGTAAGCTCCATGAGCTGCAGAACCTGCTGTTTTGAACAAGATAAATTTATTACTAAGTATGTTAGATAATTTTTCAGTGATCATAAAAATTAGCAAATCTCCAGTTTTCACACAATAAACACTAAAATTTTTAGTTAAATTCATAACCATAATGCTGGCAAATATTAGTTCCCGCTTTTAACTTTATGTACATTTTCACAGACTAATGGAATACTTTTTATAAATATATAACTGATAACAATACACCAGTTTTCATGCAAACATAGCTTACAAATTTTTGAAGCCAGTCCAATATTTGTTTACAGATATTAATTTTGTCAAATTGTTAAATATACCAAGTTCATGTTTTGCATACATTTTCTTATAATTTGAAGGCTCACATAAACTTTTATAATTTATTATAAAAATAGCCAGTGCTCAAAGTTACTTGTAGAGTTCCACTATAGAATGTACATATAGTATGTTTTGCTCCTGATTCACTTATTAGTTTGTTGTGACAGCCCTGTTTAGTTTACACGATCATACGATGTTTAGTTTATGCTTTTCTTTGTGGCAATTGCACACTTTTCTTATAATTATGCAAAACAAAGAGAAATTAAAGTTGCTGCTAATTTATCACAATGTGATTGCATTGGGAAGTAATCGTCAGTGTGTGAGAGTTTGATTACACTAAGTAACTTTTTCAAGTAAAAGCACTATTTTGTTTTTCTCAGAAAAAAAATTTCAGAACAGAGTAGTTGTTTTGCAAAATTAAGATACACACTTTTCAAATAATTCGTTATATGAACAAGTTTGCCAGACTGTATGAAGTGTAGGATTTTAGATAAAATCCTATTTCAAATGGAATTCAAGCACGGAAACAGAAGGAAGTCATGTAAATCCAACTAGGTAAGATCACACTGATGAATAACTCAGAGGCATGTACAGAACTCCATCCTAAGCCCATACAGTATTTTAATAATATTATTATAAAACAACCTGCACTTAAAATATTTCACCATTCCAATCCTAATTATTGATAAAAATAATCAGTATACTTATTTCAAGATGAAAGAAATTGAAGGTGATACAAATCAGAATTACTGAACATTTTGAGTTTGTAGTTGCTGTCTACTTCAAGGAATCTTCATTGTGTGGTTTTCCATCAATATAAGAGGTGACATTAGCAATGACTAGAGTTTATTTCTAAACTATCACAAAACAGTACCAATAAATGATTGAAAACAAAAAGCATGTAATACATTTTATTGTTTTGTCTCCAAGTCGCGTTCTAATACAAAGGTAAAATCTTACCTATTTTTATTTTCCATCGTGCGACTTCGTATATTTTTATTTATAGCACTACACGTTTTGGCTACAAGTTGCCATCCTCAGGTGAAACATTCACTCAAAACGAGGTCGTTAAAAAGTAAAATGATTTATTAAAATACTAACACTTAAGTTAAAAGCGCTCATATATGTGTGTTCATATATGTTGAAAGTGCACTTTTAACTTTAAGTTTTAGTATTTTAATAAATCATTTTACTTTTTAACGACCTCGTTTTGAGTGAATGTTTCACCTGAGGATGGCAACTTGTTGCCGAAACGCGTAGTGCTATAAATAAAAATATACGAAGTCGCACGACGGAAAATAAAAATTAGGTAAGATTGTACCTTTGTATATACAAAGCACGTGTCTGGCAATAAACACCACCAACTCATCTTGAGGCAGCTATGCTATGCTGTACTTGGGGCTGAGCTGTGCTACCTAAAGTTGGACAGAGCTTAAGGCCTGTTAGAGTCTCAAAGGATTTCTTCGTAAGCAATGGAACTGCTCACATATGAACAGGTAGCAAGAATTCTCTACATAATCCCAGGAAGTACAAGAATAGTAATAATTATTTTAAAACTGATAACATTTAATTATTTTAAATGATTTTAACATTAAAATCATTATTAAATATAAAAACTTGGATAATATGAAGTATATAATTTTCTCTTGTATTGACACTAAATTGAATAATGGTCATTGTAAAGAATGGCTACTTCATAGAATGTGAAATCCCCGCTCCTTCTAAGTTCCCAAATGTTACTATGGAAGTTATATTAAACAGACATTATAGATATTCTATTATTTATATATTCAAATTATTTCCATTGAATGTGGTAAATTGAACATGGAACATACATGTTGTATCATGAAAATTTCTAACAGCACAAAACATTTCAGCATAAACATATAAGCACATACGGCTATATACATCAGTAGTCAGTTGAGAAGTAAAATTATCTGCATAGAACAATTTAGTATTTACTTTTACTTCGATATTCCATAAGGAAATATAAGTATGGTGGTGGCAGAAAAAATCGTGTTTGAGATAAGGGCTGATTCTGATTGTACTACACTCAAAACATGAAGAAAAGACATTTTCCAAAACGTGTCTGTGTGTCTTGTGTAGAATTTTTTCTATGACGAACAATGGCTACCATATATTGAAACAGAATCAAATAATTTTTTGCAATGTGACTAAGCTGTAGAAGACTCAAGGCCTACTGATTTTGATGAAGATCGGTTAATGGGAAGGGGTAGTTTACCTGCAACATTTTATGTTTTAACAAGAGTAAAGTACTTAAGTTTGATAAATAAAGTATCCTGAAAAGAAGGTCGTAATAATCCACTGTAGAAAGGTAAATGAAATACCTATAAATGAAAAGAGTATTTGAAGAGGGCGGGGGTAATTTTCTATAAATGAAAATGATAGTTGAAGGGGGAGGGGATAATTTTTTATATATGTACTACGTTATCAGCAACAAAGAAGTAGTTTGTTGTTAAAATTCCTTCCCGGGCTTTTTGGCCGTAGTCCAATGTTTTCTGCAAAACCAGACGTTTCAGCAGTGCCATCGACTGCCATCATCAGTGATAATCAAGAGCATTAACGTGAGGTGGTAGACGTTAGTGACCACAGTACTTACTGTGGTTAAGACTGAAGCAAGAAGTAGTTTCAATATAAATATTTCATTTCGAAAATGATTTTAAATATAAATCTTAGAACATGGAAGTCATCTATGGTTCTGAATACCGATATTTTCCATCCTCTTCATAAATAATTTACTTTAATATCGACATTGAATATCCACAAAGTGCAAATGTTTGTGTCTGTTAATGTTAATATGAGGAAGTTGGAAAGATTTTACATCTTTAATTTTTTTAAATGATTCACATCTTCAATAATGAATTTTTTAATGTTAGGAATGTGTTCTTTCTGTGAATTAAAAGCAAGATAGTGAATTAAAATTTATTTAACAAGTAAGCTCCATGAGCTGCAGAACCTGCTGTTTTGAACAAGATAAATTTATTACTAAGTATGTTAGATAATTTTTCAGTGATCATAAAAATTAGCAAATCTCCAGTTTTCACACAATAAACACTAAAATTTTTAGTTAAATTCATAACCATAATGCTGGCAAATATTAGATCCCGCTTTTAACTTTATGTACATTTTCACAGACTAATGGAATACTTTTTATAAATATATAACTGATAACAATACACCAGTTTTCATGCAAACATAGCTTACAAATTTTTGAAGCCAGTCCAATATTTGTTTACAGATATTAATTTTGTCAAATTGTTAAATATACCAAGTTCATGTTTTGCATACATTTTCTTATAATTTGAAGGCTCACATAAACTTTTATAATTTATTATAAAAATAGCCAGTGCTCAAAGTTACTTGTAGAGTTCCACTATAGAATGTACATATAGTATGTTTTGCTCCTGATTCACTTATTAGTTTGTTGTGACAGCCCTGTTTAGTTTACACGATCATACGATGTTTAGTTTATGCTTTTCTTTGTGGCAATTGCACACTTTTCTTATAATTATGCAAAACAAAGAGAAATTAAAGTTGCTGCTAATTTATCACAATGTGATTGCATTGGGAAGTAATCGTCAGTGTGTGAGAGTTTGATTACACTAAGTAACTTTTTCAAGTAAAAGCACTATTTTGTTTTTCTCAGAAAAAAAATTTCAGAACAGAGTAGTTGTTTTGCAAAATTAAGATACACACTTTTCAAATAATTCGTTATATGAACAAGTTTGCCAGACTGTATGAAGTGTAGGATTTTAGATAAAATCCTATTTCAAATGGAATTCAAGCACGGAAACAGAAGGAAGTCATGTTAATCCAACTAGGTAAGATCACACTGATGAATAACTCAGAGGCATGTACAGAACTCCATCCTAAGCCCATACAGTATTTTAATAATATTATTATAAAACAACCTGCACTTAAAATATTTCACCATTCCAATCCTTATTATTGATAAAAATAATCAGTATACTTATTTCAAGATGAAAGAAATTGAAGGTGATACAAATCAGAATTACTGAACATTTTGAGTTTGTAGTTGCTGTCTACTTCAAGGAATCTTCATTGTGTGGTTTTCCATCAATATAAAAGGTGACATTAGCAATGACTAGAGTTTATTTCTAAACTATCACAAAACAGTACCAATAAATGATTGAAAACAAAAAGCATGTAATACATTTTATTGTTTTGTCTCCAAGTCGCGTTCTAATACAAAGGTAAAATCTTACCTATTTTTATTTTCCATCGTGCGACTTCGTATATTTTTATTTATAGCACTACACGTTTTGGCTACAAGTTGCCATCCTCAGGTGAAACATTCACTCAAAACGAGGTCGTTAAAAAGTAAAATGATTTATTAAAATACTAACACTTAAGTTAAAAGCGCTCATATATGTGTGTTCATATATGTTGAAAGTGCACTTTTAACTTTAAGTTTTAGTATTTTAATAAATCATTTTACTTTTTAACGACCTCGTTTTGAGTGAATGTTTCACCTGAGGATGGCAACTTGTTGCCGAAACGCGTAGTGCTATAAATAAAAATATACGAAGTCGCACGACGGAAAATAAAAAATAGGTAAGATTGTACCTTTGTATATACAAAGCACGTGTCTGGCAATAAACACCACCAACTCATCTTGAGGCAGCTATGCTATGCTGTACTTGGGGCTGAGCTGTGCTACCTAAAGTTGGACAGAGCTTAAGGCCTGTTAGAGTCTCAAAGGATTTCTTCGTAAGCAATGGAACTGCTCACATACGATCAGGTAGCAAGAATTCTCTACATAATCCCAGACAGTACAAGAATAGTAATAATTATTTTAAAACTGATAACATTTAATTATTTTAAATGATTTTAACATTAAAATCATTATTAAATATAAAAACTTGGATAATATGAAGTATATAATTTTCTCTTGTATTGACACTAAATTGAATAATGGTCATTGTAAAGAATGGCTACTTCATAGAATGTGAAATCCCCGCTCCTTCTAAGTTCCCAAATGTCACTATGGAAGTTATATTAAACAGACATTATAGATACAGTATTCTATTATTTATATATTCAACTTATTTCCATTGAATGTGGTAAATTGAACATGGAACATACATGTTGTATCATGAAAACTTCTAACAGCACAAAACATTTCAGCTTAAACATATAAGCACATACGGCTACATACATCAGTAGTCAGTTGAGAAGTAGAATTATCTGCATAGAACAATTTAGTATTTACTTTTACTTCGATGTTCCATAAGGAAATGGAAGTATGGTGATGGTGGAAAAAATCGTGTTTGAGATAAGGGCTGATTCGCATTGTACTACACTCAAAACATGAAGAAAAGTCATTTTCCAAAACGTTTCTGTGCGTCTTGTGTAGAATTTCTTCTATGACAAACGATAACTGCCATAAATTCAAACAGAATCAAATAATATTTTGCAATGTGCCTGAGCTGTAGAAGACTCAAGGCCTACTGATTTTGATGAAGATCGGTTAATGGGAAGTTGTAGTTTACCTGCAACATTTTATGTTTTAACAAGAGTAAAGTACTTAAGTTTGATAAATAAAGTATCCTGAAAAGAAGGTCGTAATAATCCAATGTAGAAAGGTAAATGAAATACCTATAAATGAAAAGAGTAGTTGAAGAGGGAGGGGGTAATTTTCTATAAATGAAAATGATAGTTGAAGGGGGAGGGGATAATTTTTTATATATGTACTACGTTATCAGCAACAAAGAAGTAGTTTGTTGTTAAAATTCCTTCCCGGGCTTTTTGGCCGTAGTCCAATGTTTTCTGCAAAACGAGACGTTTCAGCAGTGCCATCGACTGCCATCATCAGTGATAATCAAGAGCATTAACGTGAGGTGGTAGACGTTAGTGACCACAGTACTTACTGTGGTTAAGACTGAAGCAAGAAGTAGTTTCAATATAAATATTTTATTTCGAAAATGATTTTAAATATAAATCTTAGAACATGGAAGTCATGTATGGTTCTGAATACCGATATTTTCCATCCTCTTCATAAATAATTTACTTTAATATCGACATTGAATATCCACAAAGTGCAAATGTTTGTGTCTGTTAATGTTAATATGAGGAAGCTGGAAAGATTTTACATCTTTAATTTTTTTAAATGATTCACATCTTCAATAATGAATTTTTTAATGTTAGGAATGTGTTCTTTCTGTGAATTAAAAGCAAGATAGTGAATTAAAATTTATTTAACAAGTAAGCTCCATGAGCTGCAGAACCTGCTGTTTTGAACAAGATAAATTTATTACTAAGTATGTTAGATAATTTTTCAGTGATCATAAAAATTAGCAAATCTCCAGTTTTCACACAATAAACACTAAAATTTTTAGTTAAATTCATAACCATAATGCTGGCAAATATTAGTTCCCGCTTTTAACTTTATGTACATTTTCACAGACTAATGGAATACTTTTTATAAATATATAACTGATAACAATACACCAGTTTTCATGCAAACATAGCTTACAAATTTTTGAAGCCAGTCCAATATTTGTTTACAGATATTAATTTTGTCAAATTGTTAAATATACCAAGTTCATGTTTTGCATACATTTTCTTATAATTTGAAGGCTCACATAAACTTTTATAATTTATTATAAAAATAGCCAGTGCTCAAAGTTACTTGTAGAGTTCCACTATAGAATGTACATATAGTATGTTTTGCTCCTGATTCACTTATTAGTTTGTTGTGACAGCCCTGTTTAGTTTACACGATCATACGATGTTTAGTTTATGCTTTTCTTTGTGGCAATTGCACACTTTTCTTATAATTATGCAAAACAAAGAGAAATTAAAGTTGCTGCTAATTTATCACAATGTGATTGCATTGGGAAGTAATCGTCAGTGTGTGAGAGTTTGATTACACTAAGTAACTTTTTCAAGTAAAAGCACTATTTTGTTTTTCTCAGAAAAAAATTTCAGAACAGAGTAGTTGTTTTGCAAAATTAAGATACACACTTTTCAAATAATTCGTTATATGAACAAGTTTGCCAGACTGTATGAAGTGTAGGATTTTAGATAAAATCCTATTTCAAATGGAATTCAAGCACGGAAACAGAAGGAAGTCATGTTAATCCAACTAGGTAAGATCACACTGATGAATAACTCAGAGGCATGTACAGAACTCCATCCTAAGCCCATACAGTATTTTAATAATATTATTATAAAACAACCTGCACTTAAAATATTTCACCATTCCAATCCTTATTATTGATAAAAATAATCAGTATACTTATTTCAAGATGAAAGAAATTGAAGGTGATACAAATCAGAATTACTGAACATTTTGAGTTTGTAGTTGCTGTCTACTTCAAGGAATCTTCATTGTGTGGTTTTCCATCAATATAAAAGGTGACATTAGCAATGACTAGAGTTTATTTCTAAACTATCACAAAACAGTACCAATAAATGATTGAAAACAAAAAGCATGTAATACATTTTATTGTTTTGTCTCCAAGTCACGTTCTAATACAAAGGTAAAATCTTACCTATTTTTATTTTCCATCGTGCGACTTCGTATATTTTTATTTATAGCACTACACGTTTTGGCAACAAGTTGCCATCCTCAGGTGAAACATTCACTCAAAACGAGGTCGTTAAAAAGTAAAATGATTTATTAAAATACTAACACTTAAGTTAAAAGCGCTCATATATGTGTGTTCATATATGTTGAAAGTGCACTTTTAACTTTAAGTTTTAGTATTTTAATAAATCATTTTACTTTTTAACGACCTCGTTTTGAGTGAATGTTTCACCTGAGGATGGCAACTTGTTGCCAAAACGCGTAGTGCTATAAATAAAAATATACGAAGTCGCACGACGGAAAATAAAAAATAGGTAAGATTGTACCTTTGTATATACAAAGCACGTGTCTGGCAATAAACACCACCAACTCATCTTGAGGCAGCTATGCTATGCTGTACTTGGGGCTGAGCTGTGGTACCTAAAGTTGGACAGAGCTTAAGGCCTGTTAGAGTCTCAAAGGATTTCTTCGTAAGCAATGGAACTGCTCACATATGAACAGGTAGCAAGAATTCTCTACATAATCCCAGGAAGTACAAGAATAGTAATAATTATTTTAAAACTGATAACATTTAATTATTTTAAATGATTTTAACATTAAAATCATTATTAAATATAAAAACTTGGATAATATGAAGTATATAATTTTCTCTTGTATTGACACTAAATTGAATAATGGTCATTGTAAAGAATGGCTACTTCATAGAATGTGAAATCCCCGCTCCTTCTAAGTTCCCAAATGTTACTATGGAAGTTATATTAAACAGACATTATAGATATTCTATTATTTATATATTCAAATTATTTCCATTGAATGTGGTAAATTGAACATGGAACATACATATTGTATCATGAAAATTTCTAACAGCACAAAACATTTCAGCATAAACATATAAGCACATACGGCTATATACATCAGTAGTCAGTTGAGAAGTAAAATTATCTGCATAGAACAATTTAGTATTTACTTTTACTTCGATATTCCATATTGAAATATAAGTATGGTGATGGCAGAAAAAATCGTGTTTGAGATAAGGGCTGATTCTGATTGTACTACACTCAAAACATGAAGAAAAGACATTTTCCAAAACGTGTCTGTGTGTCTTGTGTAGAATTTTTTCTATGACGAACAATGGCTACCATATATTGAAACAGAATCAAATAATTTTTTGCAATGTGACTGAGCTGTAGAAGACTCAAGGCCTACTGATTTTGATGAAGATCGGTTAATGGGAAGGGGTAGTTTACCTGCAACATTTTATGTTTTAACAAGAGTAAAGTACTTAAGTTTGATAAATAAAGTATCCTGAAAAGAAGGTCGTAATAATCCACTGTAGAAAGGTAAATGAAATACCTATAAATGAAAAGAGTATTTGAAGAGGGCGGGGGTAATTTTCTATAAATGAAAATGATAGTTGAAGGGGGAGGGGATAATTTTTTATATATGTACTACGTTATCAGCAACAAAGAAGTAGTTTGTTGTTAAAATTCCTTCCCGGGCTTTTTTTCCGTAGTCCAATGTTTTCTGCAAAACCAGACGTTTCAGCAGTGCCATCGACTGCCATCATCAGTGATAATCAAGAGCATTAACGTGAGGTGGTAGACGTTAGTGACCACAGTACTTACTGTGGTTAAGACTGAAGCAAGAAGTAGTTTCAATATAAATATTTCATTTCGAAAATGATTTTAAATATAAATCTTAGAACATGGAAGTCATCTATGGTTCTGAATACCGATATTTTCCATCCTCTTCATAAATAATTTACTTTAATATCGACATTGAATATCCACAAAGTGCAAATGTTTGTGTCTGTTAATGTTAATATGAGGAAGCTGGAAAGCTTCACACTGATGAATAACTCAGAGGCATGTACAGAACTCCATCCTAAGCCCATACAGTATTTTAATAATATTATTATAAAACAACTTGCACTTAAAATATTTCACCATTCCAATCCTTATTATTGATAAAAATAATCAGTATACTTATTTCAAGATGAAAGAAATTGAAGGTGATACAAATCAGAATTACTGAACATTTTGAGTTTGTAGTTGCTGTCTACTTCAAGGAATCTTCATTGTGTGGTTTTCCATCAATATAAAAGGTGACATTAGCAATGACTACAGTTTAATTCTAAACTATCATAAAACAGTACCAATAAATGATTGAAAACAAAAAGCATGTAATACATTTTATTGTTTTGTCTCCAAGTCGCGCTCTAATACAAAGGTAAAATCTTACCTATTTTTATTTTCCATCTTGCGACTTCGTATATTTTTATTTATTGCACTACACGTTTCGGCAACAAGTTGCCATCCTCAGGTGAAACATTCACTCAAAACGAGGTCGTTAAAAAGTAAAATGATTTATTAAAATAATAAAACTTAAGTTAAAAGCGCTCATATATGTGTGTTCATATATGTTGAAAGTGCACTTTTAACTTTAAGTTTTAGTATTTTAATAAATCATTTTACTTTTTAACGACCTCGTTTTGAGTGAATGTTTCACCTGAGGATGGCAACTTGTTGCCGAAACGCGTAGTGCTATAAATAAAAATATACGAAGTCGCACGACGGAAAATAAAAAATAGGTAAGATTGTACCTTTGTATATACAAAGCATGTGTGTCTGGCAATAAACACCACCAACTCATCTTGAGGCAGCTATGCTATGCTGTACTTGGGGCTGAGCTGTGCTACCTAAAGTTGGACAGAACTGAAGGCCTGTTAGAGTTTCAAAGGATTTCTTCGTAAGCAATGGAACTGCTCACATATGATCAAGTAGCAAGAATTCTCTATATAAACCCAGAAAGTACAAGTATTGTAATAATTATTTTAAAACTGATAACATTTAATTATTTTAAATGATTTTAACATTACAATCATTATTAAATATAAAAACTTGGATAATATGAAGTATATAATTTTTTCTTGTATTGACATTAAATTGAACAATGGTCATTGTAAAGAATGGCTACTTCATAGAATGTGAAATCCCCACTCCTTCTAAGTTCCCAAATGTTACTATGGAAGTTATATTAAACAGACATTATAGATACAGTATTCTATTCTATTATTTATATATTCAACTTATTTCCATTGAATGTGGTAAATTGAACATGGAACATACATGTTGTATCATGAAAACTTCTAACAGCACAAAACATTTCAGCTTAAACATATAAGCACTTACGGCTATATACATCAGTAGTCAGTTGAGAAGTAAAATTATCTGCATAGAACAATTTAGTATTTACTTTTACTTCGATATTCCGTTAGGAAATAGAAGTATGGTGATGGCGGAAAAAATCGTGTTTGAGATAAGGGCTGATTCTGATTGTACTACACTCAAAACATGAAGAAAAGTCATTTTCCAATACGTGTCTGTGTGTCTTGTGTAGAATTTTTTCTATGACGAACAATGGCTGCCATAAATTCAAACAGAATCAAATAATTTTTTGCAATGTGCCTGAGCTGTAGAAGACTCAAGGCCTACTGATTTTGATGAAGATCGGTTAATGGGAAGGGGTAGTTTACCTGCAATGTTTTATGTTTTAACAAGAGTAAGTACTTAAGTTTGATAAATAAAGTATCCTGAAAAGAAGGTCATAATAATCCACTGTAGAAAGTTAAATGAAATACCTATAAATGAAAAGAGTAGTTGAAGAGGGAGGGGGCAATTTTCTATAAATGAAAATGATAGTTGAAGGGGGAGGGGATAATTTTTTATATATGTACTTCGTTATCAGCAACAAAGAAGTAGTTTGTTGTTAAAATTCCTTCCCGGGCTGTTTGGCCGTAGCCCAATGTTTTCTGCAAAATCAGACGTTTCAGCAGTGCCATCATCAGTGATAATCAAGTGCATTAACGTGAGGTGGTATACGTTAGTGACCACAGTACTTACTGTGGTTAAGACTGAAGCAAGAAGTAGTTTCAATGGAAATATTTCATTTCGAAAATGATTTTAAATATAAATCTTAGAACATGGAAGTCATGTATGGTTCTGAATACCGATATTTTCCATCCTTATCATACATAATTTACTTTAATATTGAAATAAAACAAGTTATTGTGTTAATATTAGATGATGATGCCCCACTGTTGGTTTGCGCCAATTTGAAACAAAACGTTTATGGTGTTTTATTTACTTATATGAGACTCCCGTGTATCAACATCAAGCCCCCCGTTGAAGTCGTCAATTCAAAAGAAAACGGGTTTATTGTGTTTAATCAATTTGTTATTTATAAATATTATTATGTTATTAATTATGTAGTCTTACAGGTGACCTCCTGTAATTCAAATTTAATAGGTAAATGTATTTGTGATTATGTTATTTTAACTTTTAACTGTACTATAATACAGGTTTAACTAATTATTCACTAGTTACGCAATATTAACGATATGCGTTATGTATTTACTGAATATATTAAGGATTCTTGTCAACCCTAGTCCCTCTAGTTAGATAATTTCATTCAAATTTGGTACAGAAAGCACACTAGTTCGGCTATCTCCCGTTCCACCAGCTGTTGACAATTAGCGCTGCTATTTGTAATAGACTTGCGTCTAGGTTAACTTTTCAACGGATTTTATTCACCCTTTTTTCCTGTAACTTACTCCAACCACAACATATAATACCTATTCTGCAATAACATAAAACATTATCTCATACAAGAAAGATTCTTTATTAATTTTGTACGTTATTTCACATTAACAGTTCTCTTCAAAATAATAATATCATTAAATCGATTGTACAACAGTATATCGATCGTCAATTGACCAAGTTCCTTCTGACTTATAGTCCAGTCAACGAAGGGCAAAAAGGACCTTAGCTAAAAATAATTCCAACAGTTTTGAAACTTGGCACACTTACTTAGAGGTACCTAGTGATGAATGACACAAAAGTCCTGATGAATCGGAAGTGAGCTCTAGCGGCAGTGACGTGAAACATGTCACTTTTTTCGGTGTTTCTTTTTATCTCGGAAAGTATTGGTCCTGGCAAAAATATAGTCGTATATAAAAATAACACTTATGAAATTTGCTACAAAATCGATCTTATAAATTTTTTTGTATCAGTAATAGTTTTCTCGTAAAATCGTGTCGATTTCAGGCAAATGTTTCGCCCGCGGCGGGCCATCGCCACGCTAAAATAGTTCAAGCGCATCGTTCACAAATTATTCAGTCTCCAATAACTTTTGTTGTAACGCAAATATTTGCATGGAACAAGTCTCAAATTAAAGAGCAAAGCCTACAGTTTTTGATTTAGTATGTTAATGTTCATATAATTTGTTATTGTTAATTATAATAATACATATATATATATATAAATTTACTAAAATGAACAAAAAAACTTAAATGCAAATATTTATAATAATACTTAATAAAATATTGTTATATTGTAATAATTTGATAAGAACACCTTGTTGTATAAGATCATATTTTTAAAAAAATTTTCAAAGCAACCATTAAAAAAAATGTTACTTTAATTATCCAGAAATGTATGCACTTATAAAATTTTTTAAAAGTTCAAACTTAAAACGCGTGTATCTCGGCTAATTTTCAAGATATCAGTATTAAAGAAAAATCGATTTAAAGCTTATTTAATGTACTTTAAGGATGTAAAAATTATTTTTTATTAATACATCATAGTTTTATTACACTTATTTATTTGTAAAGCGGGCCCCAAAAGTTGCCTTTTTTAAATATTTTATTAATAACTTTTTCATGCATTAGTTTTATAAGTTTAAATTTTAGGATTAACTTTTATAGACTTTATAGGCTACTATCATGGTATAGCAATACATTTATACCTGGGTGTATACATTATACAATGGATTTGAAACGTAAGTATAACGCTGCTTGACCTCGAACATCTGCCGGCTGCGGCCGAATCGCGCAACTAAACGGGCGGCAGCGCGCATGCGTCGAGTCTCCAGTAGTCGAGCATTCGTGCTATACAAACGAAAATAGAGTAAAACACGTGGTGAATAAGTTTTTCGTGTGTGGTGAATAAGTTTTTCAAAATTATTTTCATTTCGAAGAGCATTTTGTAAGTATTATTTAAACGTGTGTTATATTATTTAATCAGTATAAAGGTATATTTTAGTACAAATTTAATAGTTTTAATCACCTGTATTAATAAGCCTTAAGAGGTTGTGTTTTTATTAATACATGTGACTAACCATAACAACGATTTTTCACACACAAATAAATAAATGTCCAGAGATATTCTCTTTTTAGTTAATGGAAATTATCTTGTAAGTAATTATCTATTTATAATTTGCGCTGAATCAGCTCAAAACAAATGGACCAACAGCAACCCTTTGGATCCAATGTTCAATATGATAACATTGCTAAAGGATTACATTCACGCAGAGCAGTCAGGTGATTGGAAAGGCCACCTGAACTGTGTCAAGAATATGATTCCCTATTTCTATGCGTCCGGACATTTCTCTTACGCCAAATCATGTCACCTATAATTGCAGGACATGATAAAGCTACCCTCTGTGATGACTCCAGATGAATTCCATAACTTCGTGCAAGAGAGTTACTTCACAGTGCGGAGGACTGACCGATTTTGGACTGGGGTGTGGTTAGACCAGACAATTGAGCAAACCATGATGCGTGCGATGAAAAGTGTGGGTGGCTTGATGCGAGGGCGGGGAATCACAGACAGTGTGATAAGCAAATGGGTTCTAGGGATGACTGCTACCCATGAAATTTGCTCGTCACTTGAAGAGTTCACTGGAATCCTTTTTTCTACTAGTGAACAGCATGAAGATTTTGGGGAGGCACGTAAAATTAGAGACACTGCAGATATTACTAAGCTTTCAAGTTGGTTTCAGAGTCATCCTCTATTTCCTGTGACAAATGAAATAATGTCAATAGCGAGTGGAGTCGTAGGTGATGCTAAAGTCACTTGCTTCAATGTTTATTCAATAGAAATGCAAGCAATGAACAAAGTAGTGGGACAGCGTTTTTCACACGTCAAATTGTCAAAAAAACATCGAGCTCTCCCTTTGGCAAGTATGTCGAATTCTGTTAAAGTTCGGGGTGAAACTGTGGTGATCGACCCTTTGATGATATTCCAAAGGATAAGCATCAGCAAGCAGAGCGATGAAGACCTAAAGACATACATGAATTATGAGTTGGCTCTCTTTCCATTATCGTTGTTTGACGAAACTGGGCTGCGGAAAACTAAAAAATCAGCCCTGTATGGTGTGTTTGAAGTGTCAACTGCAGAAATTAACTTCCCCGACTTCGATATTGTTGTGGATGGTGGCTTCTTGCTGCACAAGGTATTGTGGCCCAAAGATTCAAAAATTTCAACAATTTGCCACTGCTACATTAACTACCTTCTCAAGCATTATTTCGGCAAAAGTTGTACTGTGGTGTTTGACGGTTACTCCTCCACCGAGTGCAGTACTAAGAGAGCTGAACAAAGCCGAAGATACAACCTGAAGAAGTCGGTGGACATACATTTTGATGAGGGAACAGTGATCACCGTCAAACAGGTGGATTTTCTTTCCAACGAAAAGAAAAAGTCAAGGCTTATTTCCTTTCTTTCAGTGGCACTTAGAAACCAGGGAATAGAAGTTAGAGAAGCATCTGACGATGCTGATACATTAATTATTAAAACTGCTATAGAAAAATCTGAGGAAAATGCCAACGTTGCAATAATCGGTGAAGATGTTGATCTCATGGTTCTACTTATGGCTTTAACCCCGCCCGAACGACAAATACTGATAATCAAGCCAAGCCATGGCAACGTTGAAAGAAAAGTTTATTCAAGCAACGATTTGCAAAGTGAGGGGCTGACAAATAGCATTCTCTTCTTGCATGCATTTAGTGGAGGTGACACCACTTCAGCATCATACAGGAAAGGTAAAATCAAGTCTGTCTATTTGTTCAGAAAACATCCTGCAGAGTTGCAAGGTATTGCTGATGTTTTCAACAGTCCAAGCTCTTCTCATGAGGCTGTAGCAGAGGCAGGGAACAGAATGTTTCTAAAATTGTACGGAGCACCTGCTAAACAGACATCCCTCAACTTGTATCGGTATCACTTGTTCACGCAAGCAGTGTCTAATGTCAAACCGGACATTGCTGCACTACCGCCAACGGAAGGAGCAGCAAAACAACATTCCTATCGAGTATACCACCAAGTACAATTTTGGATGGGAAACCAATTATCACCTGAAAGCTGGGGGTGGAAGCAGGAAAATAATCAGCTCATTCCCGTCACAACCAAAGACCTGTTCGCACCTGACAAGATCTTAAATCTCATTTTTTGTAAATGCAAAACTGGATGTGGACCCAGGAGTGGGTGTAGAAAAGCTGCACTACAGTGTACGAACATCTGCCCTTCTTGCCATGGCGAATGCTTGAATGCCACACAGATCATAATTGATGAGGAAGAAGACCAAGAAGATTTGGATTTACTGCTTTCAGATGAAGCCTACCCAGCGACACCTGATGTTACTATATCTCGATAGTATACAGTCTTTAATAGTTAATCCTAAAATTTAAACTTATAAAACTAATGCATGAAAAAGTTATTAATAAAACATTTAAAAAAGATAACTTTTGGGGCTCGCTTTACAAATAAATGAGTGTAATAAAACTGTGATGTATTAATAAAAAATAATTTTTACAACCTTAAAGTACATTAAATAAGCTTTAAATCGATTTTTCTTTAATACTGATATCTTGAAAATTAGCCGAGATACACGCGTTTTAAGTTTGAACTTTTAAAAAATTTTATAAGTGCATAAATTTCTGGATAATTAAAGTAACATTTTTTTTTAATGATTGCTTTGAAAAATTTTTTAAAAGTATGATCTTATACTACAAGGTGTTCTTATCAAATTATTACAATATAACAATATTTTATTAAGTATTATTATAAATATTTGCATTTAAGTTTTTTTGTTCATTTTTGTAAATTTATATATATATATATATGTATTATTATAATTAACAATAACAAATTATATGAACATTAATATACTAAATCAAAAACTGTAGGCTTTGCTCTTTAATTTGAGACTTGTTCCGTGTAAATATTTGCGTTACAACAAAAGTTATTGGAGACTGAATAATTTGTGAACGATGCGCTTGAACTATTTTAGCGTGGCGATGGCCCGCCGCGGGCGAAACATTTGCCTGAAATTCGACGCGCTTTTACAAGAAAACTATTACAGATAGGAAAAAATTTGTAAGATCAATTTTGTAGCAAATTTCATAAGTGTTATTTTTATATACGACTATATTTTTGCCAGGACCAATACTTTCCGAGATAAAAAGGAAAAACCGAAAAAAGTGACATGTTTCACGTCACTGCCGCTAGAGCTCACTTCCGATTTATCAGGACTTTTGTGCTTTTGTGTCATTCATCACGAGACACCTCTAAGTAAGTGTGCAAGTTTCAAAACTGTTGAAATTATTTTTAGCTAAAAACCTATTTTGATTGGGCTATTATACAAATTAAATATAACAATAAATATTTCTTATCCCAGGGTTCGTACAATTCTTTTAACCATTAGTAAGGCCAGGTAATGTAAAATTAAGGTTACTCAAGTATTACAGGAGGTTATTAACTCTAAATTAGAGGTGGGCCGATATACCTGTAATAGGTATTTTGGAACGATATTTTTGTGGAACGGATGTAACAGTGACTGAAAAGTTGAAATACCTGTTATTCGCGGCGACGCTGTTCCGAGTCGAGACACGCCGCCCTCGCTGTTCCAAGTCGAGGCACACCCCCTACGCACCCACACAGACACACACACACAAAATGTACGCAAGATCACGTAAACCAAGGCCAAATACTAGGCGTACAAAAATATCGCTGGAACGCAAGGAACAGCCAGTAACGCGTATTTAAAATATTAGGTATTTCAAATACTAGTGGTATCACCGATACACAAGGAACAACGCGTTCCAGAGTAACAGTAGTATTTTAGTAACACCTAATATTTCAGGAACACCTAGTATTTCAGGAACAGGTAGTAACAAGCATATTTCGAGTAAGAACTAGTATGAGCCACTTTTTCGTCCTGTATACTTCATTCTGCGCAAAGAGATGGAGCTGTTTTTAATAAAGGAAATAATTTATCCTGCTGTTACATTTATTCTCGTGTGATATGCAGATATATAATACAGATTATATGCTAATAATTATATATTATACTAGTCACCAACTTGTAACTAAAATCGGTTGGTAAAACTTTATGTTTTTACTCAAAAAAAACTTTATGTTCCGATCGTTAGTGAAATAGTTGAATTTAATTATATTGAGTTATAACCTATAGAGTGGCTGATGTTGATAAGCTATATTATACTTTTTATTAACGTGATTTTAACTTCACTACCACATCTCACGTAAATGATGAGATTGTTGTAATGGACATTTATGCACTTTATCTAGTTCTGTTCCTTAAATATCTGTAATGCATTTAATTTACTTTTGTTGTTGCTTATTATTTATAAGTTTGTATTTATATTTATTTTATTACAATTTGTTTTTTATTTTTATTTGTAAAATTATGTTTATTCTCATTCACTCTTGTGGCTTACTGTTATGTTTTTATTATACGTTTCTGATGTTTTTTCACATTATTTTTCGTGCTATTACGTGTAGGCCTACTCTAAATTATTTAATTGCCCCGAGTTTCGCAACTGATTTGTCTAACCAATGTTAGTTTGTTTACTACTAGTGAAAACTTAAATTGGTATTCCCAAAGGGAGATAGGCCTATAAATTCTCTTGTTTCTTATTTTCATTTAAACAGTAATAGTTTAATAAAGTCACAGTGTAAAGTAACACTGTTAATACTTTTAGTTTCAATTTATTTCTTATAACAAATTATATAGTATAGGTTATATAATATCTTCAAATAAATACACAGCAAGTAGGTTTATTAATATATTAACAGGTTTATCTAAATATCACTATAATATTGACGACTCGGAACACAAAGTTTTTTATAAGCAAAAACGTAAAGTTTTACCTTACAGCCTAAACCGGCTTTCACCTATAGAAGGCATTTTTCACCCTTGAAAGCCGGTTTAGGCTGTAAGGTAAAACTTTACGTTTTTGCTTATAAAAAACTTTGTGTTCCGAGTCGTCAATATTATAGTGATATTTAGTTAAGTAACGGACACGTCATGGACAACGAAATCCAAGAGGTTTATCTAGGTGAAAATAAACCTACTTGGAGTGTATTTATTTGAAGATATTACATAGGAGACCGGCAGGAAACTCAAAACGAGTTACTTACAAAGGATAATAAAGGTTATGTATATATAGTATATAATAACAGGTATTTGTACCTGTTATTTTTTTTGAACGGTATTTTCATACCTAGTATTTTAAAATAACAGTTTAGCCCACCTATACTCTAAATATATGGAATAGAGGTGGCCTAAACTGTTATTTTAAAATACTAGGTATGAAAATACCGTTCCAAAAAAATAACAGGTACAAATACCTGTTATTAAATACTATATATACATAACTATCCTTTGTAAGTAACTCGTTTTGAGTTTCCTGCAGGTCTCCTATGTAATATCTTCAAATAAATACACTCCAGGTAGGTTTATTTTTACCTAGCTAAACCTATTAATATATTAATAAACCTACTTGCTGTGTATTTATTTGAAGGAATTATATAACCTATACTATATAATGTTATAAGAAATAAATTGAAACTAAAAGTTTTAACAGTGTTACTTTACACTGTGACTTTATTAAACTATAACTGTTTAAATGAAAATAAGAAACAAGAGAATTTATAGGCCTATCTCCCTTTGGGAATACCAATTTAAGTTTTCACTAGTAGTAAACAAACTAACATTGGTTAGACAAATCAGTTGCGAAACTCGGGGCAATTAAATAATTTAGAGTAGGCCTACACGTAATACCACGAAAAATAATGTGAAAAAACATCAGAAACGTATAATAAAAACGTAACAGTAAGCCACAAGAGTGAATGAGAATAAACAAAATTTTACAAATAAAAATAAAAAAACAAATTGTAATAAAATAAATATAAATACAAACTTATAAATAATAAGCAACAACAAAAGTAAATTAAATGCATTACAGATATTTAAGGAATAGAACTAGATAAAGTGCATAAATGTCCATTACAACAATCTCATCATTTACGTGAGATGTGTAGTGAAGTTAAAATCACATTAATAAAAAGTATAATATTGCTTATCAACATCAGCCACTCTATAGGTTATAACTCAATATAATTAAATTCAACTATTTCACTAACGATCGGAACATAAAGTTTTTTTTGAGTAAAAACATAAAGTTTTACCAACCGATTTTAGTTACAAGTTGGTGACTAGTATAATATATAATTATTAGCATATAATCTGTATTATATATCTGCATATCACACGAGAATAAATGTAACAGCAGGATAAATTATTTCCTTTATTAAAAACAGCTCCGTCTCTTTGCGCAGAATGAAGTACACAGGACGAAAAAGTGGCTCATACTAGTTCTTACTCGAAATATGCTTGATAGCCTACTACCTGTTCCTGAAATACTAGGTGTTCCTGAAATATTAGGTGTTACTAAAATAGTACTGTTACTCTGGAACGCGTTGTTCCTCGTGTATCGGTGATACCACTAGTATTTGAAATACCTAATATTTTAAATACGCGTTACTGGCTGTTCCTTGCGTTCCAACGATATTTTTGTACGCCTAGTATTTGGCCTTGGTTACGTGATCTTGCGTACATTTTGTGTGTGTGTGTGTGTGTGTGTAGGGGGTGTGCCTCAACTTGGAACAGCGAGGGCGGCGTGTCTCGACTCGGAACAGCGTCGCCGCGAATAACAGGTATTTCAACTTTTCAGTCACTGTTACATCCGTTCCACAAAAATATCGTTCCAAAATACCTATTACAGGTATATCGGTCCACCTCTAATATGGAATTTAAAAATAAGTTGTTTTTTACCGGATTGGCGGAACTCAAACTGGCATTGGACGTCTGTAAACAGTTGAAGATGATCTGCTTAGATTACGTTCATCCAGGAAAAAGTGTTCTGGTCCTTAATAAAATTGATGGTGTAGTATACAAGGAAGCTCCCAGGAACTCTTCTGACTGCCGTTCTTCTCTTGCGATCTTGATAGTTGTCAGTCACGGTGGAATGGAAATCGTATTCTAGCTTCTTCTTGAAGGTAGAGGTTAATTCTGCAAAAACAAGGTCTTCGTATATCTTCTCGATAATTCCGTTAGTTTCGGCCTTTGCTTCCCTCAATTAGTCTTCTGATTACATGGGAAATCGGTTTAATACCGAATCCAGCGGAATTATCCTGGTGAATGAAGTGAGGAATTCTCGACTCTTTTAGAGGTATTCGGTTATAATTTGGAAGTCTAATTGGTTTTATTATTCATCAGTAGTATTATAGAATTAGATTTCAAATAGGATTTATTAATTTATATTCGTATTTTTTCAAATTTTATCATTCGTTTTTAAATGTGTCTCCTCATCTCAACTTAATAGCATATAACAATCGAAACGAATGAAATAAAAATCAACAACATTGTACCTTTTAGTTGCCCTAACAACCATTATTTGCTGTCATTGGATGAAATTTGATATCCTAGAGCCAGAATTATAAAATATTATTACGCTTTTTTATTAAAATACTCCATGCTTGGAATCATACCGAATTACTTAAAACTTTCACCCAACCTACCTATTATACCATATATAATTTACTACAGTTTCATTGGACCAGACCCATTAAAAAGGTATTAATTTCCTTTTACAAGTATTAAATTTAGGCCTATAGGTTTTCTTACAACTGTTATAATATTGTTTGGTTTTTTAACTCAATTTTCTTTACCTGACCTACTGTACAATTAGTTACTGGTTCATGGTTATTTACATTAATTTTAATTTCCTGGTTTTACTTTATTACATTAATTAATTCGTCCTGGAACCTTTCATTAGTTTACAACATAATTATCAGAACTACTTGTCAACTTTGATACACTTATTGCCATCCTGGCCACGTTTATAAACATTAATTCAAACAACTTCATTATCCAATTTTAAATTCTTGGATTTCGTTGTCCATGACGTGTCCGTTACTTAACTAAATATCACTATAATATTGACGACTCGGAACACAATGTTTTTTATAAGTAAAAACGTAAAGTTTTACCTTACAGCCTAAACCGGCTTTCACCTATAGAAGGCTTCATCAGAGGCTGTCGTTAGTAGCGCTGCTCGTCTTGTTGTTGGCGACGAGAAAGTGTTTCGAAAGATTGAAGCTGTGTGTGTGTGGTGAGATGTGTTCGAATAATGCGTGCGATTTGAATTGTGTCTGTTCGTTTAGGATGTCGTTTTTATTTGTTTTTGTGTGTTTGTATATTTCTAATTGTTCTAGAGTGTCTAGTTTTCGGCCTTTTGTGTGTACGTGTAGTATGTTCATGTTATTGTCGATGTTTTTATATGTGTGGTTTGCTTCAATGAGGTGGTTTGCGAAGGTAGATTCTGTAGTGGTGTGGAGTGCTTTTGTGTGTTCAATGTATCTCTGTTTGAAGTTACGTCCTGTCTGGCCTATGTAGAATTTACTGCAATTTGAACAATTTAGTTTATATACACCGGGTAGATCGAATTTGTTTTGTGCTTTGGGCATGCGTTTTGATAGTGTGTGTTCTGTTTTGTTAGTAGTTTTGTAAGCGATTCTGTATCCTGCTTTTTTGAATTTGTGGGCAATTTTTTCTGTTTGTTTGTTGATGTATGTTAGTGTTATGAATTTGTTGTTTTCTGTCTTTGTCTGTTGTTTGTTTTGTGTTTTGTGTAGGAGTTTACTGACTATTGTTCTGTCATAACCGTTAGATTCTGCTAGATATTTTATCGTTTTATTTTAACACGATAAAATATCTAGCAGAATCTAACGGTTATGACAGAACAATAGTCAGTAAACTCCTACACAAAACACAAAACAAACAACAGACAAAGACAGAAAACAACAAATTCATAACACTAACATACATCAACAAACAAACAGAAAAAATTGCCCACAAATTCAAAAAAGCAGGATACAGAATCGCTTACAAAACTACTAACAAAACAGAACACACACTATCAAAACGCATGCCCAAAGCACAAAACAAATTCGATCTACCCGGTGTATATAAACTAAATTGTTCAAATTGCAGTAAATTCTACATAGGCCAGACAGGACGTAACTTCAAACAGAGATACATTGAACACACAAAAGCACTCCACACCACTACAGAATCTACCTTCGCAAACCACCTCATTGAAGCAAACCACACATATAAAAACATCGACAATAACATGAACATACTACACGTACACACAAAAGGCCGAAAACTAGACACTCTAGAACAATTAGAAATATACAAACACACAAAAACAAATAAAAACGACATCCTAAACGAACAGACACAATTCAAATCGCACGCATTATTCGAACACATCTCACCACACACACACAGCTTCAATCTTTCGAAACACTTTCTCGTCACCAACAACAAGACGAGCAGCGCTACTAACGACAGCCTCTGATGAAGCCTTCTATAGGTGAAAGCCGGTTTAGGCTGTAAGGTAAAACTTTACGTTTTTACTTATAAAAAACATTGTGTTCCGAGTCGTCAATATTATAGTGATATTTATCCAATTTTAGTCACTACATATAACATAGTATAGTACCTAACACAGGTAATTATACTCAATTGTCTAAAGACAACTTTAACATAAATAAAAACATTACCACTGATTAAGTATTCCTATAAAACAGCAGTTCACTCTTACTATACTCCAAACATAAAACAAACACTAACATGCTACAGTATAAAGAACAAGTACAATTTATTATATTAACCATTAATTGGTATAGTATTTTATACTCAACGTTATTTATTAAATCTTTCAACTTGAGGTACATCTCAGATGTACTAATTACTGAGCAACCTTAATATCAGTGTATGGTCCTTGACCATAGTTAATTCATTTTTTTATGTAACGTTGGGGACCTCAATTCTGTTACGTTACAATATCAACATTGAATATCCACAAAGTGCAAATGTTTTTGTGTGTTAATGTTAATATGAGGAAGTTGGGAAGATTTTAATTTTATATTTTCCATCTTTAATTTTTTTAACTGATTCATAACTTCACTAATGAATTTTTTAATGTTAGGAATGTGTTCTTTTTATGAATTAAAAACAAGATAGTGAGTTAAAATTTATTTAACAAGTAAGCTCCATGAGCTACAGAACCTGCTGTTTTGAACAAGATACATTATTACTTAGTACGTTAGATAATTTTTCAATGATCATAAAAATTAGCAAATCTCCAGTTTTCACACAATGAACACTAAAATTTTTAGTTAAATTCATAACCATAATGCTGGCAAATATTAGTTCCCGCTTTTAACTTTATGTACATTTTCACAGACATCTATAGGACTTATCGAATACTTTTTACAAATATATAACCGATAACAATACACCAGTTTTCATGCAAACATAGCTTACAAATTTTTGAAGCCAGTCCAATATTTGTTTACAGATATTAATTTTGTCAAATTGTTAAATATACCAAGTTCATGTTTTGCATACAGTTTCTTATAATTTGAAGGTTCACATAAACTTTTATAATTTATTATAAAAATAGCCAGTGCTCAAAGTTACTTGTAGAGTTCCACTATAGAATGTACATATAGTATGTTTTGCTCCTGATTCACTTATTAGTTTGTTGTGACAGCCCTGATTAGTTTATACGATCATACGATGTTTAGTTTATGCTTTTCTTTGTGGCAATTGCACACTTTTCTTATAATTATGCAAAACAAAGAGAAATTAACAAAGTTGCTGCTAATTTATCACAATGTGATTGCATTGGGAAGTAATCGTCAGTGTGTGAGAATTTGATTACACTAAGGAACTTTTCAAGTAGAAGCACATTTATGTTTTTCTCAGAAAAAAAATTTCAGAACAGAGTAGTTGTTGTGCAAAATTAAGATACACACTTTTCCAATAATTCGTTATATGAACAAGTTTGCCAGATTGTATGAAGTGTAGGATTTTAGATAAAATCCTATTTCAAATGGAATTCAAGCACGGAAACAGAAGGAAGTCATGTAAATCCAACTAGGTAAGATCACACTGATGAATAACTCAGAGGCATGTACAGAACTCCATCCTAAGCCCATACAGTATTTTAATAATATTATTGTAAAACAACCTGCACTTAAAATATTTCACCATTCCAATCCTTATTATTGATAAAAATAATCAGTATACCGTACTTATTTCAAGATGAAAGAAATTGAAGGTGATACAAATCAGAATTACTGAACATTTTGAGTTTGTAGTTGCTGTCTACTTCAAGGAATCTTCATTGTGTGGTTTTCCATCAATATAAAAGGTGACATTAGCAATGACTAGAGTTTAATTCTAAACTATCATAAAACAGTACCAATAAATGATTGAAAACAAAAAGCATGTATGTCTGGCAATAAACACCACCAACTCATCTTGAGACAGCTATGCTGTGCTGTACTTGGGACAGAGCTGTGCTACCTAAAGTTGTACAGAACTTAAGGCCTGTTAGAGTCTCAAAGGATTTCTTCGTAAGCAATGGAACTGCTCACATACGATCAGGTAGCAAGAATTCTCTACATAATCCCAGACAGTACAAGAATAGTAATAATTATTTTAAAACTGATAACATTTAATTATTTTAAAAGATTTTAACATTAAAATCATTATTAAATATAAAAACTTGGATAATATGAAGTATATAATTTTCTCTTGTATTGACACTAAATTGAATAATGGTCATTGTAAAGAATGGTTACTTCATAGAATGTGAAATGCCCGCTCCTTCTAAGTTCCCAAATGTCACTATGGAAGTTATATTAAACAGACATTATAGATATTCTATTATTTATATATTCAACTTATTTCCATTGAATGTGGTAAATTGAACATGGAACATACATGTTGTATCATGAAAATTTCTAACAGCACAAAACATTTCAGCATAAACATATAAGCACATACGGCTATATACATCAGTAGTCAGTTGAGAAGTAAAATTATCTGCATAGAACAATTTAGTATTTACTTTTACTTCGATATTCCATAAGGAAATAGAAGTATGGTGATGGCGGAAAAAATCGTGTTTGAGATAAGGGCTGATTCTGATTGTACTACACTCAAAACATGAAGAAAAGTCATTTTCCAAAACGTGTCTGTGTGTCTTGAGTAGAATTTTTTCTATGACGAACGATGACTGCCATAAATTCAAACAGAATCAAATAATTTTTTGCAATGTGCCTGAGCTGTAGAACAGTGTTCCGGAACCTTTTTTTACTCACGGCACACCCCAGACGGGCCTAGACTCAACACGGCACACCAAAATGTCTGTCCCCTCAAAATCATATGAATCTTAATATAATTACGAAATATTACGTCGTTATGTAATCAATTTTTATGATTATTATTATCATCATTATTGTTATTATTATTATTATTATTATTACAAAACAGGAATAGACTCATGCATTTATTAACAATTTATTAACTTTAATTCACTGTAGAAAATACGAATTTTAAAGTAAATAACTCTACTCATACCTTCAATGTGATACTTGAGCCTGCTTAGCTGCACACAGACGGCTGATTCGTGGCGGAATCGTTGACAAAACTAGCCTCATTTCTTCATAGATGTATTTGAGTCTCTCTCTCTTTGATGTTTTAATTTCAGTCAACGTCAAGAAGCCCAGTTCACACAAATATGTAGTTGAAAATGGTAATAACACATTAACTGCCATCTCGGAGATAGCCGGGTGCTGCTTATTGACAACCAAAATGTTTCCAAAGGCACTTCGAAAAATTTTAATTTCAATGTTCTGTCTGCTTTTAAATCTGCCAGTTCCTCTTGTAAGCCTAAATTATTCGGAAGATGTTTCGAATCCATAATGAATGGATCACGAACCCAGTCAAAATCTTCAACACTCTCTCCAAAATATGTTTTGAAATTCTGCTGCAAGAGTAATGAATGTTCTTTAATTAAGTCTATCAACACCTTATTATCGTCAGCAATTGGCCATACAGTTGGGAACATCTCACACGATCCATTTTCAATTGTCTGTATCCACAAATTTAACTTATTAATAAATCCTTGAATCTTATCCATACTAGTCAGAATATTTTCTTTTCTACCTTGCATTTTTCTGTTTAGTTCGTTCAAGTGTACGAAAATATCAGAAAGATATGCCAACTTAGATACCCATTCATCATCTGCAAATAAATCCGCATACTCATGCCCCTCAATAGTCAAAAATGCAAGTACCTCCTCTTTAAGTTCAAACATTCGCGTTAACACTTCACCTCGAGATAACCATCGTACATCTGTATGTAGCAGAAGTGTAGTGTGCTCTGATCCCATTTCTTGACACAAAACGTTAAAAAGCCGCATTTTTAGGGGCCGCGATTTGATGAAGTTCACGACTTTTACTACTTCGTCCATCACAATTTTCTGAGGAGATGGCAAAGACTTAGCAACAATGGCTTCGCGGTGAATGAGACAATGGTCGGTTCGTCAGTTAGGATTTACTTCGCGTACTTTATCCACGAATCCTTTCACTCGGCCTGTCATAGAAGCGGCTCCGTCTGTACAAACACTAACGCAATCCTCCCATGTTAATTCATTACGGACCACATATTCATTAGTAGTACGAAATATTACTTCCCCGGTTGCTCACTCGGGTAGTTCATTGCAAAAAAGAAATTAGTTGCAATTACATCCCCATCAACATACCTTATGTAGGAAAGAAGTTGCGCGTGACCGCCAATATCGGTGGACTCGTCGATCTGAAGTGAGAACTTTCGACTGCTCTTTATTTTCTCCTTCATAATGTCTTCGATGTCACTGGGCATGTCACTAACTCGGCGGCTGATTGTGTCAGCAGAGAGAGGAATTTTTGAAATTTCAGTACCAGCTTATAAACCCAGGACTATCTTTACCATTTCTTTACACGCGGGCATTAACAACGTTTCTGCTATTGTGTGTGGTTTTTTGGCCTTTACGATAAGTTCGGCTACCTTATAGCTAGCTTCCTGTACTTTTTGCGAAGCACGTACCGACGTAGTCATGAGCGTCAATTGTTTTTTATTTGTTCCAACAACCGACAAAAATAATTCACATCTTTACTTAACAGAGAGGAATGTTTTGTTGACAAATGTCGTTTCAATTTACTGGGAACCATAGCAGCATTACTGAGTTTTTCACCACACACAACACACTCGGGGATTGGGCATGTTTTATCACCACACCAAAAAAACCCGTAAGATAAATAATTATCACTATATTGCCGGTGAACTACTTTGTGTTTCTTTTTTTTTCGGGCTCGATGGTTTCACTACTTGCACTCGAGGACGGACCACTCCGTACAAGGAACTTATCCATATCGAAAAAAAAATTGTTTAATAACACTGTAATAGAAAATAGTAAGACTGGTGTAGCAATCACAATATTCGCACTACTGCAGAGCACAGCTGTGATAGAACTGAACTGAAATACTGTAACTGTTGTCTGACAATGTGTGGGTCCTTCGGCGAAGGAAAAGAGCAATAAAGTTTAAGAAGCGCCGACAAACAGGCACAAATTTCAAAAAAAGGCAATAAAATAATAAAAGAGAGGGAAATGTTTGCTAATCCCCGCAATTTTAGTTAAAAGCACGTACAGCCAGGCGTACACAAAAGATGCGGTGTTACAAAGAACTCTCTTGAATAGAGTTTAGAACGTTTAGAGTTTTGAACGTAAACTCTATTGTATGACTGGTGCGGGCCGCTAAAAGGTTTGCTAAAAGTCTTACGCGGCTTTCTTTGCGGTGAACACAAAGCTTGCCGCCTGTAACCCATCAAACCGGCCCAATATTTCAGGCGAGAATACATATAACTTAAGATAGTTGTCTTGATTGTTCATCTCTTCTTTCACAGCACTAACACTTATCTAAAAATGAACTTTTTCTTGTGAAAACTTACTCTTTTCGTCGGACGCATTTCGGCGTACGTATCCGCCTTCTTCAGCTTTTAGTCAGACTGCCATCATTTCGTAACGGTTTTTGTGTGGAAGGTGTAGTGGGGGTGGTGTGTGGAGGAAGGGGATTGGCGCAGGGATTCAACTTGATGTTTGTTTTTTGTAAAATTGTGTCAAAAATTGTATGTGATTTATATTGTAATTGATCGTTGAGTATGTTGTTTGGTTGTGTTGTGTGGTGTTTATATATTTCGTATTGTTCAGTTGTGTTGAGTTTTCAACCTTTAGGTAAGTAATGTAAAATTTCGAGATTAGTGTCTATGTTGGTGTAACTGTGGTTTTCTGTGTGTATGTGTGTGGCAAATGCGGAGTGTATATTGTTGTTAGTTAGAGCTTTTAAGTGTTCAGAATAACGGGATGAAAAAGATCTTCCTGTCTGGCCGATGTAGAAACTATTGCAGTCATTACAATTTAATTTGTAAACACCTGTTTTGTTATATTTGTCTATGGCTGTGTTTGTATTATTGATGTGTTTTTTAATGGTATTGGTTGTTCTGTATGCTATTTTGTATTTGTGTTTTCTGAATGTGTTGGCGATTTTGTGTATGTAGGAGTTGTGGTATGTGAGTGTGATGTATTTATTGTGTTGTGTGTTGATGGTATTTTGTGTTTTGTTGTTTTTGTTTTTGATGCGTTTGTGTAGTGTGTTTATTAAATTAGGGTTGTAACCGTTTTTGATTGCTATGTATTTTATTGTGTTGAGTTCGTCGGTGTAATCTTGTTTATTTAAGGGTATTTCAGTTAGTCTATGGAGCATATGGTTGAAGGCCGCATGTTTATGTTGTGTTGGGTGGTTTGATGTGTTGTGTATAACCATGTCAGTTGTGGTTGGTTTCCTGTATTATGTGGTTCTGTTCTATGTTGTGTATATATATTTCTGCTAGTATTCCTGATATGGGGGATCCCATCGGGAGACTACTTAAGATAAGCAAACTATAACAACAATATTGAGTAAATAAGTTACATTTAATTTCTATGAAAATGTAACAGTTAGCATGTATTAAAGAATAAACAAGCACCGTCTTACTTAAAATCGACAATTAATTTATTACAATAATAGGTAAAAGTTCGTCTCACACCTTTCACCTTGTGACGGCACACTATTGTGCCGCGGCACACCGGTTGCGGAAAACTGCTGTAGAAGACTCAAAGCCTACTGATTTTGATGAAGATCGGTTAATGGGAAGGGGTAGTTTACCTGCAAGTTTTATGATTTAACAAGAGTAAAGTACTTAAGTTTGATAAATAAAGTATTCTGAAAAGAAGGTCGTAATAATCCACTGTAGAAAGGTAAATGAAATACCTATAAATGAAAGGAGTAGTTGAATAGGGAGGGGGTAATTTTCTATAAATGAAAATGATAGTTGAAGGGGGAGGGGATAATTTTTTATATATGTACTACCTTATCAGCAACAAAGAAGTAGTTTGTTGTTAAAATTCCTTCCCGGGCTGTTTGGCTGTAGCCCAATGTTTTCTGCAAAATCAGACGTTTCAGCAGTGCCATCATCAGTGATAATCAAGTGCATTAACGTGAGGTGGTATACGTTAGTGACCACAGTACTTACTGTGGTTAAGGCTGAAGCAAGAAGTAGTTTCAATGGAAATATTTCATTTCGAAAATGATTTTAAATAGAAATCTTAGAACATGGAAGACATGTATGGTTCTGAATACCGATATTTTCCATCCTTATCATACATAATTTACTTTAATATCAACATTGAATATCCACAAAGTGCAAATGGTTTTGTGTGTTAATGTTAATATGAGGAAGTTGGAAAAATTTTAATTTTATATTTTACATCTTTAATTTTTTTAACTAATTCATAACTTCAATAATGAATTTTTTAATGTTAGGAATGTGTTCTTTTTGTGAATTAAAAGCAGGATAGTGAATTAAAATTTATTTAACAAGTAAGCTCCATGAGTTGCAGAACCTGCTGTTTTGAACAAGATACATTATTACTTAGTATGTTAGATAATTTTTCAATGATCATAAAAATTAGCAAATCTCCAGTTTTCACACAATAAACACTAAAATTTTTAGTTAAATTCATAACCATAATGCTGGCAAATATTAGTTCCCGCTTTTAACTTTATGTACATTTCCATAAACAACTATAGGACCTATGGAATACTTTTTACAAATATATAACCGATAACAATACACCAGTTTTCATGCAAACATAGCTTACAAATTTTTGAAGCCACTCCAATATTTGTTTACAGATATTAATTTTGTCAAATTGTTAAATGTACCAAGTTCATGTTTGCATACAGTTTCTTATAATTTGAAGGTTCACATAAACTTTTATAATTTATTATAAAAATAGCCAGTGCTCAAAGTTACTTGTAGATTTCCACTATAGAATGTACATATAGTATGTTTTGCTCCTGATTCACTTATTAGTTTGTTGTGACAGCCCTGATTAGTTTATACGATCATACGATGTTTAGTTTATGCTTTTCTTTGTGGCAATTGCACACTTTTCTTATAATTATGCAAAACAAAGAGAAATTAACAAAGTTGCTGCTAATTTATCACAATGTGATTGCATTGGGAAGTAATCATCAGTGTGTGAGAATGTGATTACACTAAGTAACTTTTTCAAGTAGAAGCACATTTTTGTTTTTCTCAGAAAAAATAATTTCAGAACAGAGTAGTTGTTTTGCAAAATTAAGATACACACTTTTCAAATAATTCGTTATATGAACAAGTTTGCCAGACTGTATGAAGTGTAGAATTTTAGATAAAATCCTATTTCAAATGGAATTCAAGCACGGAAACAGAAGGAAGTCATGTTAATCCAACTAGGTAAGATCACACTGATGAATAACTCAGAGGCATGTACAGAACTCCATCCTAAGCCCATACAGTATTTTAATAATATTATTGTAAAACAACCTGCACTTAAAATATTTCACCATTCCAATCCTTATTATTGATAAAAATAATCAGTATACCGTACTTATTTCAAGATGAAAGAAATTGAAGGTGATACAAATCAGAATTACTGAACATTTTGAGTTTGTAGTTGCTGTCTACTTCAAGGAATCTTCATTGTGTGGTTTTCCATCAATATAAAAGGTGACATTAGCAATGACTAGAGTTTAATTCTAAACTATCATAAAACAGTACCAATAAATGATTGAAAACAAAAAGCATGTATGTCTGGCAATAAACACCACCAACTCATCTTGAGACAGCTATGCTGTGCTATACTTGGGGCAGAGCTGTGCTACCTAAAGTTGTACAGAACTTAAGGCCTGTTAGAGTCTCAAAGGATTTCTTCGTAAGCAGTGGAACTGCTCACATACGATCAGGTAGCAAGAATTCTCTACATAATCCCAGACAGTACAAGAATAGTAATAATTATTTTAAAACTGATAACATTTAATTATTTTAAAAGATTTTAACATTAAAATCATTATTAAATATAAAAACTTGGATAATATGAAGTATATAATTTTCTCTTGTATTGACACTAAATTGAATAATGGTCATTGTAAAGAATGGCTAAATCATAGAATGTGAAATCCCCGCTCCTTCTAAGTTCCCAAATGTCACTATGGAAGTTATATTAAACAGACATTATAGATATTCTATTATTTATATATTCAACTTATTTCCATTGAATGTGGTAAATTGAACATGGAACATACATGTTGTATCATGAAAATTTCTAACAGCACAAAACATTTCAGCATAAACATATAAGCACATACGGCTATATACATCAGTAGTCAGTTGAGAAGTAAAATTATCTGCATAGAACAATTTAGTATTTACTTTTACTTCGATATTCCATAAGGAAATAGAAGTATGGTGATGACGGAAAAAATCGTGTTTGAGATAAGGGCTGATTCTGATTGTACTACACTCAAAACATGAAGAAAAGTCATTTTCCAAAACGTGTCTGTGTGTCTTGAGTAGAATTTTTTCTATGACGAACGATGACTGCCATAAATTCAAACAGATTCAAATAATTTTTTGCAATGTGCCTGAGCTGTAGAACAGTGTTCCGCAACCTTTTTTTACTCACGGCACACCCCAGACGGGCCTAGACTCAACACGGCACACCAAAATGTCTGTCCCCTCAAAATCATATGAATCTTAATATAATTACAAAATATTACGTCGTTATGTAATCAATTTTTATGATTATTATTATCATCATTATTGTTATTATTATTATTATTATTATTATTATTATTATTATTATTATAAAACAGGAATAGACTCGTGCATTTATTAACAATTTATTAACTTTAATTCACTGTAGAAAATACGAATTTTAAAGTAAATAACTCTACTCATACCTTCAAAGTGATACTTGAGCCTGCTTAGCTGCACACAGACGGCTGATTCGTGGCGGAATCGTTGACAAAACTAGCCTCATTTCTTCATAGATGTATTTGAGTCTCTCTCTCTTTGATGTTTTAATTTCAGTCAACGTCAAGAAGCCCAGTTCACACAAATATGTAGTTGAAAATGGTAATAACACATTAACTGCCATCTCGGAGATAGCCGGGTGCTGCTTATTGACAACCAAAATGTTTCCAAAGGCACTTCGAAAAATTTTAATTTCAATGTTCTGTCTGTTTTTAAATCTGCCAGTTCCTCTTGTAAGCCTAAATTATTCGGAAGATGTTTCGAATCCATAATGAATGGATCACGAACCCAGTCAAAATCTTCAACACTCTCTCCAAAATATGTTTTGAAATTCTGCTGCAAGAGTACTGAATGTTCTTTAATTAAGTCTATCAACACCTTATTATCGTCAGCAATTGGCCATACAGTTGGGAACATCTCACACGATCCATTTTCAATTGTCTGTATCCACAAATTTAACTTATTAATAAATCCTTGAATCTTATCCATACTAGTCAGAATATTTTCTTTTCTACCTTGCATTTTTCTGTTTAGTTCATTCAAGTGTACAAAAATATCGGAAAGATATGCCAACTTAGATACCCATTCATCATCTGCAAATAAATCCGCATACTCATGCCCCTCAATAGTCAAAAATGCAAGTACCTCCTCTTTAAGTTCAAACATTCGCGTTAACACTTCACCTCAAGATAACCATCGTACATCTGTATGTAGCAGAAGTGTAGTGTGCTCTGATCCCATTTCTTGACACAAAACGTTAAAAAGCCGCATTTTTAGGGGCCGCGATTTGATGAAGTTCACTACTTTTACTACTTCGTCCATTACAATTTTCAGAGGAGATGGCAATGACTTAGCAACAATGGCTTCGCGGTGAATGAGACAATGGTCGGTTCGTCAGTTAGGATTTACTTCGCGTACTTTATCCACGAATCCTTTCACTCGGCCTGTCATAGAAGCGGCTCCGTCTGTACAAACACTAACGCAATCCTCCCATGTTAATTCATTACGGACCACATATTCATTAGTAGTACGAAATATTACTTCCCCGGTTGCTCGCTCGGGTAGTTCATTGCAAAAAAGAAATTAGTTGCAATTACATCCCCATCAACATACCTTATGTAGGAAAGAAGTTGTGCGTGACCGCCAATATCGGTGGACTCGTCGATCTGAAGTGAGAACTTTCGACTGCTCTTTATTTTCTCCTTCATAATGTCTTCGATGTCACTGGACATGTCACTAACTCGGCGGCTGATTGTGTCAGCAGAGAGAGGAATTTTTGGAATTTCAGTACCAGCTTATAAACCTAGGACTATCTTTACCATTTCTTTACACGCGGGCATTAACAACGTTTCTGCTATTGTGTGTGGTTTTTTGGCCTTTACGATAAGTTCGGCTACCTTATAGCTAGCTTCCTGTACTTTTTGCGAAACACGTACCGACGTAGTCATGAGCGTCACTTGTTTTTTATTTGTTCCAACAACCGACAAAAATAATTCACATCTTTACTTAACAGAGAGGAATGTTTTGTTGACAAATGTCGTTTCAATTTACTGGGAACTATAGCAGCATTACTGAGTTTTTCACCACACACAACACACTCGGGGATTGGGCATGTTTTATCACCACACCAAAAAAACCCGTAAGATAAATAATTATCACTATATTGCCGGTGAACTACTTTGTGTTTCTTTTTTTTTTCGGGCTCGATGGTTTCACTACTTGCACTCGAGGACGGACCACTCCGTACAAGGAACTTATCCATATCGAAAAAAAAATTGTTTAATAACACTGTAATAGAAAATAGTAAGACTGGTGTAGCAATCACAATATTCGCACTACTGCAGAGCACAGCTGTGATAGAACTGAACTGAAATACTGTAACTGTTGTCTGACAATGTGTGGGTCCTTCGGCGAAGGAAAAGAGCAATAAAGTTTAAGAAGCGCCGACAAACAGGCACAAATTTCAAAAAAAGGCAATAAAATAATAAAAGAGAGGGAAATGTTTGCTAATCCCCGCAATTTTAGTTGAAAGCACGTACAGCCAGCCGTACACAAAAGATGCGGTGTTACAAAGAACTCTCTTGAATAGAGTTTAGAACGTTTAGAGTTTTGAACGTAAACTCTATTGTATGATTGGTGCGGGCCGCTAAAAGGTTTGCTAAAAGTCTTACGCGGCTTTCTTTGCGGTGAACACAAAGCTTGCCGCCTGTAACCCATCAAACCGGCCCAATATTTCAGGCGAGAATACATATAACTTAAGATAGTTGTCTTGATTGTTCATCTCTTCTTTCACAGCACTAACACTTATCTAAACATGAACTTTTTCTTGTGAAAACTTACTCTTTTCGTCGGACACATTTCGTCGTACGTATCCGACTTCTTCAGCTTTTAGTCAGACTGCCATCATTTCGTAACGGTTTTTGTGTGGAAGGTGTAGTGGGGGTGGTGTGTGGAGGAAGGGGATTGGCGCAGGGATTCAACTTGATGTTTGTTTTTTGTAAAATTGCGCCAAAAAGTGTATGTGATTTATATTGTAATTGATCGTTGAGTATGTTGTTTGGTTGTGTTGTGTGGTGTTTATATATTTCGTATTGTTCAGTTGTGTTGAGTTTTCAACCTTTAGGTAAGTAATGTAAAATTTCGAGATTAGTGTCTATGTTGGTGTAACTGTGGTTTTCTGTGTGTATGTGTGTGGCAAATGCGGAGTGTATATTGTTGTTAGTTAGAGCTTTTAAGTGTTCAGAATAACGGGATGAAAAAGATCTTCCTGTCTGGCCGATGTAGAAACTATTGCAGTCATTACAATTTAATTTGTAAACACCTGTTTTGTTATATTTGTCTATGGCTGTGTTTGTATTATTGATGTGTTTTTTAATGGTATTGGTTGTTCTGTATGCTATTTTGTATTTGTGTTTTCTGAATGTGTTGGCGATTTTGTGTGTGTAGGAGTTGTGGTATGTGAGTGTGATGTATTTATTGTGTTGTGTGTTGATGGTATTTTGTGTTTTGTTGTTTTTGTTTTTGATGCGTTTGTGTAGTGTGTTTATTAAATTAGGGTTGTAACCGTTTTTGATTGCTATGTATTTTATTGTGTTGAGTTCGTCGGTGTAATCTTGTTTATTTAAGGGTATTTCAGTTAGTCTATGGAGCATATGGTTGAAGGCCGCATGTTTATGTTGTGTTGGGTGGTTTGATGTGTTGTGTATAACCATGTCAGTTGTGGTTGGTTTCCTGTATTATGTGGTTCTGTTCTATGTTGTGTATATATATTTCTGCTAGTATTCCTGATATGGGGGATCCCATCGGGAGACTACTTAAGATAAGCAAACTATAACAACAATATTGAGTAAATAAGTTACATTTAATTTCTATGAAAATGTAACAGTTAGCATGTATTAAAGAATAAACAAGCACCGTCTTACTTAAAATCGACAATTAATTTATTACAATAATAGGTAAAAGTTCGTGTCACACCTTTCACCTTGTGACGGCACACTATTGTGCCGCGGCACGCCGGTTGCGGAAAACTGCTGTAGAAGACTCAAAGCCTACTGATTTTGATGAAGATCGGTTAATGGGAAGGGGTAGTTTACCTGCAAGTTTTATGATTTAACAAGAGTAAAGTACTTAAGTTTGATAAATAAAGTATTCTGAAAAGAAGGTCGTAATAATCCACTGTAGAAAGGTAAATGAAATACCTATAAATGAAAGGAGTAGTTGAATAGGGAGGGGGTAATTTTCTATAAATGAAAATGATAGTTGAAGGGGGAGGGGATAATTTTTTATATATGTACTACCTTATCAGCAACAAAGAAGTAGTTTCTTGTTAAAATTCCTTCCCGGGCTGTTTGGCTGTAGCCCAATGTTTTCTGCAAAATCAGACGTTTCAGCAGTGCCATCATCAGTGATAATCAAGTGCATTAACGTGAGGTGGTATACGTTAGTGACCACAGTACTTACTGTGGTTAAGGCTGAAGCAAGAAGTAGTTTCAATGGAAATATTTCATTTCGAAAATGATTTTAAATAGAAATCTTAGAACATGGAAGTCATGTATGGTTCTGAATACCGATATTTTCCATCCTTATCATACATAATTTACTTTAATATCAACATTGAATATCCACAAAGTGCAAATGGTTTTGTGTGTTAATGTTAATATGAGGAAGTTGGAAAAATTTTAATTTTATATTTTACATCTTTAATTTTTTTAACTAATTCATAACTTCAATAATGAATTTTTTAATGTTAGGAATGTGTTCTTTTTGTGAATTAAAAGCAGGATAGTGAATTAAAATTTATTTAACAAGTAAGCTCCATGAGTTGCAGAACCTGCTGTTTTGAACAAGATACATTATTACGTAGTATGTTAGATAATTTTTCAATGATCATAAAAATTATCAAATCTCCAGTTTTCACACAATAAACACTAAAATTTTTAGTTAAATTCATAACCATAATGCTGGCAAATATTAGTTCCCGCTTTTAACTTTATGTACATTTTCATAAACAACTATAGGACTTATGGAATACTTTTTACAAATATATAACCGATAACAATACACCAGTTTTCATGCAAACATAGCTTACAAATTTTTGAAGCCACTCCAATATTTGTTTACAGATATTAATTTTGTCAAATTGTTAAATGTACCAAGTTCATGTTTGCATACAGTTTCTTATAATTTGAAGGTTCACATAAACTTTTATAAATTATTATAAAAATAGCCAGTGCTCAAAGTTACTTGTAGATTTCCACTATAGAATGTACATATAGTATGTTTTGCTCCTGATTCACTTATTAGTTTGTTGTGACAGCCCTGATTAGTTTATACGATCATACGATGTTTAGTTTATGCTTTTCTTTGTGGCAATTGCACACTTTTCTTATAATTATGCAAAACAAAGAGAAATTAACAAAGTTGCTGCTAATTTATCACAATGTGATTGCATTGGGAAGTAATCATCAGTGTGTGAGAATGTGATTACACTAAGTAACTTTTTCAAGTAGAAGCACATTTTTGTTTTTCTCAGAAAAAATAATTTCAGAACAGAGTAGTTGTTTTGCAAAATTAAGATACACACTTTTCAAATAATTCGTTATATGAACAAGTTTGCCAGACTGTATGAAGTGTAGGATTTTAGATAAAATCCTATTTCAAATGGAATTCAAGCACGGAAACAGAAGGAAGTCATGTTAATCCAACTAGGTAAGATCACACTGATGAATAACTCAGAGGCATGTACAGAACTCCATCCTAAGCCCATACAGTATTTTAATAATATTATTGTAAAACAACCTGCACTTAAAATATTTCACCATTCCAATCCTTATTATTGATAAAAATAATCAGTATACCGTACTTATTTCAAGATGAAAGAAATTGAAGGTGATACAAATCAGAATTACTGAACATTTTGAGTTTGTAGTTGCTGTCTACTTCAAGGAATCTTCATTGTGTGGTTTTCCATCAATATAAAAGATGACATTAGCAATGACTAGAGTTTAATTCTAAACTATCATAAAACAGTACCAATAAATGATTGAAAACAAAAAGCATGTATGTCTGGCAATAAACACCACCAACTCATCTTGAGACAGCTATGCTGTGCTATACTTGGGGCAGAGCTGTGCTACCTAAAGTTGGACAGAACTTAAGGCCTGTTAGAGTCTCAAAGGATTTCTTCGTAAGCAGTGGAACTGCTCACATACGATCAGGTAGCAAGAATTCTCTACATAATCCCAGACAGTACAAGAATAGTAATAATTATTTTAAAACTGATAACATTTAATTATTTTAAAAGATTTTAACATTAAAATCATTATTAAATATAAAAACTTGGATAATATGAAGTATATAATTTTCTCTTGTATTGACACTAAATTGAATAATGGTCATTGTAAAGAATGGCTAAATCATAGAATGTGAAATCCCCGCTCCTTCTAAGTTCCCAAATGTCACTATGGAAGTTATATTAAACAGACATTATAGATATTCTATTATTTATATATTCAACTTATTTCCATTGAATGTGGTAAATTGAACATGGAACATACATGTTGTATCATGAAAATTTCTAACAGCACAAAACATTTCAGCATAAACATATAAGCACATACGGCTATATACATCAGTAGTCAGTTGAGAAGTAAAATTATCTGCATAGAACAATTTAGTATTTACTTTTACTTCGATATTCCATAAGGAAATAGAAGTATGGTGATGACGGAAAAAATCGTGTTTGAGATAAGGGCTGATTCTGATTGTACTACACTCAAAACATGAAGAAAAGTCATTTTCCAAAACGTGTCTGTGTGTCTTGAGTAGAATTTTTTCTATGACGAACGATGACTACCATAAATTCAAACAGAATCAAATAATTTTTTGCAATGTGCCTGAGCTGTAGAACAGTGTTCCGCAAACTTTTTTTACTCACGGCACACCCCAGACGGGCCTAGACTCAACACGGCACACCAAAATGTCTGTCCCCTCAAAATCATATGAATCTTAATATAATTACAAAATATTACGTCGTTATGTAATCAATTTTTATGATTATTATTATCATCATTATTGTTATTATTATTATTATTATTATTACAAAACAGGAATAGACTCATGCATTTATTAACAATTTATTAACTTTAATTCACTGTAGAAAATACGAATTTTAAAGTAAATAACTCTACTCATACCTTCAAAGTGATACTTGAGCCTGCTTAGCTGCACACAGACGGCTGATTCGTGGCGGAATCGTTGACAAAACTAGCCTCATTTCTTCATAGATGTATTTGAGTCTCTCTCTCTTTGATGTTTTAATTTCAGTCAACGTCAAGAAGCCCAGTTCACACAAATATGTAGTTGAAAATGGTAATAACACATTAACTGCCATCTCGGAGATAGCCGGGTGCTGCTTATTGACAACCAAAATGTTTCCAAAGGCACTTCGAAAAATTTTAATTTCAATGTTCTGTCTGCTTTTAAATCTGCCAGTTCCTCTTGTAAGCCTAAATTATTCGGAAGATGTTTCGAATCCATAATGAATGGATCACGAACCCAGTCAAAATCTTCAACACTCTCTCCAAAATATGTTTTGAAATTCTGCTGCAAGAGTACTGAATGTTCTTTAATTAAGTCTATCAACACCTTATTATCGTCAGCAATTGGCCATACAGTTGGGAACATCTCACACGATCCATTTTCAATTGTCTGTATCCACAAATTTAACTTATTAATAAATCCTTGAATCTTATCCATACTAGTCAGAATATTTTCTTTTCTACCTTGCATTTTTCTGTTTAGTTCATTCAAGTGTACAAAAATATCGGAAAGATATGCCAACTTAGATACCCATTCATCATCTGCAAATAAATACGCATACTCATGCCCCTCAGTAGTCAAAAATGCAAGTACCTCCTCTTTAAGTTCAAACATTCGCGTTAACACTTCACCTCAAGATAACCATCGTACATCTGTATGTAGCAGAAGTGTAGTGTGCTCTGATCCCATTTCTTGACACAAAACGTTAAAAAGCCGCATTTTTAGGGGCCGCGATTAGATGAAGTTCACGACTTTTACTACTTCGTCCATCACAATTTTCAGAGGAGATGGCAAAGACTTAGCAACAATGGCTTCGCGGTGAATGAGACAATGGTCGGTTCGTCAGTTAGGATTTACTTCGCGTACTTTATCCACGAATCCTTTCACTGGGCCTGTCATAGAAGCGGCTCCGTCTGTACAAACACTAACGCAATCCTCCCATGTTAATTCATTACGGACCACATATTCATTAGTAGTACGAAATATTACTTCCCCGGTTGCTCGCTCGGGTAGTTCATTGCAAAAAAGAAATTAGTTGCAATTACATCCCCATCAACATACCTTATGTAGGAAAGAAGTTGTGCGTGACCGCCAATATCGATGGACTCGTCGATCTGAAGTGAGAACTTTCGACTGCTCTTTATTTTCTCCTTCATAATGTCTTCGATGTCACTGGACATGTCACTAACTCGGTGGCTGATTGTGTCAGCAGAGAGAGGAATTTTTGAAATTTCAGTACCAGCTTATAAACCCAGGACTATCTTTACCATTTCTTTACACGCGGGCATTAACAACGTTTCTGCTATTGTGTGTGGTTTTTTGGCCTTTACGATAAGTTCGGCTACCTTATAGCTAACTTCCTGTACTTTTTGCGAAACACGTACCGACGTAGTCATGAGCGTCACTTGTTTTTTATTTGTTCCAACAACCGACAAAAATAATTCACATCTTTACTTAACAGAGAGGAATGTTTTGTTGACAAATGTCGTTTCAATTTACTGGGAACCATAGCAGCATTACTGAGTTTTTCACCACACACAACACACTCGGGGATTGGGCATGTTTTATCACCACACCAAAAAAACCCGTAAGATAAATAATTATCACTATATTGCCGGTGAACTACTTTGTGTTTCTTTTTTTTTTTCGGGCTCGATGGTTTCACTACTTGCACTCGAGGACGGACCACTCCGTACAAGGAACTTATCCATATCGAAAAAAAAATTGTTTAATAACACTGTAATAGAAAATAGTAAGACTGGTGTAGCAATCACAATATTCGCACTACTGCAGAGCACAGCTGTGATAGAACTGAACTGAAATACTGTAACTGTTGTCTGACAATGTGTGGGTCCTTCGGCGAAGGAAAAGAGCAATAAAGTTTAAGAAGCGCCGACAAACAGGCACAAATATCAAAAAAAGGCAATAAAATAATAAAAGAGAGGGAAATGTTTGCTAATCCCCGCAATTTTAGTTAAAAGCACGTACAGCCAGCCGTACACAAAAGATGCGGTGTTACAAAGAACCCTCTTGAATAGAGTTTAGAACGTTTAGAGTTTTGAACGTAAACTCTATTGTATGATTGGTGCGGGCCGCTAAAAGGTTTGCTAAAAGTCTTACGCGGCTTTCTTTGCGGTGAACACAAAGCTTGCCGCCTGTAACCCATCAAACCGGCCCAATATTTCAGGCGAGAATACATATAACTTAAGATAGTTGTCTTGATTGTTCATCTCTTCTTTCACAGCACTAACACTTATCTAAAAATGAACTTTTTCTTGTGAAAACTTACTCTTTTCGTCGGACGCATTTCGGCGTACGTATCCGCCTTCTTCAGCTTTTAGTCAGACTGCCATCATTTCGTAACGGTTTTTGTGTGGAAGGTGTAGTGGGGGTGGTGTGTGGAGGAAGGGGATTGGCGCAGGGATTCAACTTGATGTTTGTTTTTTGTAAAATTGTGTCAAAAAGTGTATGTGATTTATATTGTAATTGATCGTTGAGTATGTTGTTTGGTTGTGATGTGTGGTGTTTATATATTTCGTATTGTTCAGTTGTGTTGAGTTTTCAACCTTTAGGTAAGTAATGTAAAATTTCGAGATTAGTGTCTATGTTGGTGTAACTGTGGTTTTCTGCGTGTATGTGTGTGGCAAATGTGGAGTGTATATTGTTGTTAGTTAGAGCTTTTAAGTGTTCAGAATAGCGGGATGGAAAAGATCTTCCTGTCTGGCCGATGTAGAAACTATTGCAGTCATTACAATTTAATTTGTAAACACCTGTTTTGTTATATATGTCTATGGCTGTGTTTGTATTATTGATGTGTTTTTTAATGGTATTGGTTGTTCTGTATGCTATTTTGTATTTGTGTTTTCTGAATGTGTTGGCGATTTTGTGTGTGTAGGAGTTGTGGTATGTGAGTGTGATGTATTTATTGTGTTGTGTGTTGATGGTATTTTGTGTTTTGTTGTTTTTGTTTTTGATGCGTTTGTGTAGTGTGTTTATTAAATTAGGGTTGTAACCATTTTTGATTGCTATGTATTTTATTGTGTTGAGTTCGTCGGTGTAATCTTGTTTATTTAAGGGTATTTTAGTTAGTCTATGGAGCATATGGTTGAAGGCCGCATGTTTATGTTGTGCTGGGTGGTTTGATGTGTTGTGTATAACCATGTCAGTTGTGGTTGGTTTCCTGTATATTTTGTACGTGTGTGTATTGTTAGTTTTGTTAATTGTTAGGTCTAGAAAATTTATACTATTGTTTTGTTCAATTTACAGTGTAAATTTTAATTTGTGGTGTATAGTGTTTATGTATTTGTGGCAGTTTTCAACTTGTCTTGTGTTGCCTTTGAATAAAAGTAATATATCATCTACGTACCTGTGCCAGTATATAATTTTGTTAGTGTATTTGTTGTTGTTTATTATGTGGTTCTGTTCTATGTTGTGTATATATATTTCTGCTAGTATTCCTGATATGGGGGATCCCATCGGGAGACTACTTAAGATAAGCAAACTATAACAACAATATTGAATAAATAAGTTACATTTAATTTCTATGAAAATGTAACAGTTAGCATGTATTAAAGAATAAACAAGCACCGTCTTACTTAAAATCGACAATTAATTTATTACAATAATAGGTAAAAGTTCGTGTCACACCTTTCACCTTGTGACGGCACACTATTGTGCCGCGGCACACCGGTTGCAGAAAACTGCTGTAGAAGACTCAAAGCCTACTGATTTTGATGAAGATCGGTTAATGGGAAGGGGTAGTTTACCTGCAAGTTTTATGATTTAACAAGAGTAAAGTACTTAAGTTTGATAAATAAAGTATTCTGAAAAGAAGGTCGTAATAATCCACTGTAGAAAGGTAAATGAAATACCTATAAATGAAAGGAGTAGTTGAATAGGGAGGGGGTAATTTTCTATAAATGAAAATGATAGTTGAAGGGGGAGGGGATAATTTTTTATATATGTACTACCTTATCAGCAACAAAGAAGTAGTTTGTTGTTAAAATTCCTTCCCGGGCTGTTTGGCTGTAGCCCAATGTTTTCTGCAAAATCAGACGTTTCAGCAGTGCCATCATCAGTGATAATCAAGTGCATTAACGTGAGGTGGTATACGTTAGTGACCACAGTACTTACTGTGGTTAAGGCTGAAGCAAGAAGTAGTTTCAATGGAAATATTTCATTTCGAAAATGATTTTAAATATAAATCTTACAACATGGAAGTCATGTATGGTTCTGAATACCGATATTTTCCATCCTTATCATACATAATTTACTTTAATTTCAACATTGAATATCCACAAAGTGCAAATGGTTTTGTGTGTTAATGTTAATATGAGGAAGTTGGAAAAATTTTAATTTTATATTTTACATCTTTAATTTTTTTAACTAATTCATAACTTCAATAATGAATTTTTTAATGTTAGGAATGTGTTCTTTTTGTGAATTAAAAGCAGGATAGTGAATTAAAATTTATTTAACAAGTAAGCTCCATGAGTTGCAGAACCTGCTGTTTTGAACAAGATACATTATTACTTAGTATGTTAGATAATTTTTCAATGATCATAAAAATTAGCAAATCTCCAGTTTTCACACAATAAACACTAAAATTTTTAGTTAAATTCATAACCATAATGCTGGCAAATATTAGTTCCCGCTTTTAACTTTATGTACATTTTCATAGACAACTATAGGACTTATGGAATACTTTTTACAAATATATAACCAATAACAATACACCAGTTTTCATGCAAACATAGCTTACAAATTTTTGAAGCCAGTCCAATATTTGTTTACAGATATTAATTTTGTCAAATTGTTAAATATACCAAGTTCATGTTTTGCATACAGTTTCTTATAATTTGAAGGTTCACATAAACTTTTATAATTTATTATAAAAATAGCCAGTGCTCAAAGTTACTTGTAGATTTCCACTATAGAATGTACATATAGTATGTTTTGCTCCTGATTCACTTATTAGTTTGTTGTGACAGCCCTGATTAGTTTATACGATCATACGATGTTTAGTTTATGCTTTTCTTTGTGGCAATTGCACACTTTTCTTATAATTATGCAAAACAAAGAGAAATTAACAAAGTTGCTGCTAATTTATCACAATGTGATTGCATTGGGAAGTAATCATCAGTGTGTGAGAATGTGATTACACTAAGTAACTTTTTCAAGTAGAAGCACTTTTTTGTTTTACTCAGAAAAAATAATTTCAGAACAGAGTAGTTGTTTTGCAAAATTAAGATACACACTTTTCAAATAATTCGTTATATGAACAAGTTTGCCAGACTGTATGAAGTGTAGGATTTTAGATAAAATCCTATTTCAAATGGAATTCAAGCACGGAAACAGAAGGAAGTCATGTTAATCCAACTAGGTAAGATCACACTGATGAATAACTCAGAGGCATGTACAGAACTCCATCCTAAGCCCATACAGTATTTTAATAATATTATTGTAAAACAACCTGCACTTAAAATATTTCACCATTCCAATCCTTATTATTGATAAAAATAATCAGTATACCGTACTTATTTCAAGATGAAAGAAATTGAAGGTGATACAAATCAGAATTACTGAACATTTTGAGTTTGTAGTTGCTGTCTACTTCAAGGAATCTTCATTGTGTGGTTTTATCACCATCAATATAAAAGGTGACATTAGCAATGACTAGAGTTTAATTCTAAACTATCATAAAACAGTACCAATAAATGATTGAAAACAAAAAGCATGTATGTCTGGCAATAAACACCACCAACTCATCTTGAGACAGCTATGCTGTGCTGTACTTGGGGCAGAGCTGTGCTACCTAAAGTTGGACAGAACTTAAGGCCTGTTAGAGTCTCAAAGGATTTCTTCGTAAGCAATGGAACTGCTCACATACGATCAGGTAGCAAGAATTCTCTACATAATCCCAGACAGTACAAGAATAGTAATAATTATTTTAAAACTGATAACATTTAATTATTTTAAAAGATTTTAACATTAAAATCATTATTAAATATAAAAACTTGGATAATATGAAGTATATAATTTTCTCTTGTATTGACACTAAATTGAATAATGGTCATTGTAAAGAATGGCTAAATCATAGAATGTGAAATGCCCGCTCCTTCTAAGTTCCCAAATGTCACTATGGAAGTTATATTAAACAGACATTATAGATATTCTATTATTTATATATTCAACTTATTTCCATTGAATGTGGTAAATTGAACATGGAACATACATGTTGTATCATGAAAATTTCTAACAGCACAAAACATTTCAGCATAAACATATAAGCACATACGGCTATATACATCAGTAGTCAGTTGAGAAGTAAAATTATCTGCATAGAACAACTTATTATTTACTTTTACTTCGATATTCCATAAGGAAATAGAAGTATGGTGATGGCGGAAAAAATCGTGTTTGAGATAAGGGCTGATTCTGATTGTACTACACTCAAAACATGAAGAAAAGTCATTTTCCAAAACGTGTCTGTGTGTCTTGTGTAGAATTTTTTCTATGACGAACGATGACTGCCATAAATTCAAACAGAATCAAATAATTTTTTGCAATGTGCCTGAGCTGTAGAACAGTGTTCCGCAACCTTTTTTTACTCACGGCACACCCCAGACGGGCCTAGACTCAACACGGCACACCAAAATGTCTGTCCCCTCAAAATCATATGAATCTTAATATAATTACAAAATATTACGTCGTTATGTAATCAATTTTTATGATTATTATTATCATCATTATTGTTATTATTATTATTATTATTATTACAAAACAGGAATAGACTCATGCATTTATTAACAATTTATTAACTTTAATTCACTGTAGAAAATACGAATTTTAAAGTAAATAACTCTACTCATACCTTCAATGTGATACTTGAGCCTGCTTAGCTGCACACAGACGGCTGATTCGTGGCGGAATCGTTGACAAAACTAGCCTCATTTCTTCATAGATGTATTTGAGTCTCTCTCTCTTTGATGTTTTAATTTCAGTCAACGTCGAGAAGCCCAGTTCACACAAATATGTAGTTGAAAATGGTAATAACACATTAACTGCCATCTCGGAGATAGCCGGGTGCTGCTTATTGACAACCAAAATGTTTCCAAAGGCACTTCGAAAAATTTTAATTTTTAATGTTCTGTCTGCTTTCAAATCTGCCAGTTCCTCTTGTAAGCCTAAATTATTCGGAAGATGTTTCGAATCCATAATGAATGGATCACGAACCCAGTCAAAATCTTCAACACTCTCTCCAAAATATGTTTTGAAATTCTGCTGCAAGAGTACTGAATGTTCTTTAATTAAGTCTATCAACACCTTATTATCGTCAGCAATTGGCCATACAGTTGGGAACATCTCACACGATCCATTTTCAATTGTCTGTATCCACAAATTTAACTTATTAATAAATCCTTGAATCTTATCCATACTAGTCAGAATATTTTCTTTTCTACCTTGCATTTTTCTGTTTAGTTCGTTCAAGTGTACGAAAATATCAGAAAGATATGCCAACTTAGGTACCCATTCATCATCTGCAAATAAATCCGCATACTCATGCCCCTCAATAGTCAAAAATGCAAGTACCTCCTCTTTAAGTTCAAACATTCGCGTTAACACTTCACCTCGAGATAACCATCGTACATCTGTATGTAGCAGAAGTGTAGTGTGCTCTGATCCCATTTCTTGACACAAAACGTTAAAAAGCCGCATTTTTTAGGGGCCGCGATTTGATGAAGTTCACGACTTTTACTACTTCGTCCATCACAATTTTCAGAGGAGATGGCAAAGACTTAGCAACAATGGCTTCGCGGTGAATGAGACAATGGTCGGTTCGTCAGTTAGGATTTACTTCGCGTACTTTATCCACGAATCCTTTCACTCGGCCTGTCATAGAAGCGGCTCCTGTCTGTACAAACACTAACGCAATCCTCCCATGTTAATTCATTACGGACCACATATTCATTAGTAGTACGAAATATTACTTCCCCGGTTGCTCGCTCGGTAGTACATTGCAAAAAAGAAATTAGTTGCAATTACATCCCCATCAACATACCTTATGTAGGAAAGAAGTTGTGCGTGATCGCCAATATCGATGGACTCGTCGATCTGAAGTGAGAACTTTCGACTGCTCTTTATTTTCTCCTTCATAATGTCTTCGATGTCACTGGACATGTCACTAACTCGGCGGCTGATTGTGTCAGCAGAGAGAGGAATTTTTGAAATTTCAGTACCAGCTTATAAACCCAGGACTATCTTTACCATTTCTTTACACGCGGGCATTAACAACGTTTCTGCTATTGTGTGTGGTTTTTTGGCCTTAACGATAAGTTCGGCTACCTTATAGCTAGCTTCCTGTACTTTTTGCGAAACACGTACCGACGTAGTCATGAGCGTCACTTGTTTTTTATTTGTTCCAACAACCGACAAAAATAATTCACATCTTTACTTAACAGAGAGGAATGTTTTGTTGACAAATGTCGTTTCAATTTACTGGGAACCATAGCAGCATTACTGAGTTTTTCACCACACACAACACACTCGGGGATTGGGCATGTTTTATCACCACACCAAAAAAACCCGTAAGATAAATAATTATCACTATATTGCCGGTGAACTACTTTGTGTTTCTTTTTTTTTCGGGCTCGATGGTTTCACTACTTGCACTCGAGGACGGACCACTCCGTACAAGGAACTTACCCATATCGAAAAAAAATTGTTTAATAACACTGTAATAGAAAATAGTAAGACTGGTGTAGCAATCACAATATTCGCACTACTGCAGAGCACAGCTGTGATAGAACTGAACTGAAATACTGTAACTGTTGTCTGACAATGTGTGGGTCCTTCGGCGAAGGAAAAGAGCAATAAAGTTTAAGAAGCGCCGACAAACAGGCACAAATATCAAAAAAAGGCAATAAAATAATAAAAGAGAGGGAAATGTTTGCTAATCCCCGCAATTTTAGTTAAAAGCACGTACAGCCAGCCGTACACAAAAGATGCGGTGTTACAAAGAACTCTCTTGAATAGAGTTTAGAACGTTTAGAGTTTTGAACGTAAACTCTATTGTATGATTGGTGCGGGCCGCTAAAAGGTTTGCTAAAAGTCTTACGCGGCTTTCTTTGCGGTGAACACAAAGCTTGCCGCCTGTAACCCATCAAACCGGCCCAATATTTCAGGCGAGAATACATATAACTTAAGATAGTTGTCTTGATTGTTCATCTCTTCTTTCACAGCACTAACACTTATCTAAACATGAACTTTTTCTTGTGAAAACTTACTCTTTTCGTCGGACGCATTTCGGCGTACGTATCCGCCTTCTTCAGCTTTTAGTCAGACTGCCATCATTTCGTAACGGTTTTTGTGTGGAAGGTGTAGTGGGGGTGGTGTGTGGAGGAAGGGGATTGGCGCAGGGATTCAACTTGATGTTTGTTTTTTGTAAAATTGTGTCAAAAAGTGTATGTGATTTATATTGTAATTGATCGTTGAGTATGTTGTTTGGTTGTGTTGTGTGGTGTTTATATATTTCGTATTGTTCAGTTGTGTTGAGTTTTCAACCTTTAGGTAAGTAATGTAAAATTTCGAGATTAGTGTCTATGTTGGTGTAACTGTGGTTTTCTGTGTGTATGTGTGTGGCAAATGCGGAGTGTATATTGTTGTTAGTTAGAGCTTTTAAGTGTTCAGAATAACGGGATGAAAAAGATCTTCCTGTCTGGCCGATGTAGAAACTATTGCAGTCATTACAAATTAATTTGTAAACACCTGTTTTGTTATATATGTCTATGGCTGTGTTTGTATTATTGATGTGTTTTTTAATGGTATTGGTTGTTCTGTATGCTATTTTGTATTTGTGTTTTCTGAATGTGTTGGCGATTTTGTGTGTGTAGGAGTTGTGGTATGTGAGTGTGATGTATTTATTGTGTTGTGTGTTGATGGTATTTTGTGTTTTGTTGTTTTTGTTTTTGATGCGTTTGTGTAGTGTGTTTATTAAATTAGGGTTGTAACCATTTTTGATTGCTATGTATTTTATTGTGTTGAGTTCGTCGGTGCAATCTTGTTTATTTAAGGGTATTTTAGTTAGTCTATGGAGCATATGGTTGAAGGCCGCATGTTTATGTTGTGTTGGGTGGTTTGATGTGTTGTGTATAACCATGTCAGTTGTGGTTGATTTCCTGTATATTTTGTACGTGTGTGTATTGTTAGTTTTGTTAATTGTTAGGTCTAGAAAATTTATACTAATGTTTTGATCAATTTCCAGTGTAAATTTTAATTTGTGGTGTATAGTGTTTATGTATTTGTGGAAGTTTTGAACTTGTCTTGTGTTGCCTTTGAATAAAAGTAATATATCATCTACGTACCTGTGCCAGTATATAATTTTGTTAGTGTATTTGTTGTTGTTTATTATGTGGTTCTGTTCTATGTTGTGTATATATATTTCTGCTAGTATTCCTGATATGGGGGATCTCATCGGGAGACTACTTAAGATAACCAAACTACAACAACAATATTGAATAAATAAGTTACATTTAATTTCTATGAAAATGTAACAGTTAGCATGTATTAAAGAATAAACAAGCACCGTCTTACTTAAAATCGACAATTAATTTATTACAATAATAGGTAAAAGTTCGTGTCACACCTTTCACCTTGTGACGGCACACTATTGTGCCGCGGTACACCGGTTGTGGAAAACTGCTGTAGAAGACTCAAAGCCTACTGATTTTGATGAAGATCGGTTAATGGGAAGGGGTAGTTTACCTGCAAGTTTTATGATTTAACAAGAGTAAAGTACTTAAGTTTGATAAATAAAGTATTCTGAAAAGAAGGTCGTAATAATCCACTGTAGAAAGGAAAATGAAATACCTATAAATGAAAGGAGTAGTTGAATAGGGAGGGGGTAATTTTCTATAAATGAAAATGATAGTTGAAGGGGGAGGGGATAATTTTTTATATATGTACTACCTTATCAGCAACAAAGAAGTAGTTTGTTGTTAAAATTCCTTCCCGGGCTGTTTGGCTGTAGCCCAATGTTTTCTGCAAAATCAGACGTTTCAGCAGTGCCATCATCAGTGATAATCAAGTGCATTAACGTGAGGTGGTATACGTTAGTGACCACAGTACTTACTGTGGTTAAGGCTGAAGCAAGAAGTAGTTTCAATGGAAATATTTCATTTCGAAAATGATTTTAAATATAAATCTTAGAACATGGAATTCATGTATGGTTCTGAATACCGATATTTTCCATCCTTATCATACATAATTTACTTTAATTTCAACATTAAATATCCACAAAGTGCAAATGGTTTTGTGTGTTAATGTTAATATGAGGAAGTTGGAAAAATTTTAATTTTATATTTTACATCTTTAATTTTTTTAACTAATTCATAACTTCAATAATGAATTTTTTAATGTTAGGAATGTGTTCTTTTTGTGAATTAAAAGCAAGATAGTGAATTAAAATTAATTTAACAAGTAAGCTCCATGAGTTGCAGAACCTGCTGTTTTGAACAAGATACATTATTACTTAGTATGTTAGATAATTTTTCAATGATCATAAAAATTAGCAAATCTCCAGTTTTCACACAATAAACACTAAAATTTTTAGTTAAATTCATAACCATAATGCTGGCAAATATTAGTTCCCGCTTTTAACTTTATGTACATTTTCATAGACAACTATAGGACTTATGGAATACTTTTTACAAATATATAACCGATAACAATACACCAGTTTTCATGCAAACATAGCTTACAAATTTTTGAAGCCAGTCCAATATTTGTTTACAGATATTAATTTTGTCAAATTGTTAAATATACCAAGTTCATGTTTTGCATACAGTTTCTTATAATTTGAAGGTTCACATAAACTTTTATAATTTATTATAAAAATAGCCAGTGCTCAAATTTACTTGTAGATTTCCACTATAGAATGTACATATAGTATGTTTTGCTCCTGATTCACTTATTAGTTTGTTGTGACAGCCCTGATTAGTTTATACGATCATACGATGTTTAGTTTATGCTTTTCTTTGTGGCAATTGCACACTTTTCTTATAATTATGCAAAACAAAGAGAAATTAACAAATTTGCTGCTAATTTATCACAATGTGATTGCATTGGGAAGTAATCGTCAGTGTGTGAGAATTTGATTAAACTAAGTAACTTTTTCAAGTAGAAGCACATTTATGTTTTTCTCAGAAAAAATAATTTCAGAACAGAGTAGTTGTTTTGCAAAATTAAGATACACACTTTTCAAATAATTCGTTATATGAACAAGTTTGCCAGACTGTATGAAGTGTAGGATTTTAGATAAAATCCTATTTCAAATGGAATTCAAGCACGGAAACAGAAGGAAGTCATGTAAATCCAAGTAGGTAAGATCACACTGATGAATAACTCAGAGGCATGTACAGAACTCCATCCTAAGCCCATACAGTATTTTAATAATATTGTAAAACAACCTGCACTTAAAATATTTCACCATTCCAATCCTTATTATTGTTAAAAATAATCAGTATACCGTACTTATTTCAAGATGAAAGAAATTGAAGGTGATACAAATCAGAATTACTGAACATTTTGAGTTTGTAGTTGCTGTCTACTTCAAGGAATCTTCTTTGTATGGTTTTCCATCAATATAAAAGGTGACATTAGCAATGTCTAGAGTCTAATTCTAAACTATCACAAAAGAGTACCAATAAATGATTGAAAACAAAAAGCATGTGTGTCTGGCAATAAACAATACCAACTCATCTTGAGGCAGCTATGCTATGCTGTACTTGGGGCTGAGCTGTGCTACCTAAAGTTGGACAGAACTTAAGGCCTGTTAGAGTCTCAAAGGAATTCTTCGTAAGCAATGGAACTGCTCACATACGATCAGGTAGCAACAATTCTCTACATAATCCCAGACAGTACAAGAATAGTAATAATTATTTTAAAACTGATAACATTTAATTATTTTAAAAGATTTTAACATTAAAATCATTATTAAATATAAAAACTTGGATAATATGAAGTATATAATTTTCTCTTGTATTGACACTAAATTGAATAATGGTCATTGTAAAGAATGGCAACTTCATAGAATGTGAAATCTCCGCTCCTTCTATGTTCCCAAATGTCACTATGGAAGTTACATTAAACAGACATTATAGATACAGTATTATATTATTTATATATTCAACTTATTTCCATTGAATGTGGTAAATTGAACATGGAACATACATGTTGTATCATGAAAACTTCTAACAGAACAAAACATTTCAGCTTAAACATATAAGCACATATGGCTACATACATCAGTAGTCAGTTGAGAAGTAGAATTATCTGCATAGAACAATTTAGTATTTACTTTTACTTCGATGTTCCATAAGGAAATGGAAGTATGGTGATGGTGGAAAAAATCGTGTTTGAGATAAGGGCTGATTCTCATTGTACTACACTCAAAACATGAAGAAAATTCATTTTCCAAAACGTTTCTGTGCGTCTTGTGTAGAATTTCTTCTATGACGAACAATAACTGCCATAAATTCAAACAGAATCAAATAATTTTTTGCAATGTGCCTGAGCTGTAGAAGACTCGAGGCCTACTGATTTTGATGAAGATCGGTTAAGGGTAAGGGGTAGTTTACCTGCAACGTTTTATGTTTTATCAAGAGTAAAGTACTTAAGTTTGATAAAGTATCCTAAAAAGAAGGTCGTAATAATCCACTGTAGAAAGATAGATGAAATACCTATAAATGAAAAGAGTAGTTGAAGATTGAGGTGGTAATTTTCTATAAATAAAAAAGGATAGTTGAATGGGGAGGGGATAATTTTTTATATATGTACTACGTTATCGGCAACAAAGAAGTAGTTTGTTGTTAATATTCCTTCCCGGGCTGTTTGACCGTAGTCCAATGTTTTCTGCAAAACCAGACGTTTCAGCAGTGCCATCGACTGCCATCATCAGTGATAATCGAGTGCATTAACGTGAGGTGGTATACGTTAGTGACCACAGTACTTACTGTGGTTAAGGCTGAAGCAAGAAGTAGTTTCAATGGAAATATTTCATTTCGAAAATGATTTTAAATAGAAATCTTAGAACATGGAAGTCATGTATGGTTCTGAATACCGATATTTTCCATCCTTATCATACATAATTTACTTTAATTTCAACATTGAATATCCACAAAGTGCAAATGGTTTTGTGTGTTAATGTTAATATGAGGAAGTTGGAAAAATTTTAATTTTATATTTTACATCTTTAATTTTTTTAACTAATTCATAACTTCAATAATGAATTTTTTAATGTTAGGAATGTGTTCTTTTTGTGAATTAAAAGCAAGATAGTGAATTAAAATTTATTTAACAAGTAAGCTCCATGAGTTGCAGAACCTGCTGTTTTGAACAAGATACATTATTACTTAGTATGTTAGATAATTTTTCAATGATCTTAAAAATTAGCAAATCTCCAGTTTTCACACAATAAACACTAAAATTTTTAGTTAAATTCATAACCATAATGCTGGCAAATATTAGTTCCCGCTTTTAACTTTATGTACATTTTCATAGACAACTATAGGACTTATGGAATACTTTTTACAAATATATAACCGATAACAATACACCAGTTTTCATGCAAACATAGCTTACAAATTTTTGAAGCCAGTCCAATATTTGTTTACAGATATTAATTTTGTCAAATTCTTAAATATACCAAGTTCATGTTTTGCATACAGTTTCTTATAATTTGAAGGTTCACATAAAATTTAAAATTTATTATAATAATAGCCAGTGCTCAAAGTTACTTGTAGAGTTCCACTATAGCATGTACATATAGTATGTTTTGCTCCTGATTCACTTATTAGTTTGTTGTGACAGCCCTGTTTAGTTTATATGATCATACGATGTTTAGTTTATGCTTTTCTTTGTGGCAATTGCACACTTTTCTTATAATTATGCAAAACAAAGAGAAATAAAAATTGCTGCTAATTTATCACAATGTGATTGCATTGGGAAGTAATCGTCAGTGTGTGAGAGTTTGATTACACTAAGTAACTTTTTCAAGTAAAAGCACTATTTTGTTTTTCTCAGAAAAAAAATTTCAGAACAGAGTAGTTGTTTTGCAAAATTAAGATACACACTTTTCAAATAATTCGTTATATGAACAAGTTTGCCAGACTGTTGAAGTGTAGGATTTTACATAAAATCCTATTTCAAATGGAATTCAAGCACGGAAACAGAAGGAAGTCATGTTAATCCAACTAGGTAAGATCACACTGATGAATAACTCAGAGGCATGTACAGAACTCCATCCTAAGCCCATACAGTATTTTAATAATATTATTATAAAACAACCTGCACTTAAAATATTTCACCATTCCAATCCTTATTATTGATAAAAATAATCAGTATACCGTACTTATTTCAAGATGAAAGAAATTGAAGGTGATACAAATCAGAATTACTCAACATTTTGAGTTTGTAGTTGCTGTCTACTTCAAGGAATCTTCATTGTGTGGTTTTCCATCAATATAAAAGGTGACATTAGCAATGACTACAGTTTAATTCTAAACTATCATAAAACAGTACCAATAAATGATTGAAAACAAAAAGCATGTAATACATTTTATTGTTTTGTCTCCAAGTCGCGCTCTAATACAAAGGTAAAATCTTACCTATTTTTATTTTCCATCTTGCGACTTCGTATATTTTTATTTATTGCACTACACGTTTCGGCAACAAGTTGCCATCCTCAGGTGAAACATTCACTCAAAACGAGGTCGTTAAAAAGTAAAATGATTTATTAAAATACTAAAACTTAAGTTAAAAGCGCTCATATATGTGTGTTCATATATGTTGAAAGTGCACTTTTAACTTTAAGTTTTAGTATTTTAATAAATCATTTTACTTTTTAACGACCTCGTTTTGAGTGAATGTTTCACCTGAGGATGGCAACTTGTTGCCGAAACGCGTAGTGCTATAAATAAAAATATACGAAGTCGCACGACGGAAAATAAAAAATAGGTAAGATTGTACCTTTGTATATACAAAGCATGTGTGTCTGGCAATAAACACCACCAACTCATCTTGAGGCAGCTATGCTATGCTGTACTTGGGGCTGAGCTGTGCTACCTAAAGTTCGACAGAGCTTAAGGCCTGTTAGAGTCTCAAAGGATTTCTTCGTAACCAATGGAACTGCTCACATATGATCAGGTAGCAATAATTCTCTACATAATCCCAGAAAGTACAAGAATAGTAATAATTATTTTAAAACTGATAACATTTAATTATTTTAAAAGATTTTAACATTAAAATCATTATTAAATATAAAAACTTGGATAATATGAAGTATATAATTTTCTCTTGTATTGACACTAAATTGAATAATGGTCATTGTAAAGAATGGCTACTTCATAGAATGTGAAATCCCCGCTCCTTCTAAGTTCCCAAATGTTACTATGGAAGTTATATTAAACAGACATTATAGATAAAGTATTCTATTCTATTATTTATATATTCAACTTATTTCCATTGAATGTGGTAAATTGAACATGGAACATACATGTTGTATCATGAAAACTTCTAACAGCACAAAACATTTCAGCTTAAACATATAAGCACATACGGCTATATACAGCAGTAGTCAGTTGAGAAGTAAAATTATCTGCATAGAACAATTTAGTATTTACTTTTACTTCGATATTCCATAAGGAAATAGAAGTATGGTGATGGCAGAAAAAATCGTGTTTGAGATAAGGGCTGATTCTCATTGTACTACACTCAAAACATGAAGAAAAGTCATTTTCCAATACGTGTCTGTGTGTCTTGTGTAGAATTTTTTCTATGACGAACAATGGCTGCCATAAATTCAAACAGAATCAAATAATTTTTTGCAATGTGCCTGAGCTGTAGAAGACTCAAGGCCTACTGATTTTGATGAAGATCGGTTAATGGGAAGGGGTAGTTTACCTGCAATGTTTTATGTTTTAACAAGAGTAAAGTACTTAAGTTTGATAAATAAAGTATCCTGAAAAGAAGGTCATAATAATCCACTGTAGAAAGTTAAATGAAATACCTATAAATGAAAAGAGTAGTTGAAGAGGGAGGGGGTAATTTTCTATAAATGAAAATGATAGTTGAAGGGGGAGGGGATAATTTTTTATATATGTACTTCGTTATCAGCAACAAAGAAGTAGTTTGTTGTTAAAATTCCTTCCCGGGCTGTTTGGCCGTAGCCCAATGTTTTCTGCAAAATCAGACGTTTAGCAGTGCCATCATCAGTGATAATCAAGTGCATTAACGTGAGGTGGTATACGTTAGTGACCACAGTACTTACTGTGGTTAAGACTGAAGCAAGAAGTAGTTTCAATGGAAATATTTCATTTCGAAAATGATTTTAAATATAAATCTTAGAACATGGAAGTCATGTATGGTTCTGAATACCGATATTTTCCATCCTTATCATACATAATTTACTTTAGTATTGAAATAAAACAAGTTATTGTGTTAATATTAGATGATGATGCCCCACTGTTGGTTTGCGCCAATTTGAAACAAAACGTTTATGGTGTTTTATTTACTTATATGAGACTCCCGTGTATCAACGTCAAGCCCCCCGTTGAAGTCGTCAATTCAAAAGAAAACGGGTTTATTGTGTTTAATCAATTTGTTATTTATAAATATTATTATGTTATTAATTATGTAGTCTTACAGGTGACCTCCTGTAATTCAAATTTAATAGGTAAATATATTTGTGATTATGTTATTTTAACTTTTAACTGTACTATAATACAGGTTTAACTAATTATTCACTAGTTACGCAATATTAACGATATGCGTTATGTATTTACTGAATATATTAAGGATTCTTGTCAACCCTAGTCCCTCTAGTTAGATAATTTCATTCAAATTTGGTACAGAAAGCACACTAGTTCGGCTATCTCCCGTTCCACCAGCTGTTGACAATTAGCGCTGCTATTTGTAATAGACTTGCGTCTAGGTTAACTTTTCAACGGATTTTATTCACCCTTTTTTCCTGTAACTTACTCCAACCACAACATATAATACCTATTCTGCAATAACATAAAACATTATCTCATACAAGAAAGATTCTTTATTAATTTTGTACGTTATTTCACATTAACAGTTCTCTTCAAAATAATAATATCATTAAATCGATTGTACAACAGTATATCGATCGTCAATTGACCAAGTTCCTTCTGACTTATAGTCCAGTCAACGAAGGGCAAAAAGGACCTTAGCTAAAAATAATTCCAACAGTTTTGAAACTTGGCACACTTACTTAGAGGTACCTAGTGATGAATGACACAAAAGTCCTGATGAATCGGAAGTGAGCTCTAGCGGCAGTGACGTGAAACATGTCACTTTTTTCGGTGTTTCTTTTTATCTCGGAAAGTATTGGTCCTGGCAAAAATATAGTCGTATATAAAAATAACACTTATGAAATTTGCTACAAAATCGATCTTATACATTTTTTTGTATCAGTAATAGTTTTCTCGTAAAATCGTGTCGATTTCAGGCAAATGTTTCGCCCGCGCCGGGCCATCGCCACGCTAAAATAGTTCAAGCGCATCGTTCACAAATTATTCAGTCTCCAATAACTTTTGTTGTAACGCAAATATTTGCATGGAACAAGTCTCAAATTAAAGAGCAAAGCCTACAGTTTTTGATTTAGTATGTTAATGTTCATATAATTTGTTATTGTTAATTATAATAATACATATATATATATAAATTTACTAAAATGAACAAAAAAACTTAAATGCAAATATTTATAATAATACTTAATAAAATATTGTTATATTGTAATAATTTGATAAGAACACCTTGTAGTATAAGATCATATTTTTAAAAAATTTTTCAAAGCAACCATTAAAAAAAATGTTACTTTAATTATCCAGAAATTTATGCACTTATAAAATTTTTTAAAAGTTCAAACTTAAAACGCGTGTATCTCGGCTAATTTTCAAGATATCAGTATTAAAGAAAAATCGATTTAAAGCTTATTTAATGTACTTTAAGGATGTAAAAATTATTTTTTATTAATACATCATAGTTTTATTACACTTATTTATTTGTAAAGCGGGCCCCAAAAGTTGCCTTTTTTAAATATTTTATTAATAACTTTTTCATGCATTAGTTTTATAAGTTTAAATTTTAGGATTAACTTTTATAGACTTTATAGGCTACTATCATGGTATAGCAATACATTTATACCTGGGTGTATACATTATACAATGGATTTGAAACGTAAGTATAACGCTGCTTGACCTCGAACATCTGCCGGCTGCGGCCGAATCGCGCAACTAAACGGGCGGCAGCGCGCATGCGTCGAGTCTCCAGTAGTCGAGCATTCGTGCTATACAAACGAAAATAGAGTAAAACACGTGGTGAATAAGTTTTTCGTGTGTGGTGAATAAGTTTTTCAAAATTATTTTCATTTCGAAGAGCATTTTGTAAGTATTATTTAAACGTGTGTTATATTATTTAATCAGTATAAAGGTATATTTTAGTACAAATTTAATAGTTTTAATCACCTGTATTAATAAGCCTTAAGAGGTTGTGTTTTTATTAATACATGTGACTAACCATAACAACGATTTTTCACACACAAATAAATAAATGTCCAGAGATATTCTCTTTTTAGTTAATGGAAATTATCTTGTAAGTAATTATCTATTTATAATTTGCGCTGAATCAGCTCAAAACAAATGGACCAACAGCAACCCTTTGGATCCAATGTTCAATATGATAACATTGCTAAAGGATTACATTCACGCAGAGCGGTCAGGTGATTGGAAAGGCCACCTGAACTGTGTCAAGAATATGATTCCCTATTTCTATGCGTCCGGACATTTCTCTTACGCCAAATCATGTCACCTATAATTGCAGGACATGATAAAGCTACCCTCTGTGATGACTCCAGATGAATTCCATAACTTCGTGCAAGAGAGTTACTTCACAGTGCGGAGGACTGACCGATTTTGGACTGGGGTGTGGTTAGACCAGACAATTGAGCAAACCATGATGCGTGCGATGAAAAGTGTGGGTGGCTTGACGCGAGGGCGGGGAATCACAGACAGTGTGATAAGCAAATGGGTTCTAGGGATGACTGCTACCCATGAAATTTGCTCGTCACTTGAAGAGTTCACTGGAATCCTTTTTTCTACTAGTGAACAGCATGAAGATTTTGGGGAGGCACGTAAAATTAGAGACACTGCAGATATTACTAAGCTTTCAAGTTGGTTTCAGAGTCATCCTCCATTTCCTGTGACAAATGAAATAATGTCAATAGCGAGTGGAGTCGTAGGTGATGCTAAAGTCACTTGCTTCAATGTTTATTCAATAGAAATGCAAGCAATGAACAAAGTAGTGGGACAGCGTTTTTCACACGTCAAATTGTCAAAAAAACATCGAGCTCTCCCTTTGGCAAGTATGTCGAATTCTGTTAAAGTTCGGGGTGAAACTGTGGTGATCGACCCTTTGATGATATTCCAAAGGATAAGCATCAGCAAGCAGAGCGATGAAGACCTAAAGACATACATGAATTATGAGTTGGCTCTCTTTCCATTATCGTTGTTTGACGAAACTGGGCTGCGGAAAACTAAAAAATCAGCCCTGTATGGTGTGTTTGAAGTGTCAACTGCAGAAATTAACTTCCCCGACTTCGATATTGTTGTGGATGGTGGCTTCTTGCTGCACAAGGTATTGTGGCCCAAAGATTCAAAAATTTCAACAATTTGCCACTGCTACATTAACTACCTTCTCAAGCATTATTTCGGCAAAAGTTGTACTGTGGTGTTTGACGGTTACTCCTCCACCGAGTGCAGTACTAAGAGAGCTGAACAAAGCCGAAGATACAACCTGAAGAAGTCGGTGGACATACATTTTGATGAGGGAACAGTGATCACCGTCAAACAGGTGGATTTTCTTTCCAACGAAAAGAAAAAGTCAAGGCTTATTTCCTTTCTTTCAGTGGCACTTAGAAACCAGGGAATAGAAGTTAGAGAAGCATCTGACGATGCTGATACATTAATTATTAAAACTGCTATAGAAAAATCTGAGGAAAATGCCAACGTTGCAATAATCGGTGAAGATGTTGATCTCATGGTTCTACTTATGGCTTTAACCCCGCCCGAACGACAAATACTGATAATCAAGCCAAGCCATGGCAACGTTGAAAGAAAAGTTTATTCAAGCAACGATTTGCAAAGTGAGGGGCTGACAAATAGCATTCTCTTCTTGCATGCATTTAGTGGAGGTGACACCACTTCAGCATCATACAGGAAAGGTAAAATCAAGTCTGTCTATTTGTTCAGAAAACATCCTGCAGAGTTGCAAGGTATTGCTGATGTTTTCAACAGTCCAAGCTCTTCTCATGAGGCTGTAGCAGAGGCAGGGAACAGAATGTTTCTAAAATTGTACGGAGCACCTGCTAAACAGACATCCCTCAACTTGTATCGGTATCACTTGTTCACGCAAGCAGTGTCTAATGTCAAACCGGACATTGCTGCACTACCGCCAACGGAAGGAGCAGCAAAACAACATTCCTATCGAGTATACCACCAAGTACAATTTTGGATGGGAAACCAATTATCACCTGAAAGCTGGGGGTGGAAGCAGGAAAATAATCAGCTCATTCCCGTCACAACCAAAGACCTGTTCGCACCTGACAAGATCTTAAATCTCATTTTTTGTAAATGCAAAACTGGATGTGGACCCAGGAGTGGGTGTAGAAAAGCTGCACTACAGTGTACGAACATCTGCCCTTCTTGCCATGGCGAATGCTTGAATGCCACACAGATCATAATTGATGAGGAAGAAGACCAAGAAGATTTGGATTTACTGCTTTCAGATGAAGCCTACCCAGCGACACCTGATGTTACTATATCTCGATAGTATACAGTCTTTAATAGTTAATCCTAAAATTTAAACTTATAAAACTAATGCATGAAAAAGTTATTAATAAAACATTTAAAAAAGATAACTTTTGGGGCTCGCTTTACAAATAAATAAGTGTAATAAAACTGTGATGTATTAATAAAAAATAATTTTTACAACCTTAAAGTACATTAAATAAGCTTTAAATCGATTTTTCTTTAATACTGATATCTTGAAAATTAGCCGAGATACACGCGTTTTAAGTTTGAACTTTTAAAAAATTTTATAAGTGCATAAATTTCTGGATAATTAAAGTAACATTTTTTTTTAATGATTGCTTTGAAAAATTTTTTTAAAGTATGATCTTATACTACAAGGTGTTCTTATCAAATTATTACAATATAACAATATTTTATTAAGTATTATTATAAATATTTGCATTTAAGTTTTTTTGTTCATTTTAGTAAATTTATATATATATATGTATTATTATAATTAACAATAACAAATTATATGAACATTAATATACTAAATCAAAAACTGTAGGCTTTGCTCTTTAATTGGAGACTTGTTCCGTGTAAATATTTGCGTTACAACAAAAGTTATTGGAGACTGAATAATTTGTGAACGATGCGCTTGAACTATTTTAGCGTGGCGATGGCCCGCCGCGGGCGAAACATTTGCCTGAAATTCGACGCGCTTTTACAAGAAAACTATTACAGATAGGAAAAAATTTGTAAGATCAATTTTGTAGCAAATTTCATAAGTGTTATTTTTATATACGACTATATTTTTGCCAGGACCAATACTTTCCGAGATAAAAAGGAAAAACCGAAAAAAGTGACATGTTTCACGTCACTGCCGCTAGAGCTCACTTCCGATTTATCAGGACTTTTGTGCTTTTGTGTCATTCATCACGAGACACCTCTAAGTAAGTGTGCAAGTTTCAAAACTGTTGAAATTATTTTTAGCTAAAAACCTATTTTGACTGGGCTATTATACAAATTAAATATAACAATAAATATTTCTTATCCCAGGGTTCGTACAATTCTTTTAACCATTAGTAAGGCCAGGTAATGTAAAATTAAGGTTACTCAAGTATTACAGGAGGTTATTAACTCTAAATTAGAGGTGGGCCGATATACCTGTAATAGGTATTTTGGAACGATATTTTTGTGGAACGGATGTAACAGTGACTGAAAAGTTGAAATACCTGTTATTCGCGGCGACGCTGTTCCGAGTCGAGACACGCCGCCCTCGCTGTTCCAAGTCGAGGCACACCCCCTACGCACCCACACAGACACACACACACAAAATGTACGCAAGATCACGTAAACCAAGGCCAAATACTAGGCGTACAAAAATATCGCTGGAACGCAAGGAACAGCCAGTAACGCGTATTTAAAATATTAGGTATTTCAAATACTAGTGGTATCACCGATACACAATGAACAACGCGTTCCAGAGTAACAGTAGTATTTTAGTAACACCTAATATTTCAGGAACACCTAGTATTTCAGGAACAGGTAGTAACAAGCATATTTCGAGTAAGAACTAGTATGAGCCACTTTTTCGTCCTGTATACTTCATTCTGCGCAAAGAGACGGAGCTGTTTTTAATAAAGGAAATAATTTATCCTGCTGTTACATTTATTCTCGTGTGATATGCAGATATATAATACAGATTATATGCTAATAATTATATATTATACTAGTCACCAACTTGTAACTAAAATCGGTTGGTAAAACTTTGTTTTTACTCAAAACAAACTTTATGTTCCGATCGTTAGTGAAATAGTTGAATTTAATTATATTGAGTTATAACCTATAGAGTGGCTGATGTTGATAAGCTATATTATACTTTTTATTAACGTGATTTTAACTTCACTACCACATCTCACGTAAATGATGAGATTGTTGTAATGGACATTTATGCACTTTATCTAGTTCTGTTCCTTAAATATCTGTAATGCATTTAATTTACTTTTGTTGTTGCTTATTATTTATAAGTTTGTATTTATATTTATTTTATTACAATTTGTTTTTTTATTTTTATTTGTAAAATTATGTTTATTCTCATTCACTCTTGTGGCTTACTGTTATGTTTTTATTATACGTTTCTGATGTTTTTTCACATTATTTTTCGTGGTATTACGTGTAGGCCTACTCTAAATTATTTAATTGCCCCGAGTTTCGCAACTGATTTGTCTAACCAATGTTAGTTTGTTTACTACTAGTGAAAACTTAAATTGGTATTCCCAAAGGGAGATAGGCCTATAAATTCTCTTGTTTCTTATTTTCATTTAAACAGTAATAGTTTAATAAAGTCACAGTGTAAAGTAACACTGTTAATACTTTTAGTTTCAATTTATTTCTTATAACAAATTATATAGTATAGGTTATATAATATCTTCAAATAAATACACAGCAAGTAGGTTTATTAATATATTAACAGGTTTATCTAAATATCACTATAATATTGACGACTCGGAACACAAAGTTTTTTATAAGCAAAAACGTAAAGTTTTACCTTACAGCCTAAACCGGCTTTCACCTATAGAAGGCATTTTTCACCCTTGAAAGCCGGTTTAGGCTGTAAGGTAAAACTTTACGTTTTTGCTTATAAAAAACTTTGTGTTCCGAGTCGTCAATATTATAGTGATATTTAGTTAAGTAACGGACACGTCATGGACAACGAAATCCAAGAGGTTTATCTAGGTGAAAATAAACCTACTTGGAGTGTATTTATTTGAAGATATTACATAGGAGACCGGCAGGAAACTCAAAACGAGTTACTTACAAAGGATAATAAAGGTTATGTATATATAGTATATAATAACAGGTATTTGTACCTGTTATTTTTTTTGAACGGTATTTTCATACCTAGTATTTTAAAATAACAGTTTAGCCCACCTCTACTCTAAATATATGGAATAGAGGAGGCCTAAACAGTTATTTTAAAATACTAGGTATGAAAATACCGTTCCAAAAAAATAACAGGTACAAATACCTGTTATTATATACTATATATACATAACTATCCTTTGTAAGTAACTCGTTTTGAGTTTCCTGCAGGTCTCCTATGTAATATCTTCAAATAAATACACTCCAGGTAGGTTTATTTTTACCTAGCTAAACCTATTAATATATTAATAAACCTACTTGCTGTGTATTTATTTGAAGGAATTATATAACCTATACTATATAATGTTATAAGAAATAAATTGAAACTAAAAGTTTTAACAGTGTTACTTTACACTGTGACTTTATTAAACTATAACTGTTTAAATGAAAATAAGAAACAAGAGAATTTATAGGCCTATCTCCCTTTGGGAATACCAATTTAAGTTTTCACTAGTAGTAAACAAACTAACATTGGTTAGACAAATCAGTTGCGAAACTCGGGGCAATTAAATAATTTAGAGTAGGCCTACACGTAATACCACGAAAAATAATGTGAAAAAACATCAGAAACGTATAATAAAAACGTAACAGTAAGCCACAAGAGTGAATGAGAATAAACAAAATTTTACAAATAAAAATAAAAAAACAAATTGTAATAAAATAAATATAAATACAAACTTATAAATAATAAGCAACAACAAAAGTAAATTAAATGCATTACAGATATTTAAGGAACAGAACTAGATAAAGTGCATAAATGTCCATTACAACAATCTCATCATTTACGTGAGATGTGTAGTGAAGTTAAAATCACATTAATAAAAAGTATAATATTGCTTATCAACATCAGCCACTCTATAGGTTATAACTGAATATAATTAAATTCAACTATTTCACTAACGATCGGAACATAAAGTTTGTTTTGAGTAAAAACAAAGTTTTACCAACCGATTTTAGTTACAAGTTGGTGACTAGTATAATATATAATTATTAGCATATAATCTGTATTATATATCTGCATATCACACGAGAATAAATGTAACAGCAGGATAAATTATTTCCTTTATTAAAAACAGCTCCGTCTCTTTGCGCAGAATGAAGTACACAGGACGAAAAAGTGGCTCATACTAGTTCTTACTCGAAATATGCTTGATAGCCTACTACCTGTTCCTGAAATACTAGGTGTTCCTGAAATATTAGGTGTTACTAAAATAGTACTGTTACTCTGGAACGCGTTGTTCCTCGTGTATCGGTGATACCACTAGTATTTGAAATACCTAATATTTTAAATACGCGTTACTGGCTGTTCCTTGCGTTCCAGCGATATTTTTGTACGCCTAGTATTTGGCCTTGGTTACGTGATCTTGCGTACATTTTGTGTGTGTGTGTGTGTGTGTGTGTGTGTGTGTGTGTGTGTGTGTGTGTGTGTGTGTGTGTGTGTGTGTGTGTGTGTGTGTGTAGGGGGTGTGCCTCAACTTGGAACAGCGAGGGCGGCGTGTCTCGACTCGGAACAGCGTCGCCGCGAATAACAGGTATTTCAACTTTTCAGTCACTGTTACATCCGTTCCACAAAAATATCGTTCCAAAATACCTATTACAGGTATATCGGTCCACCTCTAATATGGAATTTAAAAATAAGTTGTTTTTTACCGGATTGGCGGAACTCAAACTGGCATTGGACGTCTGTAAACAGTTGAAGATGATCTGCTTAGATTACGTTCATCCAGGAAAAAGTGTTCTGGTCCTTAATAAAATTGATGGTGTAGTATACAAGGAAGCTCCCAGGAACTCTTCTGACTGCCGTTCTTCTCTTGCGATCTTGATAGTTGTCAGTCACGGTGGAATGGAAATCGTATTCTAGCTTCTTCTTGAAGGTAGAGGTTAATTCTGCAAAAACAAGGTCTTCGTATATCTTCTCGATAATTCCGTTAGTTTCGGCCTTTGCTTCCCTCAATTAGTCTTCTGATTACATGGGAAATCGGTTTAATACCGAATCCAGCGGAATTATCCTGGTGAATGAAGTGAGGAATTCTCGACTCTTTTAGAGGTATTCGGTTATAATTTGGAAGTCTAATTGGTTTTATTATTCATCAGTAGTATTATAGAATTAGATTTCAAATAGGATTTATTAATTTATATTCGTATTTTTTCAAATTTTATCATTCGTTTTTAAATGTGTCTCCTCATCTCAACTTAATAGCATATAACAATCGAAACGAATGAAATAAAAATCAACATTGTACCTTTTAGTTGCCCTAACAACCATTATTTTCTGTCATTGGATGAAATTTGATATCCTAGAGCCAGAATTATAAAATATTATTACGCTTTTTTATTAAAATACTCCATGCTTGGAATCATACCGAATTACTTAAAACTTTCACCCAACCTACCTATTATACCATATATAATTTACTACAGTTTCATTGGACCAGACCCATTAAAAAGGTATTAATTTCCTTTTACAAGTATTAAATTTAGGCCTATAGGTTTTCTTACAACTGTTATAATATTGTTTGGTTTTTTAACTCAATTTTCTTTACCTGACCTACTGTACAATTAGTTACTGGTTCATGGTTATTTACATTAATTTTAATTTCCTGGTTTTACTTTATTACATTAATTAATTCGTCCTGGAACCTTTCATTAGTTTACAACATAATTATCAGAACTACTTGTCAACTTTGATACACTTATTGCCATCCTGGCCACGTTTATAAACATTAATTCAAACAACTTCATTATCCAATTTTAAATTCTTGGATTTCGTTGTCCATGACGTGTCCGTTACTTAACTAAATATCACTATAATATTGACGACTCGGAACACAATGTTTTTTATAAGTAAAAACGTAAAGTTTTACCTTACAGCCTAAACCGGCTTTCACCTATAGAAGGCTTCATCAGAGGCTGTCGTTAGTAGCGCTGCTCGTCTTGTTGTTGGCGACGAGAAAGTGTTTCGAAAGATTGAAGCTGTGTGTGTGTGGTGAGATGTGTTCGAATAATGCGTGCGATTTGAATTGTGTCTGTTCGTTTAGGATGTCGTTTTTATTTGTTTTTGTGTGTTTGTATATTTCTAATTGTTCTAGAGTGTCTAGTTTTCGGCCTTTTGTGTGTACGTGTAGTATGTTCATGTTATTGTCGATGTTTTTATATGTGTGGTTTGCTTCAATGAGGTGGTTTGCGAAGGTAGATTCTGTAGTGGTGTGGAGTGCTTCTGTGTGTTCAATGTATCTCTGTTTGAAGTTACGTCCTGTCTGGCCTATGTAGAATTTACTGCAATTTGAACAATTTAGTTTATATACACCGGGTAGATCGAATTTGTTTTGTGCTTTGGGCATGCGTTTTGATAGTGTGTGTTCTGTTTTGTTAGTAGTTTTGTAAGCGATTCTGTATCCTGCTTTTTTGAATTTGTGGGCAATTTTTTCTGTTTGTTTGTTGATGTATGTTAGTGTTATGAATTTGTTGTTTTCTGTCTTTGTCTGTTGTTTGTTTTGTGTTTTGTGTAGGAGTTTACTGACTATTGTTCTGTCATAACCGTTAGATTCTGCTAGATATTTTATCGTGTTAAAATAAAACGATAAAATATCTAGCAGAATCTAACGGTTATGACAGAACAATAGTCAGTAAACTCCTACACAAAACACAAAACAAACAACAGACAAAGACAGAAAACAACAAATTCATAACACTAACATACATCAACAAACAAACAGAAAAAATTGCCCACAAATTCAAAAAAGCAGGATACAGAATCGCTTACAAAACTACTAACAAAACAGAACACACACTATCAAAACGCATGCCCAAAGCACAAAACAAATTCGATCTACCTGGTGTATATAAACTAAATTGTTCAAATTGCAGTAAATTCTACATAGGGCAGACAGGACGTAACTTCAAACAGAGATACATTGAACACACAAAAGCACTCCACACCACTACAGAATCTACCTTCGCAAACCACCTCATTGAAGCAAACCACACATATAAAAACATCGACAATAACATGAACATACTACACGTACACACAAAAGGCCGAAAACTAGACACTCTAGAACAATTAGAAATATACAAACACACAAAAACAAATAAAAACGACATCCTAAACGAACAGACACAATTCAAATCGCACGCATTATTCGAACACATCTCACCACACACACACAGCTTCAATCTTTCGAAACACTTTCTCGTCGCCAACAACAAGACGAGCAGCGCTACTAACGACAGCCTCTGATGAAGCCTTCTATAGGTGAAAGCCGGTTTAGGCTGTAAGGTAAAACTTTACGTTTTTACTTATAAAAAACATTGTGTTCCGAGTCGTCAATATTATAGTGATATTTATCCAATTTTAGTCACTACATATAACATAGTATAGTACCTAACACAGGTAATTATACTCAATTGTCTAAAGACAACTTTAACATAAATAAAAACATTACCACTGATTAAGTATTCCTATAAAACAGCAGTTCACTCTTACTATACTCCAAACATAAAACAAACACTAACATGCTACAGTATAAAGAACAAGTACAATTTATTATATTAACCATTAATTGGTATAGTATTTTATACTCAACGTTATTTATTAAATCTTTCAACTTGAGGTACATCTCAGATGTACTAATTACTGAGCAACCTTAATATCAGTGTATGGTCCTTGACCATAGTTAATTCATTTTTTTATGTAACGTTGGGGACCTCAATTCTGTTACGTTACAATATCAACATTGAATATCCACAAAGTGCAAATGTTTTTGTGTGTTAATGTTAATATGAGGAAGTTGGGAAGATTTTAATTTTATATTTTACATCTTTAATTTTTTTAACTGATTCATAACTTCACTAATGAATTTTTTAATGTTAGGAATGTGTTCTTTTTATGAATTAAAAACAAGATAGTGAGTTAAAATATATTTAACAAGTAAGCTCCATGAGCTACAGAACCTGCTGTTTTGAACAAGATACATTATTACTTAGTACGTTAGATAATTTTTCAATGATCATAAAAATTAGCAAATCTCCAGTTTTCACACAATGAACACTAAAATTTTTAGTTAAATTCATAACCATAATGCTGGCAAATATTAGTTCCCGCTTTTAACTTTATGTACATTTTCACAGACATCTATAGGACTTATCGAATACTTTTTACAAATATATAACCGATAACAATACGCCAGTTTTCATGCAAACATAGCTTACAAATTTTTGAAGCCAGTCCAATATTTGTTTACAGATATTAATTTTGTCAAATTGTTAAATATACCAAGTTCATGTTTTGCATACAGTTTCTTATAATTTGAAGGTTCACATAAACTTTTATAATTTATTATAAAAATAGCCAGTGCTCAAAGTTACTTGTAGAGTTCCACTATAGAATGTACATATAGTATGTTTTGCTCCTGATTCACTTATTAGTTTGTTGTGACAGCCCTGATTAGTTTATACGATCATACGATGTTTAGTTTATGCTTTTCTTTGTGGCAATTGCACACTTTTCTTATAATTATGCAAAACAAAGAGAAATTAACAAAGTTGCTGCTAATTTATCACAATGTGATTGCATTGGGAAGTAATCATCAGTGTGTGAGAATTTGATTACACTAAGGAACTTTTCAAGTAGAAGCACATTTATGTTTTTCTCAGAAAAAAAATTTCAGAACAGAGTAGTTGTTGTGCAAAATTAAGATACACACTTTTCCAATAATTCGTTATATGAACAAGTTTGCCAGATTGTATGAAGTGTAGGATTTTAGATAAAATCCTATTTCAAATGGAATTCAAGCACGGAAACAGAAGGAAGTCATGTAAAATCCAACTAGGTAAGATCACACTGATGAATAACTCAGAGGCATGTACAGAACTCCATCCTAAGCCCATACAGTATTTTAATAATATTATTGTAAAACAACCTGCACTTAAAATATTTCACCATTCCAATCCTTATTATTGATAAAAATAATCAGTATACCGTACTTATTTCAAGATGAAAGAAATTGAAGGTGATACAAATCAGAATTACTGAACATTTTGAGTTTGTAGTTGCTGTCTACTTCAAGGAATCTTCATTGTGTGGTTTTCCATCAATATAAAAGGTGACATTAGCAATGACTAGAGTTTAATTCTAAACTATCATAAAACAGTACCAATAAATGATTGAAAACAAAAAGCATGTATGTCTGGCAATAAACACCACCAACTCATCTTGAGGCAGCTATGCTGTGCTGTACTTGGGACAGAGCTGTGCTACCTAAAGTTGTACAGAACTTAAGGCCTGTTAGAGTCTCAAAGGATTTCTTCGTAAGCAATGGAACTGCTCACATACGATCAGGTAGCAAGAATTCTCTACATAATCCCAGACAGTACAAGAATAGTAATAATTATTTTAAAACTGATAACATTTAATTATTTTAAAAGATTTTAACATTAAAATCATTATTAAATATAAAAACTTGGATAATATGAAGTATATAATTTTCTCTTGTATTGACACTAAATTGAATAATGGTCATTGTAAAGAATGGTTACTTCATAGAATGTGAAATGCCCGCTCCTTCTAAGTTCCCAAATGTCACTATGGAAGTTATATTAAACAGACATTATAGATATTCTATTATTTATATATTCAACTTATTTCCATTGAATGTGGTAAATTGAACATGGAACATACATGTTGTATCATGAAAATTTTTAACAGCACAAAACATTTCAGCATAAACATATAAGCACATACGGCTATATACATCAGTAGTCAGTTGAGAAGTAAAATTATCTGCATAGAACAATTTAGTATTTACTTTTACTTCGATATTCCATAAGGAAATAGAAGTATGGTGATGGCGGAAAAAATCGTGTTTGAGATAAGGGCTGATTCTGATTGTACTACACTCAAAACATGAAGAAAAGTCATTTTCCAAAACGTGTCTGTGTGTCTTGAGTAGAATTTTTTCTATGACGAACGATGACTGCCATAAATTCAAACAGAATCAAATAATTTTTTGCAATGTGCCTGAGCTGTAGAACAGTGTTCCGGAACCTTTTTTTACTCACGGCACACCCCAGACGGGCCTAGACTCAACACGGCACACCAAAATGTCTGTCCCCTCAAAATCATATGAATCTTAATATAATTACGAAATATTACGTCGTTATGTAATCAATTTTTATGATTATTATTATCATCATTATTGTTATTATTATTATTATTATTATTACAAAACAGGAATAGACTCATGCATTTATTAACAATTTATTAACTTTAATTCACTGTAGAAAATACGAATTTTAAAGTAAATAACTCTACTCATACCTTCAATGTGATACTTGAGCCTGCTTAGCTGCACACAGACGGCTGATTCGTGGCGGAATCGTTGACAAAACTAGCCTCATTTCTTCATAGATGTATTTGAGTCTCTCTCTCTTTGATGTTTTAATTTCAGTCAACGTCAAGAAGCCCAGTTCACACAAATATGTAGTTGAAAATGGTAATAACACATTAACTGCCATCTCGGAGATAGCCGGGTGCTGCTTATTGACAACCAAAATGTTTCCAAAGGCACTTCGAAAAATTTTAATTTCAATGTTCTGTCTGCTTTTAAATCTGCCAGTTCCTCTTGTAAGCCTAAATTATTCGGAAGATGTTTCGAATCCATAATGAATGGATCACGAACCCAGTCAAAATCTTCAACACTCTCTCCAAAATATGTTTTGAAATTCTGCTGCAAGAGTAATGAATGTTCTTTCATTAAGTCTATCAACACCTTATTATCGTCAGCAATTGGCCATACAGTTGGGAACATCTCACACGATCCATTTTCAATTGTCTGTATCCACAAATTTAACTTATTAATAAATCCTTGAATCTTATCCATACTAGTCAGAATATTTTCTTTTCTACCTTGTATTTTTCTGTTTAGTTCGTTCAAGTGTACGAAAATATCAGAAAGATATGCCAACTTAGATACCCATTCATCATCTGCAAATAAATCCGCATACTCATGCCCCTCAATAGTCAAAAATGCAAGTACCTCCTCTTTAAGTTCAAACATTCGCGTTAACACTTCACCTCGAGATAACCATCGTACATCTGTATGTAGCAGAAGTGTAGTGTGCTCTGATCCCATTTCTTGACACAAAATGTTAAAAAGCCGCATTTTTAGGGGCCGCGATTTGATGAAGTTCACGACTTTTACTACTTCGTCCATCACAATTTTCAGAGGAGATGGCAAAGACTTAGCAACAATGGCTTCGCGGTGAATGAGACAATGGTCGGTTCGTCAGTTAGGATTTACTTCGCGTACTTTATCCACGAATCCTTTCACTCGGCCTGTCATAGAAGCGGCTCCGTCTGTACAAACACTAACGCAATCCTCCCATGTTAATTCATTACGGACCACATATTCATTAGTAGTACGAAATATTACTTCCCCGGTTGCTCACTCGGGTAGTTCATTGCAAAAAAGAAATTAGTTGCAATTACATCCCCATCAACATACCTTATGTAGGAAAGAAGTTGCGCGTGACCGCCAATATCGGTGGACTCGTCGATCTGAAGTGAGAACTTTCGACTGCTCTTTATTTTCTCCTTCATAATGTCTTCGATGTCACTGGACATGTCACTAACTCGGCGGCTGATTGTGTCAGCAGAGAGAGGAATTTTTGAAATTTCAGTACCAGCTTATAAACCCAGGACTATCTTTACCATTTCTTTACACGCGGGCATTAACAACGTTTCTGCTATTGTGTGTGGTTTTTTGGCCTTTACGATAAGTTCGGCTACCTTATAGCTAGCTTCCTGTACTTTTTGCGAAACACGTACCGACGTAGTCATGAGCGTCACTTGTTTTTTATTTGTTCCAACAACCGACAAAAATAATTCACATCTTTACTTAACAGAGAGGAATGTTTTGTTGACAAATGTCGTTTCAATTTACTGGGAACCATAGCAGCATTACTGAGTTTTTCACCACACACAACACACTCGGGGATTGGGCATGTTTTATCACCACACCAAAAAAACCCGTAAGATAAATAATTATCACTATATTGCCGGTGAACTACTTTGTGTTTCTTTTTTTTTCGGGCTCGATGGTTTCACTACTTGCACTCGAGGACGGACCACTCCGTACAAGGAACTTACCCATATCGAAAAAAAATTGTTTAATAACACTGTAATAGAAAATAGTAAGACTGGTGTGGCAATCACAATATTCGCACTACTGCAGAGCACAGCTGTGATAGAACTGAACTGAAATACTGTAACTGTTGTCTGACAATGTGTGGGTCCTTCGGCGAAGGAAAAGAGCAATAAAGTTTAAGAAGCGCCGACAAACAGGCACAAATATCAAAAAAAGGCAATAAAATAATAAAAGAGAGGGAAATGTTTGCTAATCCCCGCAATTTTAGTTAAAAGCACGTACAGCCAGCCGTACACAAAAGATGCGGTGTTACAAAGAACTCTCTTGAATAGAGTTTAGAACGTTTAGAGTTTTGAACGTAAACTCTATTGTATGATTGGTGCGGGCCGCTAAAAGGTTTGCTAAAAGTCTTACGCGGCTTTCTTTGCGGTGAACACAAAGCTTGCCGCCTGTAACCCATCAAACCGGCCCAATATTTCAGGCGAGAATACATATAACTTAAGATAGTTGTCATGATTGTTCATCTCTTCTTTCACAGCACTAACACTTATCTAAACATGAACTTTTTCTTGTGAAAACTTACTCTTTTCGTCGGACGCATTTCGGCGTACGTATCCGCCTTCTTCAGCTTTTAGTCAGACTGCCATCATTTCGTAACGGTTTTTGTGTGGAAGGTGTAGTGGAGGTGGTGTGTGGAGGAAGGGGATTGGCGCAGGGATTCAACTTGATGTTTGTTTTTTGTAAAATTGTGTCAAAAAGTGTATGTGATTTATATTGTAATTGATCGTTGAGTATGTTGTTTGGTTGTGATGTGTGGTGTTTATATATTTCGTATTGTTCAGTTGTGTTGAGTTTTCAACCTTTAGGTAAGTAATGTAAAATTTCGAGATTAGTGTCTATGTTGGTGTAACTGTGGTTTTCTGTGTGTATGTGTGTGGCAAATGCGGAGTGTATATTGTTGTTAGTTAGAGCTTTTAAGTGTTCAGAATAACGGGATGAAAAAGATCTTCCTGTCTGGCCGATGTAGAAACTATTGCAGTCATTACAATTTAATTTGTAAACACCTGTTTTGTTATATATGTCTATGGCTGTGTTTGTATTATTGATGTGTTTTTTAATGGTATTGGTTGTTCTGTATGCTATTTTGTATTTGTGTTTTCTGAATGTGTTGGCGATTTTGTGTGTGTAGGAGTTGTGGTATGTGAGTGTGATGTATTTATTGTGTTGTGTGTTGATGGTATTTTGTTTTGTTGTTTTTGTTTTTGATGCGTTTGTGTAGTGTGTTTATTAAATTAGGGTTGTAACCATTTTTGATTGCTATGTATTTTATTGTGTTGAGTTCGTCGGTGTAATCTTGTTTATTTAAGGGTATTTTAGTTAGTCTATGGAGCATATGGTTGAAGGCCGCATGTTTATGTTGTGTTGGGTGGTTTGATGTGTTGTGTATAACCATGTCAGTTGTGGTTGGTTTCCTGTATATTTTGTACGTGTGTGTATTGTTAGTTTTGTTAATTGTTAGGTCTAGAAAATTTATACTATTGTTTTGTTCAATTTCCAGTGTAAATTTTAATTTGTGGTGTATAGTGTTTATGTATTTGTGGAAGTTTTCAACTTGTCTTGTGTTGCCTTTGAATAAAAGTAATATATCATCTACGTACCTGTGCCAGTATATAATTTTGTTAGTGTATTTGTTGTTGTTTATTATGTGGTTCTGTTCTATGTTGTGTATATATATTTCTGCTAGTATTCCTGATATGGGGGATCTCATCGGGAGACTACTTAAGATAAGCAAACTATAACAACAATATTGAATAAATAAGTTACATTTAATTTCTATGAAAATGTAACAGTTAGCATGTATTAAAGAATAAACAAGCACCGTCTTACTTAAAATCGACAATTAATTTATTACAATAATAGGTAAAAGTTCGCGTCACACCTTTCACCTTGTGACGGCACACTATTGTGCCGCGGAACACCGGTTGTGGAAAACTGCTGTAGAAGACTCAAAGCCTACTGATTTTGATGAAGATCGGTTAATGGGAAGGGGTAGTTTACCTGCAAGTTTTATGATTTAACAAGAGTAAAGTACTTAAGTTTGATAAATAAAGTATTCTGAAAAGAAGGTCGTAATAATCCACTGTAGAAAGGAAAATGAAATACCTATAAATGAAAGGAGTAGTTGAATAGGGAGGGGGTAATTTTCTATAAATGAAAATGATAGTTGAAGGGGGAGGGGATAATTTTTTATATATGTACTACCTTATCAGCAACAAAGAAGTAGTTTGTTGTTAAAATTCCTTCCCGGGCTGTTTGGCTGTAGCCCAATGTTTTCTGCAAAATCAGACGTTTCAGCAGTGCCATCATCAGTGATAATCAAGTGCATTAACGTGAGGTGGTATACGTTAGTGACCACAGTACTTACTGTGGTTAAGGCTGAAGCAAGAAGTAGTTTCAATGGAAATATTTCATTTCGAAAATGATTTTAAATAGAAATCTTAGAACATGGAAGTCATGTATGGTTCTGAATACCGATATTTTCCATCCTTATCATACATAATTTACTTTAATTTCAACATTGAATATCCACAAAGTGCAAATGGTTTTGTGTGTTAATGTTAATATGAGGAAATTGGAAAAATTTTAATTTTATATTTTACATCTTTAATTTTTTTAACTAATTCATAACTTCAATAATGAATTTTTTAATGTTAGGAATGTGTTCTTTTTGTGAATTAAAAGCAAGATAGTGAATTAAAATTTATTTAACAAGTAAGCTCCATGAGTTGCAGAACCTGCTGTTTTGAACAAGATACATTATTACTTAGTATGTTAGATAATTTTTCAATGATCATAAAAATTAGCAAATCTCCAGTTTTCACACAATAAACACTAAAATTTTTAGTTAAATTCATAACCATAATGCTGGCAAATATTAGTTCCCGCTTTTAACTTTATGTACATTTTCATAGACAACTATAGGACTTATGGAATACTTTTTACAAATATATAACCGATAACAATACACCAGTTTTCATGCAAACATAGCTTACAAATTTTTGAAGCCAGTCCAATATTTGTTTACAGATATTAATTTTGTCAAATTGTTAAATATACCAAGTTCATGTTTTGCATACAGTTTCTTATAATTTGAAGGTTCACATAAACTTTTATAATTTATTATAAAAATAGCCAGTGCTCAAAGTTACTTGTAGATTTCCACTATAGAATGTACATATAGTATGTTTTGCTCCTGATTCACTTATTAGTTTGTTGTGACAGCCCTGATTAGTTTATACGATCATACGATGTTTAGTTTATGCTTTTCTTTGTGGCAATTGCACACTTTTCTTATAATTGTGCAAAACAAAGAGAAATTAACAAATTTGCTGCTAATTTATCACAATGTGATTGCATTGGGAAGTAATCGTCAGTGTGTGAGAATTTGATTACACTAAGTAACTTTTTCAAGTAGAAGCACATTTATGTTTTTCTCAGAAAACAAATTTCAGAACAGAGTAGTTGTTTTGCAAAATTAAGATACACTTTTCAAATAATTCGTTATATGAACAAGTTTGCCAGACTGTATGAAGTGTAGGATTTTAGATAAAATCCTATTTCAAATGGAATTCAAGCACGGAAACAGAAGGAAGTCATGTAAATCCAAGTAGGTAAGATCACACTGATGAATAACTCAGAGGCATGTACAGAACTCCATCATAAGCCCATACAGTATTTTAATAATATTGTAAAACAACCTGCACTTAAAATATTTCACCATTCCAATCCTTATTATTGTTAAAAATAATCAGTATACCGTACTTATTTCAAGATGAAAGAAATTGAAGGTGATACAAATCAGAATTACTGAACATTTTGAGTTTGTAGTTGCTGTCTACTTCAAGGAATCTTCTTTGTATGGTTTTCCATCAATATAAAAGATGACATTAGCAATGTCTAGAGTCTAATTCTAAACTATCACAAAAGAGTACCAATAAATGATTGAAAACAAAAAGCATGTGTGTCTGGCAATAAACAATACCAACTCATCTTGAGGCAGCTATGCTATGCTGTACTTGGGGCTGAGCTGTGCTACCTAAAGTTGGACAGAACTTAAGGCCTGTTAGAGTCTCAAAGGAATTCTTCGTAAGCAATGGAACTGCTCACATACGATCAGGTAGCAACAATTCCCTACATAATCCCAGACAGTACAAGAATAGTAATAATTATTTTAAAACTGATAACATTTATTTATTTTAAAAGATTTTAACATTAAAATCATTATTAAATATAAAAACTTGGATAATATGAAGTATATAATTTTCTCTTGTATTGACACTAAATTGAATAATGGTCATTGTAAAGAATGGCAACTTCATAGAATGTGAAATCCCCGCTCCTTCTATGTTCCCAAATGTCACTATGGAAGTTACATTAAACAGACATTATAGATACAGTATTCTATTATTTATATATTCAACTTATTTCCATTGAATGTGGTAAATTGAACATGGAACATACATGTTGTATCATGAAAACTTCTAACAGAACAAAACATTTCAGCTTAAACATATAAGCACATACGGCTACATACATCAGTAGTCAGTTGAGAAGTAGAATTATCTGCATAGAACAATTTAGTATTTACTTTTACTTCGATGTTCCATAAGGAAATGGAAGTATGGTGATGGTGGAAAAAATCGTGTTTGAGATAAGGGCTGATTCTCATTGTACTACACTCAAAACATGAAGAAAAGTCATTTTCCAAAACGTTTCTGTGCGTCTTGTGTAGAATTTCTTCTATTACGAACAATAACTGCCATAAATTCAAACAGAATCAAATAATTTTTTGCAATGTGCCTGAGCTGTAGAAGACTCGAGGCCTACTGATTTTGATGAAGATCGGTTAAGGGTTAGGGGTAGTTTACCTGCAACGTTTTATGTTTTATCAAGAGTAAAGTACTTAAGTTTGATAAAGTATCCTGAAAAGAAGGTCGTAATAATCCACTGTAGAAAGATAGATAAAATACCTATAAATGAAAAGAGTAGTTGAAGATTGAGGTGGTAATTTTCTATAAATAAAAAAGGATAGTTGAATGGGGAGGGGATAATTTTTTATATATGTACTACGTTATCGGCAACAAAGAAGTAGTTTGTTGTTAATATTCCTTCCCGGGCTGTTTGGCCGTAGTCCAATGTTTTCTGCAAAACCAGACGTTTCAGCAGTGCCATCGACTGCCATCATCAGTGATAATCGAGTGCATTAACGTGAGGTGGTATACGTTAGTGCCACAGTACTTACTGTGGTTAAGGCTGAAGCAAGAAGTAGTTTCAATGGAAATATTTCATTTCGAAAATGATTTTAAATATACATCTTAGAATACGGATGTCATGTATGGTTCTGAATACCGATATTTTCCATCCTTTTCATAAATGATTTACTTTAATATCGACATTGAATATCCACAAAGTGCAAATGTTTGTGTGTTAATGTTAATATGAGGAAGTTGGAAAGATTTTAATTTTATATTTTACATCTTTAATTTTTTTAAATGATTCATAACTTCAATAATGGATTTTTTAATGTTAGGAATGTGTTCTTTTTGTGAATTAAACGCAAGATAGTGAATTAAAATTTATTTAACAAGTACGCTCCCTGAGCTGCAGAACCTGCTGTTTTGAACAAGATAAATTTATTACTTAGTATGTTAGATAATTTTTCAATGATCATAAAAATTAGCAAATCTCCAGTTTTCACACAATAAACACTAAAACTTTTAGTTAAATTCATAACCATAATGCTGGAAAATATTAGTTCCCGCTTTTAACTTTATGTACATTTTCATAGACAACTATAGGACTTAACGAATACTTTTTACAAATATATAACCGATAACAATACACCAGATTTCATACAAACATAGCTTACAAATTTTTGAAGCCAGTCCAATATTTGTTTACAGATATTAATTTTGTCAAATTGTTAAATATACCAAGTTCATGTTTTGCATACAGTTTCTTATAATTTGAAGGTTCACATAAACTTTTATAATTTATTATAAAAATAGCCAGTGCTCAAAATTACTTGTAGAGTTCCACTATAGAATGTACATATTGTATGTTTTGCTCCTGATTCACTTATTAGTTTGTTGTGACAGCCCTGATTAGTTTATACGATCATACGATGTTTAGTTTATGCTTTTCTTTGTGGCAATTGCACACTTTTCTTATAATTATGCAAAACAAAGAGAAATTAACAAATTTGCTGCTAATTTATCACAATGTGATTGCATTGGGAAGTAATCGTCACTGTGTGAGAATTTGATTACACTAAGTAACTTTTTCAAGTAGAAGCACATTTATGTTTTTCTCAGTAAACAAATTTCAGAACAGAGTAGTTGTTTTGCAAAATTAAGATACACACTTTTCAAATAATTCGTTATATGAACAAGTTTGCCAGACTGTATGAAGTGTAGGATTTTAGATAAAATCCTATTTCAAATGGAATTCAAGCACGGAAACAGAAGGAAGTCATGTAAATCCAAGTAGGTAAGATCACACTGATGAATAACTCAGAGGCATGTACAGAACTCCATCCTAAGCCCATACAGTATTTTAATAATATTGTAAAACAACCTGCACTTAAAATATTTCACCATTCCAATCCTTATTATTGTTAAAAATAATCAGTATACCGTACTTATTTCAAGATGAAAGAAATTGAAGGTTATACAAATCAGAATTACTGAACATTTTGAGTTTGTAGTTGCTGTCTACTTCAAGGAATCTTCTTTGTATGGTTTTCCATCAATATAAAAGGTGACATTAGCAATGTCTAGAGTCTAATTCTAAACTATCATAAAAGAGTACCAATAAATGATTGAAAACAAAAAGCATGTGTGTCTGGCAATAAACAATTCCAACTCATCTTGAGGCAGCTATGCTATGCTGTACTTGGGGCTGAGCTGTGCTACCTAAAGTTGGACAGAACTTAAGGCCTGTTAGAGTCTCAAAGGAATTCTTCGTAAGCAATGGAACTGCTCACATACGATCAGGTAGCAACAATTCTCTACATAATCCCAGACAGTACAAGAATAGTAATAATTATTTTAAAACTGATAACATTTAATTATTTTAAAAGATTTTAACATTAAAATCATTATTAAATATAAAAACTTGGATAATATGAAGTATATAATTTTCTCTTGTATTGACACTAAATTGAATAATGGTCATTGTAAAAAATGGCTACTTCATAGAATGTGAAATCCCCGCTCCTTCTATGTTCCCAAATGTCACTATGGAAGTTACATTAAACAGACATTATAGATACAGTATTCTATTATTTATATATTCAACTTATTTCCATTGAATGTGGTAAATTGAACATGGAACATACATGTTGTATCATGAAAACTTCTAACAGAACAAAACATTTCAGCTTAAACATATAAGCACATACGGCTACATACATCAGTAGTCAGTTGAGAAGTAGAATTATCTGCATAGAACAATTTAGTATTTACTTTTACTTCGATGTTCCATAAGGAAATGGAAGTATGGTGATGGTGGAAAAAATCGTGTTTGAGATAAGGGCTGATTCTCATTGTACTACACTCAAAACATGAAGAAAAGTCATTTTCCAAAACGTTTCTGTGCGTCTTGTGTAGAATTTCTTCTATGACGAACAATAACTGCCATAAATTCAAACAGAATCAAATAATTTTTTGCAATGTGCCTGAGCTGTAGAAGACTCGAGGCCTACTGATTTCGATGAAGTTCGGTTAAGGGTAAGGGGTAGTTTACCTGCAACGTTTTATGTTTTATCAAGAGTAAAGTACTTAAGTTTGATAAAGTATCCTGAAAAGAAGGTCGTAATAATCCACTGTAGAAAGATAGATGAAATACCTATAAATGAAAAGAGTAGTTGAAGATTGAGGTGGTAATTTTCTATAAATAAAAAAGGATAGTTGAATGGGGAGGGGATAATTTTTTATATATGTACTACGTTATCGGCAACAAAGAAGTAGTTTGTTGTTAATATTCCTTCCCGGGCTGTTTGGCCGTAGTCCAATGTTTTCTGCAAAACCAGACGTTTCAGCAGTGCCATCGACTGCCATCATCAGTGATAATCGAGTGCATTAACGTGAGGTGGTATACGTTAGTGACCACAGTACTTACTGTGGTTAAGGCTGAAGCAAGAAGTAGTTTCAATGGAAATATTTCATTTCGAAAATGATTTTAAATATACATCTTAGAATACGGATGTCATGTATGGTTCTGAATACCGATATTTTCCATCCTTTTCATAAATGATTTACTTTAATATCGACATTGAATATCCACAAAGTGCAAATGTTTGTGTGTTAATGTTAATATGAGGAAGTTGGAAAGATTTTAATTTTATATTTTACATCTTTAATTTTTTTAAATGATTCATAACTTCAATAATGAATTTTTTAATGTTAGGAATGTGTTCTTTTTGTGAATTAAACGCAAGATAGTGAATTAAAATTTATTTAACAAGTACGCTCCCTGAGCTGCAGAACCTGCTGTTTTGAACAAGATAAATTTATTACTTAGTATGTTAGATAATTTTTCAATGATCATAAAAATTAGCAAATCTCCAGTTTTCACACAATAAACACTAAAACTTTTAGTTAAATTCATAACCATAATGCTGGAAAATATTAGTTCCCGCTTTTAACTTTATGTACATTTTCATAGACAACTATAGGACTTAACGAATACTTTTTACAAATATATAACCGATAACAATACACCAGTTTTCATACAAACATAGCTTACAAATTTTTGAAGCCAGTCCAATATTTGTTTACAGATATTAATTTTGTCAAATTGTTAAATATACCAAGTTCATGTTTTGCATACAGTTTCTTATAATTTGAAGGTTCACATAAACTTTTATAATTTATTATAAAAATAGCCAGTGCTCAAAATTACTTGTAGAGTTCCACTATAGAATGTACATATTGTATGTTTTGCTCCTGATTCACTTATTAGTTTGTTGTGACAGCCCTGTTTAGTTTATACGATCATACGATGTTTAGTTTATGCTTTTCTTTGTGGCAATTGCACACTTTTCTTATAATTATGCAAAACAAAGAGAAATTAACAAATTTGCTGCTAATTTATCACAATGTGATTGCATTGGGAAGTAATCGTCACTGTGTGAGAATTTGATTACACTAAGTAACTTTTTCAAGTAGAAGCACATTTATGTTTTTCTCAGTAAACAAATTTCAGAACAGAGTAGTTGTTTTGCAAAATTAAGATACACACTTTTCAAATAATTCGTTATATGAACAAGTTTGCCAGACTGTATGAAGTGTAGGATTTTAGATAAAATCCTATTTCAAATGGAATTCAAGCACGGAAACAGAAGGAAGTCATGTAAATCCAAGTAGGTAAGATCACACTGATGAATAACTCAGAGGCATGTACAGAACTCCATCCTAAGCCCATACAGTATTTTAATAATATTGTAAAACAACCTGCACTTAAAATATTTCACCATTCCAATCCTTATTATTGTTAAAAATAATCAGTATACCGTACTTATTTCAAGATGAAAGAAATTGAAGGTTATACAAATCAGAATTACTGAACATTTTGAGTTTGTAGTTGCTGTCTACTTCAAGGAATCTTCTTTGTATGGTTTTCCATCAATATAAAAGGTGACATTAGCAATGTCTAGAGTCTAATTCTAAACTATCATAAAAGAGTACCAATAAATGATTGAAAACAAAAAGCATGTGTGTCTGGCAATAAACAATTCCAACTCATCTTGAGGCAGCTATGCTATGCTGTACTTGGGGCTGAGCTGTGCTACCTAAAGTTGGACAGAACTTAAGGCCTGTTAGAGTCTCAAAGGAATTCTTCGTAAGCAATGGAACTGCTCACATACGATCAGGTAGCAACAATTCTCTACATAATCCCAGACAGTACAAGAATAGTAATAATTATTTTAAAACTGATAACATTTAATTATTTTAAAAGATTTTAACATTAAAATCATTATTAAATATAAAAACTTGGATAATATGAAGTATATAATTTTCTCTTGTATTGGCACTAAATTGAATAATGGTCATTGTAAAAAATGGCTACTTCATAGAATGTGAAATCCCCGCTCCTTCTATGTTCCCAAATGTCACTATGGAAGTTACATTAAACAGACATTATAGATACAGTATTCTATTATTTATATATTCAACTTATTTCCATTGAATGTGGTAAATTGAACATGGAACATACATGTTGTATCATGAAAACTTCTAACAGAACAAAACATTTCAGCTTAAACATATAAGCACATACGGCTACATACATCAGTAGTCAGTTGAGAAGTAGAATTATCTGCATAGAACAATTTAGTATTTACTTTTACTTCGATGTTCCATAAGGAAATGGAAGTATGGTGATGGTGGAAAAAATCGTGTTTGAGATAAGGGCTGATTCTCATTGTACTACACTCAAAACATGAAGAAAAGTCATTTTCCAAAACGTTTCTGTGCGTCTTGTGTAGAATTTCTTCTATGACGAACAATAACTGCCATAAATTCAAACAGAATCAAATAATTTTTTGCAATGTGCCTGAGCTGTAGAAGACTCGAGGCCTACTGATTTTGATGAAGATCGGTTAAGGGTAAGGGGTAGTTTACCTGCAACGTTTTATGTTTTATCAAGAGTAAAGTACTTAAGTTTGATAAAGTATCCTGAAAAGAAGGTCGTAATAATCCACTGTAGAAAGATAGATGAAATACCTATAAATGAAAAGAGTAGTTGAAGATTGAGGTGGTAATTTTCTATAAATAAAAAAGGATAGTTGAATGGGGAGGGGATAATTTTTTATATATGTACTACGTTATCGGCAACAAAGAAGTAGTTTGTTGTTAATATTCCTTCCCGGGCTGTTTGGCCGTAGTCCAATGTTTTCTGCAAAACCAGACGTTTCAGCAGTGCCATCGACTGCCATCATCAGTGATAATCGAGTGCATTAACGTGAGGTGGTATACGTTAGTGACCACAGTACTTACTGTGGTTAAGGCTGAAGCAAGAAGTAGTTTCAATGGAAATATTTCATTTCAAAAATGATTTTAAATATACATCTTAGAATACGGATGTCATGTATGGTTCTGAATACCGATATTTTCCATCCTTTTCATAAATGATTTACTTTAATATCGACATTGAATATCCACAAAGTGCAAATGTTTGTGTGTTAATGTTAATATGAGGAAGTTGGAAAGATTTTAATTTTATATTTTACATCTTTAATTTTTTTAAATGATTCATAACTTCAATAATGAATTTTTTAATGTTAGGAATGTGTTCTTTTTGTGAATTAAACGCAAGATAGTGAATTAAAATTTATTTAACAAGTACGCTCCCTGAGCTGCAGAACCTGCTGTTTTGAACAAGATAAATTTATTACTTAGTATGTTAGATAATTTTTCAATGATCATAAAAATTAGCAAATCTCCAGTTTTCACACAATAAACACTAAAACTTTTAGTTAAATTCATAACCATAATGCTGGAAAATATTAGTTCCCGCTTTTAACTTTATGTACATTTTCATAGACAACTATAGGACTTAACGAATACTTTTTACAAATATATAACCGATAACAATACACCAGTTTTCATACAAACATAGCTTACAAATTTTTGAAGCCAGTCCAATATTTGTTTACAGATATTAATTTTGTCAAATTGTTAAATATACCAAGTTCATGTTTTGCATACAGTTTCTTATAATTTGAAGGTTCACATAAACTTTTATAATTTATTATAAAAATAGCCAGTGCTCAAAATTACTTGTAGAGTTCCACTATAGAATGTACATATTGTATGTTTTGCTCCTGATTCACTTATTAGTTTGTTGTGACAGCCCTGTTTAGTTTATACGATCATACGATGTTTAGTTTATGCTTTTCTTTGTGGCAATTGCACACTTTTCTTATAATTATGCAAAACAAAGAGAAATTAACAAAGTTGCTGCTAATTTATCACAATGTGATTGCATTGGGAAGTAATCGTCAGTGTGTGAGAATTTGATTACACTAAGTAACTTTTTCAAGTAGAAGCACATTTATGTTTTTCTCAGAAAACAAATTTCAGAACAGAGTAGTTGTTTTGCAAAATTAAGATACACACTTTTCAAATAATTCGTTATATGAACAAGTTTGCCAGACTGTATGAAGTGTAGGATTTTAGATAAAATCCTATTTCAAATGGAATTCAAGCACGGAAACAGAAGGAAGTCATGTAAATCCAAGTAGGTAAGATCACACTGATGAATAACTCAGAGGCATGTACAGAACTCCATCCTAAGCCCATACAGTATTTTAATAATATTATTGTAAAACAACCTGCACTTAAAATATTTCACCATTCCAATCCTTATTATTGTTAAAAATAATCAGTATACCGTACTTATTTCAAGATGAAAGAAATTGAAGGTTATACAAATCAGAATTACTGAACATTTTGAGTTTGTAGTTGCTGTCTACTTCAAGGAATCTTCTTTGTATGGTTTTCCATCAATATAAAAGGTGACATTAGCAATGTCTAGAGTCTAATTCTAAACTATCATAAAAGAGTACCAATAAATGATTGAAAACAAAAAGCATGTGTGTCTGGCAATAAACAATACCAACTCATCTTGAGGCAGCTATGCTATGCTGTACTTGGGGCTGAGCTGTGCTACCTAAAGTTGGACAGAACTTAAGGCCTGTTAGAGTCTCAAAGGAATTCTTCGTAAGCAATGGAACTGCTCACATACGATCAGGTAGCAACAATTCTCTACATAATCCCAGACAGTACAAGAATAGTAATAATTATTTTAAAACTGATAACATTTAATTATACATAGTTACCGTTGGTCTCCAGATCACTGTATATGATTAAATAAATAATTACCTTATTTTATCCACTAAGTGATCTTCTTTTTGTTTTTAATTACTACATGTTTCAGGGCTTATATCCCCATCTTCAGGTAAAAGCAAATCTACCCTATTATTAGGGTTTCGTTAAAAATTCACAACGACACAAACACATAACACACTTAAATAAATTAACATTGAACATTAAATCTGTATCGGAACACGCTACAAACGAACCAGTGCACTGGCCGAAGTCCGACTTTCAACTGATCCGTACACGCTATTCACGGTTTGTTTTCATAGCTGTGTCATATAGTTTATTTGATTTGAATGATAACTGTTCATTAAGTACCTGATTTTTATTTCTTCTTAAGGCCTTGTATATTTCAAATTCCTCTAAAGCATCCAGTAGTTGACCCTTTTTACCTATATGTAAAGGTTCTAAATTCTCTTTAAATCCAGTGTATGTATGATTTTCGTTTATTAGATGTTGTGCGTAATGCGATACATTATTATTGGGGAACTTCTTAGGTAAATGTTCTTTAAATCTTTAAATGTTCTTTAAATGTTCTTCCTGGACGTAACCACATATAAACGTAATAACCTCCTTAGCTTTAAAATATATAGAAAGCCAACAACAACTGATATAGCCATACATGCTAGTTCCAATCATCCTTATACACATAAAATGGCAACTTTTAACGCACTGACACATAGATTGACAAATATACCGATGGACATAGAAGACTATAACGATGAAATTAATATAACAAAACATATAGCGATAGTGAATGGTTACAATAGTAAAATCATTGATAAAATAATATATAAACACGCTAATAAATTAAAACGATTGGACAAAGTTAAAGATAAAACCCAATATGTTTCTGCTAGATATACAAACATACTACCTAATACACTACATAATGAATTAAAAAAGCTAGGGATTATTGTCTCATTCAGGACCACGAACAAATTAACAAATATACTTAAGCCTAATACCAAAGCATTACTAGAGGATTGTTCTGGCGTTTATAGAATCCGGTGTAATGAATGCGATAAAATCTATATAGGCCAGACGGGGAGAAAATTTTCCGAGAGATTTAAAGAACATTTACCTAAGAAGTTCCCCAATAATAATGTATCGCATTACGCACAACATCTAATAAACGAAAATCATACATACACTGGATTTAAAGAGAATTTAGAACCTTTACATATAGGTAAAAAGGGTCAACTACTGGATGCTTTAGAGGAATTTGAAATATACAAGGCCTTAAGAAGAAATAAAAATCAGGTACTTAATGAACAGTTATCATTCAAATCAAATAAACTATATGACACAGCTATGAAAACAAACCGTGAATAGCGTGTACGGATCAGTTGAAAGTCGGACTTCGGCCAGTGCACTGGTTCGTTTGTAGCGTGTTCCGATACAGATTTAATGTTCAATGTTAATTTATTTAAGTGTGTTATGTGTTTGTGTCGTTGTGAATTTTTAACGAAACCCTAATAATAGGGTAGATTTGCTTTTACCTGAAGATGGGGATATAAGCCCTGAAACATGTAGTAATTAAAAACAAAAAGAAGATCACTTAGTGGATAAAATAAGGTAATTATTTATTTAATCATATACAGTGATCTGGAGACCAACGGTAACTATGTATATCGAAGCTGATCAAGCAAAAGTGGTCTATAAATATAAAAACCTTAAAACCAAGATATTGAAAGCAAACCTCAATATCAGGTTTATCAAGAGATGTTTGAGACAAGACATAACGCCTAAATTTGCTATTATAAAAATAAGAAACACATCAATAGCAGCATCTAACACTAAAATTAAAGCACAGAAAGTTTGGCTTAAGGAAGAAATTAAGGCTTTGTACAAAAAGAAAAATTATCTGAACAAGTTGTTATTTAATGCGCATTTGAAGGTCCTGAACTCGATACACCCGATCATAATTAACGAAGTTTTAGAAGTTATTCACAGACAGATAAGGAACATTGCTATCTCGATTGTATCAAGACACAACAAGAAATATGATAAATTGAACCGCGAGCAAAACAAAGCAGATAACATAATTTGTAAACACAAATTTTATAAGCGTGTAGATAACCTCACGAACATTGAACTATCTAATGAAGAATGTAGTTTATTATCTAAGGGTTTACAACATAATTTATCTGATTATGGAAAAGACATGTTAATAAGAGAAGTTGTAAATGCAGAAGCTGTCATTAAACAAATAAAAAACCAGGAAATTCAGAATGATACACGGGTAGCTATCAACTATAAATTAAATCGTATATTACAGTCGGGTAGGACGCATAACATGAGACCTAGTAATGAAATTAAAATCGCGAAGAACATCAAACGCAAATTAGAAAATTTTGACGCAATGGTAACTAAGGCTGATAAAGGTAGTACAGTAGTTATCATCAATAAAACTGAATACACACAAAAATGCTATGATTTTATAAATGAAAATAATATTAAGACCCTAAATAATGACCCCACCATTAAATATACAAAAGCCATAAACTCAGCAGTGAATAAATGTGTTAATTTATTCGATGCTCAAACTAGACGACGTATCAAAAATATAAATCCGAAAGCGCCTACTTTCAGAGGACTACCAAAGTTACACAAACCTAATATACCAATACGTCCTTTAATAAATCATACAACTGCCCCAAGCTATAATGTAGCCAAAAAGCTACAAATAATCATCAAAAACAGCTTAGTAATGGACAACATACATAGCGTAAAAAATACAATAGGATTTGTAAACAAAGTTAAAAACATTAAAGTACTGCCTAACCATAAACTGATATCTATGGACATAGTGAATTTGTATACGAACATACCCGTGCTAGAGACGATAAATATTCTCGAGAGACTTTTAATCAAGACAAATGTCTTAAAACAGATACAAATTGATGAACTTATATTTTTATTGAAAATTGTTGTGCAACAGAATTACTTTACACACGACAATAAGTTTTTTATCCAGGAAAATGGGCTGGCCATGGGTTCACCGGTGAGTGGAATTTTAGCGGAGATTTACATGAATCATTATGAGAACAAGTATATACTATCTGACCAAAACAAGTTATACAATAAAATCATCTCATACACACGGTACGTAGACGACACATTTTTAATTTTTGGTGGTACTCTTAGACAGATAGACGGATTGCTTACTTTTTTGAACGGCATAAACAGTAATATTAAATTCACTATGGAAGTAGAACATAACAATATGTTGAATTTCCTGGACGTAACCACATATAAACGTAATAACCTCCTTAGCTTTAAAATATATAGAAAGCCAACAACAACTGATATAGCCATACATGCTAGTTCCAATCATCCTTATACACATAAAATGGCAACTTTTAACGCACTGACACATAGATTGACAAATATACCGATGGACATAGAAGACTATAACGATGAAATTAATATAATAAAACATATAGCGATAGTGAATGGTTACAATAGTAAAATCATTGATAAAATAATATATAAACACGCTAATAAATTAAAACGATTGGACAAAGTTAAAGATAAAACCCAATATGTTTCTGCTAGATATACAAACATACTACCTAATACACTACATAATGAATTAAAAAAGCTAGGGATTATTGTCTCATTCAGGACCACGAACAAATTAACAAATATACTTAAGCCTAATACCAAAGCATTACTAGAGGATTGTTCTGGCGTTTATAGAATCCGGTGTAATGAATGCGATAAAATCTATATAGGCCAGACGGGGAGAAAATTTTCCGAGAGATTTAAAGAACATTTACCTAAGAAGTTCCCCAATAATAATGAATCGCATTACGCACAACATCTAATAAACGAAAATCATACATACACTGGATTTAAAGAGAATTTAGAACCTTTACATATAGGTAAAAAGGGTCAACTACTGGATGCTTTAGAGGAATTTGAAATATACAAGGCCTTAAGAAGAAATAAAAATCAGGTACTTAATGAACAGTTATCATTCAAATCAAATAAACTATATGACACAGCTATGAAAACAAACCGTGAATAGCGTGTACGGATCAGTTGAAAGTCGGACTTCGGCCAGTGCACTGGTTCGTTTGTAGCGTGTTCCGATACAGATTTAATGTTCAATGTTAATTTATTTAAGTGTGTTATGTGTTTGTGTCGTTGTGAATTTTTAACGAAACCCTAATAATAGGGTAGATTTGCTTTTACCTGAAGATGGGGATATAAGCCCTGAAACATGTAGTAATTAAAAACAAAAAGAAGATCACTTAGTGGATAAAATAAGGTAATTATTTATTTAAACATTTAATTATTTTAAAAGATTTTAACATTAAAATCATTATTAAATATAAAAACTTGGATAATATGAAGTATATAATTTTCTCTTGTATTGACACTAAATTGAATAATGGTCATTGTAAAGAATGGCAACTTCATAGAATGTGAAATCCCCGCTCCTTCTATGTTCCCAAATGTCACTATGGAAGTTACATTAAACAGACATTATAGATACAGTATTCTATTATTTATATATTCAACTTATTTCCATTGAATGTGGTAAATTGAACATGGAACATACATGTTGTATCATGAAAACTTCTAACAGCACAAAACATTTCAGCTTAAACATATAAGCACATACGGCTACATACATCAGTAGTCAGTTGAGAAGTAGAATTATCTGCATAGAACAATTTAGTATTTACTTTTACTTCGATGTTCCATAAGGAAATGGAAGTATGGTGATGGTGGAAAAAATCGTGTTTGAGATAAGGGCTGATTCTCATTGTACTACACTCAAAACATGAAGAAAAGTCATTTTCCAAAACGTTTCTGTGCGTCTTGTGTAGAATTTCTTCTATGACGAACAATAACTGCCATAAATTCAAACAGAATCAAATAATTTTTTGCAATGTGCCTGAGCTGTAGAAGACTCGAGGCCTACTGATTTTGATGAAGATCGGTTAAGGGTAAGGGGTAGTTTACCTGCAACGTTTTATGTTTTATCAAGAGTAAAGTACTTAAGTTTGATAAAGTATCCTGAAAAGAAGGTCGTAATAATCCACTGTAGAAAGATAGATGAAATACCTATAAATGAAAAGAGTAGTTGAAGATTGAGGTGGCAATTTTCTATAAATAAAAAAGGATAGTTGAATGGGGAGGGGATAATTTTTTATATATGTACTACGCTATCGGCAACAAAGAAGTAGTTTGTTGTTAATATTCCTTCCCGGGCTGTTTGGCCGTAGTCCAATGTTTTCTGCAAAACCAGACGTTTCAGCAGTGCCATCGACTGCCATCATCAGTGATAATCGAGTGCATTAACGTGAGGTGGTATACGTTAGTGACCACAGTACTTACTGTGGTTAAGGCTGAAGCAAGAAGTAGTTTCAATGGAAATATTTCATTTCGAAAATGATTTAAATATACATCTTAGAATACGGATGTCATGTATGGTTCTGAATACCGATATTTTCCATCCTTTTCATAAATGATTTACTTTAATATCGACATTGAATATCCACAAAGTGCAAATGTTTGTGTGTTAATGTTAATATGAGGAAGTTGGAAAGATTTTAATTTTATATTTTACATCTTTAATTTTTTTAAATGATTCATAACTTCAATAATGAATTTTTTAATGTTAGGAATGTGTTCTTTTTGTGAATTAAACGCAAGATAGTGAATTAAAATTTATTTAACAAGTACGCTCCCTGAGCTGCAGAACCTGCTGTTTTGAACAAGATAAATTTATTACTTAGTATGTTAGATAATTTTTCAATGATCATAAAAATTAGCAAATCTCCAGTTTTCACACAATAAACACTAAAACTTTTAGTTAAATTCATAACCATAATGCTGGAAAATATTAGTTCCCGCTTTTAACTTTATGTACATTTTCATAGACAACTATAGGACTTAACGAATACTTTTTACAAATATATAACCGATAACAATACACCAGTTTTCATACAAACATAGCATACAAATTTTTGAAGCCAGTCCAATATTTGTTTACAGATATTAATTTTGTCAAATTGTGAAATATACCAAGTTCATGTTTTGCATACAGTTTCTTATAATTTGAAGGTTCACATAAACTTTTATGATTTATTATAAAAATAGCCAGTGCTCAAAGTTACTTGTAGAGTTCCACTATAGAATGTACATATTGTATGTTTTGCTCCTGATTCACTTATTAGTTTGTTGTGACAGCCCTGTTTAGTTTATACGATCATACGATGTTTAGTTATGCTTTTCTTTGTGGCAATTGCATACTTTTCTTATAATTATGCAAAACAAAGAGAAATTAACAAAGTTGCTGCTAATTTATCACAATGTGATTGCATTGGGAAGTAATCATCAGTGTGTGAGAATGTGATTACACTAAGTAACTTTTTCAAGTAAAAGCACATTTTTGTTTTTCTCAGAAAAAATAATTTCAGAACAGAGTAGTTGTTTTGCAAAATTAAGATACACACTTTTCAAATAAGTCGTTATATGAACAAGTTTGCCAGACTGTATGAAGTGTAGGATTGTAGATAAAATCCTATTTCAAATGGAATTCAAGCACGGAAACAGAAATAAGTCATGTTAATCCAACTAGGTATGATCACACTGATGAATAACTCAGAGGCATGTACAGAACTCCGTCTTAAGCCCATACAGTATTTTAATAATATTATTGTAAAACAACCTGCACTTAAAATATTTCACCATTCCAATCCTTATTATTGATAAAAATAATCAGTATACCGTACTTATTTCAAGATGAAAGAATTTGAAGGTGATACAAATCAGAATTACTGAACATTTTGAGTTTGTAGTTGCTGTCTACTTCAAGGAATCTTCTTTGTGTGGTTTTCCATCAGTATAAAAGGTGACATTAGCAATGACTAGAGTTTAATTCTAAACTATCATAAAACAATACCAATAAATGATTGAAAACAAAAAGCATGTGTGTCTGGCAATAAACACAACCAACTCATCTTGAGACAGCTATGCTGTGCTGTACTTGGGGCAGAGCTGTGCTACCTAAAGTTGTACAGAACTTAAGGCCTGTTAAAGTCTCAAAGGATTTCTTCGTAAGCAATGGAACTGCTCACATACGATCAGGTAGCAACAATTCTCTACATAATCCCAGACAGTACAAGAATAGTAATAATTATTTTAAAAATGATAACATTTAATTATTTTAAATGATTTTAACATTAAAATCATTATAAAATAAAAAAACTTGGATAATATGAAGTATATAATTTTCTCTTGTAATAACACTAAATTGAATAATGCTCATTGTAAAGAATGGCTACTTCATAGATTGTGTAATCCCCGCTCCTTCTAAGTCCCAAATGTCACTATGGAAGTTATATTAAACAGACATTATAGATACAGTATTCTATTATTTATATATTCAACTTATTTCCATTGAATGTGGTAAATTGAACATGGAATATACATGTTGTATCATGAAAATTTCTAACAGCACAAAACATTTCAGCATAAACATATAAGCACATACGGCTATATACATCAGTAGTCAGTTGAGAAGTAAAATTATCTGCATAGAACAATTTAGTATTTACTTTTACTTCGATATTCCATAAGGAAATAGAAGTATGGTGATGGCGGAAAAAATCGTGTTTGAGATAAGGGCTGATTCTGATTGTACTACACTCAAAACATGAAGAAAAGTCATTTTCCAAAACGTGTCTGTGTGTCTTGAGTAGAATTTTTTCTATGACGAACGATGACTGCCATAAATTCAAACAGAATCAAATAATTTTTTGCAATGTGCCTGAGCTGTAGAACAGTGTTCCGCAACCTTTTTTTACTCACGGCACACCCCAGACGGGCCTAGACTCAACACGGCACACCAAAATGTCTGTCCCCTCAAAATCATATGAATCTTAATATAATTATGAAATATTACGTCGTTATGTAATCAATTTTTATGATTATTATTATCATCATTATTGTTATTATTATTATTATTACAAAACAGGAATAGACTCATGCATTTATTAACAATTTATTAACTTTAATTCACTGTAGAAAATAGGAATTTTAAAGTAAATAACTCTACTCATACCTTCAATGTGATACTTGAGCCTGCTTAGCTGCACACAGACGGCTGATTCGTGGCGGAATCGTTATCAAAACTAGCCTCATTTCTTCATAGATGTATTTGAGTCTCTCTCTCTTTGATGTTTTAATTTCAGTCAACGTCGAGAAGCCCAGTTCACACAAATATGTAGTTGAAAATGGTAATAACACATTAACTGCCATCTCGGAGATAGCCGGGTGCTGCTTATTGACAACCAAAATGTTTCCAAAGGCACTTCGAAAAATTTTAATTTCAATGTTCTGTCTGCTTTCAAATCTGCCAGTTCCTCTTGTAAGCCTAAATTATTCGGAAGATGTTTCGAATCCATAATGAATGGATCACGAACCCAGTCAAAATCTTCAACACTCTCTCCAAAATATGATTTGAAATTCTGCTGCAAGAGTACTGAATGTTCTTTAATTAAGTCTATCAACACCTTATTATCGTCAGCAATTGGCCATACAGTTGGGAACATCTCACACGATCCATTTTCAATTGTCTGTATCCACAAATTTAACTTATTAATAAATCCTTGAATCTTATCCATACTAGTCAGAATATTTTCTTTTCTACCTTGCATTTTTCTGTTTAGTTCGTTCAAGTGTACGAAAATATCAGAAAGATATGCCAACTTAGATACCCATTCATCATCTGCAAATAAATCCGCATACTCATGCCCCTCAATAGTCAAAAATGCAAGTACCTCCTCTTTAAGTTCAAACATTCGCGTTAACACTTCACCTCGAGATAACCATCGTACATCTGTATGTAGCAGAAGTGTAGTGTGCTCTGATCCCATTTCTTGACACAAAACGTTAAAAAGCCGCATTTTTAGGGGCCGCGATTTGATGAAGTTCACGACTTTTACTACTTCGTCCATCACAATTTTCAGAGGAGATGGCAAAGACTTAGCAACAATGGCTTCGCGGTGAATGAGACAATGGTCGGTTCGTCAGTTAGGATTTACTTCGCGTACTTTATCCACGAATCCTTTCACTCGGCCTGTCATAGAAGCGGCTCCGTCTGTACAAACACTAACGCAATCCTCCCATGTTAATTCATTACGGACCACATATTCATTAGTAGTACGAAATATTACTTCCCCGGTTGCTCGCTCGGGTAGTTCATAGCAAAAAAGAAATTAGTTGCAATTACATCCCCATCAACATACCTTATGTAGGAAAGAAGTTGTGCGTGACCGCCAATATCGGTGGACTCGTCGATCTGAAGTGAGAACTTTCGACTGCTCTTTATTTTCTCCTTCATAATGTCTTCGATGTCACTGGACATGTCACTAACTCGGCGGCTGATTGTGTCAGCAGAGAGAGGAATTTTTGAAATTTCAGTACCAGCTTATAAACCCAGGACTATCTTTACCATTTCTTTACACGCGGGCATTAACAACGTTTCTGCTATTGTGTGTGGTTTTTTGGCATTAACGATAAGTTCGGCTACCTTATAGCTAGCTTCCTGTACTTTTTGCGAAACACGTACCGACGTAGTCATGAGCGTCACTTGTTTTTTATTTGTTCCAACAACCGACAAAAGTAATTCACATCTTTACTTAACAGAGAGGAATGTTTTGTTGACAAATGTCGTTTCAATTTACTGGGAACCATAGCAGCATTACTGAGTTTTTCACCACACACAACACACTCGGGGATTGGGCATGTTTTATCACCACACCAAAAAAACCCGTAAGATAAATAATTATCACTATATTGCCGGTGAACTACTTTGTGTTTCTTTTTTTTTCGGGCTCGATGGTTTCACTACTTGCACTCGAGGACGGACCACTCCGTACAAGGAACTTATCCATATCGAAAAAAAAATTGTTTAATAACACTGTAATAGAAAATAGTAAGACTGGTGTGGCAATCACAATATTCGCACTACTGCAGAGCACAGCTGTGATAGAACTGAACTGAAATACTGTAACTGTTGTCTGACAATGTGTGGGTCCTTCGGCGAAGGAAAAGAGCAATAAAGTTTAAGAAGCGCCGACAAACAGGCACAAATATCAAAAAAAGGCAATAAAATAATAAAAGAGAGGGAAATGTTTGCTAATCCCCGCAATTTTAGTTAAAAGCACGTACAGCCAGCCGTACACAAAAGATGCGGTGTTACAAAGAACTCTCTTGAATAGAGTTTAGAACGTTTAGAGTTTTGAACGTAAACTCTATTGTATGATTGGTGCGGGCCGCTAAAAGGTTTGCTAAAAGTCTTACGCGGCTTTCTTTGCGGTGAACACAAAGCTTGCCGCCTGTAACCCATCAAACCGGCCCAATATTTCAGGCGAGAATACATATAACTTAAGATAGTTGTCTTGATTGTTCATCTCTTCTTTCACAGCACTAACACTTATCTAAAAATGAAGTTTTTCTTGTGAAAACTTACTCTTTTCGTCGGACGCATTTCGGCGTACGTATCCCCCTTCTTCAGCTTTTAGTCAGACTGCCATCATTTCGTAACGGTTTTTGTGTGGAAGGTGTAGTGGAGGTGGTGTGTGGAGGAAGGGGATTGGCGCAGGGATTCAACTTGATGTTTGTTTTTTGTAAAATTGTGTCAAAAAGTGTATGTGATTTATATTGTAATTGATCGTTGAGTATGTTGTTTGGTTGTGTTGTGTGGTGTTTATATATTTCGTATTGTTCAGTTGTGTTGAGTTTTCAACCTTTAGGTAAGTAATGTAAAATTTCGAGATTAGTGTCTATGTTGGTGTAACTGTGGTTTTCTGTGTGTATGTGTGTGGCAAATGCGGAGTGTATATTGTTGTTAGTTAGAGCTTTTAAGTGTTCAGAATAACGGGATGAAAAAGATCTTCCTGTCTGGCCGATGTAGAAACTATTGCAGTCATTACAATTTAATTTGTAAACACCTGTTTAGTTATATTTGTCTATGGCTGTGTTTGTATTATTGAAGTGTTTTTTAATGGTATTGGTTGTTCTGTATGCTATTTTGTATTTGTGTTTTCTGAATGTGTTGGCGATTTTGTGTGTGTAGGAGTTGTGGTATGTGAGTGTGATGTATTTATTGTGTTGTGTGTTGATGGTATTTTGTGTTTTGTTGTTTTTGTTTTTGATGCGTTTGTGTAGTGTGTTTATTAAATTAGGGTTGTAACCATTTTTGATTGCTATGTATTTTATTGTGTTGAGTTCGTCGGTGTAATCTTGTTTATTTAAGGGTATTTTAGTTAGTCTATGGAGCATATGGTTGAAGGCCGCATGTTAATGTTGTGTTGGGTGGTTTGATATGTTGTGTATAACCATGTCAGTTGTGGTTGGTTTCCTGTATATTTTGTACGTGTGTGTATTGTTAGTTTTGTTAATTGTTAGGTCTAGAAAATTTATACTATTGTTTTGTTCAATTTCCAGTGTAAATTTTAATTTGTGGTGTATAGTGTTTATGTATTTGTGGAAGTTTTCAACTTGTCTTGTGTTGCCTTTGAATAAAAGTAATATATCATCTACGTACCTGTGCCAGTATATAATTTTGTTAGTGTATTTGTTGTTGTTTATTATGTGGTTCTGTTCTATGTTGTGTATACATATTTCTGCTAGTATTCCTGATATGGGGGATCCCATCGGGAGACTACTTAAGATAAGCAAACTATAACAACAATATTGAGTAAATAAGTTACATTTAATTTCTATGAAAATGTAACAGTTAGCATGTATTAAAGAATAAACAAGCACCGTCTTACTTAAAATCGACAATTAATTTATTACAATAATAGGTAAAAGTTCGTGTCACACCTTTCCACTGTGACGGCACACTATTGTGCCGCGGCACACCGGTTGCGGAAAACTGCTGTAGAAGACTCAAAGCCTACTGATTTTGATGAAGATGTGTGTAGAATTTTTTTCTATGACGAACGAAAACTGCCATAAATTCAAACAGAATCAAATAATTTTTTGCAATATCCCTGAGCTGTAGAAGACTCGAGGCCTACTGATTTTGATGATGATCGGTTAATGGAAAGGGGTAGTTTACCTGCAACGTTTTACGTTTTAACAAGATTAAAGTACTTAAGTTTGATAAATATCCTGAAAAGAAGGTCATAATAATCCACTGTAGAAAGGTAGATAAAATACCTATAAATGAAAAGAGTAGTTGAAGAGGGAGGGGGTAATTTTCTATAAATGAAAATGATAGTTGAAGGGGAGTGGATAATTTTTTTATATATTTACTACGTTATCGGCAACAAAGAAGTAGTTTGTTGTTAATATTCCTTCCCGGGCTGTTTGGCCGTAGTCCAATGTTTTCTGCAAAACCAGACGTTTCAGCAGTGCCATCGACTGCCATCATCAGTGATAATCGAGTGCATTAACATGAGGTGGTATACGTTAGTGACCACAGTACTTACTGTGGTTAAGGCTGAAGCAAGAAGTAGTTTCAATGGAAATATTTCGTTTCGAAAATGATTTTAAATATACATCTTAGAACACGGAAGTCATGTATGGTTCTGAATACCGATATTTTCCATTCCTTTTCATAAATAATTTATTTTAATATCGACATTGAATATCCACAAAGTGCAAATGTTTGTGTGTGTTAATGTTAATATGAGGAAGCTGGAAAGATTTTAATTTTATATTTTACATCTTTAATTTTTTAATGATTCATTACTTCAATAATGAATTTTTTAATGTTAGGAATGTGTTCTTTTTGTGAATTAAACGCAAGCTAGTGAATTAAAATTTATTTAACAAGTAAGATCCCTGAGCTGCAGGACCTGCTGTTTTGAACAAGATAAATTTATTACTTAGTATGTTAGATAATTTTTCAATGATCATAAAAATTAGCAAATCTCCAGTTTTCACACAATAAACACTAAAACTTTTAGTTAAATTCATTACCATAATGCTGGCAAATATTAGTTTCCGCTTTTAACTTTATGTACATTTTCACAGACAACTATAGGAATTATCGAATACTTTTTACAAATATATAACTGATTACAATACACCAGTTTTCATGCAAACATAGCTTACAAATTTTTGGAGCCAGTCCAATATTTGTTTACAGATATTAATTTTGTCAAATTGTGAAATATACCAAGTTCATGTTTTGCATACAGTTTCTTATAATTTGAAGGTTCACATAAACTTTTATAATTTATTATAAAAATAGCCAGTGCTCAAAGTTACTTGTAGAGTTCCACTATAGAATGTACATATTGTATGTTTTGCTCCTGATTCACTTATTAGTTTGTTGTGACAGCCCTGTTTAGTTTATACGATCATACGATGTTTAGTTATGCTTTTCTTTGTGGCAATTGCACACTTTTCTTATAATTATGCAAAACAAAGAGAAATTAACAAAGTTGCTGCTAATTTATCACAATATGATTGCATTGGGAAGAAATCATCAGTGTGTGAGAATGTGATTACACTAAGTAACTTTTTCAAGTAAAAGCACATTTTTGTTTTTCTCAGAAAAAATAATTTCAGAACAGAGTAGTTGTTTTGCAAAATTAAGATACACACTTTTCAAATAATTCGTTTTATGAACAAGTTTGCGAGACTGTATGAAGTGTAGGATTTTAGATAAAATCCTATTTCAAATGGAATTCAAGCACGGAAACAGAAGTAAGTCATGTTAATCCAACTAGGTAAGATCACACTGATGAATAACTCAGAGGCATGTACAGAACTCCATCCTAAGCCCATACAGTATTTTAATAATATTATTGTAAAACAACCTGCACTTAAAATATTTCACCATTCCAATCCTTATTATTGATAAAAATAATCAGTATACCGTACTTATTTCAAGATGAAAGAAATTGAAGGTTATACAAATCAGAATTACTGAACATTTTGAGTTTGTAGTTGCTGTCTACTTCAAGGAATCTTCATTGTGTGATTTTCCATCAATATAAAAGGTGACATTAGCAATGACTAGAGTTTAATTCTAAACTATCATAAAACAGTACCAATAAATGATTGAAAACAAAAAGCATGTGTGTCTGGCAATAAACACCACCAACTCAGCTTGAGGCAGCTATGCTGTGCTGTACTTGGGGCTGAGCTGTGCTACCTAAAGTTGGACAGAACTTAAGGCCTGTTAGAGTCTCAAAGGATTTCTTCGTAAGCAATGGAACTGCTCACATACGATCAGGTAGCAACAATTCTCTACATAATCCCAGACAGTACAAGAATATTAATAATTATTTTAAAACTGATAACATTTAATTATTTTAAATGATTTTAACATTAAAATCATTATTAAATATAAAAACTTGGATAATATGAAGTATATAATTTTCTCTTGTATTGACACTAAATTGAATAATGGTCATTGTAAAGAATGGCTACTTCATAGAATGTGAAATCCCCGCTACTTCTAAGTTCCCAAATGTCACTATGGAAGTTATATTAAACAGACATTATAGATACAGTATTCTATTATTTATATATTCTACTTATTTCCATTGAATGTGGTAAATTGAACATGGAACATACATGTTGTATCATGAAAATTTCTAACAGCACAAAACATTTCAGCTTAAACATATAAGCACATACGGCTATATACATCAGTAGTCAGTTGAGAAGTAAAATTATCTGCATAGAACAATTTAGTATTTTCTTTTACTTCGATGTTCCATAAGGAAATAGAAGTATGGTGATGGCAGAATAAATTGTGTTTGAGATAAGGGCTGATTCACGTTGTACTACACTCAAAACATGAAGAAAAGTCATTTTTCAAAACGTGTCTGTGTGTAGAATTTTTTTCTATGACAAACGATAACTGCCATAAATTCAAACAGAATCAAATAATTTTTTGCAATATGCCTGAGCTGTAGAAGACTCGAGGCCTACTGATTTTGATGATGATCGGTTAATGGAAAGAGGTAGTTTACTGCAACGTTTTATGTTTTAACAAGAGTAAAGTACTTAAGTTTGATAAAGTATCCTGAAAAGAAGGTCATAATAATCCACTGTAGAAAGGTAGATAAAATACCTATAAATGAAAAGAGTAGTTGAAGAGGGAGGGGGTAATTTTCTATAAATGAAAATGATAGTTGAAGGGGAGTGGATAATTTTTTTATATATTTACTACGTTATCGGCAACAAAGAAGTAGTTTGTTGTTAATATTCCATCCCGGGCTGTTTGGCCGTAGTCCAATGTTTTCTGCAAAACCAGACGTTTCAGCAGTGCCATCGACTGCCATCATCAGTGATAATCGAGTGCATTAACATGAGGTGGTATACGTTAGTGACCACAGTACTTACTGTGGTTAAGGCTGAAGCAAGAAGTAGTTTCAATGGAAATATTTCGTTTCGAAAATGATTTTAAATATACATCTTAGAACACGGAAGTCATGTATGGTTCTGAATACCGATATTTTCCATTCCTTTTCATAAATAATTTATTTTAATATCGACATTGAATATCCACAAAGTGCAAATGTTTGTGTGTGTTAATGTTAATATGAGGAAGCTGGAAAGATTTTAATTTTATATTTTACATCTTTAATTTTTTAAATGATTCATTACTTCAATAATGAATTTTTTAATGTTAGGAATGTGTTCTTTTTGTGAATTAAACGCAAGCTAGTGAATTAAAATTTATTTAACAAGTAAGCTCCCTGAGCTGCAGGACCTGCTGTTTTGAACAAGATAAATTTATTACTTAGTATGTTAGATAATTTTTCAATGATCATAAAAATTAGCAAATCTCCAGTTTTCACACAATAAACACTAAAACTTTTAGTTAAATTCATTACCATAATGCTGGCAAATATTAGTTTCCGCTTTTAACTTTATGTACATTTTCACAGACAACTATAGGAATTATCGAATACTTTTTACAAATATATAACTGATTACAATACACCAGTTTTCATGCAAACATAGCTTACAAATTTTTGAAGCCAGTCCAATATTTGTTTACAGATATTAATTTTGTCAAATTGTGAAATATACCAAGTTCATGTTTTGCATACAGTTTCTTATAATTTGAAGGTTCACATAAACTTTTATAATTTATTATAAAAATAGCCAGTGCTCAAAGTTACTTGTAGAGTTCCACTATAGAATGTACATATTGTATGTTTTGCTCCTGATTCACTTATTAGTTTGTTGTGACAGCCCTGTTTAGTTTATACGATCATACGATGTTTAGTTATGCTTTTCTTTGTGGCAATTGCACACTTTTCTTATAATTATGCAAAACAAAGAGAAATTAACAAAGTTGCTGCTAATTTATCACAATATGATTGCATTGGGAAGAAATCATCAGTGTGTGAGAATGTGATTACACTAAGTAACTTTTTCAAGTAAAAGCACATTTTTGTTTTTCTCAGAAAAAATAATTTCAGAACAGAGTAGTTGTTTTGCAAAATTAAGATACACACTTTTCAAATAATTCGTTTTATGAACAAGTTTGCGAGACTGTATGAAGTGTAGGATTTTAGATAAAATCCTATTTCAAATGGAATTCAAGCACGGAAACAGAAGTAAGTCATGTTAATCCAACTAGGTAAGATCACACTGATGAATAACTCAGAGGCATGTACAGAACTCCATCCTAAGCCCATACAGTATTTTAATAATATTATTGTAAAACAACCTGCACTTAAAATATTTCACCATTCCAATCCTTATTATTGATAAAAATAATCAGTATACCGTACTTATTTCAAGATGAAAGAAATTGAAGGTTATACAAATCAGAATTACTGAACATTTTGAGTTTGTAGTTGCTGTCTACTTCAAGGAATCTTCATTGTGTGATTTTCCATCAATATAAAAGGTGACATTAGCAATGACTAGAGTTTAATTCTAAACTATCATAAAACAGTACCAATAAATGATTGAAAACAAAAAGCATGTGTGTCTGGCAATAAACACCACCAACTCAGCTTGAGGCAGCTATGCTGTGCTGTACTTGGGGCTGAGCTGTGCTACCTAAAGTTGGACAGAACTTAAGGCCTGTTAGAGTCTCAAAGGATTTCTTCGTAAGCAATGGAACTGCTCACATACGATCAGGTAGCAACAATTCTCTACATAATCCCAGACAGTACAAGAATATTAATAATTATTTTAAAACTGATAACATTTAATTATTTTAAATGATTTTAACATTAAAATCATTATTAAATATAAAAACTTGGATAATATGAAGTATATAATTTTCTCTTGTATTGACACTAAATTGAATAATGGTCATTGTAAAGAATGGCTACTTCATAGAATGTGAAATCCCCGCTACTTCTAAGTTCCCAAATGTCACTATGGAAGTTATATTAAACAGACATTATAGATACAGTATTCTATTATTTATATATTCTACTTATTTCCATTGAATGTGGTAAATTGAACATGGAACATACATGTTGTATCATGAAAATTTCTAACAGCACAAAACATTTCAGCTTAAACATATAAGCACATACGGCTATATACATCAGTAGTCAGTTGAGAAGTAAAATTATCTGCATAGAACAATTTAGTATTTTCTTTTACTTCGATGTTCCATAAGGAAATAGAAGTATGGTGATGGCAGAATAAATTGTGTTTGAGATAAGGGCTGATTCACGTTGTACTACACTCAAAACATGAAGAAAAGTCATTTTTCAAAACGTGTCTGTGTGTAGAATTTTTTTCTATGACAAACGATAACTGCCATAAATTCAAACAGAATCAAATAATTTTTTGCAATATGCCTGAGCTGTAGAAGACTCGAGGCCTACTGATTTTGATGATGATCGGTTAATGGAAAGAGGTAGTTTACTGCAACGTTTTATGTTTTAACAAGAGTAAAGTACTTAAGTTTGATAAAGTATCCTGAAAAGAAGGTCATAATAATCCACTGTAGAAAGGTAGATAAAATACCTATAAATGAAAAGAGTAGTTGAAGAGGGAGGGGGTAATTTTCTATAAATGAAAATGATAGTTGAAGGGGAGTGGATAATTTTTTTATATATTTACTACGTTATCGGCAACAAAGAAGTAGTTTGTTGTTAATATTCCATCCCGGGCTGTTTGGCCGTAGTCCAATGTTTTCTGCAAAACCAGACGTTTCAGCAGTGCCATCGACTGCCATCATCAGTGATAATCGAGTGCATTAACATGAGGTGGTATACGTTAGTGACCACAGTACTTACTGTGGTTAAGGCTGAAGCAAGAAGTAGTTTCAATGGAAATATTTCGTTTCGAAAATGATTTTAAATATACATCTTAGAACACGGAAGTCATGTATGGTTCTGAATACCGATATTTTCCATTCCTTTTCATAAATAATTTATTTTAATATCGACATTGAATATCCACAAAGTGCAAATGTTTGTGTGTGTTAATGTTAATATGAGGAAGCTGGAAAGATTTTAATTTTATATTTTACATCTTTAATTTTTTAAATGATTCATTACTTCAATAATGAATTTTTTAATGTTAGGAATGTGTTCTTTTTGTGAATTAAACGCAAGCTAGTGAATTAAAATTTATTTAACAAGTAAGCTCCCTGAGCTGCAGGACCTGCTGTTTTGAACAAGATAAATTTATTACTTAGTATGTTAGATAATTTTTCAATGATCATAAAAATTAGCAAATCTCCAGTTTTCACACAATAAACACTAAAACTTTTAGTTAAATTCATTACCATAATGCTGGCAAATATTAGTTTCCGCTTTTAACTTTATGTACATTTTCACAGACAACTATAGGAATTATCGAATACTTTTTACAAATATATAACTGATTACAATACACCAGTTTTCATGCAAACATAGCTTACAAATTTTTGAAGCCAGTCCAATATTTGTTTACAGATATTAATTTTGTCAAATTGTGAAATATACCAAGTTCATGTTTTGCATACAGTTTCTTATAATTTGAAGGTTCACATAAACTTTTATAATTTATTATAAAAATAGCCAGTGCTCAAAGTTACTTGTAGAGTTCCACTATAGAATGTACATATTGTATGTTTTGCTCCTGATTCACTTATTAGTTTGTTGTGACAGCCCTGTTTAGTTTATACGATCATACGATGTTTAGTTATGCTTTTCTTTGTGGCAATTGCACACTTTTCTTATAATTATGCAAAACAAAGAGAAATTAACAAAGTTGCTGCTAATTTATCACAATATGATTGCATTGGGAAGAAATCATCAGTGTGTGAGAATGTGATTACACTAAGTAACTTTTTCAAGTAAAAGCACATTTTTGTTTTTCTCAGAAAAAATAATTTCAGAACAGAGTAGTTGTTTTGCAAAATTAAGATACACACTTTTCAAATAATTCGTTTTATGAACAAGTTTGCCAGACTGTATGAAGTGTAGGATTTTAGATAAAATCCTATTTCAAATGGAATTCGAGCACGGAAACATAAGTAAGTCATGTTAATCCAACTAGGTAAGATCACACTGATGAATAACTCAGAGGCATGTACAGAACTCCATCCTAAGCCCATACAGTATTTTAATAATATTATTGTAAAACAACCTGCACTTAAAATATTTCACCATTCCAATCCTTATTATTGATAAAAATAATCAGTATACCGTACTTATTTCAAGATGAAAGAAATTGAAGGTTATACAAATCAGAATTACTGAACATTTTGAGTTTGTAGTTGCTGTCTACTTCAAGGAATCTTCATTGTGTGATTTTCCATCAATATAAAAGGTGACATTAGCAATGACTAGAGTTTAATTCTAAACTATCATAAAACAGTACCAATAAATGATTGAAAACAAAAAGCATGTGTGTCTGGCAATAAACACCACCAACTCAGCTTGAGGCAGCTATGCTGTGCTGTACTTGGGGCTGAGCTGTGCTACCTAAAGTTGGACAGAACTTAAGGCCTGTTAGAGTCTCAAAGGATTTCTTCGTAAGCAATGGAACTGCTCACATACGATCAGGTAGCAACAATTCTCTACATAATCCCAGACAGTACAAGAATAGTAATAATTATTTTAAAACTGATAACATTTAATTATTTTAAATGATTTTAACATTAAAATCATTATTAAATATAAAAACTTGGATAATATGAAGTATATAATTTTCTCTTGTATTGACACTAAATTGAATAATGGTCATTGTAAAGAATGGCTACTTCATAGAATGTGAAATCCCCGCTACTTCTAAGTTCCCAAATGTCACTATGGAAGTTATATTAAACAGACATTATAGATACAGTATTCTATTATTTGTCTTGATTATTGTTGTCTTGATTATTCATCTCTTCTTTCACAGCACTAACACTTAACTAAAAATGAACTTTTTTCATGTGAAAAACTTACTATTTTATCGGACGCGTTTCGGCTTAGTATCCGCCTTCTTCAGCTTTGGTAACAGACTGCCAGCATTTTGTAACGGTTGTGTGGAAGGTGAAATGGGGGTGGTGTGTGGCGGAAGGGGATTGGCGCGGGGATTCAATTTACTGTTTGTTTTCTGTATAATTGTGTCAAAAAGTGTATGTGATTTATATTGTAATTGATCGTTGAGTATGTTGTTTGGTTGTGTTGTGTGGTGTTTATATATTTCGTATTGTTCAGTTGTGTTGAGTTTTTGACCTTTGGGTATGTAATGTAGAATTTCAAGATTAGTGTCTATGTTGGTGTAACTGTGGTTTTCTGTGTGTATGTGTGTGGCAAATGCAGAGTGTATATTGTTGTTGGTTAAAGCTTTTAAGTGTTCAGAATAACGGGATGAAAAAGATCTTCCCGTCTGGCCTATGTAGAAACTATTGCAGTCATTACAATTTAATTTGTATACACCTGTTTTGTTATATTTGTCTATGTCTGTGTTTGTATTACTGATGTGTTTTTTGATGGTATTGGTTGTTCTGAATCCTATTTTGTATTTGTGTTTTCTGAATGTATTGGCGATTTTGTGTGTGTATGAGTTGTGGTATGTGAGTGTGATGTACTTATTGTGTTGTGTGTTGATGGTATTTAGTGTTTTGTTGTTTTTGTTTTTGATGCGTTTGTGTAGTATGTTTATTAAATTGGGGTTATAACCGTTTTTTATTGCTATGTATTTTATTGTGTTGAGTTCGTCGGTGTAATCTTGTTTATTTAAGGGTATTTTAGTTAGTCTATGGAGCATATGGTTGAAGGCCGCATATTTATGTTGTGTTGGGTGGTTTGATGTGTTGTGTATAACCATGTCGGTTGTGGTTGGTTTCCTGTATATTTTGTACGTGTGTGTATTGTTAGTTTTGTTAATTGTTAGGTCTAGAAAATTTACACTATTGTTTTGTTCATATTCTATTATTTATATATTCTACTTATTTCCATTGAATGTGGTAAATTGAACATGGAACATACATGTTGTATCATGAAAATTTCTAACAGCACAAAACATTTCAGCTTAAACATATAAGCACATACGGCTATATACATCAGTAGTCAGTTGAGAAGTAAAATTATCTGCATAGAACAATTTAGTATTTTCTTTTACTTCGATGTTCCATAAGGAAATAGAAGTATGGTGATGGCAGAACAAATTGTGTTTGAGATAAGGGCTGATTCACATTGTACTACACTCAAAACATGAAGAAAAGTCATTTTTCAAAACGTGTCTGTGTGTAGAATTTTTTTCTATGACGAACGATAACTGCCATAAATTCAAACAGAATCAAATAATTTTTTGCAATATGCCTGAGCTGTAGAAGACTCGAGGCCTACTGATTTTGATGATGATCGGTTAATGGAAAGAGGTAGTTTACTGCAACGTTTTATGTTTTAACAAGAGTAAAGTACTTAAGTTTGATAAAGTATCCTGAAAAGAAGGTCATAATAATCCACTGTAGAAAGGTAGATAAAATACCTATAAATGAAAAGAGTAGTTGAAGAGGGAGGGGGTAATTTTCTATAAATGAAAATGATAGTTGAAGGGGAGTGGATAATTTTTTTATATATTTACTACGTTATCGGCAACAAAGAAGTAGTTTGTTGTTAATATTCCTTCCCGGGCTGTTTGGCCGTAGTCCAATGTTTTCTGCAAAACCAGACGTTTCAGCAGTGCCATCGACTGCCATCATCAGTGATAATCGAGTGCATTAACATGAGGTGGTATACGTTAGTGACCACAGTACTTACTGTGGTTAAGGCTGAAGCAAGAAGAAGTTTCAATGGAAATATTTCGTTTCGAAAATGATTTTAAATATACATCTTAGAACACGGAAGTCATGTATGGTTCTGAATACCGATATTTTCCATTCCTTTTCATAAATAATTTACTTTAATATCGACATTGAATATCCACAAAGTGCAAATGTTTGTGTGTGTTAATGTTAATATGAGGAAGCTGGAAAGATTTCAATTTTATATTTTACATCTTTAATTTTTTAAATGATTCATAACTTCAATAATGAATTTTTTAATGTTAGGAATGTGTTCTTTTTGTGAATTAAACGCAAGCTAGTGAATTAAAATTTATTTAACAAGTAAGCTCCCTGAGCTGCAGGACCTGCTGTTTTGAACAAGATAAATTTATTACTTAGTATGTTAGATAATTTTTCAATGATCATAAAAATTAGCAAATCTCCAGTTTTCACACAATAAACACTAAAACTTTTAGTTAAATTCATTACCATAATGCTGGCAAATATTAGTTCCCGCTTTTAACTTTATGTACATTTTCACAGACAACTATAGGAATTATCGAATACTTTTTACAAATATATAACTGATTACAATACACCAGTTTTCATGCAAACATAGCTTACAAATTTTTGAAGCCAGTCCAATATTTGTTTACAGATATTAATTTTGTCAAATTGTGAAATATACCAAGTTCATGTTTTGCATACAGTTTCTTATAATTTGAAGGTTCACATAAACTTTTATAATTTATTATAAAAATAGCCAGTGCTCAAAGTTACTTGTAGAGTTCCACTATAGAATGTACATATTGTATGTTTTGCTCCTGATTCACTTATTAGTTTGTTGTGACAGCCCTGTTTAGTTTATACGATCATACGATGTTTAGTTATGCTTTTCTTTGTGGCAATTGCACACTTTTCTTATAATTATGCAAAACAAAGAGAAATTAACAAAGTTGCTGCTAATTTATCACAATATGATTGCATTGGGAAGAAATCATCAGTGTGTGAGAATGTGATTACACTAAGTAACTTTTTCAAGTAAAAGCACATTTTTGTTTTTCTCAGAAAAAATAATTTCAGAACAGAGTAGTTGTTTTGCAAAATTAAGATACACACTTTTCAAATAATTCGTTTTATGAACAAGTTTGCCAGACTGTATGAAGTGTAGGATTTTAGATAAAATCCTATTTCAAATGGAATTCAAGCACGGAAACAGAAGTAAGTCATGTTAATCCAACTAGGTAAGATCACACTGATGAATAACTCAGAGGCATGTACAGAACTCCATCCTAAGCCCATACAGTATTTTAATAATATTATTGTAAAACAACCTGCACTTAAAATATTTCACCATTCCAATCCTTATTATTGATAAAAATAATCAGTATACCGTACTTATTTCAAGATGAAAGAAATTGAAGGTTATACAAATCAGAATTACTGAACATTTTGAGTTTGTAGTTGCTGTCTACTTCAAGGAATCTTCATTGTGTGATTTTCCATCAATATAAAAGGTGACATTAGCAATGACTAGAGTTTAATTCTAAACTATCATAAAACAGTACCAATAAATGATTGAAAACAAAAAGCATGTGTGTCTGGCAATAAACACCACCAACTCAGCTTGAGGCAGCTATGCTGTGCTGTACTTGGGGCTGAGCTGTGCTACCTAAAGTTGGACAGAACTTAAGGCCTGTTAGAGTCTCAAAGGATTTCTTCGTAAGCAATGGAACTGCTCACATACGATCAGGTAGCAACAATTCTCTACATAATCCCAGACAGTACAAGAATATTAATAATTATTTTAAAACTGATAACATTTAATTATTTTAAATGATTTTAACATTAAAATCATTATTAAATATAAAAACTTGGATAATATGAAGTATATAATTTTCTCTTGTATTGACACTAAATTGAATAATGGTCATTGTAAAGAATGGCTACTTCATAGAATGTGAAATCCCCGCTACTTCTAAGTTCCCAAATGTCACTATGGAAGTTATATTAAACAGACATTATAGATACAGTATTCTATTATTTGTCTTGATTATTGTTGTCTTGATTATTCATCTCTTCTTTCACAGCACTAACACTTAACTAAAAATGAACTTTTTTCATGTGAAAAACTTACTATTTTATCGGACGCGTTTCGGCTTAGTATCCGCCTTCTTCAGCTTTGGTAACAGACTGCCAGCATTTTGTAACGGTTGTGTGGAAGGTGAAATGGGGGTGGTGTGTGGCGGAAGGGGATTGGCGCGGGGATTCAATTTACTGTTTGTTTTCTGTATAATTGTGTCAAAAAGTGTATGTGATTTATATTGTAATTGATCGTTGAGTATGTTGTTTGGTTGTGTTGTGTGGTGTTTATATATTTCGTATTGTTCAGTTGTGTTGAGTTTTTGACCTTTGGGTATGTAATGTAGAATTTCAAGATTAGTGTCTATGTTGGTGTAACTGTGGTTTTCTGTGTGTATGTGTGTGGCAAATGCAGAGTGTATATTGTTGTTGGTTAAAGCTTTTAAGTGTTCAGAATAACGGGATGAAAAAGATCTTCCCGTCTGGCCTATGTAGAAACTATTGCAGTCATTACAATTTAATTTGTATACACCTGTTTTGTTATATTTGTCTATGTCTGTGTTTGTATTACTGATGTGTTTTTTGATGGTATTGGTTGTTCTGAATCCTATTTTGTATTTGTGTTTTCTGAATGTATTGGCGATTTTGTGTGTGTATGAGTTGTGGTATGTGAGTGTGATGTACTTATTGTGTTGTGTGTTGATGGTATTTAGTGTTTTGTTGTTTTTGTTTTTGATGCGTTTGTGTAGTATGTTTATTAAATTGGGGTTATAACCGTTTTTTATTGCTATGTATTTTATTGTGTTGAGTTCGTCGGTGTAATCTTGTTTATTTAAGGGTATTTTAGTTAGTCTATGGAGCATATGGTTGAAGGCCGCATATTTATGTTGTGTTGGGTGGTTTGATGTGTTGTGTATAACCATGTCGGTTGTGGTTGGTTTCCTGTATATTTTGTACGTGTGTGTATTGTTAGTTTTGTTAATTGTTAGGTCTAGAAAATTTACACTATTGTTTTGTTCATATTCTATTATTTATATATTCTACTTATTTCCATTGAATGTGGTAAATTGAACATGGAACATACATGTTGTATCATGAAAATTTCTAACAGCACAAAACATTTCAGCTTAAACATATAAGCACATACGGCTATATACATCAGTAGTCAGTTGAGAAGTAAAATTATCTGCATAGAACAATTTAGTATTTTCTTTTACTTCGATGTTCCATAAGGAAATAGAAGTATGGTGATGGCAGAACAAATTGTGTTTGAGATAAGGGCTGATTCACATTGTACTACACTCAAAACATGAAGAAAAGTCATTTTTCAAAACGTGTCTGTGTGTAGAATTTTTTTCTATGACGAACGATAACTGCCATAAATTCAAACAGAATCAAATAATTTTTTGCAATATGCCTGAGCTGTAGAAGACTCGAGGCCTACTGATTTTGATGATGATCGGTTAATGGAAAGAGGTAGTTTACTGCAACGTTTTATGTTTTAACAAGAGTAAAGTACTTAAGTTTGATAAAGTATCCTGAAAAGAAGGTCATAATAATCCACTGTAGAAAGGTAGATAAAATACCTATAAATGAAAAGAGTAGTTGAAGAGGGAGGGGGTAATTTTCTATAAATGAAAATGATAGTTGAAGGGGAGTGGATAATTTTTTTATATATTTACTACGTTATCGGCAACAAAGAAGTAGTTTGTTGTTAATATTCCTTCCCGGGCTGTTTGGCCGTAGTCCAATGTTTTCTGCAAAACCAGACGTTTCAGCAGTGCCATCGACTGCCATCATCAGTGATAATCGAGTGCATTAACATGAGGTGGTATACGTTAGTGACCACAGTACTTACTGTGGTTAAGGCTGAAGCAAGAAGAAGTTTCAATGGAAATATTTCGTTTCGAAAATGATTTTAAATATACATCTTAGAACACGGAAGTCATGTATGGTTCTGAATACCGATATTTTCCATTCCTTTTCATAAATAATTTACTTTAATATCGACATTGAATATCCACAAAGTGCAAATGTTTGTGTGTGTTAATGTTAATATGAGGAAGCTGGAAAGATTTCAATTTTATATTTTACATCTTTAATTTTTTAAATGATTCATAACTTCAATAATGAATTTTTTAATGTTAGGAATGTGTTCTTTTTGTGAATTAAACGCAAGCTAGTGAATTAAAATTTATTTAACAAGTAAGCTCCCTGAGCTGCAGGACCTGCTGTTTTGAACAAGATAAATTTATTACTTAGTATGTTAGATAATTTTTCAATGATCATAAAAATTAGCAAATCTCCAGTTTTCACACAATAAACACTAAAACTTTTAGTTAAATTCATTACCATAATGCTGGCAAATATTAGTTTCCGCTTTTAACTTTATGTACATTTTCACAGACAACTATAGGAATTATCGAATACTTTTTACAAATATATAACTGATTACAATACACCAGTTTTCATGCAAACATAGCTTACAAATTCTTGAAGCCAGTCCAATATTTGTTTACAGATATTAATTTTGTCAAATTGTGAAATATACCAAGTTCATGTTTTGCATACAGTTTCTTATAATTTGAAGGTTCACATAAACTTTTATAATTTATTATAAAAATAGCCAGTGCTCAAAGTTACTTGTAGAGTTCCACTATAGAATGTACATATTGTATGTTTTGCTCCTGATTCACTTATTAGTTTGTTGTGACAGCCCTGTTTAGCTTATACGATCATACGATGTTTAGTTATGCTTTTCTTTGTGGCAATTGCACACTTTTCTTATAATTATGCAAAACAAAGAGAAATTAACAAAGTTGCTGCTAATTTATCACAATATGATTGCATTGGGAAGAAATCATCATTGTGTGAGACTGTGATTACACTAAGTAACTTTTTCAAGTAAAAGCACATTTTTGTTTTTCTCAGAAAAAATAATTTCAGAACAGAGTAGTGGTTTGCAAAATTAAGATACACACTTTTCAAATAATTCGTTTTATGAACAAGTTTGCCAGACTGTATGAAGTGTAGGATTTTAGATAAAATCCTATTTCAAATGGAATTCAAGCACGGAAACAGAAGTAAGTCATGTTAATCCAACTAGGTAAGATCACACTGATGAATAACTCAGAGGCATGTACAGAACTCCATCCTAAGCCCATACAGTATTTTAATAATATTATTGTAAAACAACCTGCACTTAAAATATTTCACCATTCCAATCCTTATTATTGATAAAAATAATCAGTATACCGTACTTATTTCAAGATGAAAGAAATTGAAGGTTATACAAATCAGAATTACTGAACATTTTGAGTTTGTAGTTGCTGTCTACTTCAAGGAATCTTCATTGTGTGATTTTCCATCAATATAAAAGGTGACATTAGCAATGACTAGAGTTTAATTCTAAACTATCATAAAACAGTACCAATAAATGATTGAAAACAAAAAGCATGTGTGTCTGGCAATAAACACCACCAACTCAGCTTGAGGCAGCTATGCTGTGCTGTACTTGGGGCTGAGCTGTGCTACCTAAAGTTGGACAGAACTTAAGGCCTGTTAGAGTCTCAAAGGATTTCTTCGTAAGCAATGGAACTGCTCACATACGATCAGGTAGCAACAATTCTCTACATAATCCCAGACAGTACAAGAATAGTAATAATTATTTTAAAACTGATAACATTTAATTATTTTAAATGATTTTAACATTAAAATCATTATTAAATATAAAAACTTGGATAATATGAAGTATATAATTTTCTCTTGTATTGACACTAAATTGAATAATGGTCATTGTAAAGAATGGCTACTTCATAGAATGTGAAATCCCCGCTACTTCTAAGTTCCCAAATGTCACTATGGAAGTTATATTAAACAGACATTATAGATACAGTATTCTATTATTTATATATTCTACTTATTTCCATTGAATGTGGTAAATTGAACATGGACCATACATGTTGTATCATGAAAATTTCTAACAGCACAAAACATTTCAGCTTAAACATATAAGCACATACGGCTATATACATCAGTAGTCAGTTGAGAAGTAAAATTATCTGCATAGAACAATTTAGTATTTTCTTTTACTTCGATGTTCCATAAGGAAATAGAAGTATGGTGATGGCAGAACAAATTGTGTTTGAGATAAGGGCTGATTCACGTTGTACTACACTCAAAACATGAAGAAAAGTCATTTTTCAAAACGTGTCGGTGTGTAGAATTTTTTTCTATGACGAACGATAACTGCCATAAATTCAAACAGAATCAAATAATTTTTTGCAATAAGCCTGAGCTGTAGAAGACTCGAGGCCTACTGATTTTGATGATGATCGGTTAATGGAAAGGGGTAGTTTACCTGCAACGTTTTACGTTTTAACAAGAGTAAAGTACTTAAGTTTGATAAAGTATCCTGAAAAGAAGGTCATAATAATCCACTGTAGAAAGGTAGATAAAATACCTATAAATGAAAAGAGTAGTTGAAGAGGGAGGGGGTAATTTTCTATAAATGAAAATGATAGTTGAAGGGGAGTGGATAATTTTTTTATATATTTACTACGTTATCGGCAACAAAGAAGTAGTTTGTTGTTATTATTCCTTCCCGGGCTGTTTGGCCGTAGTCCAATGTTTTCTGCAAAACCAGACGTTTCAGCAGTGCCATCGACTGCCATCATCAGTGATAATCGAGTGCATTAACATGAGGTGGTATACGTTAGTGACCACAGTACTTACTGTGGTTAAGGCTGAAGCAAGAAGTAGTTTCAATGGAAATATTTCGTTTCGAAAATGATTTTAAATATACATCTTAGAACACGGAAGTCATGTATGGTTCTGAATACCGATATTTTCCATTCCTTTTCATAAATAATTTACTTTAATATCGACATTGAATATCCACAAAGTGCAAATGTTTGTGTGTGTTAATGTTAATATGAGGAAGCTGGAAAGATTTTAATTTTATATTTTACATCTTTAATTTTTTAAATGATTCATTACTTCAATAATGAATTTTTTAATGTTAGGAATGTGTTCTTTTTGTGAATTAAACGCAAGCTAGTGAATTAAAATTTATTTAACAAGTAAGCTCCCTGAGCTGCAGGACCTGCTGTTTTGAACAAGATAAATTTATTACTTAGTATGTTAGATAATTTTTCAATGATCATAAAAATTAGCAAATCTCCAGTTTTCACACAATAAACACTAAAACTTTTAGTTAAATTCATTACCATAATGCTGGCAAATATTAGTTTCCGCTTTTAACTTTATGTACATTTTCACAGACAACTATAGGAATTATCGAATACTTTTTACAAATATATAACTGATTACAATACACCAGTTTTCATGCAAACATAGCTTACAAATTTTTGAAGCCAGTCCAATAATTGTTTACAGATATTAATTTTGTCAAATTGTGAAATATACCAAGTTCATGTTTTGCATACAGTTTCTTATAATTTGAAGGTTCACATAAACTTTTATAATTTATTATAAAAATAGCCAGTGCTCAAAGTTACTTGTAGAGTTCCACTATAGAATGTACATATTGTATGTTTTGCTCCTGATTCACTTATTAGTTTGTTGTGACAGCCCTGTTTAGTTTATACGATCATACGATGTTTAGTTATGCTTTTCTTTGTGGCAATTGCACACTTTTCTTATAATTATGCAAAACAAAGAGAAATTAACAAAGTTGCTGCTAATTTATCACAATATGATTGCATTGGGAAGAAATCATCAGTGTGTGAGAATGTGATTACACTAAGTAACTTTTTCAAGTAAAAGCACATTTTTGTTTTTCTCAGAAAAAATATTTCAGAACAGAGTAGTTGTTTTGCAAAATTAAGATACACACTTTTCAAATAATTCGTTTTATGAACAAGTTTGCCAGACTGTATGAAGTGTAGGATTTTAGATAAAATCCTATTTCAAATGGAATTCGAGCACGGAAACATAAGTAAGTCATGTTAATCCAACTAGGTAAGATCACACTGATGAATAACTCAGAGGCATGTACAGAACTCCATCCTAAGCCCATACAGTATTTTAATAATATTATTGTAAAACAACCTGCACTTAAAATATTTCACCATTCCAATCCTTATTATTGATAAAAATAATCAGTATACCGTACTTATTTCAAGATGAAAGAAATTGAAGGTTATACAAATCAGAATTACTGAACATTTTGAGTTTGTAGTTGCTGTCTACTTCAAGGAATCTTCATTGTGTGATTTTCCATCAATATAAAAGGTGACATTAGCAATGACTAGAGTTTAATTCTAAACTATCATAAAACAGTACCAATAAATGATTGAAAACAAAAAGCATGTGTGTCTGGCAATAAACACCACCAACTCAGCTTGAGGCAGCTATGCTGTGCTGTACTTGGGGCTGAGCTGTGCTACCTAAAGTTGGACAGAACTTAAGGCCTGTTAGAGTCTCAAAGGATTTCTTCGTAAGCAATGGAACTGCTCACATACGATCATGTAGCAACAATTCTCTACATAATCCCAGACAGTACAAGAATAGTAATAATTATTTTAAAACTGATAACATTTAATTATTTTAAATGATTTTAACATTAAAATCATTATTAAATATAAAAACTTGGATAATATGAAGTATATAATTTTCTCTTGTATTGACACTAAATTGAATAATGGTCATTGTAAAGAATGGCTACTTCATAGAATGTGAAATCCCCGCTACTTCTAAGTTCCCAAATGTCACTATGGAAGTTATATTAAACAGACATTATAGATACAGTATTCTATTATTTGTCTTGATTATTGTTGTCTTGATTATTCATCTCTTCTTTCACAGCACTAACACTTAACTAAAAATGAACTTTTTTCATGTGAAAAACTTACTATTTTATCGGACGCGTTTCGGCTTAGTATCCGCCTTCTTCAGCTTTGGTAACAGACTGCCAGCATTTTGTAACGGTTGTGTGGAAGGTGAAATGGGGGTGGTGTGTGGCGGAAGGGGATTGGCGCGGGGATTCAATTTACTGTTTGTTTTCTGTATAATTGTGTCAAAAAGTGTATGTGATTTATATTGTAATTGATCGTTGAGTATGTTGTTTGGTTGTGTTGTGTGGTGTTTATATATTTCGTATTGTTCAGTTGTGTTGAGTTTTTGACCTTTGGGTATGTAATGTAGAATTTCAAGATTAGTGTCTATGTTGGTGTAACTGTGGTTTTCTGTGTGTATGTGTGTGGCAAATGCAGAGTGTATATTGTTGTTGGTTAAAGCTTTTAAGTGTTCAGAATAACGGGATGAAAAAGATCTTCCCGTCTGGCCTATGTAGAAACTATTGCAGTCATTACAATTTAATTTGTATACACCTGTTTTGTTATATTTGTCTATGTCTGTGTTTGTATTACTGATGTGTTTTTTGATGGTATTGGTTGTTCTGAATCCTATTTTGTATTTGTGTTTTCTGAATGTATTGGCGATTTTGTGTGTGTATGAGTTGTGGTATGTGAGTGTGATGTACTTATTGTGTTGTGTGTTGATGGTATTTAGTGTTTTGTTGTTTTTGTTTTTGATGCGTTTGTGTAGTATGTTTATTAAATTGGGGTTATAACCGTTTTTTATTGCTATGTATTTTATTGTGTTGAGTTCGTCGGTGTAATCTTGTTTATTTAAGGGTATTTTAGTTAGTCTATGGAGCATATGGTTGAAGGCCGCATATTTATGTTGTGTTGGGTGGTTTGATGTGTTGTGTATAACCATGTCGGTTGTGGTTGGTTTCCTGTATATTTTGTACGTGTGTGTATTGTTAGTTTTGTTAATTGTTAGGTCTAGAAAATTTACACTATTGTTTCGTTCATATTCTATTATTTATATATTCTACTTATTTCCATTGAATGTGGTAAATTGAACATGGAACATACATGTTGTATCATGAAAATTTCTAACAGCACAAAACATTTCAGCTTAAACATATAAGCACATACGGCTATATACATCAGTAGTCAGTTGAGAAGTAAAATTATCTGCATAGAACAATTTAGTATTTTCTTTTACTTCGATGTTCCATAAGGAAATAGAAGTATGGTGATGGCAGAACAAATTGTGTTTGAGATAAGGGCTGATTCACATTGTACTACACTCAAAACATGAAGAAAAGTCATTTTTCAAAACGTGTCTGTGTGTAGAATTTTTTTCTATGACGAACGATAACTGCCATAAATTCAAACAGAATCAAATAATTTTTTGCAATATGCCTGAGCTGTAGAAGACTCGAGGCCTACTGATTTTGATGATGATCGGTTAATGGAAAGAGGTAGTTTACTGCAACGTTTTATGTTTTAACAAGAGTAAAGTACTTAAGTTTGATAAAGTATCCTGAAAAGAAGGTCATAATAATCCACTGTAGAAAGGTAGATAAAATACCTATAAATGAAAAGAGTAGTTGAAGAGGGAGGGGGTAATTTTCTATAAATGAAAATGATAGTTGAAGGGGAGTGGATAATTTTTTTATATATTTACTACGTTATCGGCAACAAAGAAGTAGTTTGTTGTTAATATTCCTTCCCGGGCTGTTTGGCCGTAGTCCAATGTTTTCTGCAAAACCAGACGTTTCAGCAGTGCCATCGACTGCCATCATCAGTGATAATCGAGTGCATTAACATGAGGTGGTATACGTTAGTGACCACAGTACTTACTGTGGTTAAGGCTGAAGCAAGAAGAAGTTTCAATGGAAATATTTCGTTTCGAAAATGATTTTAAATATACATCTTAGAACACGGAAGTCATGTATGGTTCTGAATACCGATATTTTCCATTCCTTTTCATAAATAATTTACTTTAATATCGACATTGAATATCCACAAAGTGCAAATGTTTGTGTGTGTTAATGTTAATATGAGGAAGCTGGAAAGATTTCAATTTTATATTTTACATCTTTAATTTTTTAAATGATTCATAACTTCAATAATGAATTTTTTAATGTTAGGAATGTGTTCTTTTTGTGAATTAAACGCAAGCTAGTGAATTAAAATTTATTTAACAAGTAAGCTCCCTGAGCTGCAGGACCTGCTGTTTTGAACAAGATAAATTTATTACTTAGTATGTTAGATAATTTTTCAATGATCATAAAAATTAGCAAATCTCCAGTTTTCACACAATAAACACTAAAACTTTTAGTTAAATTCATTACCATAATGCTGGCAAATATTAGTTCCCGCTTTTAACTTTATGTACATTTTCACAGACAACTATAGGAATTATCGAATACTTTTTACAAATATATAACTGATTACAATACACCAGTTTTCATGCAAACATAGCTTACAAATTTTTGAAGCCAGTCCAATATTTGTTTACAGATATTAATTTTGTCAAATTGTGAAATATACCAAGTTCATGTTTTGCATACAGTTTCTTATAATTTGAAGGTTCACATAAACTTTTATAATTTATTATAAAAATAGCCAGTGCTCAAAGTTACTTGTAGAGTTCCACTATAGAATGTACATATTGTATGTTTTGCTCCTGATTCACTTATTAGTTTGTTGTGACAGCCCTGTTTAGTTTATACGATCATACGATGTTTAGTTATGCTTTTCTTTGTGGCAATTGCACACTTTTCTTATAATTATGCAAAACAAAGAGAAATTAACAAAGTTGCTGCTAATTTATCACAATATGATTGCATTGGGAAGAAATCATCATTGTGTGAGAATGTGATTACACTAAGTAACTTTTTCAAGTAAAAGCACATTTTTGTTTTTCTCAGAAAAAATAATTTCAGAACAGAGTAGTTGTTTTGCAAAATTAAGATACACACTTTTCAAATAATTCGTTTTATGAACAAGTTTGCCAGACTGTATGAAGTGTAGGATTTTAGATAAAATCCTATTTCAAATGGAATTCGAGCACGGAAACAGAAGTAAGTCATGTTAATCCAACTAGGTAAGATCACACTGATGAATAACTCAGAGGCATGTACAGAACTCCATCCTAAGCCCATACAGTATTTTAATAATATTATTGTAAAACAACCTGCACTTAAAATATTTCACCATTCCAATCCTTATTATTGATAAAAATAATCAGTATACCATACTTATTTCAAGATGAAAGAAATTGAAGGTTATACAAATCAGAATTACTGAACATTTTGAGTTTGTAGTTGCTGTCTACTTCAAGGAATCTTCATTGTGTGATTTTCCATCAATATAAAAGGTGACATTAGCAATGACTAGAGTTTAATTCTAAACTATCATAAAACAGTACCAATAAATGATTGAAAACAAAAAGCATGTGTGTCTGGCAATAAACACCACCAACTCAGCTTGAGGCAGCTATGCTGTGCTGTACTTGGGGCTGAGCTGTGCTACCTAAAGTTGGACAGAACTTAAGGCCTGTTAGAGTCTCAAAGGATTTCTTCGTAAGCAATGGAACTGCTCACATACGATCAGGTAGCAACAATTCTCTACATAATCCCAGACAGTACAAGAATAGTAATAATTATTTTAAAACTGATAACATTTAATTATTTTAAATGATTTTAACATTAAAATCATTATTAAATATAAAAACTTGGATAATATGAAGTATATAATTTTCTCTTGTATTGACACTAAATTGAATAATGGTCATTGTAAAGAATGGCTACTTCATAGAATGTGAAATCCCCGCTACTTCTAAGTTCCCAAATGTCACTATGGAAGTTATATTAAACAGACATTATAGATACAGTATTCTATTATTTATATATTCTACTTATTTCCATTGAATGTGGTAAATTGAACATGGACCATACATGTTGTATCATGAAAATTTCTAACAGCACAAAACATTTCAGCTTAAACATATAAGCACATACGGCTATATACATCAGTAGTCAGTTGAGAAGTAAAATTATCTGCATAGAACAATTTAGTATTTTCTTTTACTTCGATGTTCCATAAGGAAATAGAAGTATGGTGATGGCAGAACAAATTGTGTTTGAGATAAGGGCTGATTCACGTTGTACTACACTCAAAACATGAAGAAAAGTCATTTTTCAAAACGTGTCGGTGTGTAGAATTTTTTTCTATGACGAACGATAACTGCCATAAATTCAAACAGAATCAAATAATTTTTTGCAATAAGCCTGAGCTGTAGAAGACTCGAGGCCTACTGATTTTGATGATGATCGGTTAATGGAAAGGGGTAGTTTACCTGCAACGTTTTACGTTTTAACAAGAGTAAAGTACTTAAGTTTGATAAAGTATCCTGAAAAGAAGGTCATAATAATCCACTGTAGAAAGGTAGATAAAATACCTATAAATGAAAAGAGTAGTTGAAGAGGGAGGGGGTAATTTTCTATAAATGAAAATGATAGTTGAAGGGGAGTGGATAATTTTTTTATATATTTACTACGTTATCGGCAACAAAGAAGTAGTTTGTTGTTAATATTCCTTCCCGGGCTGTTTGGCCGTAGTCCAATGTTTTCTGCAAAACCAGACGTTTCAGCAGTGCCATCGACTGCCATCATCAGTGATAATCGAGTGCATTAACATGAGGTGGTATACGTTAGTGACCACAGTACTTACTGTGGTTAAGGCTGAAGCAAGAAGTAGTTTCAATGGAAATATTTCGTTTCGAAAATGATTTTAAATATACATCTTAGAACACGGAAGTCATGTATGGTTCTGAATACCGATATTTTCCATTCCTTTTCATAAATAATTTACTTTAATATCGACATTGAATATCCACAAAGTGCAAATGTTTGTGTGTGTTAATGTTAATATGAGGAAGCTGGAAAGATTTTAATTTTATATTTTACATCTTTAATTTTTTAAATGATTCATTACTTCAATAATGAATTTTTTAATGTTAGGAATGTGTTCTTTTTGTGAATTAAACGTAAGCTAGTGAATTAAAATTTATTTAACAAGTAAGCTCCCTGAGCTGCAGGACCTGCTGTTTTGAACAAGATAAATTTATTACTTAGTATGTTAGATAATTTTTCAATGATCATAAAAATTAGCAAATCTCCAGTTTTCACACAATAAACACTAAAACTTTTAGTTAAATTCATTACCATAATGCTGGCAAATATTAGTTTCCGCTTTTAACTTTATGTACATTTTCACAGACAACTATAGGAATTATCGAATACTTTTTACAAATATATAACTGATTACAATACACCAGTTTTCATGCAAACATAGCTTACAAATTTTTGAAGCCAGTCCAATAATTGTTTACAGATATTAATTTTGTCAAATTGTGAAATATACCAAGTTCATGTTTTGCATACAGTTTCTTATAATTTGAAGGTTCACATAAACTTTTATAATTTATTATAAAAATAGCCAGTGCTCAAAGTTACTTGTAGAGTTCCACTATAGAATGTACATATTGTATGTTTTGCTCCTGATTCACTTATTAGTTTGTTGTGACAGCCCTGTTTAGTTTATACGATCATACGATGTTTAGTTATGCTTTTCTTTGTGGCAATTGCACACTTTTCTTATAATTATGCAAAACAAAGAGAAATTAACAAAGTTGCTGCTAATTTATCACAATATGATTGCATTGGGAAGAAATCATCAGTGTGTGAGAATGTGATTACACTAAGTAACTTTTTCAAGTAAAAGCACATTTTTGTTTTTCTCAGAAAAAATAATTTCAGAACAGAGTAGTTGTTTTGCAAAATTAAGATACACACTTTTCAAATAATTCGTTTTATGAACAAGTTTGCCAGACTGTATGAAGTGTAGGATTTTAGATAAAATCCTATTTCAAATGGAATTCGAGCACGGAAACAGAAGTAAGTCATGTTAATCCAACTAGGTAAGATCACACTGATGAATAACTCAGAGGCATGTACAGAACTCCATCCTAAGCCCATACAGTATTTTAATAATATTATTGTAAAACAACCTGCACTTAAAATATTTCACCATTCCAATCCTTATTATTGATAAAAATAATCAGTATACCGTACTTATTTCAAGATGAAAGAAATTGAAGGTTATACAAATCAGAATTACTGAACATTTTGAGTTTGTAGTTGCTGTCTACTTCAAGGAATCTTCATTGTGTGATTTTCCATCAATATAAAAGGTGACATTAGCAATGACTAGAGTTTAATTCTAAACTATCATAAAACAGTACCAATAAATGATTGAAAACAAAAAGCATGTGTGTCTGGCAATAAACACCACCAACTCAGCTTGAGGCAGCTATGCTGTGCTGTACTTGGGGCTGAGCTGTGCTACCTAAAGTTGGACAGAACTTAAGGCCTGTTAGAGTCTCAAAGGATTTCTTCGTAAGCAATGGAACTGCTCACATACGATCAGGTAGCAACAATTCTCTACATAATCCCAGACAGTACAAGAATAGTAATAATTATTTTAAAACTGATAACATTTAATTATTTTAAATGATTTTAACATTAAAATCATTATTAAATATAAAAACTTGGATAATATAAAGTATATAATTTTCTCTTGTATTGACACTAAATTGAATAATGGTCATTGTAAAGAATGGCTACTTCATAGAATGTGAAATCCCCGCTACTTCTAAGTTCCCAAATGTCACTATGGAAGTTATATTAAACAGACATTATAGATACAGTATTCTATTATTTATATATTCTACTTATTTCCATTGAATGTGGTAAATTGAACATGGAAGATACATGTTGTATCATGAAAATTTCTAACAGCACAAAACATTTCAGCTTAAACATATAAGCACATACGGCTATATACATCAGTAGTCAGTTGAGAAGTAAAATTATCTGCATAGAACAATTTAGTATTTTCTTTTACTTCGATGTTCCATAAGGAAATAGAAGTATGGTGATGGCAGAACAAATTGTGTTTGAGATAAGGGCTGATTCACATTGTACTACACTCAAAACATGAAGAAAAGTCATTTTTCAAAACGTGTCTGTGTGTAGAATTTTTTTCTATGACGAACGATAACTGCCATAAATTCAAACAGAATCAAATAATTTTTTGCAATATGCCTGAGCTGTAGAAGACTCGAGGCCTACTGATTTTGATGATGATCGGTTAATGGAAAGAGGTAGTTTACTGCAACGTTTTATGTTTTAACAAGAGTAAAGTACTTAAGTTTGATAAAGTATCCTGAAAAGAAGGTCATAATAATCCACTGTAGAAAGGTAGATAAAATACCTATAAATGAAAAGAGTAGTTGAAGAGGGAGGGGGTAATTTTCTATAAATGAAAATGATAGTTGAAGGGGAGTGGATAATTTTTTTATATATTTACTACGTTATCGGCAACAAAGAAGTAGTTTGTTGTTAATATTCCTTCCCGGGCTGTTTGGCCGTAGTCCAATGTTTTCTGCAAAACCAGACGTTTCAGCAGTGCCATCGACTGCCATCATCAGTGATAATCGAGTGCATTAACATGAGGTGGTATACGTTAGTGACCACAGTACTTACTGTGGTTAAGGCTGAAGCAAGAAGAAGTTTCAATGGAAATATTTCGTTTCGAAAATGATTTTAAATATACATCTTAGAACACGAAGTCATGTATGGTTCTGAATACCGATATTTTCCATTCCTTTTCATAAATAATTTACTTTAATATCGACATTGAATATCCACAAAGTGCAAATGTTTGTGTGTGTTAATGTTAATATGAGGAAGCTGGAAAGATTTCAATTTTATATTTTACATCTTTAATTTTTTAAATGATTCATAACTTCAATAATGAATTTTTTAATGTTAGGAATGTGTTCTTTTTGTGAATTAAACGCAAGCTAGTGAATTAAAATTTATTTAACAAGTAAGCTCCCTGAGCTGCAGGACCTGCTGTTTTGAACAAGATAAATTTATTACTTAGTATGTTAGATAATTTTTCAATGATCATAAAAATTAGCAAATCTCCAGTTTTCACACAATAAACACTAAAACTTTTAGTTAAATTCATTACCATAATGCTGGCAAATATTAGTTCCCGCTTTTAACTTTATGTACATTTTCACAGACAACTATAGGAATTATCGAATACTTTTTACAAATATATAACTGATTACAATACACCAGTTTTCATGCAAACATAGCTTACAAATTTTTGAAGCCAGTCCAATATTTGTTTACAGATATTAATTTTGTCAAATTGTGAAATATACCAAGTTCATGTTTTGCATACAGTTTCTTATAATTTGAAGGTTCACATAAACTTTTATAATTTATTATAAAAATAGCCAGTGCTCAAAGTTACTTGTAGAGTTCCACTATAGAATGTACATATTGTATGTTTTGCTCCTGATTCACTTATTAGTTTATTGTGACAGCCCTGTTTAGTTTATACGATCATACGATGTTTAGTTATGCTTTTCTTTGTGGCAATTGCACACTTTTCTTATAATTATGCAAAACAAAGAGAAATTAACAAAGTTGCTGCTAATTTATCACAATATGATTGCATTGGGAAGAAATCATCAGTGTGTGAGAATGTGATTACACTAAGTAACTTTTTCAAGTAAAAGCACATTTTTGTTTTTCTCAGAAAAAATAATTTCAGAACAGAGTAGTTGTTTTGCAAAATTAAGATACACACTTTTCAAATAATTCGTTTTATGAACAAGTTTGCCAGACTGTATGAAGTGTAGGATTTTAGATAAAATCCTATTTCAAATGGAATTCAAGCACGGAAACAGAAGTAAGTCATGTTAATCCAACTAGGTAAGATCACACTGATGAATAACTCAGAGGCATGTACAGAACTCCATCCTAAGCCCATACAGTATTTTAATAATATTATTGTAAAACAACCTGCACTTAAAATATTTCACCATTCCAATCCTTATTATTGATAAAAATAATCAGTATACCGTACTTATTTCAAGATGAAAGAAATTGAAGGTTATACAAATCAGAATTACTGAACATTTTGAGTTTGTAGTTGCTGTCTACTTCAAGGAATCTTCATTGTGTGATTTTCCATCAATATAAAAGGTGACATTAGCAATGACTAGAGTTTAATTCTAAACTATCATAAAACAGTACCAATAAATGATTGAAAACAAAAAGCATGTGTGTCTGGCAATAAACACCACCAACTCAGCTTGAGGCAGCTATGCTGTGCTGTACTTGGGGCTGAGCTGTGCTACCTAAAGTTGGACAGAACTTAAGGCCTGTTAGAGTCTCAAAGGATTTCTTCGTAAGCAATGGAACTGCTCACATACGATCAGGTAGCAACAATTCTCTACATAATCCCAGACAGTACAAGAATAGTAATAATTATTTTAAAACTGATAACATTTAATTATTTTAAATGATTTTAACATTAAAATCATTATTAAATATAAAAACTTGGATAATATGAAGTATATAATTTTCTCTTGTATTGACACTAAATTGAATAATGGTCATTGTAAAGAATGGCTACTTCATAGAATGTGAAATCCCCGCTACTTCTAAGTTCCCAAATGTCACTATGGAAGTTATATTAAACAGACATTATAGATACAGTATTCTATTATTTATATATTCTACTTATTTCCATTGAATGTGGTAAATTGAACATGGACCATACATGTTGTATCATGAAAATTTCTAACAGCACAAAACATTTCAGCTTAAACATATAAGCACATACGGCTATATACATCAGTAGTCAGTTGAGAAGTAAAATTATCTGCATAGAACAATTTAGTATTTTCTTTTACTTCGATGTTCCATAAGGAAATAGAAGTATGGTGATGGCAGAACAAATTGTGTTTGAGATAAGGGCTGATTCACGTTGTACTACACTCAAAACATGAAGAAAAGTCATTTTTCAAAACGTGTCGGTGTGTAGAATTTTTTTCTATGACGAACGATAACTGCCATAAATTCAAACAGAATCAAATAATTTTTTGCAATAAGCCTGAGCTGTAGAAGACTCGAGGCCTACTGATTTTGATGATGATCGGTTAATGGAAAGGGGTAGTTTACCTGCAACGTTTTACGTTTTAACAAGAGTAAAGTACTTAAGTTTGATAAAGTATCCTGAAAAGAAGGTCATAATAATCCACTGTAGAAAGGTAGATAAAATACCTATAAATGAAAAGAGTAGTTGAAGAGGGAGGGGGTAATTTTCTATAAATGAAAATGATAGTTGAAGGGGAGTGGATAATTTTTTTATATATTTACTACGTTATCGGCAACAAAGAAGTAGTTTGTTGTTAATATTCCTTCCCGGGCTGTTTGGCCGTAGTCCAATGTTTTCTGCAAAACCAGACGTTTCAGCAGTGCCATCGACTGCCATCATCAGTGATAATCGAGTGCATTAACATGAGGTGGTATACGTTAGTGACCACAGTACTTACTGTGGTTAAGGCTGAAGCAAGAAGTAGTTTCAATGGAAATATTTCGTTTCGAAAATGATTTTAAATATACATCTTAGAACACGGAAGTCATGTATGGTTCTGAATACCGATATTTTCCATTCCTTTTCATAAATAATTTACTTTAATATCGACATTGAATATCCACAAAGTGCAAATGTTTGTGTGTGTTAATGTTAATATGAGGAAGCTGGAAAGATTTTAATTTTATATTTTACATCTTTAATTTTTTAAATGATTCATTACTTCAATAATGAATTTTTTAATGTTAGGAATGTGTTCTTTTTGTGAATTAAACGTAAGCTAGTGAATTAAAATTTATTTAACAAGTAAGCTCCCTGAGCTGCAGGACCTGCTGTTTTGAACAAGATAAATTTATTACTTAGTATGTTAGATAATTTTTCAATGATCATAAAAATTAGCAAATCTCCAGTTTTCACACAATAAACACTAAAACTTTTAGTTAAATTCATTACCATAATGCTGGCAAATATTAGTTTCCGCTTTTAACTTTATGTACATTTTCACAGACAACTATAGGAATTATCGAATACTTTTTACAAATATATAACTGATTACAATACACCAGTTTTCATGCAAACATAGCTTACAAATTTTTGAAGCCAGTCCAATAATTGTTTACAGATATTAATTTTGTCAAATTGTGAAATATACCAAGTTCATGTTTTGCATACAGTTTCTTATAATTTGAAGGTTCACATAAACTTTTATAATTTATTATAAAAATAGCCAGTGCTCAAAGTTACTTGTAGAGTTCCACTATAGAATGTACATATTGTATGTTTTGCTCCTGATTCACTTATTAGTTTGTTGTGACAGCCCTGTTTAGTTTATACGATCATACGATGTTTAGTTATGCTTTTCTTTGTGGCAATTGCACACTTTTCTTATAATTATGCAAAACAAAGAGAAATTAACAAAGTTGCTGCTAATTTATCACAATATGATTGCATTGGGAAGAAATCATCAGTGTGTGAGAATGTGATTACACTAAGTAACTTTTTCAAGTAAAAGCACATTTTTGTTTTTCTCAGAAAAAATAATTTCAGAACAGAGTAGTTGTTTTGCAAAATTAAGATACACACTTTTCAAATAATTCGTTTTATGAACAAGTTTGCCAGACTGTATGAAGTGTAGGATTTTAGATAAAATCCTATTTCAAATGGAATTCGAGCACGGAAACAGAAGTAAGTCATGTTAATCCAACTAGGTAAGATCACACTGATGAATAACTCAGAGGCATGTACAGAACTCCATCCTAAGCCCATACAGTATTTTAATAATATTATTGTAAAACAACCTGCACTTAAAATATTTCACCATTCCAATCCTTATTATTGATAAAAATAATCAGTATACCGTACTTATTTCAAGATGAAAGAAATTGAAGGTTATACAAATCAGAATTACTGAACATTTTGAGTTTGTAGTTGCTGTCTACTTCAAGGAATCTTCATTGTGTGATTTTCCATCAATATAAAAGGTGACATTAGCAATGACTAGAGTTTAATTCTAAACTATCATAAAACAGTACCAATAAATGATTGAAAACAAAAAGCATGTGTGTCTGGCAATAAACACCACCAACTCAGCTTGAGGCAGCTATGCTGTGCTGTACTTGGGGCTGAGCTGTGCTACCTAAAGTTGGACAGAACTTAAGGCCTGTTAGAGTCTCAAAGGATTTCTTCGTAAGCAATGGAACTGCTCACATACGATCAGGTAGCAACAATTCTCTACATAATCCCAGACAGTACAAGAATAGTAATAATTATTTTAAAACTGATAACATTTAATTATTTTAAATGATTTTAACATTAAAATCATTATTAAATATAAAAACTTGGATAATATAAAGTATATAATTTTCTCTTGTATTGACACTAAATTGAATAATGGTCATTGTAAAGAATGGCTACTTCATAGAATGTGAAATCCCCGCTACTTCTAAGTTCCCAAATGTCACTATGGAAGTTATATTAAACAGACATTATAGATACAGTATTCTATTATTTATATATTCTACTTATTTCCATTGAATGTGGTAAATTGAACATGGAAGATACATGTTGTATCATGAAAATTTCTAACAGCACAAAACATTTCAGCTTAAACATATAAGCACATACGGCTATATACATCAGTAGTCAGTTGAGAAGTAAAATTATCTGCATAGAACAATTTAGTATTTTCTTTTACTTCGATGTTCCATAAGGAAATAGAAGTATGGTGATGGCAGAACAAATTGTGTTTGAGATAAGGGCTGATTCACATTGTACTACACTCAAAACATGAAGAAAAGTCATTTTTCAAAACGTGTCTGTGTGTAGAATTTTTTTCTATGACGAACGATAACTGCCATAAATTCAAACAGAATCAAATAATTTTTTGCAATATGCCTGAGCTGTAGAAGACTCGAGGCCTACTGATTTTGATGATGATCGGTTAATGGAAAGAGGTAGTTTACTGCAACGTTTTATGTTTTAACAAGAGTAAAGTACTTAAGTTTGATAAAGTATCCTGAAAAGAAGGTCATAATAATCCACTGTAGAAAGGTAGATAAAATACCTATAAATGAAAAGAGTAGTTGAAGAGGGAGGGGGTAATTTTCTATAAATGAAAATGATAGTTGAAGGGGAGTGGATAATTTTTTTATATATTTACTACGTTATCGGCAACAAAGAAGTAGTTTGTTGTTAATATTCCTTCCCGGGCTGTTTGGCCGTAGTCCAATGTTTTCTGCAAAACCAGACGTTTCAGCAGTGCCATCGACTGCCATCATCAGTGATAATCGAGTGCATTAACATGAGGTGGTATACGTTAGTGACCACAGTACTTACTGTGGTTAAGGCTGAAGCAAGAAGAAGTTTCAATGGAAATATTTCGTTTCGAAAATGATTTTAAATATACATCTTAGAACACGAAGTCATGTATGGTTCTGAATACCGATATTTTCCATTCCTTTTCATAAATAATTTACTTTAATATCGACATTGAATATCCACAAAGTGCAAATGTTTGTGTGTGTTAATGTTAATATGAGGAAGCTGGAAAGATTTCAATTTTATATTTTACATCTTTAATTTTTTAAATGATTCATAACTTCAATAATGAATTTTTTAATGTTAGGAATGTGTTCTTTTTGTGAATTAAACGCAAGCTAGTGAATTAAAATTTATTTAACAAGTAAGCTCCCTGAGCTGCAGGACCTGCTGTTTTGAACAAGATAAATTTATTACTTAGTATGTTAGATAATTTTTCAATGATCATAAAAATTAGCAAATCTCCAGTTTTCACACAATAAACACTAAAACTTTTAGTTAAATTCATTACCATAATGCTGGCAAATATTAGTTCCCGCTTTTAACTTTATGTACATTTTCACAGACAACTATAGGAATTATCGAATACTTTTTACAAATATATAACTGATTACAATACACCAGTTTTCATGCAAACATAGCTTACAAATTTTTGAAGCCAGTCCAATATTTGTTTACAGATATTAATTTTGTCAAATTGTGAAATATACCAAGTTCATGTTTTGCATACAGTTTCTTATAATTTGAAGGTTCACATAAACTTTTATAATTTATTATAAAAATAGCCAGTGCTCAAAGTTACTTGTAGAGTTCCACTATAGAATGTACATATTGTATGTTTTGCTCCTGATTCACTTATTAGTTTATTGTGACAGCCCTGTTTAGTTTATACGATCATACGATGTTTAGTTATGCTTTTCTTTGTGGCAATTGCACACTTTTCTTATAATTATGCAAAACAAAGAGAAATTAACAAAGTTGCTGCTAATTTATCACAATATGATTGCATTGGGAAGAAATCATCAGTGTGTGAGAATGTGATTACACTAAGTAACTTTTTCAAGTAAAAGCACATTTTTGTTTTTCTCAGAAAAAATAATTTCAGAACAGAGTAGTTGTTTTGCAAAATTAAGATACACACTTTTCAAATAATTCGTTTTATGAACAAGTTTGCCAGACTGTATGAAGTGTAGGATTTTAGATAAAATCCTATTTCAAATGGAATTCAAGCACGGAAACAGAAGTAAGTCATGTTAATCCAACTAGGTAAGATCACACTGATGAATAACTCAGAGGCATGTACAGAACTCCATCCTAAGCCCATACAGTATTTTAATAATATTATTGTAAAACAACCTGCACTTAAAATATTTCACCATTCCAATCCTTATTATTGATAAAAATAATCAGTATACCGTACTTATTTCAAGATGAAAGAAATTGAAGGTTATACAAATCAGAATTACTGAACATTTTGAGTTTGTAGTTGCTGTCTACTTCAAGGAATCTTCATTGTGTGATTTTCCATCAATATAAAAGGTGACATTAGCAATGACTAGAGTTTAATTCTAAACTATCATAAAACAGTACCAATAAATGATTGAAAACAAAAAGCATGTGTGTCTGGCAATAAACACCACCAACTCAGCTTGAGGCAGCTATGCTGTGCTGTACTTGGGGCTGAGCTGTGCTACCTAAAGTTGGACAGAACTTAAGGCCTGTTAGAGTCTCAAAGGATTTCTTCGTAAGCAATGGAACTGCTCACATACGATCAGGTAGCAACAATTCTCTACATAATCCCAGACAGTACAAGAATAGTAATAATTATTTTAAAACTGATAACATTTAATTATTTTAAATGATTTTAACATTAAAATCATTATTAAATATAAAAACTTGGATAATATGAAGTATATAATTTTCTCTTGTATTGACACTAAATTGAATAATGGTCATTGTAAAGAATGGCTACTTCATAGAATGTGAAATCCCCGCTACTTCTAAGTTCCCAAATGTCACTATGGAAGTTATATTAAACAGACATTATAGATACAGTATTCTATTATTTATATATTCTACTTATTTCCATTGAATGTGGTAAATTGAACATGGACCATACATGTTGTATCATGAAAATTTCTAACAGCACAAAACATTTCAGCTTAAACATATAAGCACATACGGCTATATACATCAGTAGTCAGTTGAGAAGTAAAATTATCTGCATAGAACAATTTAGTATTTTCTTTTACTTCGATGTTCCATAAGGAAATAGAAGTATGGTGATGGCAGAACAAATTGTGTTTGAGATAAGGGCTGATTCACGTTGTACTACACTCAAAACATGAAGAAAAGTCATTTTTCAAAACGTGTCGGTGTGTAGAATTTTTTTCTATGACGAACGATAACTGCCATAAATTCAAACAGAATCAAATAATTTTTTGCAATAAGCCTGAGCTGTAGAAGACTCGAGGCCTACTGATTTTGATGATGATCGGTTAATGGAAAGGGGTAGTTTACCTGCAACGTTTTACGTTTTAACAAGAGTAAAGTACTTAAGTTTGATAAAGTATCCTGAAAAGAAGGTCATAATAATCCACTGTAGAAAGGTAGATAAAATACCTATAAATGAAAAGAGTAGTTGAAGAGGGAGGGGGTAATTTTCTATAAATGAAAATGATAGTTGAAGGGGAGTGGATAATTTTTTTATATATTTACTACGTTATCGGCAACAAAGAAGTAGTTTGTTGTTAATATTCCTTCCCGGGCTGTTTGGCCGTAGTCCAATGTTTTCTGCAAAACCAGACGTTTCAGCAGTGCCATCGACTGCCATCATCAGTGATAATCGAGTGCATTAACATGAGGTGGTATACGTTAGTGACCACAGTACTTACTGTGGTTAAGGCTGAAGCAAGAAGTAGTTTCAATGGAAATATTTCGTTTCGAAAATGATTTTAAATATACATCTTAGAACACGGAAGTCATGTATGGTTCTGAATACCGATATTTTCCATTCCTTTTCATAAATAATTTACTTTAATATCGACATTGAATATCCACAAAGTGCAAATGTTTGTGTGTGTTAATGTTAATATGAGGAAGCTGGAAAGATTTTAATTTTATATTTTACATCTTTAATTTTTTAAATGATTCATTACTTCAATAATGAATTTTTTAATGTTAGGAATGTGTTCTTTTTGTGAATTAAACGCAAGCTAGTGAATTAAAATTTATTTAACAAGTAAGCTCCCTGAGCTGCAGGACCTGCTGTTTTGAACAAGATAAATTTATTACTTAGTATGTTAGATAATTTTTCAATGATCATAAAAATTAGCAAATCTCCAGTTTTCACACAATAAACACTAAAACTTTTAGTTAAATTCATTACCATAATGCTGGCAAATATTAGTTTCCGCTTTTAACTTTATGTACATTTTCACAGACAACTATAGGAATTATCGAATACTTTTTACAAATATATAACTGATTACAATACACCAGTTTTCATGCAAACATAGCTTACAAATTTTTGAAGCCAGTCCAATAATTGTTTACAGATATTAATTTTGTCAAATTGTGAAATATACCAAGTTCATGTTTTGCATACAGTTTCTTATAATTTGAAGGTTCACATAAACTTTTATAATTTATTATAAAAATAGCCAGTGCTCAAAGTTACTTGTAGAGTTCCACTATAGAATGTACATATTGTATGTTTTGCTCCTGATTCACTTATTAGTTTGTTGTGACAGCCCTGTTTAGTTTATACGATCATACGATGTTTAGTTATGCTTTTCTTTGTGGCAATTGCACACTTTTCTTATAATTATGCAAAACAAAGAGAAATTAACAAAGTTGCTGCTAATTTATCACAATATGATTGCATTGGGAAGAAATCATCAGTGTGTGAGAATGTGATTACACTAAGTAACTTTTTCAAGTAAAAGCACATTTTTGTTTTTCTCAGAAAAAATAATTTCAGAACAGAGTAGTTGTTTTGCAAAATTAAGATACACACTTTTCAAATAATTCGTTTTATGAACAAGTTTGCCAGACTGTATGAAGTGTAGGATTTTAGATAAAATCCTATTTCAAATGGAATTCGAGCACGGAAACAGAAGTAAGTCATGTTAATCCAACTAGGTAAGATCACACTGATGAATAACTCAGAGGCATGTACAGAACTCCATCCTAAGCCCATACAGTATTTTAATAATATTATTGTAAAACAACCTGCACTTAAAATATTTCACCATTCCAATCCTTATTATTGATAAAAATAATCAGTATACCGTACTTATTTCAAGATGAAAGAAATTGAAGGTTATACAAATCAGAATTACTGAACATTTTGAGTTTGTAGTTGCTGTCTACTTCAAGGAATCTTCATTGTGTGATTTTCCATCAATATAAAAGGTGACATTAGCAATGACTAGAGTTTAATTCTAAACTATCATAAAACAGTACCAATAAATGATTGAAAACAAAAAGCATGTGTGTCTGGCAATAAACACCACCAACTCAGCTTGAGGCAGCTATGCTGTGCTGTACTTGGGGCTGAGCTGTGCTACCTAAAGTTGGACAGAACTTAAGGCCTGTTAGAGTCTCAAAGGATTTCTTCGTAAGCAATGGAACTGCTCACATACGATCAGGTAGCAACAATTCTCTACATAATCCCAGACAGTACAAGAATAGTAATAATTATTTTAAAACTGATAACATTTAATTATTTTAAATGATTTTAACATTAAAATCATTATTAAATATAAAAACTTGGATAATATGAAGTATATAATTTTCTCTTGTATTGACACTAAATTGAATAATGGTCATTGTAAAGAATGGCTACTTCATAGAATGTGAAATCCCCGCTACTTCTAAGTTCCCAAATGTCACTATGGAAGTTATATTAAACAGACATTATAGATACAGTATTCTATTATTTATATATTCTACTTATTTCCATTGAATGTGGTAAATTGAACATGGAACATACATGTTGTATCATGAAAATTTCTAACAGCACAAAACATTTCAGCTTAAACATATAAGCACATACGGCTATATACATCAGTAGTCAGTTGAGAAGTAAAATTATCTGCATAGAACAATTTAGTATTTTCTTTTACTTCGATGTTCCATAAGGAAATAGAAGTATGGTGATGGCAGAACAAATTGTGTTTGAGATAAGGGCTGATTCACATTGTACTACACTCAAAACATGAAGAAAAGTCATTTTTCAAAACGTGTCTGTGTGTAGAATTTTTTTCTATGACGAACGATAACTGCCATAAATTCAAACAGAATCAAATAATTTTTTGCAATATGCCTGAGCTGTAGAAGACTCGAGGCCTACTGATTTTGATGATGATCGGTTAATGGAAAGGGGTAGTTTACCTGCAACGTTTTACGTTTTAACAAGAGTAAAGTACTTAAGTTTGATAAAGTATCCTGAAAAGAAGGTCATAATAATCCACTGTAGAAAGGTAGATAAAATACCTATAAATGAAAAGAGTAGTTGAAGAGGGAGGGGGTAATTTTCTATAAATGAAAATGATAGTTGAAGGGGAGTGGATAATTTTTTTATATATTTACTACGTTATCGGCAACAAAGAAGTAGTTTGTTGTTAATATTCCTTCCCGGGCTGTTTGGCCGTAGTCCAATGTTTTCTGCAAAACCAGACGTTTCAGCAGTGCCATCGACTGCCATCATCAGTGATAATCGAGTGCATTAACGTGAGGTGGTATACTTTAGTGACCACAGTACTTACTGTGGTTAAGGCTGAAGCAAGAAGTAGTTTCAATGGAAATATTTCGTTTCGAAAATGATTTTAAATATACATCTTAGAACATGGAAGTCATGTATGGTTCTGAATACCGATATTTTCCATCCTTTTCATAAATAATTTACTTTAATATCGACATTGAATATCCACAAAGTGCAAATGTTTGTGTGTGTTAATGTTAATATGAGGAAGCTGGAAAGATTTTAATTTTATATTTTACATCTTTAATTTTTTAAATGATTCATAACTTCAATAATGAATTTTTTAATGTTAGGAATGTGTTCTTTTTGTGAATTAAACTCAAGCTAGTGAATTAAAATTTATTTAACAAGTAAGCTCCCTGAGCTGCAGGACCTGCTGTTTTGAACAAGATAAATTTATTACTTAGTATGTTAGATAATTTTTCAATGATCATAAAAATTAGCAAATCTCCAGTTTTCACACAATAAACACTAAAACATTTAGTTAAATTCATTACCATAATGCTGGCAAATATTAGTTCCCTCTTTTAACTTTATGTACATTTTCACAGACAACTATAGGAATTATCGAATACTTTTTACAAATATATAACTGATTACAATACACCAGTTTTCATGCAAACATAGCTTACAAATTTTTGAAGCCAGTCCAATATTTGTTTACAGATATTAATTTTGTCAAATTGTGAAATATACCAAGTTCATGTTTTGCATACAGTTTCTTATAATTTGAAGGTTCACATAAACTTTTATAATTTATTATAAAAATAGCCAGTGCTCAAAGTTACTTGTAGAGTTCCACTATAGAATGTACATATTGTATGTTTTGCTCCTGATTCACTTATTAGTTTGTTGTGACAGCCCTGTTTAGTTTATACGATCATACGATGTTAAGTTATGCTTTTCTTTGTGGCAATTGCACACTTTTCTTATAATTATGCAAAACAAAGAGAAATTAACAAAGTTGCTGCTAATTTATCACAAGGTGATTGCATTGGGAAGTAATCATCAGTGTGTGAGAATGTGATTACACTAAGTAACTTTTTCAAATAAAAGCACATTTTTGTTTTTCTCAGAAAAAATTATTTCAGAACAGAGTAGTTGTTTTGCAAAATTAAGATACACACTTTTCAAATAATTCGTTATATGAACAAGTTTGCCAGACTGTATGAAGTGTAGGATTTTAGATGAAATCCTATTTCAAATGGAATTCAAGCACGGAAACAGAAGGAAGTCATGTTAATCCAACTAGGTAAGATCACACTGATGAATAACTCAGAGGCATGTACAGAACTCCATCCTAAGCCCATACAGTATTTTAATAATATTATTGTAAAACAACCTGCACTTAAAATATTTCACCTTTCCAATCCTTATTATTGATAAAAATAATCAGTATACCGTACTTATTTCAAGATGAAAGAAATTGAAGGTTATACAAATCAGAATTACTGAACATTTTGAGTTTGTAGTTGCTGTCTACTTCAAGGAATCTTCATTGTGTGATTTTCCATCAATATAAAAGGTGACATTAGCAATGACTAGAGTTTAATTCTAAACTATCATAAAACAGTACCAATAAATGATTGAAAACAAACGCATGTGTGCCTCGCAATAAACACCACCAACTCAGCTTGAGGCAGCTATGCTGTGCTGTACTTGGGGCTGAGCTGTGCTACCTAAAGTTGGACAGAACTTAAGGCCTGTTAGAGTCTCAAAGGATTTCTTCGTAAGCAATGGAGCTGCTCACATACGATCAGGTAGCAACAATTCTCTACATAATCCCAGACAGTACAAGAATAGTAATAATTATTTTAAAACTGATAACATTTAATTATTTTAAATGATTTTAACATTAAAATCATTATTAAATATAAAAACTTGGATAATATGAAGTATATAATTTTCTCTTGTATTGACACTAAATTGAATAATGGTCATTGTAAAGAATGGCTACTTCATAGAATGTGAAATCCCCGCTACTTCTAAGTTCCCAAATGTCACTATGGAAGTTATATTAAACAGACATTATAGATACAGTATTCTATTATTTATATATTCTACTTATTTCCAGTGAATGTGGTAAATTGAACATGGAACATACATGTTGTATCATGAAAATTTCTAACAGCACAAAACATTTCAGCTTAAACATATAAGCACATACGGCTATATACATCAGTAGTCAGTTGAGAAGTAAAATTATCTGCATAGAACAATTTAGTATTTTCTTTTACTTTGATGTTCCATTAGGAAATAGAAGTATGGTGATGGCAGAACAAATTGTGTTTGAGATAAGGGCTGATTCACATTGTACTACACTCAAAACATGAAGAAAAGTCATTTTTCAAAACGTGTCTGTGTGTAGAATTTGTTTCTATGACGAACGATAACTGCCATAAATTCAAACAGAATCAAATAATTTTTTGCAATATGCCTGAGCTGTAGAAGACTCGAGGCCTATTGATTTTGATGATGATCGGTTAATGGAAAGGGGTAGTTTACCTGCAACGTTTTACGTTTTAACAAGAGTAAAGTACTTAAGTTTGATAAAGTATCCTGAAAAGAAGGTCATAATAATCCACTGTAGAAAGGTAGATAAAATACCTATAAATGAAAAGAGTAGTTGAAGAGGGAGGGGGTAATTTTCTATAAATGAAAATGATAGTTGAAGGGGAGTGGATAATTTTTTTATATATTTACTACGTTATCGGCAACAAAGAAGTAGTTTGTTGTTAATATTCCTTCCCGGGCTGTTTGGCCGTAGTCCAATGTTTTCTGCAAAACCAGACGTTTCAGCAGTGCCATCGACTGCCATCATCAGTGATAATCGAGTGCATTAACGTGAGGTGGTATACTTTAGTGACCACAGTACTTACTGTGGTTACGGCAGAAGCAAGAAGTAGTTTCAATGGAAATATTTCGTTTCGAAAATGATTTTAAATATACATCTTAGAACATGGAAGTCATGTATGGTTCTGAATACCGATATTTTCCATCCTTTTCATAAATAATTTACTTTAATATCGACATTGAATATCCACAAAGTGCAAATGTTTGTGTGTGTTAATGTTAATATGAGGAAGCTGGAAAGATTTTAATTTTATATTTTACATCTATAATTTTTTAAATGACTCATAACTTTAATAATGAATTTTTTAATGTTAGCAATGTGTTCTTTTTGTGAATTAAACGCAAGCTAGTGAATTAAAATTTATTTAACAAGTAAGCTCCCTGAGCTGCAGGACCTGCTGTTTTGAACAAGATAAATTTATTACTTAGTATGTTAGATAATTTTTCAATGATCATAAAAATTAGCAAATCTCCAGTTTTCACACAATAAACACTAAAACTTTTAGTTAAATTCATTACCATAATGCTGGCAAATATTAGTTCCCTCTTTTAACTTTATGTACATTTTCACAGACAACTATAGGAATTATCGAATACTTTTTACAAATATATAACTGATTACAATACACCAGTTTTCATGCAAACATAGCTTACAAATTTTTGAAGCCAGTCCAATATTTGTTTACAGATATTAATTTTGTCAAATTGTTAAATATACCAAGTTCATGTTTTGCATACAGTTTCTTATAATTTGAAGGTTCACATAAACATTTATAATTTATTATAAAAATAGCCAGTGCTCAAAGTTACTTGTAGAGATCCACTATAGAATGTACATATTGTATGTTTTGCTCCTGATTCACTTATTAGTTTGTTGTGACAGCCCTGTTTAGTTTATACGATCATACGATGTTTAGTTATGCCTTTCTTTGTGGCAATTGCACACTTTTCTTATAATTATGCAAAACAAAGAGAAATTAACAAAGTTGCTGCTAATTTATCACAATGTGATTGCATTGGGAAGTAATCATCAGTGTGTGAGAATGTGATTACACTAAGTAACTTTTTCAAGTAAAAGCACATTTTTGTTTTTCTCAGAAAAAATTATTTCAGAACAGAGTAGTTGTTTTGCAAAATTAAGATACACACTTTTCAAATAATTCGTTATATGAACAAGTTTGCCAGACTGTATGAAGTGTAGGATTTTAGATAAAATCCTATTTCAAATGGAATTCAAGCACGGAAACAGAAGGAAGTCATGTTAATCCAACTAGGTAAGATCACACTGATGAATAACTCAGAGGCATGTACAGAACTCCATCCTAAGCCCATACAGTATTTTAATAATATTATTGTAAAAAAACCTGCACTTAAAATATTTCACCATTCCAATCCTTATTAATGATAAAAATAATCAGTATACCGTACTTATTTCAAGATGAAAGAAATTGAAGGTTATACAAATCAGAATTACTGAACATTTTGAGTTTGTAGTTGCTGTCTACTTCAAGGAATCTTCATTGTGTGATTTTCCATCAATATAAAAGGTGACATTAGCAATGACTAGAGTTTAATTCTAAACTATCATAAAACAGTACCAATAAATGATTGAAAACAAAAAGCATGTGTGTCTGGCAATAAACACCACCAACTCAGCTTGAGGCAGCTATGCTGTGCTGTACTTGGGGCTGAGCTGTGCTACCTAAAGTTGGACAGAACTTAAGGCCTGTTAGAGTCTCAAAGGATTTCTTCGTAAGCAATGGAGCTGCTCACATACGATCAGGTAGCAACAATTCTCTACATAATCCCAGACAGTACAAGAATAGTAATAATTATTTTAAAACTGATAACATTTAATTATTTTAAATGATTTTAACATTAAAATCATTATTAAATATAAAAACTTGGATAATATGAAGTATATAATTTTCTCTTGTATTGACACTAAATTGAATAATGGTCATTGTAAAGAATGGCTACTTCATAGAATGTGAAATCCCCGCTACTTCTAAGTTCCCAAATGTCACTATGGAAGTTATATTAAACAGACATTATAGATACAGTATTCTATTATTTATATATTCTACTTATTTCCATTGAATGTGGTAAATTGAACATGGAACATACATGTTGTATCATGAAAATTTCTAACAGCACAAAACATTTCAGCTTAAACATATAAGCACATACGGCTATATACATCAGTAGTCAGTTGAGAAGTAAAATTATCTGCATAGAACAATTTAGTATTTTCTTTTACTTCGATGTTCCATAAGGAAATAGAAGTATGGTGATGGCAGAACAAATTGTGTTTGAGATAAGGGCTGATTCACATTGTACTACACTCAAAACATGAAGAAAAGTCATTTTTCAAAACGTGTCGGTGTGTAGAATTTTTTTCTATGACGAACGATAACTGCCATAAATTCAAACAGAATCAAATAATTTTTTGCAATATGCCTGAGCTGTAGAAGACTCGAGGCCTACTGATTTTGATGATGATCGGTTAATGGAAAGGGGTAGTTTACCTGCAACGTTTTACGTTTTAACAAGAGTAAAGTACTTAAGTTTGATAAAGTATCCTGAAAAGAAGGTCATAATAATCCACTGTAGAAAGGTAGATAAAATACCTATAAATGAAAAGAGTAGTTGAAGAGGGAGGGGGTAATTTTCTATAAATGAAAATGATATTTGAAGGGGAGTGGATAATTTTTTTATATATTTACTACGTTATCGGCAACAAAGAAGTAGTTTGTTGTTAATATTCCTTCCCGGGCTGTTTGGCCGTAGTCCAATGTTTTCTGCAAAACCAGACGTTTCAGCAGTGCCATCGACTGCCATCATCAGTGATAATCGAGTGCATTAACGTGAGGTGGTATACTTTAGTGACCACAGTACTTACTGTGGTTAAGGCTGAAGCAAGAAGTAGTTTCAATGGAAATATTTCGTTTCGAAAATGATTTTAAATATACATCTTAGAACATGGAAGTCATGTATGGTTCTGAATACCGATATTTTCCATCCTTTTCATAAATAATTTACTTTAATATCGACATTGAATATCCACAAAGTGCAAATGTTTGTGTGTGTTAATGTTAATATGAGGAAGCTGGAAAGATTTTAATTTTATATTTTACATCTTTAATTTTTTAAATGACTCATAACTTCAATAATGAATTTTTTAATGTTAGCAATGTGTTCTTTTTGTGAATTAAACGCAAGCTAGTGAATTAAAATTTATTTAACAAGTAAGCTCCCTGAGCTGCAGGACCTGCTGTTTTGAACAAGATAAATTTATTACTTAGTATGTTAGATAATTTTTCAATGATCATAAAAATTAGCAAATCTCCAGTTTTCACACAATAAACACTAAAACTTTTAGTTAAATTCATTACCATAATGCTGGCAAATATTAGTTCCCTCTTTTAACTTTATGTACATTTTCACAGACAACTATAGGAATTATCGAATACTTTTTACAAATATATAACTGATTACAATACACCAGTTTTCATGCAAACATAGCTTACAAATTTTTGAAGCCAGTCCAATATTTGTTTACAGATATTAATTTTGTCAAATTGTGAAATATACCAAGTTCATGTTTTGCATACAGTTTCTTATAATTTGAAGGTTCACATAAACTTTTATAATTTATTATAAAAATAGCCAGTGCTCAAAGTTACTTGTAGAGTTCCACTATAGAATGTACATATTGTATGTTTTGCTCCTGATTCACTTATTAGTTTGTTGTGACAGCCCTGTTTAGTTTATACGATCATACGATGTTTAGTTATGCCTTTCTTTGTGGCAATTGCACACTTTTCTTATAATTATGCAAAACAAAGAGAAATTAACAAAGTTGCTGCTAATTTATCACAATGTGATTGCATTGGGAAGTAATCATCAGTGTGTGAGAATGTGATTACACTAAGTAACTTTTTCAAGTAAAAGCACATTTTTGTTTTTCTCAGAAAAAATAATTTCAGAACAGAGTAGTTGTTTTGCAAAATTAAGATACACACTTTTCAAATAATTCGTTATATGAACAAGTTTGCCAGACTGTATGAAGTGTAGGATTTTAGATAAAATCCTATTTCAAATGGAATTCAAGCACGGAAACAGAAGGAAGTCATGTTAATCCAACTAGGTAAGATCACACTGATGAATAACTCAGAGGCATGTACAGAACTCCATCCTAAGCCCATACAGTATTTTAATAATATTATTGTAAAACAACCTGCACTTAAAATATTTCACCATTCCAATCCTTATTATTGATAAAAATAATCAGTATACCGTACTTATTTCAAGATGAAAGAAATTGAAGGTTATACAAATCAGAATTACTGAACATTTTGAGTTTGTAGTTGCTGTCTACTTCAAGGAATCTTCATTGTGTGATTTTCCATCAATATAAAAGGTGACATTAGCAATGACTAGAGTTTAATTCTAAACTATCATAAAACAGTACCAATAAATGATTGAAAACAAAAAGCATGTGTGTCTGGCAATAAACACCACCAACTCAGCTTGAGGCAGCTATGCTGTGCTGTACTTGGGGCTGAGCTGTGCTACCTAAAGTTGGACAGAACTTAAGGCCTGTTAGAGTCTCAAAGGATTTCTTCGTAAGCAATGGAACTGCTCACATACGATCAGGTAGCAACAATTCTCTACATAATCCCAGACAGTACAAGAATAGTAATAATTATTTTAAAACTGATAAAATTTAATTATTTTAAATGATTTTAACATTAAAATCATTATTAAATATAAAAACTTGGATAATATGAAGTATATAATTTTTTCTTGTATTGACACTAAATTGAATAATGGTCATTGTAAAGAATGGCTACTTCATAGAATGTGAAATCCCCGCTACTTCTAAGTTCCCAAATGTCACTATGGAAGTTATATTACACAGACATTATAGATACAGTATTCTATTATTTATATATTCTACTTATTTCCATTGAATGTGGTAAATTGAACATGGAACATACATGTTGTATCATGAAAATTTCTAACAGCACAAAACATTTCAGCTTAAACATATAAGCACATACGGCTATATACATCAGTAGTCAGTTGAGAAGTAAAATTATCTGCATAGAACAATTTAGTATTTTCTTTTACTTCGATGTTCCATAAGGAAATAGAAGTATGGTGATGGCAGAATAAATTGTGTTTGAGATAAGGGCTGATTCACATTGTACTACACTCAAAACATGAAGAAAAGTCATTTTTCAAAACGTGTCTGTGTGTAGAATTTTTTTCTATGACGAACGATAACTGCCATAAATTCAAACAGAATCAAATAATTTTTTGCAATATGCCTGAGCTGTAGAAGACTCGAGGCCTACTGATTTTGATGATGATCGGTTAATGGAAAGGGGTAGTTTACCTGCAACGTTTTATGTTTTAACAAGAGTAAAGTACTTAAGTTTGATAAAGTATCCTGAAAAGAAGGTCATAATAATCCACTGTAGAAAGGTAGATAAAATACCTATAAATGAAAAGAGTAGTTGAAGAGGGAGGGGGTAATTTTCTATAAATGAAAATGATAGTTGAAGGGGAGTGGATAATTTTTTTATATATTTACTACGTTATCGGCAACAAAGAAGTAGTTTGTTGTTAATATTCCTTCCCGGGCTGTTTGGCCGTAGTCCAATGTTTTCTGCAAAACCAGACGTTTCAGCAGTGCCATCGACTGCCATCATCAGTGATAATCGAGTGCATTAACGTGAGGTGGTATACGTTAGTGACCACAGTACTTACTGTGGTTAAGGCTGAAGCAAGAAGTAGTTTCAATGGAAATATTTCGTTTCGAAAATGATTTTAAATATACATCTGAGAACATGGAAGTCATGTATGGTTCTGAATACCAATATTTTCCATCCTTTTCATAAATAATTTACTTTAATATCGACATTGAATATCCACAAAGTGCAAATGTTTGTGTGTGTTAATGTTAATATGAGGAAGCTGGAAAGATTTTAATTTTATATTTTACATCTTTAATTTTTTAAATGATTCATATCTTTAATAATGAATTTTTTAATGTTAGGAATGTGTTCTTTTTGTGAATTAAACGCAAGCTAGTGAATTAAAATTTATTTAACAAGTAAGCTCCCTGAGCTGCAGGACCTGCTGTTTTGAACAAGATAAATTTATTACTTAGTATGTTAGATAATTTTTCAATGATCATAAAAATTAGCAAATCTCCAGTTTTCACACAATAAACACTAAAACTTTTAGTTAAATTCATTTCCATAATGCTGGCAAATATTAGTTCCCGCTTTTAACTTTATGTACATTTTCACAGACAACTATAGGAATTATCGAATACTTTTTACAAATATATAACTGATTACAATACACCAGTTTTCATGCAAACATAGCTTACAAATTTTTGAAGCCAGTCCAATATTTGTTTACAGATATTAATTTTTCCAAATTGTGAAATATACCAAGTTCATGTTTTGCATACAGTTTCTTATAATTTGAAGGTTCACATAAACTTTTATAATTTATTATAAAAATAGCCAGTGCTCAAAGTTACTTGTAGAGATCCACTATAGAATGTACATATTGTATGTTTTGCTCCTGATTCACTTATTAGTTTGTTGTGACAGCCCTGTTTAGTTTATACGATCATACGATGTTTAGTTATGCCTTTCTTTGTGGCAATTGCACACTTTTCTTATAATTATGCAAAACAAAGAGAAATTAACAAAGTTGCTGCTAATTTATCACAATGTGATTGCATTGGGAAGTAATCATCAGTGTGTGAGAATGTGATTACACTAAGTAACTTTTTCAAGTAAAAGCACATTTTTGTTTTTCTCAGAAAAAATAATTTCAGAACAGAGTAGTTGTTTTGCAAAATTAAGATACACACTTTTCAAATAATTCATTATATGAACAAGTTTGCCAGACTGTATGAAGTGTAGGATTATAGATAAAATCCTATTTCAAATGGAATTCAAGCACGGAAACAGAAGGAAGTCATGTTAATCCAACTAGGTAAGATCACACTGATGAATAACTCAGAGGCATGTACAGAACTCCATCCTAAGCCCATACAGTATTTTAATAATATTATTGTAAAACAACCTGCACTTAAAATATTTCACCATTCCAATCCTTATTATTGATAAAAAAAATCAGTATACCGTACTTATTTCAAGATGAAAGAAATTGAAGGTTATACAAATCAGAATTACTGAACATTTTGAGTTTGTAGTTGCTGTCTACTTCAAGGAATCTTCATTGTGTGATTTTCCATCAATATAAAAGGTGACATTAGCAATGACTAGAGTTTAATTCTAAACTATCATAAAACAGTACCAATAAATGATTGAAAACAAAAAGCATGTGTGTCTGGCAATAAACACCACCAACTCAGCTTGAGGCAGCTATGCTGTGCTGTACTTGGGGCTGAGCTGTGCTACCTAAAGTTGGATAGAACTTAAGGCCTGTTAGAGTCTCAAAGGATTTCTTCGTAAGCAATGGAACTGCTCACATACGATCAGGTAGCAACAATTCTCTACATAATCCCAGACAGTACAAGAATAGTAATAATTATTTTAAAATTGATAACATTTAATTATTTTAAATGATTTTAACATTAAAATCATTATTAAATATAAAAACTTGGATAATATGAAGTATATAATTTTTTCTTGTATTGACACTAAATTGAATAATGGTCATTGTAAAGAATGGCTACTTCATAGAATGTGAAATCCCCGCTACTTCTAAGTTCCCAAATGTCACTATGGAAGTTATATTAAACAGACATTATAGATACAGTATTCTATTATTTATATATTCTACTTATTTCCATTGAATGTGGTAAATTGAACATGGAACATACATGTTGTATCATGAAAATTTCTAACAGCACAAAACATTTCAGCTTAAACATATAAGCACATACGGCTATATACATCAGTAGTCAGTTGAGAAGTAAAATTATCTGCATAGAACAATTTAGTATTTTCTTTTACTTCGATGTTCCATAAGGAAATAGAAGTATGGTGATGGCAGAATAAATTGTGTTTGAGATAAGGGCTGATTCACATTGTACTACACTCAAAACATGAAGAAAAGTCATTTTTCAAAACGTGTCTGTATGTAAAATTTTTTTCTATGACGAACGATAACTGCCATAAATTCAAACAGAATCAAATAATTTTTTGCAATATGCCTGAGCTGTAGAAGACTCGAGGCCTACTGATTTTGATGATGATCGGTTAATGGAAAGGGGTAGTTTACCTGCAACGTTTTATGTTTTAACAAGAGTAAAGTACTTAAGTTTGATAAAGTATCCTGAAAAGAAGGTCTTAATAATCCACTGTAGAAAGGTAGATAAAATACCTATAAATGAAAAGAGTAGTTGAAGAGGGAGGGGGTAATTTTCTATAAATGAAAATGATAGTTGAAGGGGAGTGGATAATTTTTTTTGTATATTTACTACGTTATCGGCAACAAAGAAGTAGTTTGTTGTTAATATTCCTTCCCGGGCTGTTTGTCCGTAGTCCAATGTTTTCTGCAAAACAAAACGTTTCAGCAGTGCCATCGACTGCCATCATCAGTGATAATCGAGTGCATTAACGTGGGGTGGTATACGTTAGTGACCACAGTACTTACTGTGGTTAAGGCTGAAGCATGAAGTAGTTTCAATGGAAATATTTCGTTTCGAAAATGATTTTAAATATACATCTTAGAACATGGAAGTCATGTATGGTTCTGAATACCGATATTTTCCATCCTTTTCATAAATAATTTACTTTAATATCGACATTGAATATCCACAAAGTGCAAATGTTTGTGTGTGTTAATGTTAATATGAGGAAGCTGGAAAGATTTTTTTTTTTATATTTTACATCTTTAATTTTTTAAATGATTCATAACTTCAATAATGAATTTTTTAATGTTAGGAATGTGTTCCTTTTGAGAATTAAACGCAAGCTAGTGAATTAAAATTTATTTAACAAGTAAGCTCCCTGAGCTGCAGGACCTGCTGTTTTGAACAAGATAAATTTATTACTTAGTATGTTAGATAATTTTTCAATGATCATAAAAATTAGCAAATCTCCAGTTTTCACACAATAAACACTAAAACTTTTAGTTAAATTCATTACCATAATGCTGGCAAATATTAGTTCCCGCTTTTAACTTTATGTACATTTTCACAGACATCTATAGGAATTATCGAATACTTTTTACAAATATATAACTGATTACAATACACCAGATTTCATGCAAACATAGCTTACAAATTTTTGAAGCCAGTCCAATATTTGTTTACAGATATTAATTTTGTCAAATTGTGAAATATACCAAGTTCATGTTTTGCATACAGTTTCTTATAATTTGAAGGTTCACATAAACTTTTATAATTTATTATAAAAATAGCCAGTGCTCAAAGTTACTTGTAGAGTTCCACTATAGAATGTACATATTGTATGTTTTGCTCCTGATTCACTTATTAGTTTGTTGTGACAGCCCTGTTTAGTTTATACGATCATACGATGTTTAGTTATGCTTTTCTTTGTGGCAATTGCACACTTTTCTTATAATTATGCAAAACAAAGAGAAATTAACAAAGTTGCTGCTAATTTATAACAATGTGATTGCATTGGGAAGTAATCATCAATGTGTGAGAATGTGATTACACTAAGTAACTTTTTCAAGTAAAAGCACATTTTTGTTTTTCTCAGAAAAAATAATTTCAGAACAGAGTAGTTGTTTTGCAAAATTAAGATACACACTTTTCAAATAATTCATTATATGAACAAGTTTGCCAGACTGTATGAAGTGTAGGATTTTAGATAAAATCCTATTTCAAATGGAATTCAAGCACGGAAACAGAAGGAAGTCATGTTAATCCAACTAGGTAAGATCACACTGATGAATAACTCAGAGGCATGTACAGAACTCCATCCTAAGCCCATACAGTATTTTAATAATATTATTGTAAAACAACCTGCACTTAAAATATTTCACCATTCCAATCCTTATTATTGATAAAAAAAATCAGTATACCGTACTTATTTCAAGATGAAAGAAATTGAAGGTTATATAAATCAGAATTACTGAACATTTTGAGTTTGTAGTTGCTGTCTACTTCAAGGAATCTTCATTGTGTGAATTTCCATCAATATAAAAGGTGACATTAGCAATGACTAGAGTTTAATTCTAAACTATCATAAAACAGTACCAATAAATGATTGAAAACAAAAAGCATGTGTGTCTGGCAATAAACACCACCAACTCAGCTTGAGGCAGCTATGCTGTGCTGTACTTGGGGCTGAGCTGTGCTACCTAAAGTTGGATAGAACTTAAGGCCTGTTAGAGTCTCAAAGGATTTCTTCGTAAGCAATGGAACTGCTCACATACGATCAGGTAGCAACAATTCTCTACATAATCCCAGACAGTACAAGAATAGTAATAATTATTTTAAAACTGATAACATTTAATTATTTTAAATGATTTTAACATTAAAATCATTATTAAATATAAAAACTTGGATAATATGAAGTATATAATTTTTTCTTGTATTGACACTAAATTGAATAATGGTCATTGTAAAGAATGGCTACTTCATAGAATGTGAAATCCCCGCTACTTCTAAGTTCCCAAATGTCACTATGGAAGTTATATTAAACAGACATTATAGATACAGTATTCTATTATTTATATATTCTACTTATTTCCATTGAATGTGGTAAATTGAACATGGAACATACATGTTGTATCATGAAAATTTCTAACAGCACAAAACATTTCAGCTTAAACATATAAGCACATACGGCTATATACATCAGTAGTCAGTTGAGAAGTAAAATTATCTGCATAGAACAATTTAGTATTTTCTTTTACTTCGATGTTCCATAAGGAAATAGAAGTATGGTGATGGCAGAATAAATTGTGTTTGAGATAAGGGCTGATTCACATTGTACTACACTCAAAACATGAAGAAAAGTCATTTTTCAAAACGTGTCTGTGTGTAGAATTTTTTTCTATGACGAACGATAACTGCCATAAATTCAAACAGAATCAAATAATTTTTTGCAATATGCCTGAGCTGTAGAAGACTCGAGGCCTACTGATTTTGATGATGATCGGTTAATGGAAAGGGGTAGTTTACCTGCAACGTTTTATGTTTTAACAAGAGTAAAGTACTTAAGTTTGATAAAGTATCCTGAAAAGAAGGTCATAATAATCCACTGTAGAAAGGTAGATAAAATACCTATAAATGAAAAGAGTAGTTGAAGAGGGAGGGGGTAATTTTCTATAAATGAAAATGATAGTTGAAGGGGAGTGGATAATTTTTTTATATATTTACTACGTTATCGGCAACAAAGAAGTAGTTTGTTGTTAATATTCCTTCCCGGGCTGTTTGGCCGTAGTCCAATGTTTTCTGCAAAACAAAACGTTTCAGCAGTGCCATCGACTGCCATCATCAGTGATAATCGAGTGCATTAACGTGAGGTGGTATACGTTAGTGACCACAGTACTTACTGTGGTTAAGGCTGAAGCAAGAAGTAGTTTCAATGGAAATATTTCGTTTCGAAAATGATTTTAAATATACATCTTAGAACATGGAAGTCATGTATGGTTCTGAATACCGATATTTTCCATCCTTTTCATAAATAATTTACTTTAATATCGACATTGAATATCCACAAAGTGCAAATGTTTGTGTGTGTTAATGTTAATATGAGGAAGCTGGAAAGATTTTAATTTTATATTTTACATCTTTAATTTTTTAAATGATTCATATCTTTAATAATGAATTTTTTAATGTTAGGAATGTGTTCTTTTTGTGAATTAAACGCAAGCTAGTGAATTAAAATTTATTTAACAAGTAAGCTCCCTGAGCTGCAGGACCTGCTGTTTTGAACAAGATAAATTTATTACTTAGTATGTTAGATAATTTTTCAATGATCATAAAAATTAGCAAATCTCCAGTTTTCACACAATAAACACTAAAACTTTTAGTTAAATTCATTTCCATAATGCTGGCAAATATTAGTTCCCGCTTTTAACTTTATGTACATTTTCACAGACAACTATAGGAATTATCGAATACTTTTTACAAATATATAACTGATTACAATACACCAGTTTTCATGCAAACATAGCTTACAAATTTTTGAAGCCAGTCCAATATTTGTTTACAGATATTAATTTTGTCAAATTGTGAAATATACCAAGTTCATGTTTTGCATACAGTTTCTTATAATTTGAAGGTTCACATAAACTTTTATAATTTATTATAAAAATAGCCAGTGCTCAAAGTTACTTGTAGAGTTCCACTATAGAATGTACATATTGTATGTTTTGCTCCTGATTCACTTATTAGTTTGTTGTGATAGCCCTGTTTAGTTTATACGATCATACGATGTTTAGTTATGCTTTTCTTTGTGGCAATTGCACACTTTTCTTATAATTATGCAAAACAAAGAGAAATTAACAAAGTTGCTGCTAATTTATCACAATGTGATTGCATTGGGAAGTAATCATCAGTGTGTGAGAATGTGATTACACTAAGTAACTTTTTCAAGTAAAAGCACATTTTTGTTTTTCTCAGAAAAAATAATTTCAGAACAGAGTAGTTGTTTTGCAAAATTAAGATACACACTTTTCAAATAATTCGTTATATGAACAAGTTTGCCAGACTGTATGAAGTGTAGGATTTTAGATAAAATCCTATTTCAAATGGAATTCAAGCACGGAAACAGAAGGAAGTCATGTTAATCCAACTAGGTAAGATCACACTGATGAATAACTCAGAGGCATGTACAGAACTCCATCCTAAGCCCATACAGTATTTTAATAATATTATTGTAAAACAACCTGCACGTAAAATATTTCACCATTCCAATCCTTATTATTGATAAAAATAATCAGTATACCGTACTTATTTCAAGATGAAAGAAATTGAAGGTTATACAAATCAGAATTACTGAACATTTTGAGTTTGTAGTTGCTGTCTACTTCAAGGAATCTTCATTGTGTGATTTTCCATCAATATAAAAGGTGACATTAGCAATGACTAGAGTTTAATTCTAAACTATCATAAAACAGTACCAATAAATGATTGAAAACAAAAAGCATGTGTGTCTGGCAATAAACACCACCAACTCAGCTTGAGGCAGCTATGCTGTGCTGTACTTGGGGCTGAGCTGTGCTACCTAAAGTTGGACAGAACTTAAGGCCTGTTAGAGTCTCAAAGGATTTCTTCGTAAGCAATGGAACTGCTCACATACGATCAGGTAGCAACAATTCTCTACATAATCCCAGACAGTACAAGAATAGTAATAATTATTTTAAAACTGATAACATTTAATTATTTTAAATGATTTTAACATTAAAATCATTATTAAATATAAAAACTTGGATAATATGAAGTATATAATTTTTTCTTGTATTGACACTAAATTGAATAATGGTCATTGTAAAGAATGGCTACTTCATAGAATGTGAAATCCCCGCTACTTCTAAGTTCCCAAATGTCACTATGGAAGTTATATTAAACAGACATTATAGATACAGTATTCTATTATTTATATATTCTACTTATTTCCATTGAATGTGGTAAATTGAACATGGAACATACATGTTGTATCATGAAAATTTCTAACAGCACAAAACATTTCAGCTTAAACATATAAGCACATACGGCTATATACATCAGTAGTCAGTTGAGAAGTAAAATTATCTGCATAGAACAATTTAGTATTTTCTTTTACTTCGATGTTCCATAAGGAAATAGAAGTATGGTGATGGCAGAATAAATTGTGTTTGAGATAAGGGCTGATTCACATTGTACTACACTCAAAACATGAAGAAAAGTCATTTTTCAAAACGTGTCTGTGTGTAGAATTTTTTTCTATGACGAACGATAACTGCCATAAATTCAAACAGAATCAAATAATTTTTTGCAATATGCCTGAGCTGTAGAAGACTCGAGGCCTACTGATTTTGATGATGATCGGTTAATGGAAAGGGGTAGCTTACCTGCAACGTTTTATGTTTTAACAAGAGTAAAGTACTTAAGTTTGATAAAGTATCCTGAAAAGAAGGTCATAATAATCCACTGTAGAAAGGTAGATAAAATACATATAAATGAAAAGAGTAGTTGTAGAGGGAGGGGTAATTTTCTATAAATGAAAATGATAGTTGAAGGGAAGTGGATAATTTTTTTATATATTTACTACGTTATCGGCAACAAAGAAGTAGTTTGTTGTTAATATTCCTTCCCGGGCTGTTTGGCCGTAGTCCAATGTTTTCTGCAAAACCAGACGTTTCAGCAGTGCCATCGACTGCCATCATCAGTGATAATCGAGTGCATTAACGTGAGGTGGTATACGTTAGTGACCACAGTACTTACTGTGGTTAAGGCTGAAGCAAGAAGTAGTTTCAATGGAAATATTTCGTTTCGAAAATGATTTTAAATATACATCTTAGAACATGGAAGTCATGTATGGTTCTGAATACCGATATTTTCCATCCTTTTCATAAATAATTTACTTTAATATCGACATTGAATATCCACAAAGTGCAAATGTTTGTGTGTGTTAATGTTAATATGAGGAAGCTGGAAAGATTTTAATTTAATATTTTACATCTTTAATTTTTTAAATGATTCATAACTTCAATAATGAATTTCTTAATGTTAGGAATGTGTTCCTTTTGTGAATTAAACGCAAGCTAGTGAATTAAAATTTATTTAACAAGTAAGCTCCCTGAGCTGCAGGACCTGCTGTTTTGAACAAGATAAATTTATTACTTAGTATGTTAGATAATTTTTCAATGATCATAAAAATTAGCAAATCTCCAGTTTTCACACAATAAACACTAAAACTTTTAGTTAAATTCATTACCATAATGCTGGCAAATATTAGTTCCCGCTTTTAACTTTATGTACATTTTCACAGACAACTATAGGAATTATCGAATACTTTTTACAAATATATAACTGATTACAATACACCAGTTTTCATGCAAACATAGCTTACAAATTTTTGAAGCCAGTCCAATATTTGTTTACAGATATTAATTTTGTCAAATTGTGAAATATACCAAGTTCATGTTTTGCATACAGTTTCTTATAATTTGAAGGTTCACATAAACTTTTATAATTTATTATAAAAATAGCCAGTGCTCAAAGTTACTTGTAGAGTTCCACTATAGAATGTACATATTGTATGTTTTGCTCCTGATTCACTTATTAGTTTGTTGTGACAGCCCTGTTTAGTTTATACGATCATACGATGTTTAGTTATGCTTTTCTTTGTGGCAATTGCACACTTTTCTTATAATTATGCAAAACAAAGAGAAATTAACAAAGTTGCTGCTAATTTATCACAATGTGATTGCATTGGGAAGTAATCATCAGTGTGTGAGAATGTGATTACACTAAGTAACTTTTTCAAGTAAAAGCACATTTTTGTTTTTCTCAGAAAAAATAATTTCAGAACAGAGTAGTTGTTTTGCAAAATTAAGATACACACTTTTCAAATAATTCATTATATGAACAAGTTTGCCAGACTGTATGAAGTGTAGGATTTTAGATAAAATCCTATTTCAAATGGAATTCAAGCACGGAAACAGAAGGAAGTCATGTTAATCCAACTAGGTAAGATCACACTGATGAATAACTCAGAGGCATGTACAGAACTCCATCCTAAGCCCATACAGTATTTTAATAATATTATTGTAAAACAACCTGCACTTAAAATATTTCACCATTCCAATCCTTATTATTGATAAAAAAAAACAGTTTACCGTACTTATTTCAAGATGAAAGAAATTGAAGGTTATACAAATCAGAATTACTGAACATTTTGAGTTTGTAGTTGCTGTCTACTTCAAGGAACCTTCATTGTGTGATTTTCCATCAATATAAAAGGTGACATTAGCAATGACTAGAGTTTAATTCTAAACTATCATAAAACAGTACCAATAAATGATTGAAAACTAAAAGCATGTGTGTCTGGCAATAAACACCACCAACTCAGCTTGAGGCAGCTATGCTGTGCTGTACTTGGGGCTGAGCTGTGCTACCTAAAGTTGTACAGAACTTAAGGCCTGTTAGAGTCTCAAAGGATTTCTTCGTAAGCAATGGAACTGCTCACATACGATCAGGTAGCAAAAATTCTCTACATAATCCCAGACAGTACAAGAATAGTAATAATTATTTTAAAACTGATAACATTTAATTATTTTAAATGATTTTAACATTAAAATCATTATTAAATATAAAAACTTGGATAATATGAAGTATATAATTTTTTCTTGTATTGACACTAAATTGAATAATGGTCATTGTAAAGAATGGCTACTTCATAGAATGTGAAATCCCCGCTACTTCTAAGTTCCCAAATGTCACTATGGAAGTTATATTAAACAGACATTATAGATACAGTATTCTATTATTTATATATTCTACTTATTTCCATTGAATGTGGTAAATTGAACATGGAACATACATGTTGTATCATGAAAATTTCTAACAGCACAAAACATTTCAGCTTAAACATATAAGCACATACGGCTATATACATCAGTAGTCAGTTGAGAAGTAAAATTATCTGCATAGAACAATTTAGTATTTTCTTTTACTTCGATGTTCCATAAGGAAATAGAAGTATGGTGATGGCAGAATAAATTGTGTTTGAGATAAGGGCTGATTCACATTGTACTACACTCAAAACATGAAGAAAAGTCATTTTTCAAAACGTGTCTGTGTGTAGAATTTTTTTCTATGACGAACGATAACTGCCATAAATTCAAACAGAATCAAATAATTTTTTGCAATATGCCTGAGCTGTAGAAGACTCGAGGCCTACTGATTTTGATGATGATCGGTTAATGGAAAGGGGTAGTTTACCTGCAACGTTTTATGTTTTAACAAGAGTAAAGTACTTAAGTTTGATAAAGTATCCTGAAAAGAAGGTCATAATAATCCACTGTAGAAAGGTAGATAAAATACCTATAAATGAAAAGAGTAGTTGAAGAGGGAGGGGGTAATTTTCTATAAATGAAAATGATAGTTGAAGGGGAGTGGATAATTTTTTTATATATTTACTACGTTATCGGCAACAAAGAAGTAGTTTGTTGTTAATATTCCTTCCCGGGCTGTTTGGCCGTAGTCCAATGTTTTCTGCAAAACCAGACGTTTCAGCAGTGCCATCGACTGCCATCATCAGTGATAATCGAGTGCATTAACGTGAGGTGGTATACGTTAGTGACCACAGTACTTACTGTGGTTAAGGCTGAAGCAAGAAGTAGTTTCAATGGAAATATTTCGTTTCGAAAATGATTTTAAATATACATCTTAGAACATGGAAGTCATGTATGGTTCTGAATACCGATATTTTCCATCCTTTTCATAAATAATTTACTTTAATATCGACATTGAATATCCACAAAGTGCAAATGTTTGTGTGTGTTAATGTTAATATGAGGAAGCTGGAAAGATTTTAATTTTATATTTTACATCTTTAATTTTTTAAATGATTCATAACTTTAATAATGAATTTTTTAATGTTAGGAATGTGTTCTTTTTGTGAATTAAACGCAAGCTAGTGAATTAAAATTTATTTAACAAGTAAGCTCCCTGAGCTGCAGGACCTGCTGTTTTGAACAAGATAAATTTATTACTTAGTATGTTAGATAATTTTTCAATGATCATAAAAATTAGCAAATCTCCAGTTTTCACACAATAAACACTAAAACTTTTAGTTAAATTCATTTCCATAATGCTGGCAAATATTAGTTCCCTCTTTTAACTTTATGTACATTTTCACAGACAACTATAGGAATTATCGAATACTTTTTACAAATATATAACTGATTACAATACACCAGTTTTCATGCAAACATAGCTTACAAATTTTTGAAGCCAGTCCAATATTTGTTTACAGATATTAATTTTGTCAAATTGTGAAATATACCAAGTTCATGTTTTGCATACAGTTTCTTATAATTTGAAGGTTCACATAAACTTTTATAATTTATTATAAAAATAGCCAGTGCTCAAAGTTACTTGTAGAGTTCCACTATAGAATGTACATATTGTATGTTTTGCTCCTGATTCACTTATTAGTTTGTTGTGATAGCCCTGTTTAGTTTATACGATCATACGATGTTTAGTTATGCTTTTCTTTGTGGCAATTGCACACTTTTCTTATAATTATGCAAAACAAAGAGAAATTAACAAAGTTGCTGCTAATTTATCACAATGTGATTGCATTGGGAAGTAATCATCAGTGTGTGAGAATGTGATTACACTAAGTAACTTTTTCAAGTAAAAGCACATTTTTGTTTTTCTCAGAAAAAATAATTTCAGAACAGAGTAGTTGTTTTGCAAAATTAAGATACACACTTTTCAAATAATTCGTAATATGAACAAGTTTGCCAGACTGTATGAAGTGTAGGATTTTAGATAAAATCCTATTTCAAATGGAATTCAAGCACGGAAACAGAAGGAAGTCATGTTAATCCAACTAGGTAAGATCACACTGATGAATAACTCTGAGGCATGTACAGAACTCCATCCTAAGCCCATACAGTATTTTAATAATATTATTGTAAAACAACCTGCACGTAAAATATTTCACCATTCCAATCCTTATTATTGATAAAAATAATCAGTATACCGTACTTATTTCAAGATGAAAGAAATTGAAGGTTATACAAATCAGAATTACTGAACATTTTGAGTTTGTAGTTGCTGTCTACTTCAAGGAATCTTCATTGTGTGATTTTCCATCAATATAAAAGGTGACATTAGCAATGACTAGAGTTTAATTCTAAACTATCATAAAACAGTACCAATAAATGATTGAAAACAAAAAGCATTTGTGTCTGGCAATAAACACCACCAACTCAGCTTGAGGCAGCTATGCTGTGCTGTACTTGGGGCTGAGCTGTGCTACCTAAAGTTGGACAGAACTTAAGGCCTGTTAGAGTCTCAAAGGATTTCTTCGTAAGCAATGGAACTGCTCACATACGATCAGGTAGCAACAATTCTCTACATAATCCCAGACAGTACAAGAATAGTAATAATTATTTTAAAACTGATAACATTTAATTATTTTAAATGATTTTAACATTAAAATCATTATTAAATATAAAAACTTGGATAATATGAAGTATATAATTTTTTCTTGTATTGACACTAAATTGAATAATGGTCATTGTAAAGAATGGCTACTTCATAGAATGTGAAATCCCCGCTACTTCTAAGTTCCCAAATGTCACTATGGAAGTTATATTAAACAGACATTATAGATACAGTATTCTATTATTTATATATTCTACTTATTTCCATTGAATGTGGTAAATTGAACATGGAACATACATGTTGTATCATGAAAATTTCTAACAGCACAAAACATTTCAGCTTAAACATATAAGCACATACGGCTATATACATCAGTAGTCAGTTGAGAAGTAAAATTATCTGCATAGAACAATTTAGTATTTTCTTTTACTTCGATGTTCCATAAGGAAATAGAAGTATGGTGATGGCAGAATAAATTGTGTTTGAGATAAGGGCTGATTCACATTGTACTACACTCAAAACATGAAGAAAAGTCATTTTTCAAAACGTGTCTGTGTGTAGAATTTTTTTCTATGACGAACGATAACTGCCATAAATTCAAACAGAATCAAATAATTTTTTGCAATATGCCTGAGCTGTAGAAGACTCGAGGCCTACTGATTTTGATGATGATCGGTTAATGGAAAGGGGTAGTTTACCTGCAACGTTTTATGTTTTAACAAGAGTAAAGTACTTAAGTTTGATAAAGTATCCTGAAAAGAAGGTCATAATAATCCACTGTAGAAAGGTAGATAAAATACCTATAAATGAAAAGAGTAGTTGTAGAGGGAGGGGTAATTTTCTATAAATGAAAATGATAGTTGAAGGGGAGTGGATAATTTTTTTATATATTTACTACGTTATCGGCAACAAAGAAGTAGTTTGTTGTTAATATTCCTTCCCGGGCTGTTTGGCCGTAGTCCAATGTTTTCTGCAAAACCAGACGTTTCAGCAGTGCCATCGACTGCCATCATCAGTGATAATCGAGTGCATTAACGTGAGGTGGTATACGTTAGTGACCACAGTACTTACTGTGGTTAAGGCTGAAGCAAGAAGTAGTTTCAATGGAAATATTTCGTTTCGAAAATGATTTTAAATATACATCTTAGAACATGGAAGTCATGTATGGTTCTGAATACCGATATTTTCCATCCTTTTCATAAATAATTTACTTTAATATCGACATTGAATATCCACAAAGTGCAAATGTTTGTGTGTGTTAATGTTAATATGAGGAAGCTGGAAAGATTTTAATTTAATATTTTACATCTTTAATTTTTTAAATGATTCATAACTTCAATAATGAATTTCTTAATGTTAGGAATGTGTTCCTTTTGTGAATTAAACGCAAGCTAGTGAATTAAAATTTATTTAACAAGTAAGCTCCCTGAGCTGCAGGACCTGCTGTTTTGAACAAGATAAATTTATTACTTAGTATGTTAGATAATTTTTCAATGATCATAAAAATTAGCAAATCTCCAGTTTTCACACAATAAACACTAAAACTTTTAGTTAAATTCATTACCATAATGCTGGCAAATATTAGTTCCTGCTTTTAACTTTATGTACATTTTCACAGACAACTATAGGAATTATCGAATACTTTTTACAAATATATAACTGATTACAATACACCAGTTTTCATGCAAACATAGCTTACAAATTTTTGAAGCCAGTCCAATATTTGTTTACAGATATTAATTTTGTCAAATTGTGAAATATACCAAGTTCATGTTTTGCATACAGTTTCTTATAATTTGAAGGTTCACATAAACTTTTATAATTTATTATAAAAATAGCCAGTGCTCAAAGTTACTTGTAGAGTTCCACTATAGAATGTACATATTGTATGTTTTGCTCCTGATTCACTTATTAGTTTGTTGTGACAGCCCTGTTTAGTTTATACGATCATACGATGTTTAGTTATGCTTTTCTTTGTGGCAATTGCACACTTTTCTTATAATTATGCAAAACAAAGAGAAATTAACAAAGTTGCTGCTAATTTATCACAATGTGATTGCATTGGGAAGTAATCATCAGTGTGTGAGAATGTGATTACACTAAGTAACTTTTTCAAGTAAAAGCACATTTTTGTTTTTCTCAGAAAAAATAATTTCAGAACAGAGTAGTTGTTTTGCAAAATTAAGATACACACTTTTCAAATAATTCATTATATGAACAAGTTTGCCAGACTGTATGAAGTGTAGGATTTTAGATAAAATCCTATTTCAAATGGAATTCAAGCACGGAAACAGAAGGAAGTCATGTTAATCCAACTAGGTAAGATCACACTGATGAATAACTCAGAGGCATGTACAGAACTCCATCCTAAGCCCATACAGTATTTTAATAATATTATTGTAAAACAACCTGCACTTAAAATATTTCACCATTCCAATCCTTATTATTGATAAAAAAAATCAGTATACCGTACTTATTTCAAGATGAAAGAAATTGAAGGTTATACAAATCAGAATTACTGAACATTTTGAGTTTGTAGTTGCTGTCTACTTCAAGGAACCTTCATTGTGTGATTTTCCATCAATATAAAAGGTGACATTAGCAATGACTAGAGTTTAATTCTAAACTATCATAAAACAGTACCAATAAATGATTGAAAACTAAAAGCATGTGTGTCTGGCAATAAACACCACCAACTCAGCTTGAGGCAGCTATGCTGTGCTGTACTTGGGGCTGAGCTGTGCTACCTAAAGTTGTACAGAACTTAAGGCCTGTTAGAGTCTCAAAGGATTTCTTCGTAAGCAATGGAACTGCTCACATACGATCAGGTAGCAAAAATTCTCTACATAATCCCAGACAGTACAAGAATAGTAATAATTATTTTAAAACTGATAACATTTAATTATTTTAAATGATTTTAACATTAAAATCATTATTAAATATAAAAACTTGGATAATATGAAGTATATAATTTTTTCTTGTATTGACACTAAATTGAATAATGGTCATTGTAAAGAATGGCTACTTCATAGAATGTGAAATCCCCGCTACTTCTAGGTTCCCAAATGTCACTATGGAAGTTATATTAAACAGACATTATAGATACAGTATTCTATTATTTATATATTCTACTTATTTCCATTGAATGTGGTAAATTGAACATGGAACATACATGTTGTATCATGAAAATTTCTAACAGCACAAAACATTTCAGCTTAAACATATAAGCACATACGGCTATATACATCAGTAGTCAGTTGAGAAGTAAAATTATCTGCATAGAACAATTTAGTATTTTCTTTTACTTCGATGTTCCATAAGGAAATAGAAGTATGGTGATGGCAGAATAAATTGTGTTTGAGATAAGGGCTGATTCACATTGTACTACACTCAAAACATGAAGAAAAGTCATTTTTCAAAACGTGTCTGTGTGTAGAATTTTTTTCTATGACGAACGATAACTGCCATAAATTCAAACAGAATCAAATAATTTTTTGCAATATGCCTGAGCTGTAGAAGACTCGAGGCCTACTGATTTTGATGATGATCGGTTAATGGAAAGGGGTAGTTTACCTGCAACGTTTTATGTTTTAACAAGAGTAAAGTAATTAAGTTTGATAAAGTATCCTGAAAAGAAGGTCATAATAATCCACTGTAGAAAGGTAGATAAAATACCTATAAATGAAAAGAGTAGTTGAAGAGGGAGGGGGTAATTTTCTATAAATGAAAATGATAGTTGAAGGGGAGTGGATAATTTTTTTATATATTTACTACGTTATCGGCAACAAAGAAGTAGTTTGTTGTTAATATTCCTTCCCGGGCTGTTTGGCCGTAGTCCAATGTTTTCTGCAAAACCAGACGTTTCAGCAGTGCCATCGACTGCCATCATCAGTGATAATCGAGTGCATTAACGTGAGGTGGTATACGTTAGTGACCACAGTACTTACTGTGGTTAAGGCTGAAGCAAGAAGTAGTTTCAATGGAAATATTTCGTTTCGAAAATGATTTTAAATATACATCTTAGAACATGGAAGTCATGTATGGTTCTGAATACCGATATTTTCCATCCTTTTCATAAATAATTTACTTTAATATCGACATTGAATATCCACAAAGTGCAAATGTTTGTGTGTGTTAATGTTAATATGAGGAAGCTGGAAAGATTTTAATTTTATATTTTACATCTTTAATTTTTTAAATGATTCATAACTTTAATACAGTATTCCCTCGCCAACCGCGGGGGTTAGGTTCCTACAAAACATCGCGGTTAGTGAATCCGCGGTTGGTGAAGTTAACTTTTTATGGGAAAAGTAAGGTTAGGGGAATCTGAAACAAAGCCAGAAATATAAAATACTGTACGACTCTTTATTATACAGTATACACTACATTGTTCGAATGTATAAAACCAGTCCAATGATTTCAAATAGCTGACAGTTACTTAAATTATAAAAATTTTCAAAATGTTTAAAATACATACTGTATTACATTACGTATAACGAAAAGGCGCTAAGACAAGGAAAAAATAGCGGCCAGTTTTTAGTGCTAAGTAAGTCCAGTTTTATAGCTTACTACAATTTTCAACTTAAATTTTTAAAATAAAACCAATTTTTAACACACAAACAATTTAAACGCAAAATTTTGTTCAAACGCCCTAACCTGTTCAAAACATCGAGCTTTTTCTCCAGCGGTAGTACATTCCTAGCCCTTTTGGCTAGCTTATCACCGCCAATTATGTTTTCCGAACGTTTGGAACACATTATGACAAAAGGATAGTTTATAAAAGAGTAAATTAACACTATATAATAAGAACAACGAACACTAAAAACTAAAGAACACGCAATACGTTACGGCTGAAGAGCAATGCGCGACTGACTGACTTCAATCCGATTTGAAGGGATATGTGTGCACGAAGCGCTGCCTAGCGGATGCTACTACAAACCGCGCATAAGCGAATTCCAGCCCCGCGGTTGGAAACTACTGCGCATTTATAAAACCGTGTATAAATGAATGCCGCGGATGGAGAACCCGCGGTTGACGAGGGATTACTGTAATGAATTTTTTAATGTTAGGAATGTGTTCTTTTTGTGAATTAAACGCAAGCTAGTGAATTAAAATTTATTTAACAAGTAAGCTCCCTGAGCTGCAGGACCTGCTGTTTTGAACAAGATAAATTTATTACTTAGTATGTTAGATAATTTTTCAATGATCATAAAAATTAGCAAATCTCCAGTTTTCACACAATAAACACTAAAACTTTTAGTTAAATTCATTTCCATAATGCTGGCAAATATTAGTTCCCGCTTTTAACTTTATGTACATTTTCACAGACAACTATAGGAATTATCGAATACTTTTTACAAATATATAACTGATTACAATACACCAGTTTTCATGCAAACATAGCTTACAAATTTTTGAAGCCAGTCCAATATTTGTTTACAGATATTAATTTTGTCAAATTGTGAAATATACCAAGTTCATGTTTTGCATACAGTTTCTTATAATTTGAAGGTTCACATAAACTTTTATAATTTATTATAAAAATAGCCAGTGCTCAAAGTTACTTGTAGAGTTCCACTATAGAATGTACATATTGTATGTTTTGCTCCTGATTCACTTATTAGTTTGTTGTGATAGCCCTGTTTAGTTTATACGATCATACGATGTTTAGTTATGCTTTTCTTTGTGGCAATTGCACACTTTTCTTATAATTATGCAAAACAAAGAGAAATTAACAAAGTTGCTGCTAATTTATCACAATGTGATTGCATTGGGAAGTAATCATCAGTGTGTGAGAATGTGATTACACTAAGTAACTTTTTCAAGTAAAAGCACATTTTTGTTTTTCTCAGAAAAAATAATTTCAGAACAGAGTAGTTGTTTTGCAAAATTAAGATACACACTTTTCAAATAATTCGTTATATGAACAAGTTTGCCAGACTGTATGAAGTGTAGGATTTTAGATAAAATCCTATTTCAAATGGAATTCAAGCACGGAAACAGAAGGAAGTCATGTTAATCCAACTAGGTAAGATCACACTGATGAATAACTCAGAGGCATGTACAGAACTCCATCCTAAGCCCATACAGTATTTTAATAATATTATTGTAAAACAACCTGCACTTAAAATATTTCACCATTCCAATCCTTATTATTGATAAAAAAAATCAGTATACCGTACTTATTTCAAGATGAAAGAAATTGAAGGTTATACAAATCAGAATTACTGAACATTTTGAGTTTGTAGTTGCTGTCTACTTCAAGGAATCTTCATTGTGTGATTTTCCATCAATATAAAAGGTGACATTAGCAATGACTAGAGTTTAATTCTAAACTATCATAAAACAGTACCAATAAATGATTGAAAACAAAAAGCATGTGTGTCTGGCAATAAACACCACCAACTCAGCTTGAGGCAGCTATGCTGTGCTGTACTTGGGGCTGAGCTGTGCTACCTAAAGTTGGACAGAACTTAAGGCCTGTTAGAGTCTCAAAGGATTTCTTCGTAAGCAATGGAACTGCTCACATACGATCAGGTAGCAACAATTCTCTACATAATCCCAGACAGTACAAGAATAGTAATAATTATTTTAAAACTGATAACATTTAATTATTTTAAATGATTTTAACATTAAAATCATTATTAAATATAAAAACTTGGATAATATGAAGTATATAATTTTTTCTTGTATTGACACTAAATTGAATAATGGTCATTGTAAAGAATGGCTACTTCATAGAATGTGAAATCCCCGCTACGTCTAAGTTCCCAAATGTCACTATGGAAGTTATATTAAACAGACATTATAGATACAGTATTCTATTATTTATATATTCTACTTATTTCCATTGAATGTGGTAAATTGAACATGGAACATACATGTTGTATCATGAAAATTTCTAACAGCACAAAACATTTCAGCTTAAACATATAAGCACATACGGCTATATACATCAGTAGTCAGTTGAGAAGTAAAATTATCTGCATAGAACAATTTAGTATTTTCTTTTACTTCGATGTTCCATAAGGAAATAGAAGTATGGTGATGGCAGAATAAATTGTGTTTGAGATAAGGGCTGATTCACATTGTACTACACTCAAAACATGAAGAAAAGTCATTTTTCAAAACGTGTCTGTGTGTAGAATTTTTTTCTATGACGAACGATAACTGCCATAAATTCAAACAGAATCAAATAATTTTTTGCAATATGCCTGAGCTGTAGAAGACTCGAGGCCTACTGATTTTGATGATGATCGGTTAATGGAAAGGGGTAGTTTACCTGCAACGTTTTATGTTTTAACAAGAGTAAAGTACTTAAGTTTGATAAAGTATCCTGAAAAGAAGGTCATAATAATCCACTGTAGAAAGGTAGATAAAATACCTATAAATGAAAAGAGTAGTTGAAGAGGGAGGGGGTAATTTTCTATAAATGAAAATGATAGTTGAAGGGGAGTGGATAATTTTTTTATATATTTACTACGTTATCGGCAACAAAGAAGTAGTTTGTTGTTAATATTCCTTCCCGGGCTGTTTGGCCGTAGTCCAATGTTTTCTGCAAAACCAGACGTTTCAGCAGTGCCATCGACTGCCATCATCAGTGATAATCGAGTGCATTAACGTGAGGTGGTATACGTTAGTGACCACAGTACTTACTGTGGTTAAGGCTGAAGCAAGAAGTAGTTTCAATGGAAATATTTCGTTTCGAAAATGATTTTAAATATACATCTTAGAACATGGAAGTCATGTATGGTTCTGAATACCGATATTTTCCATCCTTTTCATAAATAATTTACTTTAATATCGACATTGAATATCCACAAAGTGCAAATGTTTGTGTGTGTTAATGTTAATATGAGGAAGCTGGAAAGATTTTAATTTTATATTTTACATCTTTAATTTTTTAAATGATTCATAACTTTAATAATGAATTTTTTAATGTTAGGAATGTGTTCTTTTTGTGAATTAAACGCAAGCTAGTGAATTAAAATTTATTTAACAAGTAAGCTCCCTGAGCTGCAGGACCTGCTGTTTTGAACAAGATAAATTTATTACTTAGTATGTTAGATAATTTTTCAATGATCATAAAAATTAGCAAATCTCCAGTTTTCACACAATAAACACTAAAACTTTTAGTTAAATTCATTTCCATAATGCTGGCAAATATTAGTTCCCGCTTTTAACTTTATGTACATTTTCACAGACAACTATAGGAATTATCGAATACTTTTTACAAATATATAACTGATTACAATACACCAGTTTTCATGCAAACATAGCTTACAAATTTTTGAAGCCAGTCCAATATTTGTTTACAGATATTAATTTTGTCAAATTGTGAATTATACCAAGTTCATGATTTGCATACAGTTTCTTATAATTTGAAGGTTCACATAAACTTTTATAATTTATTATAAAAATAGCCAGTGCTCAAAGTTACTTGTAGAGTTCCACTATAGAATGTACATATTGTATGTTTTGCTCCTGATTCACTTATTAGTTTGTTGTGACAGCCCTGTTTAGTTTATACGATCATACAATGTTTAGTTATGCTTTTCTTTGTGGCAATTGCACACTTTTCTTATAATTATGCAAAACAAAGAGAAATTAACAAAGTTGCTGCTAATTTATCACAATGTGATTGCATTGGGAAGTAATCATCAGTGTGTGAGAATGTGATTACACTAAGTAACTTTTTCAAGTAAAAGCACATTTTTGTTTTTCTCAGAAAAAATAATTTCAGAACAGAGTAGTTGTTTTGCAAAATTAAGATACACACTTTTCAAATAATTCGTTATATGAACAAGTTTGCCAGACTGTATGAAGTGTAGGATTTTAGATAAAATCCTATTTCAAATGGAATTCAAGCACGGAAACAGAAGGAAGTCATGTTAATCCAACTAGGTAAGATCACACTGATGAATAACTCAGAGGCATGTACAGAACTCCATCCTAAGCCCATACAGTATTTTAATAATATTATTGTAAAACAACCTGCACTTAAAATATTTCACCCTTCCAATCCTTATTATTGATAAAAAAAATCAGTATACTGTACTTATTTCAAGATGAAAGAAATTGAAGGTTATACAAATCAGAATTACTGAACATTTTGAGTTTGTAGTTGCTGTCTACTTCAAGGAATCTTCATTGTGTGATTTTCCATCAATATAAAAGGTGACATTAGCAATGACTAGAGTTTAATTCTAAACTATCATAAAACAGTACCAATAAATGATTGAAAACAAAAAGCATGTGTGTCTGGCAATAAACACCACCAACTCAGCTTGAGGCAGCTATGCTGTGCTGTACTTGGGGCTGAGCTGTGCTACCTAAAGTTGGACAGAACTTAAGGCCTGTTAGAGTCTCAAAGGATTTCTTCGTAAGCAATGGAACTGCTCACATACGATCAGGTAGCAACAATTCTCTACATAATCCCAGACAGTACAAGAATAGTAATAATTATTTTAAAACTGATAACATTTAATTATTTTAAATGATTTTAACATTAAAATCATTATTAAATATAAAAACTTGGATAATATGAAGTATATAATTTTTTCTTGTATTGACACTAAATTGAATAATGGTCATTGTAAAGAATGGCTACTTCATAGAATGTGAAATCCCCGCTACGTCTAAGTTCCCAAATGTCACTATGGAAGTTATATTAAACAGACATTATAGATACAGTATTCTATTATTTATATATTCTACTTATTTCCATTGAATGTGGTAAATTGAACATGGAACATACATGTTGTATCATGAAAATTTCTAACAGCACAAAACATTTCAGCTTAAACATATAAGCACATACGGCTATATACATCAGTAGTCAGTTGAGAAGTAAAATTATCTGCATAGAACAATTTAGTATTTTCTTTTACTTCGATGTTCCATAAGGAAATAGAAGTATGGTGATGGCAGAATAAATTGTGTTTGAGATAAGGGCTGATTCACATTGTACTACACTCAAAACATGAAGAAAAGTCATTTTTCAAAACGTGTCTGTGTGTAGAATTTTTTTCTATGACGAACGATAACTGCCATAAATTCAAACAGAATCAAATAATTTTTTGCAATATGCCTGAGCTGTAGAAGACTCGAGGCCTACTGATTTTGATGATGATCGGTTAATGGAAAGGGGTAGTTTACCTGCAACGTTTTATGTTTTAACAAGAGTAAAGTACTTAAGTTTGATAAAGTATCCTGAAAAGAAGGTCATAATAATCCACTGTAGAAAGGTAGATAAAATACCTATAAATGAAAAGAGTAGTTGATGAGGGAGGGGGTAATTTTCTATAAATGAAAATGATAGTTGAAGGGGAGTGGATAATTTTTTTATATATTTACTACGTTATCGGCAACAAAGAAGTAGTTTGTTGTTAATATTCCTTCCCGGGCTGTTTGGCCGTAGTCCAATGTTTTCTGCAAAACCAGACGTTTCAGCAGTGCCATCGACTGCCATCATCAGTGATAATCGAGTGCATTAACGTGAGGTGGTATACGTTAGTGACCACAGTACTTACTGTGGTTAAGGCTGAAGCAAGAAGTAGTTTCAATGGAAATATTTCGTTTCGAAAATGATTTTAAATATACATCTTAGAACATGGAAGTCATGTATTTTTTCTGAATACCGATATTTTCCATCCTTTTCATAAATAATTTACTTTAATATCGACATTGAATATCCACAAAGTGCAAATGTTTGTGTGTGTTAATGTTAATATGAGGAAGCTGGAAAGATTTTAATTTTATATTTTACATCTTTAATTTTTTAAATGATTCATAACTTTAATAATGAATTTTTTAATGTTAGGAATGTGTTCTTTTTGTGAATTAAACGCAAGCTAGTGAATTAAAATTTATTTAACAAGTAAGCTCCCTGAGCTGCAGGACCTGCTGTTTTGAACAAGATAAATTTATTACTTAGTATGTTAGATAATTTTTCAATGATCATAAAAATTAGCAAATCTCCAGTTTTCACACAATAAACACTAAAACTTTTAGTTAAATTCATTTCCATAATGCTGGCAAATATTAGTTCCCGCTTTTAACTTTATGTACATTTTCACAGACAACTATAGGAATTATCGAATACTTTTTACAAATATATAACTGATTACAATACACCAGTTTTCATGCAAACATAGCTTACAAATTTTTGAAGCCAGTCCAATATTTGTTTACAGATATTAATTTTGTCAAATTGTGAATTATACCAAGTTCATGATTTGCATACAGTTTCTTATAATTTGAAGGTTCACATAAACTTTTATAATTTATTATAAAAATAGCCAGTGCTCAAAGTTACTTGTAGAGTTCCACTATAGAATGTACATATTGTATGTTTTGCTCCTGATTCACTTATTAGTTTGTTGTGACAGCCCTGTTTAGTTTATACGATCATACAATGTTTAGTTATGCTTTTCTTTGTGGCAATTGCACACTTTTCTTATAATTATGCAAAACAAAGAGAAATTAACAAAGTTGCTGCTAATTTATCACAATGTGATTGCATTGGGAAGTAATCATCAGTGTGTGAGAATGTGATTACACTAAGTAACTTTTTCAAGTAAAAGCACATTTTTGTTTTTCTCAGAAAAAATAATTTCAGAACAGAGTAGTTGTTTTGCAAAATTAAGATACACACTTTTCAAATAATTCGTTATATGAACAAGTTTGCCAGACTGTATGAAGTGTAGGATTTTAGATAAAATCCTATTTCAAATGGAATTCAAGCACGGAAACAGAAGGAAGTCATGTTAATCCAACTAGGTAAGATCACACTGATGAATAACTCAGAGGCATGTACAGAACTCCATCCTAAGCCCATACAGTATTTTAATAATATTATTGTAAAACAACCTGCACTTAAAATATTTCACCCTTCCAATCCTTATTATTGATAAAAAAAATCAGTATACTGTACTTATTTCAAGATGAAAGAAATTGAAGGTTATACAAATCAGAATTACTGAACATTTTGAGTTTGTAGTTGCTGTCTACTTCAAGGAATCTTCATTGTGTGATTTTCCATCAATATAAAAGGTGACATTAGCAATGACTAGAGTTTAATTCTAAACTATCATAAAACATTACCAATAAATGATTGAAAACAAAAAGCATGTGTGTCTGGAAAAAACACCACCAACTCAGCTTGAGGCAGCTATGCTGTGCTGTACTTGGGGCTGAGCTGTGCTACCTAAAGTTGGATAGAACTTAAGGCCTGTTAGAGTCTCAAAGGATTTCTTCGTAAGCAATGGAACTGCTCACATACGATCAGGTAGCAACAATTCTCTACATAATCCCAGACAGTACAAGAATAGTAACAATTATTTTAAAACTGAAAACATTTAATTATTTTAAATGATTTTAACATTAAAATCATTATTAAATATAAAAACTTGGATAATATGAAGTATATAATTTTCTCTTGTATTGACACTAAATTGAATAATGGTCATTGTAAAGAATGGCTACTTCATAGAATGTGAAATCCCCGCTACTTCTAAGTTCCCAAATGTCACTATGGAAGTTATATTAAACAGACATTATAGATACAGTATTCTATTATTTATATATTCTACTTATTTCCATTGAATGTGGTAAATTGAACATGGAACATACATGTTGTATCATGAAAATTTCTAACAGCACAAAACATTTCAGCTTAAACATATAAGCACATACGGCTATATACATCAGTAGTCAGTTGAGAAGTAAAATTATCTGCATAGAACAATTTAGTAATTTCTTTTACTTCGATGTTCCATAAGGAAATAGAAGTATGGTGATGGCAGAATAAATTGTGTTTGAGATAAGGGCTGATTCACATTGTACTACACTCAAAACATGAAGAAAAGTCATTTTTCAAAACGTGTCTGTGTGTAGAATTTTTTTCTATGACGAACGATAACTGCCATAAATTCAAACAGAATCAAATAATTTTTTGCAATATGCCTGAGCTGTAGAAGACTCGAGGCCTACTGATTTTGATGATGATCGGTTAATGGAAAGGGGTAGTTTACCTGCAACGTTTTATGTTTTAACAAGAGTAAAGTACTTAAGTTTGATAAAGTATCCTGAAAAGAAGGTCATAATAATCCACTGTAGAAAGGTAGATAAAATACCTATAAATGAAAAGAGTAGTTGAAGAGGGAGGGGGTAATTTTCTATAAATGAAAATGATAGTTGAAGGGGAGTGGATAATTTTTTTATATATTTACTACGTTATCGGCAACAAAGAAGTAGTTTGTTGTTAATATTCCTTCCCGGGCTGTTTGGCCGTAGTCCAATGTTTTCTGCAAAACCAGACGTTTCAGCAGTGCCATCGACTGCCATCATCAGTGATAATCGAGTGCATTAACGTGAGGTGGTATACGTTAGTGACCACAGTACTTACTGTGGTTAAGGCTGAAGCAAGAAGTAGTTTCAATGGAAATATTTCGTTTCGAAAATGATTTTAAATATACATCTTAGAACATGGAAGTCATGTATGGTTCTGAATACCGATATTTTCCATCCTTTTCATAAATAATTTACTTTAATATCGACATTGAATATCCACAAAGTGCAAATGTTTGTGTGTGTTAATGTTAATATGAGGAAGCTGGAAAGATTTTAATTTTATATTTTACATCTTTAATTTTTAAATGATTCATAACTTTAATAATGAATTTTTTAATGTTAGGAATGTGTTCTTTTTGTGAATTAAACGCAAGCTAGTGAATTAAAATTTATTTAACAAGTAAGCTCCCTGAGCTGCAGGACCTGCTGTTTTGAACAAGATAAATTTATTACTTAGTATGTTAGATAATTTTTCAATGATCATAAAAATTAGCAAATCTCCAGTTTTCACACAATAAACACTAAAACTTTTAGTTAAATTCATTACCATAATGCTGGCAAATATTAGTTCCCGCTTTTAACTTTATGTACATTTTCACAGACAAATATAGGAATTATCGAATACTTTTTACAAATATATAACTGATTACAATACACCAGTTTTCATGCAAACATAGCTTACAAATTTTTGAAGCCAGTCCAATATTTGTTTACAGATATTAATTTTGTCAAATTGTGAAATATACCAAGTTCATGTTTTGCATACAGTTTCTTATAATTTGAAGTTTCACATAAACTTTTATAATTTATTATAAAAATAGCCAGTGCTCAAAGTTACTTGTAGAGTTCCACTATAGAATGTACATATTGTATGTTTTGCTCCTGATTCACTTATTAGTTTGTTGTGACAGCCCTGTTTAGTTTATACGATCATACGATGTTTAGTTATGCTTTTCTTTGTGGCAATTGCACACTTTTCTTATAATTATGCAAAACAAAGAAATATTAACAAAGTTGCTGCTAATTTATCACAATGTGATTGCATTGGGAAGTAATCATCAGTGTGTGAGAATGTGATTACACTAAGTAACTTTTTCAAGTAAAAGCACATTTTTGTTTTTCTCAGAAAAAATAATTTCAGAACAGAGTAGTTGTTTTGCAAAATTAAGATACACACTTTTCAAATAATTCGTTATATGAACAAGTTTGCCAGACTGTATGAAGTGTAGGATTTTAGATAAAATCCTATTTCAAATGGAATTCAAGCACGGAAACAGAAGGAAGTCATGTTAATCCAACTAGGTAAGATCACACTGATGAATAACTCAGAGGCATGTACAGAACTCCATCCTAAGCCCATACAGTATTTTAATAATATTATTGTAAAACAACCTGCACTTAAAATATTTCACCATTCCAATCCTTATTATTGATAAAAATAATCAGTATACCATACTTATTTCAAGATGAAAGAAATTGAAGGTTATACAAATCAGAATTACTGAACATTTTGAGTTTGTAGTTGCTGTCTACTTCAAGGAATCTTCATTGTGTGATTTTCCATCAATATAAAAGGTGACATTAGCAATGACTAGAGTTTAATTCTAAACTATCATAAAACAGTACCAATAAATGATTGAAAACAAAAAGCATGTGTGTCTGGCAATAAACACCACCAACTCAGCTTGAGGCAGCTATGCTGTGCTGTACTTGGGGCTGAGCTGTGCTACCTAAAGTTGGACAGAACTTAAGGCCTGTTAGAGTCTCAAAGGATTTCTTCGTAAGCAATGGAACTGCTCACATACGATCAGGTAGCAACAATTCTCTACATAATCCCAGACAGTACAAGAATAGTAATAATTATTTTAAAACTGATAACATTTAATTATTTTAAATGATTTTAACATTAAAATCATTATTAAATATAAAAACTTGGAAAATATGAAGTATATAATTTTCTCTTGTATTGACACTAAATTGAATAATGGTCATTGTAAAGAATGGCTACTTCATAGAATGTGAAATCCCCGCTACTTCTAAGTCCCCAAATGTCACTATGGAAGTTATATTAAACAGACATTACAGATACAGTATTCTATTATTTATATATTCTACTTATTTCCATTGAATGTGGTAAATTGAACATGGAACATACATGTTGTATCATGAAAATTTCTAACAGCACAAAACATTTCAGCTTAAACATATAAGCACATACGGCTATATACATCAGTAGTCAGTTGAGAAGTAAAATTATCTGCATAGAACAATTTAGTAATTTCTTTTACTTCGATGTTCCATAAGGAAATAGAAGTATGGTGATGGCAGAATAAATTGTGTTTGAGATAAGGGCTGATTCACATTGTACTACACTCAAAACATGAAGAAAAGTCATTTTTCAAAACGTGTCTGTGTGTAGAATTTTTTTCTATGACGAACGATAACTGCCATAAATTCAAACAGAATCAAATAATTTTTTGCAATATGCCTGAGCTGTCGAAGACTCGAGGCCTACTGATTTTGATGATGATCGGTTAATGGAAAGGGGTAGTTTACCTGCAACGTTTTATGTTTTAACAAGAGTAAAGTACTTAAGTTTGATAAAGTATCATGAAAAGAAGGTCATAATAATCCACTGTAGAAAGGTAGATAAAATACCTATAAATGAAAAGAGTAGTTGAAGAGGGAGGGGGTAATTTTCTATAAATGAAAATGATAGTTGAAGGGGAGTGGATAATTTTTTTATATATTTACTACGTTATCGGCAACAAAGAAGTAGTTTGTTGTTAATATTCCTTCCCGGGCTGTTTGGCCGTAGTCCAATGTTTTCTGCAAAACCAGACGTTTCAGCAGTGCCATCGACTGCCATCATCAGTGATAATCGAGTGCATTAACGTGAGGTGGTATACGTTAGTGACCACAGTACTTACTGTGGTTAAGGCTGAAGCAAGAAGTAGTTTCAATGGAAATATTTCGTTTCGAAAATGATTTTAAATATACATCTTAGAACATGGAAGTCATGTATGGTTCTGAATACCGATATTTTCCATCCTTTTCATAAATAATTTACTTTAATATCGACATTGAATATCCACAAAGTGCAAATGTTTGTGTGTGTTAATGTTAATATGAGGAAGCTGGAAAGATTTTAATTTTATATTTTACATCTTTAATTTTTAAATGATTCATAACTTTAATAATGAATTTTTTAATGTTAGGAATGTGTTCTTTTTGTGAATTAAACGCAAGCTAGTGAATTAAAATTTATTTAACAAGTAAGCTCCCTGAGCTGCAGGACCTGCTGTTTTGAACAAGATAAATTTATTACTTAGTATGTTAGATAATTTTTCAATGATCATAAAAATTAGCAAATCTCCAGTTTTCACACAATAAACACTAAAACTTTTAGTTAAATTCATTTCCATAATGCTGGCAAATATTAGTTCCCGCTTTTAACTTTATGTACATTTTCACAGACAACTATAGGAATTATCGAATACTTTTTACAAATATATAACTGATTACAATACACCAGTTTTCATGCAAACATAGCTTACAAATTTTTGAAGCCAGTCCAATATTTGTTTACAGATATTAATTTTGTCAAATTGTGAAATATACCAAGTTCATGTTTTGCATACAGTTTCTTATAATTTGAAGTTTCACATAAACTTTTATAATTTATTATAAAAATAGCCAGTGCTCAAAGTTACTTGTAGAGTTCCACTATAGAATGTACATATTGTATGTTTTGCTCCTGATTCACTTATTAGTTTGTTGTGACAGCCCTGTTTAGTTTATACGATCATACGATGTTTAGTTATGCTTTTCTTTGTGGCAATTGCACACTTTTCTTATAATTATGCAAAACAAAGAAATATTAACAAAGTTGCTGCTAATTTATCACAATGTGATTGCATTGGGAAGTAATCATCAGTGTGTGAGAATGTGATTACACTAAGTAACTTTTTCAAGTAAAAGCACATTTTTGTTTTTCTCAGAAAAAATAATTTCAGAACAGAGTAGTTGTTTTGCAAAATTAAGATACACACTTTTCAAATAATTCGTTATATGAACAAGTTTGCCAGACTGTATGAAGTGTAGGATTTTAGATAAAATCCTATTTCAAATGGAATTCAAGCACGGAAACAGAAGGAAGTCATGTTAATCCAACTAGGTAAGATCACACTGATGAATAACTCAGAGGCATGTACAGAACTCCATCCTAAGCCCATACAGTATTTTAATAATATTATTGTAAAACAACCTGCACTTAAAATATTTCACCATTCCAATCCTTATTATTGATAAAAATAATCAGTATACCATACTTATTTCAAGATGAAAGAAATTGAAGGTTATACAAATCAGAATTACTGAACATTTTGATTTTGTAGTTGCTGTCTACTTCAAGGAATCTTCATTGTGTGATTTTCCATCAATATAAAAGGTGACATTAGCAATGACTAGAGTTTAATTCTAAACTATCATAAAACAGTACCAATAAATGATTGAAAACAAAAAGCATGTGTGTCTGGCAATAAACACCACCAACTCAGCTTGAGGCAGCTATGCTGTGCTGTACTTGGGGCTGAGCTGTGCTACCTAAAGTTGGACAGAACTTAAGGCCTGTTAGAGTCTCAAAGGATTTCTTCGTAAGCAATGGAACTGCTCACATACGATCAGGTAGCAACAATTCTCTACATAATCCCAGACAGTACAAGAATAGTAATAATTATTTTAAAACTGATAACATTTAATTATTTTAAATGATTTTAACATTAAAATCATTATTAAATATAAAAACTTGGAAAATATGAAGTATATAATTTTCTCTTGTATTGACACTAAATTGAATAATGGTCATTGTAAAGAATGGCTACTTCATAGAATGTGAAATCCCCGCTACTTCTAAGTTCCCAAATGTCACTATGGAAGTTATATTAAACAGACATTATAGATACAGTATTCTATTATTTATATATTCTACTTATTTCCATTGAATGTGGTAAATTGAACATGGAACATACATGTTGTATCATGAAAATTTCTAACAGCACAAAACATTTCAGCTTAAACATATAAGCACATACGGCTATATACATCAGTAGTCAGTTGAGAAGTAAAATTATCTGCATAGAACAATTTAGTAATTTCTTTTACTTCGATGTTCCATAAGGAAATAGAAGTATGGTGATGGCAGAATAAATTGTGTTTGAGATAAGGGCTGATTCACATTGTACTACACTCAAAACATGAAGAAAAGTCATTTTTCAAAACGTGTCTGTGTGTAGAATTTTTTTCTATGACGAACGATAACTGCCATAAATTCAAACAGAATCAAATAATTTTTTGCAATATGCCTGAGCTGTCGAAGACTCGAGGCCTACTGATTTTGATGATGATCGGTTAATGGAAAGGGGTAGTTTACCTGCAACGTTTTATGTTTTAACAAGAGTAAAGTACTTAAGTTTGATAAAGTATCCTGAAAAGAAGGTCATAATAATCCACTGTAGAAAGGTAGATAAAATACCTATAAATGAAAAGAGTAGTTGAAGAGGGAGGGGGTAATTTTCTATAAATGAAAATGATAGTTGAAGGGGAGTGGATAATTTTTTTATATATTTACTACGTTATCGGCAACAAAGAAGTAGTTTGTTGTTAATATTCCTTCCCGGGCTGTTTGGCCGTAGTCCAATGTTTTCTGCAAAACCAGACGTTTCAGCAGTGCCATCGACTGCCATCATCAGTGATAATCGAGTGCATTAACGTGAGGTGGTATACGTTAGTGACCACAGTACTTACTGTGGTTAAGGCTGAAGCAAGAAGTAGTTTCAATGGAAATATTTCGTTTCGAAAATGATTTTAAATATACATCTTAGAACATGGAAGTCATGTATGGTTCTGAATACCGATATTTTCCATCCTTTTCATAAATAATTTACTTTAATATCGACATTGAATATCCACAAAGTGCAAATGTTTGTGTGTGTTAATGTTAATATGAGGAAGCTGGAAAGATTTTAATTTTATATTTTACATCTTTAATTTTTAAATGATTCATAACTTTAATAATGAATTTTTTAATGTTAGGAATGTGTTCTTTTTGTGAATTAAACGCAAGCTAGTGAATTAAAATTTATTTAACAAGTAAGCTCCCTGAGCTGCAGGACCTGCTGTTTTGAACAAGATAATTTTATTACTTAGTATGTTAGATAATTTTTCAATGATCATAAAAATTAGCAAATCTCCAGTTTTCACACAATAAACACTAAAACTTTTAGTTAAATTCATTACCATAATGCTGGCAAATATTAGTTCCCGCTTTTAACTTTATGTACATTTTCACAGACAACTATAGGAATTATCGAATACTTTTTACAAATATATAACTGATTACAATACACCAGTTTTCATGCAAACATAGCTTACAAATTTTTGAAGCCAGTCCAATATTTGTTTACAGATATTAATTTTGTCAAATTGTGAAATATACCAAGTTCATGTTTTGCATACAGTTTCTTATAATTTGAAGTTTCACATAAACTTTTATAATTTATTATAAAAATAGCCAGTGCTCAAAGTTACTTGTAGAGTTCCACTATAGAATGTATATATTGTATGTTTTGCTCCTGATTCACTTATTAGTTTGTTGTGACAGCCCTGTTTAGTTTATACGATCATACGATGTTTAGTTATGCTTTTCTTTGTGGCAATTGCACACTTTTCTTATAATTATGCAAAACAAAGAGAAATTAACAAAGTTGCTGCTAATTTATCACAATGTGATTGCATTGGGAAGTAATCATCAGTGTGTGAGAATGTGATTACACTAAGTAACTTTTTCAAGTAAAAGCACATTTTTGTTTTTCTCAGAAAAAATAATTTCAGAACAGAGTAGTTGTTTTGCAAAATTAAGATACACACTTTTCAAATAATTCGTTATATGAACAAGTTTGCCAGACTGTATGAAGTGTAGGATTTTAGATAAAATCCTATTTCAAATGGAATTCAAGCACGGAAACAGAAGGAAGTCATGTTAATCCAACTAGGTAAGATCACACTGATGAATAACTCAGAGGCATGTACAGAACTCCATCCTAAGCCCATACAGTATTTTAATAATATTATTGTAAAACAACCTGCACTTAAAATATTTCACCATTCCAATCCTTATTATTGATAAAAAAAATCAGTATACCGTACTTATTTCAAGATGAAAGAAATTGAAGGTTATACAAATCAGAATTACTGAACATTTTGAGTTTGTAGTTGCTGTCTACTTCAAGGAATCTTCATTGTGTGATTTTCCATCAATATAAAAGGTGACATTAGCAATGACTAGAGTTTAATTCTAAACTATCATAAAACAGTACCAATAAATGATTGAAAACAAAAAGCATGTGTGTCTGGCAATAAACACCACCAACTCAGCTTGAGGCAGCTATGCTGTGCTGTACTTGGGGCTGAGCTGTGCTACCTAAAGTTGGACAGAACTTAAGGCCTGTTAGAGTCTCAAAGGATTTCTTCGTAAGCAATGGAACTGCTCACATACGATCAGGTAGCAACAATTCTCTACATAATCCCAGACAGTACAAGAATAGTAATAATTATTTTAAAACTGATAACATTTAATTATTTTAAATGATTTTAACATTAAAATCATTATTAAATATAAAAACTTGGAAAATATGAAGTATATAATTTTCTCTTGTATTGACACTAAATTGAATAATGGTCATTGTAAAGAATGGCTACTTCATAGAATGTGAAATCCCCGCTACTTCTAAGTTCCCAAATGTCACTATGGAAGTTATATTAAACAGACATTATAGATACAGTATTCTATTATTTATATATTCTACTTATTTCCATTGAATGTGGTAAATTGAACATGGAACATACATGTTGTATCATGAAAATTTCTAACAGCACAAAACATTTCAGCTTAAACATATAAGCACATACGGCTATATACATCAGTAGTCAGTTGAGAAGTAAAATTATCTGCATAGAACAATTTAGTAATTTCTTTTACTTCGATGTTCCATAAGGAAATAGAAGTATGGTGATGGCAGAATAAATTGTGTTTGAGATAAGGGCTGATTCACATTGTACTACACTCAAAACATGAAGAAAAGTCATTTTTCAAAACGTGTCTGTGTGTAGAATTTTTTTCTATGACGAACGATAACTGCCATAAATTCAAACAGAATCAAATAATTTTTTGCAATATGCCTGAGCTGTCGAAGACTCGAGGCCTACTGATTTTGATGATGATCGGTTAATGGAAAGGGGTAGTTTACCTGCAACGTTTTATGTTTTAACAAGAGTAAAGTACTTAAGTTTGATAAAGTATCCTGAAAAGAAGGTCATAATAATCCACTGTAGAAAGGTAGATAAAATACCTATAAATGAAAAGAGTAGTTGAAGAGGGAGGGGGTAATTTTCTATAAATGAAAATGATAGTTGAAGGGGAGTGGATAATTTTTTTATATATTTACTACGTTATCGGCAACAAAGAAGTAGTTTGTTGTTAATATTCCTTCCCGGGCTGTTTGGCCGTAGTCCAATGTTTTCTGCAAAACCAGACGTTTCAGCAGTGCCATCGACTGCCATCATCAGTGATAATCGAGTGCATTAACGTGAGGTGGTATACGTTAGTGACCACAGTACTTACTGTGGTTAAGGCTGAAGCAAGAAGTAGTTTCAATGGAAATATTTCGTTTCGAAAATGATTTTAAATATACATCTTAGAACATGGAAGTCATGTATGGTTCTGAATACCGATATTTTCCATCCTTTTCATAAATAATTTACTTTAATATCGACATTGAATATCCACAAAGTGCAAATGTTTGTGTGTGTTAATGTTAATATGAGGAAGCTGGAAAGATTTTAATTTTATATTTTACATCTTTAATTTTTAAATGATTCATAACTTTAATAATGAATTTTTTAATGTTAGGAATGTGTTCTTTTTGTGAATTAAACGCAAGCTAGTGAATTAAAATTTATTTAACAAGTAAGCTCCCTGAGCTGCAGGACCTGCTGTTTTGAACAAGATAATTTTATTACTTAGTATGTTAGATAATTTTTCAATGATCATAAAAATTAGCAAATCTCCAGTTTTCACACAATAAACACTAAAACTTTTAGTTAAATTCATTACCATAATGCTGGCAAATATTAGTTCCCGCTTTTAACTTTATGTACATTTTCACAGACAACTATAGGAATTATCGAATACTTTTTACAAATATATAACTGATTACAATACACCAGTTTTCATGCAAACATAGCTTACAAATTTTTGAAGCCAGTCCAATATTTGTTTACAGATATTAATTTTGTCAAATTGTGAAATATACCAAGTTCATGTTTTGCATACAGTTTCTTATAATTTGAAGTTTCACATAAACTTTTATAATTTATTATAAAAATAGCCAGTGCTCAAAGTTACTTGTAGAGTTCCACTATAGAATGTATATATTGTATGTTTTGCTCCTGATTCACTTATTAGTTTGTTGTGACAGCCCTGTTTAGTTTATACGATCATACGATGTTTAGTTATGCTTTTCTTTGTGGCAATTGCACACTTTTCTTATAATTATGCAAAACAAAGAGAAATTAACAAAGTTGCTGCTAATTTATCACAATGTGATTGCATTGGGAAGTAATCATCAGTGTGTGAGAATGTGATTACACTAAGTAACTTTTTCAAGTAAAAGCACATTTTTGTTTTTCTCAGAAAAAATAATTTCAGAACAGAGTAGTTGTTTTGCAAAATTAAGATACACACTTTTCAAATAATTCGTTATATGAACAAGTTTGCCAGACTGTATGAAGTGTAGGATTTTAGATAAAATCCTATTTCAAATGGAATTCAAGCACGGAAACAGAAGGAAGTCATGTTAATCCAACTAGGTAAGATCACACTGATGAATAACTCAGAGGCATGTACAGAACTCCATCCTAAGCCCATACAGTATTTTAATAATATTATTGTAAAACAACCTGCACTTAAAATATTTCACCATTCCAATCCTTATTATTGATAAAAAAAATCAGTATACCGTACTTATTTCAAGATGAAAGAAATTGAAGGTTATACAAATCAGAATTACTGAACATTTTGAGTTTGTAGTTGCTGTCTACTTCAAGGAATCTTCATTGTGTGATTTTCCATCAATATAAAAGGTGACATTAGCAATGACTAGAGTTTAATTCTAAACTATCATAAAACAGTACCAATAAATGATTGAAAACAAAAAGCATGTGTGTCTGGCAATAAACACCACCAACTCAGCTTGAGGCAGCTATGCTGTGCTGTACTTGGGGCTGAGCTGTGCTACCTAAAGTTGGACAGAACTTAAGGCCTGTTAGAGTCTCAAAGGATTTCTTCGTAAGCAATGGAACTGCTCACATACGATCAGGTAGCAACAATTCTCTACATAATCCCAGACAGTACAAGAATAGTAATAATTATTTTAAAACTGATAACATTTAATTATTTTAAATGATTTTAACATTAAAATCATTATTAAATATAAAAACTTGGAAAATATGAAGTATATAATTTTCTCTTGTATTGACACTAAATTGAATAATGGTCATTGTAAAGAATGGCTACTTCATAGAATGTGAAATCCCCGCTACTTCTAAGTTCCCAAATGTCACTATGGAAGTTATATTAAACAGACATTATAGATACAGTATTCTATTATTTATATATTCTACTTATTTCCATTGAATGTGGTAAATTGAACATGGAACATACATGTTGTATCATGAAAATTTCTAACAGCACAAAACATTTCAGCTTAAACATATAAGCACATACGGCTATATACATCAGTAGTCAGTTGAGAAGTAAAATTATCTGCATAGAACAATTTAGTAATTTCTTTTACTTCGATGTTCCATAAGGAAATAGAAGTATGGTGATGGCAGAATAAATTGTGTTTGAGATAAGGGCTGATTCACATTGTACTACACTCAAAACATGAAGAAAAGTCATTTTTCAAAACGTGTCTGTGTGTAGAATTTTTTTCTATGACGAACGATAACTGCCATAAATTCAAACAGAATCAAATAATTTTTTGCAATATGCCTGAGCTGTCGAAGACTCGAGGCCTACTGATTTTGATGATGATCGGTTAATGGAAAGGGGTAGTTTACCTGCAACGTTTTATGTTTTAACAAGAGTAAAGTACTTAAGTTTGATAAAGTATCCTGAAAAGAAGGTCATAATAATCCACTGTAGAAAGGTAGATAAAATACCTATAAATGAAAAGAGTAGTTGAAGAGGGAGGGGGTAATTTTCTATAAATGAAAATGATAGTTGAAGGGGAGTGGATAATTTTTTTATATATTTACTACGTTATCGGCAACAAAGAAGTAGTTTGTTGTTAATATTCCTTCCCGGGCTGTTTGGCCGTAGTCCAATGTTTTCTGCAAAACCAGACGTTTCAGCAGTGCCATCGACTGCCATCATCAGTGATAATCGAGTGCATTAACGTGAGGTGGTATACGTTAGTGACCACAGTACTTACTGTGGTTAAGGCTGAAGCAAGAAGTAGTTTCAATGGAAATATTTCGTTTCGAAAATGATTTTAAATATACATCTTAGAACATGGAAGTCATGTATGGTTCTGAATACCGATATTTTCCATCCTTTTCATAAATAATTTACTTTAATATCGACATTGAATATCCACAAAGTGCAAATGTTTGTGTGTGTTAATGTTAATATGAGGAAGCTGGAAAGATTTTAATTTTATATTTTACATCTTTAATTTTTAAATGATTCATAACTTTAATAATGAATTTTTTAATGTTAGGAATGTGTTCTTTTTGTGAATTAAACGCAAGCTAGTGAATTAAAATTTATTTAACAAGTAAGCTCCCTGAGCTGCAGGACCTGCTGTTTTGAACAAGATAAATTTATTACTTAGTATGTTAGATAATTTTTCAATGATCATAAAAATTAGCAAATCTCCAGTTTTCACACAATAAACACTAAAACTTTTAGTTAAATTCATTACCATAATGCTGGCAAATATTAGTTCCCGCTTTTAACTTTATGTACATTTTCACAGACAACTATAGGAATTATCGAATACTTTTTACAAATATATAACTGATTACAATACACCAGTTTTCATGCAAACATAGCTTACAAATTTTTGAAGCCAGTCCAATATTTGTTTACAGATATTAATTTTGTCAAATTGTGAAATATACCAAGTTCATGTTTTGCATACAGTTTCTTATAATTTGAAGTTTCACATAAACTTTTATAATTTATTATAAAAATAGCCAGTGCTCAAAGTTACTTGTAGAGTTCCACTATAGAATGTACATATTGTATGTTTTGCTCCTGATTCACTTATTAGTTTGTTGTGACAGCCCTGTTTAGTTTATACGATCATACGATGTTTAGTTATGCTTTTCTTTGTGGCAATTGCACACTTTTCTTATAATTATGCAAAACAAAGAAATATTAACAAAGTTGCTGCTAATTTATCACAATGTGATTGCATTGGGAAGTAATCATCAGTGTGTGAGAATGTGATTACACTAAGTAACTTTTTCAAGTAAAAGCACATTTTTGTTTTTCTCAGAAAAAATAATTTCAGAACAGAGTAGTTGTTTTGCAAAATTAAGATACACACTTTTCAAATAATTCGTTATATGAACAAGTTTGCCAGACTGTATGAAGTGTAGGATTTTAGATAAAATCCTATTTCAAATGGAATTCAAGCACGGAAACAGAAGGAAGTCATGTTAATCCAACTAGGTAAGATCACACTGATGAATAACTCAGAGGCATGTACAGAACTCCATCCTAAGCCCATACAGTATTTTAATAATATTATTGTAAAACAACCTGCACTTAAAATATTTCACCATTCCAATCCTTATTATTGATAAAAAAAATCAGTATACCGTACTTATTTCAAGATGAAAGAAATTGAAGGTTATACAAATCAGAATTACTGAACATTTTGAGTTTGTAGTTGCTGTCTACTTCAAGGAATCTTCATTGTGTGATTTTCCATCAATATAAAAGGTGACATTAGCAATGACTAGAGTTTAATTCTAAACTATCATAAAACAGTACCAATAAATGATTGAAAACAAAAAGCATGTGTGTCTGGCAATAAACACCACCAACTCAGCTTGAGGCAGCTATGCTGTGCTGTACTTGGGGCTGAGCTGTGCTACCTAAAGTTGGACAGAACTTAAGGCCTGTTAGAGTCTCAAAGGATTTCTTCGTAAGCAATGGAACTGCTCACATACGATCAGGTAGCAACAATTCTCTACATAATCCCAGACAGTACAAGAATAGTAATAATTATTTTAAAACTGATAACATTTAATTATTTTAAATGATTTTAACATTAAAATCATTATTAAATATAAAAACTTGGAAAATATGAAGTATATAATTTTCTCTTGTATTGACACTAAATTGAATAATGGTCATTGTAAAGAATGGCTACTTCATAGAATGTGAAATCCCCGCTACTTCTAAGTTCCCAAATGTCACTATGGAAGTTATATTAAACAGACATTATAGATACAGTATTCTATTATTTATATATTCTACTTATTTCCATTGAATGTGGTAAATTGAACATGGAACATACATGTTGTATCATGAAAATTTCTAACAGCACAAAACATTTCAGCTTAAACATATAAGCACATACGGCTATATACATCAGTAGTCAGTTGAGAAGTAAAATTATCTGCATAGAACAATTTAGTAATTTCTTTTACTTCGATGTTCCATAAGGAAATAGAAGTATGGTGATGGCAGAATAAATTGTGTTTGAGATAAGGGCTGATTCACATTGTACTACACTCAAAACATGAAGAAAAGTCATTTTTCAAAACGTGTCTGTGTGTAGAATTTTTTTCTATGACGAACGATAACTGCCATAAATTCAAACAGAATCAAATAATTTTTTGCAATATGCCTGAGCTGTCGAAGACTCGAGGCCTACTGATTTTGATGATGATCGGTTAATGGAAAGGGGTAGTTTACCTGCAACGTTTTATGTTTTAACAAGAGTAAAGTACTTAAGTTTGATAAAGTATCCTGAAAAGAAGGTCATAATAATCCACTGTAGAAAGGTAGATAAAATACCTATAAATGAAAAGAGTAGTTGAAGAGGGAGGGGGTAATTTTCTATAAATGAAAATGATAGTTGAAGGGGAGTGGATAATTTTTTTATATATTTACTACGTTATCGGCAACAAAGAAGTAGTTTGTTGTTAATATTCCTTCCCGGGCTGTTTGGCCGTAGTCCAATGTTTTCTGCAAAACCAGACGTTTCAGCAGTGCCATCGACTGCCATCATCAGTGATAATCGAGTGCATTAACGTGAGGTGGTATACGTTAGTGACCACAGTACTTACTGTGGTTAAGGCTGAAGCAAGAAGTAGTTTCAATGGAAATATTTCGTTTCGAAAATGATTTTAAATATACATCTTAGAACATGAAAGTCATGTATGGTTCTGAATACCGATATTTTCCATCCTTTTCATAAATAATTTTCTTTAATATCGACATTGAATATCCACAAACTGCAAATGTTTGTGTGTGTTAATGTTAATATGAGGAAGCTGGAAAGATTTTAATTTTATATTTTACATCTTTAATTTTTTAAATGATTCATAACTTTAATAATGAATTTTTTAATGTTAGGAATGTGTTCTTTTTGTGAATTAAACGCAAGCTAGTGAATTAAAATTTATTTAACAAGTAAGCTCCCTGAGCTGCAGGACCTGCTGTTTTGAACAAGATAAATTTATTACTTAGTATGTTAGATAATTTTTCAATGATCATAAAAATTAGCAAATCTCCAGTTTTCACACAATAAACACTAAAACTTTTAGTTAAATTCATTACCATAATGCTGGCAAATATTAGTTCCCGCTTTTAACTTTATGTACATTTTCACAGACAACTATAGGAATTATCGAATACTTTTTACAATTATATAACTGATTACAATACACCAGTTTTCATGCAAACATAGCTTACAAATTTTTGAAGCCAGTCCAATATTTGTTTACAGATATTAATTTTGTCAAATTGTGAAATATACCAAGTTCATGTTTTGCATACAGTTTCTTATAATTTGAAGGTTCACATAAACTTTTATAATTTATTATAAAAATAGCCAGTGCTCAAAGTTACTTGTAGAGTTCCACTATAGAATGTACATATTGTATGTTTTGCTCCTGATTCACTTATTAGTTTGTTGTGACAGCCCTGTTTAGTTTATACGATCATACGATGTTTAGTTATGCTTTTCTTTGTGGCAATTGCACACTTTTCTTATAATTATGCAAAACAAAGAGAAATTAACAAAGTTGCTGCTAATTTATCACAATGTGATTGCATTGGGAAGTAATCATCAGTGTGTGAGAATGTGATTACACTAAGTAACTTTTTCAAGTAAAAGCACATTTTTGTTTTTCTCAGAAAAAATAATTTCAGAACAGAGTAGTTGTTTTGCAAAATTAAGATACACACTTTTCAAATAATTCGTTATATGAACAAGTTTGCCAGACTGTATGAAGTGTAGGATTTTAGATAAAATCCTATTTCAAATGGAATTCAAGCACGGAAACAGAAGGAAGTCATGTTAATCCAACTAGGTAAGATCACACTGATGAATAACTCAGAGGCATGTACAGAACTCCATCCTAAGCCCATACAGTATTTTAATAATATTATTGTAAAACAACCTGCACTTAAAATATTTCACCATTCCAATCCTTATTATTGATAAAAAAAATCAGTATACCGTACTTATTTCAAGATGAAAGAAATTGAAGGTTATACAAATCAGAATTACTGAACATTTTGAGTTTGTAGTTGCTGTCTACTTCAAGGAATCTTCATTGTGTGATTTTCCATCAATATAAAAGGTGACATTAGCAATGACTAGAGTTTAATTCTAAACTATCATAAAACAGTACCAATAAATGATTGAAAACAAAAAGCATGTGTGTCTGGCAATAAACACCACCAACTCAGCTTGAGGCAGCTATGCTGTGCTGTACTTGGGGCTGAGCTGTGCTACCTAAAGTTGGACAGAACTTAAGGCCTGTTAGAGTCTCAAAGGATTTCTTCGTAAGCAATGGAACTGCTCACATACGATCAGGTAGCAACAATTCTCTACATAATCCCAGACAGTACAAGAATAGTAATAATTATTTTAAAACTGATAACATTTAATTATTTTAAATGATTTTAACATTAAAATCATTATTAAATATAAAAACTTGGAAAATATGAAGTATATAATTTTCTCTTGTATTGACACTAAATTGAATAATGGTCATTGTAAAGAATGGCTACTTCATAGAATGTGAAATCCCCGCTACTTCTAAGTTCCCAAATGTCACTATGGAAGTTATATTAAACAGACATTATAGATGCAGTATTCTATTATTTATATATTCTACTTATTTCCATTGAATGTGGTAAATTGAACATGGAACATACATGTTGTATCATGAAAATTTCTAACAGCACAAAACATTTCAGCTTAAACATATAAGCACATACGACTATATACATCAGTAGTCAGTTGAGAAGTAAAATTATCTGCATAGAACAATTTAGTAATTTCTTTTACTTCGATGTTCCATAAGGAAATAGAAGTATGGTGATGGCAGAATAAATTGTGTTTGAGATAAGGGCTGATTCACATTGTACTACACTCAAAACATGAAGAAAAGTCATTTTTCAAAACGTGTCTGTGTGTAGAATTTTTTTCTATGACGAACGATAACTGCCATAAATTCAAACAGAATCAAATAATTTTTTGCAATATGCCTGAGCTGTAGAAGACTCGAGGCCTACTGATTTTGATGATGATCGGTTAATGGAAAGGGGTAGTTTACCTGCAACGTTTTATGTTTTAACAAGAGTAAAGTACTTAAGTTTGATAAAGTATCCTGAAAAGAAGGTCATAATAATCCACTGTAGAAAGGTAGATAAAATACCTATAAATGAAAAGAGTAGTTGAAGAGGGAGGGGGTAATTTTCTATAAATGAAAATGAAAGTTGAAGGGGGAGTGGATAATTTTTTTTTATATATTTACTACGTTATCGGCAACAAAGAAGTAGTTTGTTGTTAATATTCCTTCCCGGGCTGTTTGGCCGTAGTCCAATGTTTTCTGCAAAACCAGACGTTTCAGCAGTGCCATCGACTGCCATCATCAGTGATAATCGAGTGCATTAACGTGAGGTGGTATACGTTAGTGACCACAGTACTTACTGTGGTTAAGGCTGAAGCAAGAAGTAGTTTCAATGGAAATATTTCGTTTCGAAAATGATTTTAAATATACATCTTAGAACACGGAAGTCATGTATGGTTCTGAATACCGATATTTTCCATCCTTTTCATAAATAATTTACTTTAATATCGACATTGAATATCCACAAAGTGCAAATGTTTGTGTGTGTTAATGTTAATATGAGGAAGTTGGAAAGATTTTAATTTTATATTTTACATCTTTAATTTTTTAAATGATTCATAACTTTAATAATGAATTTTTTAATGTTAGGAATGTGTTCTTTTTGTGAATTAAACGCAAGCTAGTGAATTAAAATTTATTTAACAAGTAAGCTCCCTGAGCTGTAGGACCTGCTGTTTTGAACAAGATAAATTTATTACTTAGTATGTTAGATAATTTTTCAATGATCATAAAAATTAGCAAATCTCCAGTTTTCACACAATAAACACTAAAACTTTTAGTTAAATTCATTACCATAATGCTGGCAAATATTAGTTCCCGCTTTTAACTTTATGTACATTTTCACAGACAACTATAGGAATTATCGAATACTTTTTACAAATATATAACTGATTACAATACACCAGTTTTCATACAAACATAGCTTACAAATTTTTGAAGCCAGTCCAATATTTGTTTACAGATATTAATTTTGTCAAATTGTGAAATATACCAAGTTCATGTTTTGCATACAGTTTCTTATAATTTGAAGGTTCACATAAACTTTTATAATTTATTATAAAAATAGCCAGTGCTCAAAGTTACTTGAAGAGTTCCACTATAGAATGTACATATAGTATGTTTTGCTCCTGATTCACTTCTTAGTTTGTTGTGACAGCCCTGTTTAGTTTATACGATCATACGATGTTTAGTTTATGCTTTTCTTTGTGGCAATTGCACACTTTTCTTAAAATTATGTAAAACAAAGAGAAATTAACAAAGTTGCTGCTAATTTATCACAATGTGATTGCATTGGGAAGTAATCATCAGTGTGTGAGAATGTGATTACACTAAGTAACTTTTTCAAGTAAAAGCACATTTTTGTTTTTCTCAGAAAAAATAATTTCAGAACAGAGTAGTTGTTTTGCAAAATTAAGATACACACTTTTCAAATAATTCGTTATATGAACAAATTTGCCAGACTGTATGAAGAGTAGGATTTTATATAAAATCTTATTTCAAATGGAATTCAAGCAGGGAAACAGAAAGAAGTCATGTTAATCCAACTAGGTAAGATCACACTGATGAATAACTCAGAGGCATGTACAGAACTCCATCCTAAGCCCATACAGTATTTTAATAATATTATTGTAAAACAACCTGCACTTAAAATATTTCACCATTCCAATCCTTATTATTGATAAAAATAATCAGTATACCGTACTTATTTCAAGATGAAAGGAATTGAAGGTGATACAAATCAGAATTACTGAACATTTTGAGTTTGTAGTTGCTGTATACTTCAAGGAATCTTCATTGTGTGATTTTCCATCAATATAAAAGGTGACATTAGCAATGACTAGAGTTTAATTCTAAACTATCATAAAACAGTACCAATAAATGATTGAAAACAAAAAGCATGTGTGTCTGGCAATAAACACCACCAACTCGTCTTGAGACAGCTATGCTGTGCTGTACTTGGGGCAGAGCTGTGCTACCTAAAGTTGTACAGAACTTAAGGCCTGTTAGAGTCTCAAAGGATTTCTTCGTAAGCAATGGAACTGCTCACATACGATCAGGTAGCAACAATTCTCTACATAATCCCAGACAGTACAAGAATAGTAATAATTATTTTAAAACTGATAACATTTAATTATTTTAAATTATTTTAACATTAAAATCATTATTAAATAAAAAAACTTGGATAATATGAAGTATATAATTTTCTCTTGTAATAACACTAAATTGAATAATGGTCATTGTAAAGAATGGCTACTTCATAGATTGTGTAATCCCCGCTCCTTCTAAGTCCCAAATGTCACTATGGAAGTTATATTAAGCAGACATTATAGATACAGTATTCTATTATTTATATATTCTACTTATTTCCATTGAATGTGGTAAATTGAACATGGAACATACATGTTGTATAATGAAAATTTCTAACAGCACAAAACATTTAAGCTTAAACATAAAAGCACATACGGCTATATACATCAGTAGTCAGTTGAGAAGTAAAATTATCTGCATAGAACAATTTAGTATTTTCTTTTTACTTCCATGTTCCAAAAGGAAATGGAAGTATGGTGATGGCAGAATAAATTGTGTTTGAGATAAGGGCTGATTCTCATTGTACTACACTCAAAACATGAAGTTAAATCATTTTCCAAAACGTGTCTGTGCGTCTAGTGTAGAATTTCTTCTATGACGAACGATAACTGCCATAAAATTCAAATAGAATCAAATAATTTTTTGCAATGTGCCTGAACTGTAGAAGACTCGAGGCCTACTGATTTTGATGATGATCGGTTAATGGAAAGGGGTAGTTTACCTGCAACGTTTTATGTTTTAACAAGAGTAAAGTACTTAAGTTTGATAAAGTATCCTAAAAAGAAGGTCATAATAATCCACTGTAGAAAGGTAGATAAAATACCTATAAATGAAAAGAGTAGTTGAAGAGGGAGGGGGTAATTTTCTATAAACGAAAATGATAGTTGAAGGGGGAGTGGATAATTTTTTATATATTTACTACGTTATCGGCAACAAAGAAGTAGTTTGTTGTTAATATTCCTTCCCGGGCTGTTTGGCCGTAGGCCAATGTTTTCTGCAAAACCAGACGTTTCAGCAGTGCCATCGACTGCCATCATCAGTGATAATCGAGTGCATTAACATGAGGTGGTATACGTTAGTGACCACAGTACTTACTGTGGTTAAGGCTGAAGCAAGAAGTAGTTTCAATGGAAATATTTCATTTCGAAAATGATTTTAAATATTGTAAGAAGACTCTGAATGCCAGTCTTTACAAAAAAAATAATAGAAAATTCCTGTTTTCAAAAAAAATAAATTTTATGTTTTAATAGATGTTTGTAATTAAGAAATAATGCTGTTTTAAATGTTCTGTAAAATTTTGAAGAATCAGGAAGGTATTTATTAACTATTCAGCACTTCTGGAAGATCTGAATCAAGTCTGGAGTTAACCAGATTAACTCCGGTCAGCAATCGATTGATGATTTTCCTTGCTGGTCCAATATCTCACTAAAAAAAATATTTTCTTCTTCTTGAAGTCTCTTTGCCTTAATAAATAACCTTAAATTAGCCTGTGAAATAATAACAGATAAATATAATTGAAATAAATGGATTTATTAAACAATTTAATAAATAATCGATATTTTATCGATTGAGAACAATTATCGACTCCGTCTCAGGGAATTATCGATTCGTGCATACAGTAGAAAAATTGTTATAAGTATTATAAAAAGGACAGGTTCTTTGAGCGATTATATTAATAGTCAGAGAAGGGTAACGAGAAAGTATAACATTAACAATTAAAGTAATTTCATTAATTATTATTTAACAATATTTAAATAATTCTGATATATAATGTTTAATAAATTGTTTTGTCAGACCATATGTAGCTTCTATGACGTCACTCGATGTGGAAGGCAGATTCGTATTTTCAAGATGGCCGCTACTAGATATGGCGAAGTTACTGCGATGTCGTCGTGTCAAAAACTCAAAGCAAAATTACCTTCATGAATGTTTGAAAGGTCCCCGCACTGGTGTAATCTGTCTATTAGGTTGTTTGGTGTGTTCTGAAGAAGTGTTCTATGTATACTGGTGTTAATTAAGTTATTTGGTATGTGTTCACTTCTGTCGGTTAATTTGTCTGTAAAAGTGGTCATGATTTGTAGGGTGAATTATATCAGATATATGGTTTTACTGTTTTAGATCACTCGTATAATGAAGTTAGGTGTTAGTTTTCACTATTGTCCCTAAAGTTTTGGTAGATTTAGTTAAAAAAGTGTTTAATTCTTCTAACTCTCGATTCACTTATATTAATGGCTAACCGTAGTACCATTTTCTACTCGGTTTTAAGGAACGTTTTATCACACAACTATTCAGCTTGATATTCAACAAAAGACTATTTTAAGTTGGTCAAAATCTGGCCCAGTTAATCTTTGAAAAAGTATTGTTAACATATTTCGATTACCCATACACATGATACAAAATTACATTATATATGGAATTTATTTATTTTATTCATCACTTTCATGAATTATGAACCATATCATTGGTTTAATCATCTCATTCCTTTTAAATTGATATATTATAGTCCATATCTGTAGACATTTTGTGGAAATTACCAAATTTCTTTCTTTTTTGGAAATCTAGGCTCAAACATTGATTTCCGCCTTTATACAATTTTTCTTCCATTTTAATTGTTATTAATACTATTATAATAAATTTTAATTAGTCATATTTCTCTTCCTTTCCTTAAATACATATAAATTGAACCTTTGAACTGGTTTTTTGTGTTAATCTCTGAATTTGACATTGCTCTTTAAAATTAATTAACTTATATATTTTGAAAATTCACAATATTTTAAGGTATATTTCCTTATTATCATTTTAATTCATAGGATCATTCCCAGTAGTGGTTAACTGATCTACCTTATCTAAATCTTGCTAGTTTACAGGATTTATAAGTGAATTATACTGGTTTATATGGTTTCTGTGACTTCACCAAATGGCCTAGAGTTTAGAATTTTACATTTCTGTCTTTCTCAAATAAATTTAATCCTACCACTCCTCTGACTTTACATAGTTATTATTACATGAAAATAAAATGGTTTATAACTTGTTGTGAGGTGTAGTATTTAATTAACACTACTGTTATAAAAAAATAATTATGAACATTATTTAGCAATCTGTACAATTAAACATGTTGTTGACATGGTTTGAACATATATATTTAACTCCTTTTGAATTAACACAGCATACCTACTGAAACATTATTAATGGTATGTATGCTGTTATTTAGCAAACATAATTCATTTTAAACACATAATATAAACCTTATTTTCTAATAACTCTTACAAATACATTGATTTTATGGCTGTGAACAAACAGCCTATTTAAATATTTTAAACCTATGAATACTAAATTAATGCCAGTCCCTTCTGGTCTAAACCATTATTATTTATGATCCCCTTCATCAGTAAACATGACCACCCATACTCTAGTTATTAGCATTTTTTACAAATGTCTTGTAAATAAAGAGTTACATTAAAATAATAAAATACTGGAAATCTTCCATTTTATTATTTTATGATGCTGTGTACTATTGGATATAAAAGTTGTTATATAGCATATTGATAAGTCATAGTATCACTAACTTTAAGTTTATTGCATTTCCAAAAAACACTTACACAAATTCACTTTCACTGGTGGTTCTGATATTTTGAGTCTCACTATCTCAGACCAGACCTTTAGTAATCATGGACTGTTAAGACTTGTTTATTTTCTTTATCACACAATAGCTTTAGTTGGTTCACTTCTTATAATACTATACAACACTTTAGGTTTCTAAATAATTACATTTGTATAGGATTTTGGTATGTTATACTTTCTTTTTAATCGTTTTTGTGGGTTTGGGGTTGATGGTAGTTAATAATAATAATAGGTTTTACTACGGTGTTTCTTTCATACTATTTCTTCCTCTCCTCCTGTCTTCTTTCTCGTCTTTCTTCTTATCTTCTTTCTTGTCCTTCTTCTTATCTTCTTTCTTGTCTTCATTCTTGTCCTTCTTCTAGTCTTCATTCTTCTGGTCTTCTTGTCTTCATTCTTCACTCTTGGGTAAACCAAGGTACTTCGTGTTATCTCGACTGATGTTTAGTTTGGAGTATCGAAGTTATTTACTGATACGGACCTTGCTCTTCTCTAAAGGTTTCAGGGTATTGTTTTCTTCCTGATCACAAAATTTATTCTTCCTTCTTCTTGTCTTTGGGGTATTTTGGTGTTCACCACTCTTAAACTGATTCTCTTTCTTCTTGATATGGTGTTATTTAATTTGTTTACTGCTCCTAACTTCCTGGGTAATTTCCTGATCTTATAATATGAGTTGCTTTTAATAATTTCTTTGATATTTAAACAGTGGTTTTTATATAATGTAATGAGGATTTTTATTTTATTGTGGTTCATTCCTTTGATTTCATAAAATCTCATTCAAAATTATTTTAACATATGTGGTGTAATTAATTTTTATGATTTTATATGACTTAATAAGTAGTGGATTTTCTGTCGCGCTACAGAATGCCCTTCTCCAGAAGTAATTTTTTTCAGACTATACTTGCTTTGTCTGAAACAATTGCTTATGATAATTATTCTAGGTTTGTTATTATTCTGGACTTCCTTCCATTTTAAAAATTTTCTTATTTATATTTGAGTTTATATCCTTCTTATTCTCACTTGATCTTCCTTGATAGTAATAGTCATCTGAGTTTCATAATTATTATTTCATTTTCATATTTCTTCTTAGTATTTTCTCCTTGGGATATTTCCTCCCTATCGTTCCCTAATTTGTGAGCTGGTTCAGTTCAGAGAGGCACTGTACGCTACTTCCTCTGCTGTCCAATACTTCACACATATTTGAGTACAGAGGCAAATCATCTCTGCTCAAAAAACATATTAATACTGCTGGAATTATCTACAGACAAATTAAAAAATTATTCAGAATAGTACACATTTGTTACTATTTAAAAAATATCTTTGGGATACTTCTCTTATTACTTATTATATTTCTCAGAGATTTTAATATTCCTATCTCAGTTGTTCTTCTGACTCGTTAACTGGATGTTTCATTCGTTTGATATTATGGTAGGAAGCTCTTCTATTATTACATTTTTCAACTTTTCTTATCATATAAAGCTTTTGGTTATAAATTCTTTATTACCTTCTGGTTTTTTTATTATAATCTGCATTGTTTATAGTTGCATATCTTTATGACATTTTTATTTTATTGCTCTGTTTTTATTATTTCCACTTGTTCTATGTTCTAGAACTTTTTTTATAACTGTCGTTATTATAATTGACATTTAATTCATACATCATTTTATATTAATTCGTTTAATTACACATATCTTTGATATTATTTTCATATTATTCCTGTCATGGCTATTATCCTTTCGAATGAATGTTTTTTATTAATTTTATAATGAGGTCATAATTTCTCCTCATACCACTTCAAAGTTTTATTATCTCATAATTCCACATAAGTTTTTGTACTTTATTATATTCAATCACTCAAATCGTATCAACTCAAATCGTATCAAAAAATTTTTTTTTTTATTTCCTTTGGCATCATTTTATGGAAAGGTTTTTACACTTTATATTGAAATTAGACATGATCATACTTTCCAGAATTATTTGTTTTAATTCTAAAGTCTGTTTCCTTTATTCATCCCATTATGATCCTTTATAAACATGGTAAATATATTTGATGCTTACCATAAATATGGTATTAAATCTCTTCTGGTTATTTCACCAAAGTCTTTTATTAATAATTGGTTGGTAAGTTGTATTTACTCTTGGTTTGTAAAGTTGACTTATACACAATTCAAAATTCACTCTTCTTATATTTCCATAAAGTTTTCAAATAATTGTATGTAATTTGGTATTGCATTATTTTTAGAATTTTTAGGGTTTTTTAAATTCCTTTTATAATTCTGCTAAATAGTTTTTCTCAAATTCTTGGTTAGTAAGGTGGTCTTACATTGTTTTAAAATTTGGATGATTTATTTCTAAATTCTCTTGGTATTATTGTCAAAATGTTTCTCTTCAAATAATTGTATGTAAGATGTGCTTACTTTACTTTTTAGAATTTATATGATTTCAATCTAAATGCTGTTTTATATTTATCTCTTCAAAATGTTTTTTCTCAAATTCTTGGTTAGTAAGGTGAACTTACAATCTTTTTAAATTTATAGGATTTCTCATTCTAAATTCTTTTTTATATTCTTGCCATAAAGTTTTCTTCAAATAGTTGTTATGTAAGGTATTACATTGTTTTTGGAATTTAGACGATTTTTATTTCTATATTCTCTCCTTCTTTATTATTATATTATTGCCACATAATTTTTCATAAATAACTGGTATGTAAGGTGATCTTACAATTGCTTTGGAATTTGGATTGCTTGGCTGGGATGCCTTCTACCTCGGCGTCGACATGTATTATTTCATTATTGAAGTTATTGGTGGGATTACTGTTATCCTCTTCCAATAACTCATGTCTGATGTCCTTTAGGTAGTTGCACCCTATGACTGTGATACGATTATTATTATACATATGATTACACTCATTATTATGATTATACCCAGTATTTAGGAGCAGTAACGGGTTCTGGCGATTTATTACTGCCTGTGCCCGTTTAAAGGCTCGGCATCATTGTTCCTTTGAGCCATACTAGTTGATGCCTCATTTGAGATGCTTAGAGTGGTTCCCTGTCGATCTGTCCTGTGGTCTTCCGGTCGTTCGTGGTTAGACCTCTGTTCAGCGTCGTCTAAACTATTACTCCTCCTTGCCGGATAGTACCTTGGTTGGTCCCGTTCTAAGCTCCTCCGCCTTTCTTCATATCCGCGGTAGCTGTTTCTTCGACTGTTGTTGTATCTTCGCTGTCGTCCATCTGTGGCTCGTATGAAATTCACTCGAGGGCGAGGAAACCTATTATTAACGGAATTACCATTATTTGGACCCGCACGATTATTATTATTATGGTAACGATCATTACCATAATTGGGGCTTCTCTGACTATTTGTGTTATTAGGGTAAGGATTGCGGTTACCCTGATAACCATTAGAGGGTCGACTCGGGTTTGGATGGTTTGGACCCGTATTATTATTATTATTATTATTATTATTATTATTATTATTATGGTAATTAGCATTGTTAACATTATTATTATTATTATTAAAACTGTTATTTTGCGGGTATGCCTGGCCTCCTTGGTACCCGGTGTTTATGTTGTTCGTACCCTGGTTGTTATTCAGATACGTCCTTGGTTCGGGCCCATCATTTCTTCTACGACTCTGTCGGTAGTAGTCTTCATTTTCATAGTTTTCGAGGAGTTCGGTCATTGCCTGGATGGTTTTTATTTGGCTGCCCCTCCTCGCACGAATTACTTCTTCATCATAATGGTATGACAACTTATTTATTAGGCACTCCTCGGGTATGGCCGATTCTAAGTGCTTGGCCATACATTCCTTGCCGAGGAAATAAGCTGTCATCGAACTACCGACTTGTGGTTTGTAGTGGCCATGACATATATTGTTTCTTATCAAATTTTGAGTTGTCTCCGACCAGTACTTGGCCTTGAAAAGGCTCTTAAATTGCTGATAATTGTCGATGTCGCTCCGGTTGGCCATCCACCAATGGTCATTCACCTCCCGAAACGACTCGTCAAGGATTTCCCTGTTCTGTACCCATCGGTTCCCTCTGTGTTTTTCTAGGTATTCCTCTATGCGTGCCAAGAATTCCATGGGCTTCCGTGTATATTGCCGGAAATTGAGCCATTCTCTGTTTTCTGACATGGGGAAATTATGATATCCAGATGGTCTGTTCCTTATCAATTCTATCTCCTCCTGGCTCTGACGCACCTGTCCCGTGATGTTCGTCATAGCGGCTTCCACGCCGTCGCATCTTTCGGTTACCTGTGTCCGCACATTATTCACTTCTTCCAAGGCCAATTTCTTGTTTTCTTCCAGTTTCGTTTCCTGTTGTGCTTTGACATGTGTAATCTCTTTATGTATTACTTCCCGGACTTCCATCACTTCGTTTTCGGTCTGACGACATCTTTCGTCTACTTCCCTGATCTGCTGGTTAACAACCACGACTTCCTGTTCTTACTTCTTTACGATGGATTTCTTCGTCTCGGTTATCTTTTTATTTAATTCTTCTTTCACCAGCTCTATTCTCTCGTCTACCTTATTCATGTTCTCTTGGTTAACTTCCCTTAGTTCTTCTCTCAGCAGTTGATTGTCCTCTCTCAATTCTTCCAATCTTTCCCCCATCGTCTCTTCCATTTTCCTGTTATTTTCCCTTAATTCTTCTTTTAATTGTTGGTTGTCACTCTCTATTTTCTTACTGGTTTCTTCCATCTTCTCTTCCAAATTCTTATCATTTTCCCTCAATTCTTCCTTTATATTCTTACTATTGTCTTCCATTTTCCTTTCCATCTTCCTACTAGTTTCCTCAATCTTTTTGTTAGTATTTTCCATCTTACGGCCCAATTCTTCCTTTGTGGATCGGTTGTCTTCCTTCAATTCTTCTAACTTCTTACTCTTTTCTTCCATGTTCTTGTTCATCCCACTCAATTCTTCTTTCAAGGATTGTTTGTCTTCCATTAACGCTCTAAACATTTCTTGTACTGTCAGGTTTTCTGGTTGTGAGGGTTTCTCCTTCTCTGGGATATTGACTTCCCCTGTCTGTGTTGTTACCTCGGGTTGTTCCTCTGGTGGTGCGGGTTGTTTCGGTTCCACCTGGGTTAGTAATACTTCCGGATCCTCCATGGGTGTTGCCTCCTTATCCCCCATGTCAACCTCTTTTTCGGCCTCTGCCGCCCTTTTTTTCGAAGTAGCTCATCTTTGCATTTTTCTGCTGTTTTTATTAAATAATCGCTGCCAGGCTTATCTTATCAAGCCCTCTAAGTTGGACGCCACTTTGTAAGAAGACCCTGTATGCCGGTCTTTACAAAAAAAATAATAGAAAATTCCTGTTTAAAAAAAAAATAAATTTTATGTTTTAATAGATGTTTGTAATTAAGAAATAATGCTGTTTTAAATGTTCTGTAAAAATTTTAAGAATCAGGAAGGCATTTATTAACTATTGAGCACTTCTGGAAGATCTGAATCAAGTCTGGAGTTAACCAGATTATCTCCGGTCAGCAATCGATTGATGATTTTCCTTGCTGGTCCAATACCTCACTGAAAAAAAATATTTTCTTCTTGAAGTCTCTTTGCCTTAATAAATAACCTTAAATTAGCCTGTGAAATAATAACAGATAAACACAATTGAAATAAATGGATTTATTAAACAATTTAATAAATAATCGATTTTTTATCGATTGAGAACAATTATCGACTCCGTCTCAGGGAATTATCGATTCGTGCATACAGTAGAAAATTTGTTATAAGTATTATAAAAAGGACAGGTTCTTTGAGCGATTATATTAATAGTCAGAGAAGGGTAACGAGAAAGTATAACATTAACAATTAAAGTAATTTCATTAATTATTATTTAACAATATTTAAATAATTCTGATATATAATGTTTAATAAATTGTTTTGTCAGACCATATGTAGCTTCTATGACGTCACTCGATGTGGAAGGCAGATTCGTATTTTCAAGATGGCCGCTACTAGATATGGCGAAGTTACTGCGATGTCGTCGTGTCAAAAACTCAAAGCAAAATTACCTTCATGAATGTTTGAAAGGTCCCCGCACTGGTGTAATCTGTCTATTAGGTTGTTTGGTGTGTTCTGAAGAAGTGTTCTATGTATACTGGTGTTAATTAAGTTATTTGGTATGTGTTCACTTCTGTCGGTTAATTTGTCTGTAAAAGTGGTCATGATTTGTAGGGTGAATTATATCAGATATATGGTTTTACTGTTTTAGATCACTCGTATAATGAAGTTAGGTGTTAGTTTTCACTATTGTCGCTAAAGTTTTGGTAGATTTAGTTAAAAAAGTGTTTAATTCTTCTAACTCTCGATTCACTTATATTAATGGCTAACCGTAGTACAATTTTCTACTCGGTTTTAAGGAACGTTTTATCACACAACTATTCAGCTTGATATTCAACAAAAGACTATTTTAACTTGGTCAAAATCTGGCCCAGTTAATCTTTGAAAAAGTATTGTTAACATATTTCGATTACCCATACACATGATACAAAATTACATTATATAAGGAATTTATTTATTTTATTCATCACTTTCATGAATTATGAACCATATCATTGGTTTAATCATCTCATTCCTTTTAAATTGATATATTATAGTCCATATCTGTAGACATTTTGTGGAAATTACCAAATTTCTTTCTTTTTTGGAAATCTAGGCTCAAACATTGATTTCCGCCTTTATACAATTTTTCTTCCATTTTAATTGTTATTAATACTATTATAATAAATTTTAATTAGTCATATTTCTCTTCCTTTCCTTAAATACATATAAATTGAACCTTTGAACTGGTTTTTTGTGTTAATCTCTGAATTTGACATTGCTCTTTAAAATTAATTAACTTATATATTTTGAAAATTCACAATATTTTAAGGTATATTTCCTTATTATCATTTTAATTCATAGGATCATTCCCAGTAGTGGTTAACTGATCTACCTTATCTAAATCTTGCTAGTTTACAGGATTTATAAGTGAATTATACTGGTTTATATGGTTTCTGTGACTTCACCAAATGGCCTAGAGTTTAGAATTTTACATTTCTGTCTTTCTCAAATAAATTTAATCCTACCACTCCTCTGACTTTACATAGTTATTATTACATGAAAATAAAATGGTTTATAACTTGTTGTGAGGTGTAGTATTTAATTAACACTACTGTTATAAAAAAATAATTATGAACATTATTTAGCAATCTGTACAATTAAACATGTTGTTGACATGGTTTGAACATATATATTTAACTCCTTTTGAATTAACACAGCATACCTACTGAAACATTATTAATGGTATGTATGCTGTTATTTAGCAAACATAATTCATTTTAAACACATAATATAAACCTTATTTTCTAATAACTCTTACAAATACATTGATTTTATGGCTGTGAACAAACAGCCTATTTAAATATTTTAAACCTATGAATACTAAATTAATGCCAGTCCCTTCTGGTCTAAACCATTATTATTTATGATCCCCTTCATCAGTAAACGTGACCACCCATACTCTAGTTATTAGCATTTTTTACAAATGTCTTGTAAATAAAGAGTTACATTAAAATAATAAAATACGGGAAATCTTCCATTTTATTATTTTATGATGCTGTGTACTATTGGATATAAAAGTTGTTATATAGCATATTGATAAGTCATAGTATCACTAACTTTAAGTTTATTGCATTTCCAAAAAACACTTACACAAATTCACTTTCACTGGTGGTTCTGATATTTTGAGTCTCACTATCTCAGACCAGACCTTTAGTAATCGTGGACTGTTAAGACTTGTTTATTTTCTTTATCACACAATAGCTTTAGTTGGTTCACTTCTTATAATACTATACAACACTTTACGTTTCTAAATAATTACATTTGTATAGGATTTTGGTATGTTATACTTTCTTTTTAATCGTTTTTGTGGGTTTGGGGTTGATGGTAGTTAATAATAATAATAATAGGTTTTACTACGGTGTTTCTTTCATACTATTTCTTCCTCTCCTCCTGTCTTCTTTCTTGTCTTTCTTCTTATCTTCTTTCTTGTCCTTCTTCTTATCTTCTTTCTTGTCTTCATTCTTGTCCTTCTTCTAGTCTTCATTCTTCTGGTCTTCTTGTCTTCATTCTTCACTCTTGGGTAAACCAAGGTACTTCGTGTTATCTCGACTGATGTTTAGTTTGGAGTATCGAAGTTATTTACTGATACGGACCTTGCTCTTCTCTAAAGGTTTCAGGGTATTGTTTTCTTCCTGATCACAAAATTTATTCTTCCTTCTTCTTGTCTTTGGGGTATTTTGGTGTTCACCACTCTTAAACTGATTCTCTTTCTTCTTGATATGGTGTTATTTAATTTGTTTACTGCTCCTAACTTCCTGGGTAATTTCCTGATCTTATAATATGAGTTGCTTTTAATAATTTCTTTGATATTTAAACAGTGGTTTTTATATAATGTAATGAGGATTTTTATTTTATTGTGGTTCATTCCTTTGATTTCATTAAATCTCATTCAATATTATTTTAACATACGTGGTGTAATTAATTTTTATTATTTTATATGACTTAATAAGTAGTGGATTTTCTGTCGCGCTACAGAATGCCCTTCTCCAGAAGTAATTTTTTTCAGACTATACTTGCTTTGTCTGAAACAATTGCTTATGATAATTATTCTAGGTTTGTTATTATTCTGGACTTCCTTCCATTTTAAAAATTTTCTTATTTATATTTGAGTTTATATCCTTCTTATTCTCACTTGATCTTCCTTGATAGTAATAGTCATCTGAGTTTCATAATTATTATTTCATTTTCATATTTCTTCTTAGTATTTTCTCCTTGGGATATTTCCTCCCTATCGTTCCCTAATTTGTGAGCTGGTTCAGTTCAGAGAGGCACTGTACGCTACTTCCTCTGCTGTCCAATACTTCACACATATTTGAGTACAGAGGCAAATCATCTCTGCTCAAAAAACATATTAATACTGCTGGAATTATCTACAGACAGATTAAAAAATTATTCAGAATAGTACACATTTGTTACTATTTAAAAAATATCTTTGGGATACTTCACTTATTACTTATTATATTTCTCAGAGATTTTAATATTCCTATCTCAGTTGTTCTTCTGACTCGTTAACTGGATGTTTCATTCGTTTGATATTATGGTAGGAAGCTCTTCTATTATTACATTTTTCAACTTTTCTTATCATATAAAGCTTTTGGTTATAAATTCTTTATTACCTTCTGGTTTTTTTATTATAATCTGCATTGTTTATAGTTGCATATCTTTATGACATTTTTATTTTATTGCTCTGTTTTTATTATTTCCACTTGTTCTATGTTCTAGAACTTTTTTTATAACTGTCGTTATTATAATTGACATTTAATTCATACATCATTTTATATTAATTCGTCTAATTACACATATCTTTGATATTATTTTCATATTATTCCTGTCATGGCTATTATCCTTTCGAATGAATGTTTTTTATTAATTTTATAATGAGGTCATAATTTCTCCTCATACCACTTCAAAGTTTTATTATCTCATAATTCCACATAAGTTTTTGTACTTTATTATATTCAATCACTCAAATCGTATCAACTCAAATCGTATCAAAAAAAATTTTTTTTATTTCCTTTGGCATCATTTTATTGAAAGGTTTTTACTCTTTATATTGAAATTAGACAAGATCATACTTTCCAGAATTATTTGTTTTAATTCTAAAGTCTGTTTCCTTTATTCATCCCATTATGATCCTTTATAAACATGGTAAATATATTTGATGCTTACCATAAATATGGTATTAAATCTCTTCTGGTTATTTCACCAAAGTGTTTTATTAATAATTGGTTGGTAAGTTGTACTTACTCTTGGTTTGGAAAGTTGACTTATACACAATTCAAAATTCACTCTTCTTATATTTCCATAAAGTTTTCAAATAATTGTATGTAATTTGGTATTACATTATTTTTAGAATTTTTAGGGTTTTTAAAATTCCTTTTATAATTCTGCTAAATAGTTTTTCTCAAATTCTTGGTTAGTAAGGTGGTCTTACATTGTTTTAAAATTTGGATGATTTATTTCTAAATTCTCTTGGTATTATTGTCAAAATGTTTCTCTTCAAATAATTGTATGTAAGATGTGCTTACTTTACTTTTTAGAATTTATATGATTTCAATCTAAATGCTGTTTTATATTTATCTCTTCAAAATGTTTTTTCTCAAATTCTTGGTTAGTAAGGTGAACTTGCAATCTTTTTAAATTTATAGGATTTCTCATTCTAAATTCTTTTTTATATTCTTGCCATAAAGTTTTCTTCAAATAGTTGTTATGTAAGGTATTACATTGTTTTTGGAATTTAGACGATTTTTATTTCTATATTCTCTCCTTCTTTATTATTATATTATTGCCACATAATTTTTCATAAATAACTGGTATGTAAGGTGATCTTACAATTGCTTTGGAATTTGGATTGCTTGGCTGGGATGCCTTCTACCTCGGCGTCGACATGTATTATTTCATTATTGAAGTTATTGGTGGGATTACTGTTATCCTCTTCCAATAACTCATGTCTGATGTCCTTTAGGTAGTTGCACCCTATGACTGTGATACGATTATTATTACACATATGATTACACTCATTATTATGATTATACCCAGTATTTAGGAGCAGTAACGGGTTCTGGCGATTTATTACTGCCTGTGCCCGTTTAAAGGCTCGGCATCATTGTTCCTTTGAGCCATACTAGTTGATGCCTCATTTGAGATGCTTAGAGTGGTTCCCTGTCGATCTGTCCTGTGGTCTTCCGGTCGTTCGTGGTTAGACCTCCGTTCAGCGTCGTCTAAACTATTACTCCTCCTTGCCGGATAGTACCTTGGTTGCTCCCGTTCTAAGCTCCTCTGCCTTTCTTCATATCCGCGGAAGCTGTTTCTTCGACTGTTGTTGTATCTTCGCTGTCGTCCATCTGTGGCTCGTATGAAATTCACTCGAGGGCGAGGAAACATATTATTAACGGAATTACCATTATTTGGACCCGCACGATTATTATTATTATGGTAACGATCATTACCATAATTGGGGCTTCTCTGACTATTTGTGTTATTAGGGTAAGGATTGCGGTTACCCTGATAACCATTAGAGGGTCGACTCGGGTTTGGATTGTTTGGACCCGTATTATTTTATTATTATTATTATGATAATTAGCATTATTAACATTATTATTATTATTAAAACTGTTATTTTGCGGGTATGCCCGGCCTCCTTGGTACCCAGTGTTTATGTTGTTCGTACCCTGGTTGTTATTCAGATACGTCCTTGGTTCGGGCCCATCACTTCTTCTACGACTCTGTCGGTAGTAGTCTTCATTTTCATAGTTTTCGAGGAGTTCGGTCATTGCCTGGATGGTTTTTATTTGGCTGCCCCTCCTCGCACGAATTACTTCTTCATCATAATGGTATGACAACTTATTTATTAGGCAGTCCTCAGGTATGGCCGGTTCTAAGTGCTTGGCCATACATACCTTGCCGAGGAAATAAGCTGTCATCGAACTACCGACTTGTGGTTTGTAGTGGCCGTGACATATATTGTCTCTTATCAAATTTTGAGTTGTCTCCGACCAGTACTTGGCCTTGAAAAGGCTCTTAAATTGCTGATAATTGTCGATGTCGCTCCGGTTGGCCATCCACCAATGGTCATTCACCTCCCGAAACGACTCGTCAAGGATTTCCCTGTTCTGGACCCATCGGTTCCCTCTGTGTTTTTCTAGGTATTCCTCTATGCGTGCCAAGAATTCCATGGGCTTCCGTTTATATTGCCGGAAATTGAGCCATTCTCTGTTTTCTGACATGGGGAAATTATGATATCCAGATGGTCTGTTCCTTATCAATTCTATCTCCTCCTGGCTCTGACGCACCTGTCCCGTGATGTTCGTCATAGCGGCTTCCACGCCGTCGCATCTTTCGGTTACCTGTGTCCGCACTTTATTCACTTCTTCCAAGGCCAATTTCTTGTTTTCTTCCAGTTTCGTTTCCTGTTGTGCTTTGACATGTGTAATCTCTTTATGTATTACTTCCCGGACTTCCATCACTTCGTTTTCGGTCTGACGACATCTTTCGTCTACTTCCCTGATCTGCTGGTTAACAACCACGACTTCCTGTTCTTACTTCTTTACGATGGATTTCTTCGTCTCGGTTATCTTTTTATTTAATTCTTCTTTCACCAGCTCTATTCTCTCGTCTACCTTATTCATGTTCTCTTGGTTAACTTCCCTTAGTTCTTCTCTCAGCAGTTGATTGTCCTCTCTCAATTCTTCCAATCTTTCCCCCATCGTCTCTTCCATTTTCCTGTTATTTTCCCTCAATTCTTCCTTTATATTCTTATTATTTTCTTCCATTTTCCTTTCCATCTTCCTACTAGTTTCCTCAATCTTTTTGTTAGTATTTTCCATCTTACGGCCCAATTCTTCCTTTGTGGATCGGTTGTCTTCCTTCAATTCTTCTAACTTCTTTCTGTTTTCTTCCGTGTTCTTGTTCATCCCACTCAATTCTTCTTTCAAGGATTGTTTGTCTTCCATTAACGCTCTAAACATTTCTTGTACTGTCAGGTTTTCTGGTTGTGAGGGTTTCTCCTTCTCTGGGATATTGACTTCCCCTGTCTGTGTTGTTACCTCGGGTTGTTCCTCTGGTGGTGCGGGTTGTTTCAGTTCCACCTGGGTTAGTAATACTTCCGGATCCTCCACGGGTGTTGCCTCCTTATCCCCCATGTCAACCTCTTTTTCGGCCTCTGCCGCCCTTTTTTTCGAAGTAGCTCGTCTTTGCATTTTTCTGCTGTTTTTTATTAAATAATCGCTGCCAGGCTTATCTTATCAAGCCCTCTAAGTTGGACGCCACTTTGTAAGAAGACCCTGTATGCCGGTCTTTACAAAAAAAATAATAGAAAATACCTGTTTTCAAAAAAAATAAATTTTATGTTTTAATAGATGTTTGTAATTAAGAAATAATGCTGTTTTAAATGTTCTGTAAAAATTTTAAGAATCAGGAAGGTATTTATTAACTATTGAGCACTTCTGGAAGATCTGAACCAAGTCTGGAGTTAACCAGATTAACTCCGGTCAGCAATCGATTGATGATTTTCCTTGCTGGTCCAATATCACATTGAATAAAAATATTTTCTTCTTCTTGAAGTCTCTTTGCCTTAATAAATAACCTTAAATTGGCCTGTGAAATAATAACAGATAAATACAATTGAAATAAATGGATTTATTAAACAATTTAATAAATAATTGATTTTTTATCGATTGAGAACAATTATCGACTCCGTCTCAGGGAATTATCGATTCGTGCATACAGTAGAAAAATTGTTATAAGTATTATAAAAAGGACAGGTTCTTTGAGCGATTATATTAATAGTCAGAGAAGGGTAACGAGAAAGTATAACATTAACAATTAAAGTAATTTCATTAATTATTATTTAACAATATTTAAATAATTCTGATATATAATGTTTAATAAATTGTTTTGTCAGACCATATGTAGCTTCTATGACGTCACTCGATGTGGAAGGCAGATTCGTATTTTCAAGATGGCCGCTACTAGATATGGCGAAGTTACTGCGATGTCGTCGTGTCAAAAACTCAAAGCAAAATTACCTTCATGAATGTTTGAAAGGTCCCCGCACTGGTGTAATCTGTCTATTAGGTTGTTTGGTGTGTTCTGAAGAAGTGTTCTATGTATACTGGTGTTAATTAAGTTATTTGGTATGTGTTCACTTCTGTCGGTTAATTTGTCTGTAAAAGTGGTCATGATTTGTAGGGTGAATTATATCAGATATATGGTTTTACTGTTTTAGATCACTCGTATAATGAAGTTAGGTGTTAGTTTTCACTATTGTCGCTAAAGTTTTGGTAGATTTAGTTAAAAAAGTGTTTAATTCTTCTAACTCTCGATTCACTTATATTAATGGCTAACCGTAGTACCATTTTCTACTCGGTTTTAAGGAACGTTTTATCACACAACTATTCAGCTTGATATTCAACAAAAGACTATTTTAACTTGGTCAAAATCTGGCCCAGTTAATCTTTGAAAAAGTATTGTTAACATATTTCGATTACCCATACACATGATACAAAATTACATTATATAAGGAATTTATTTATTTTATTCATCACTTTCATGAATTATGAACCATATCATTGGTTTAATCATCTCATTCCTTTTAAATTGATATATTATAGTCCATATCTGTAGACATTTTGTGGAAATTACCAAATTTCTTTCTTTTTTGGAAATCTAGGCTCAAACATTGATTTCCGCCTTTATACAATTTTTCTTCCATTTTAATTGTTATTAATACTATTATAATAAATTTTAATTAGTCATATTTCTCTTCCTTTCCTTAAATACATATAAATTGAACCTTTGAACTGGTTTTTTGTGTTAATCTCTGAATTTGACATTGCTCTTTAAAATTAATTAACTTATATATTTTGAAAATTCACAATATTTTAAGGTATATTTCCTTATTATCATTTTAATTCATAGGATCATTCCCAGTAGTGGTTAACTGATCTACCTTATCTAAATCTTGCTAGTTTACAGGATTTATAAGTGAATTATACTGGTTTATATGGTTTCTGTGACTTCACCAAATGGTCTAGAGTTTAGAATTTTACATTTCTGTCTTTCTCAAATAAATTTAATCCTACCACTCCTCTGACTTTACATAGTTATTATTACATGAAAATAAAATGGTTTATAACTTGTTGTGAGGTGTAGTATTTAATTAACACTACTGTTATAAAAAAATAATTATGAACATTATTTAGCAATCTGTACAATTGAACATGTTGCTGACATGGTTTGAACATATACATTTAACTCCTTTTGAATTAACACAGCATACCTACTGAAACATTATTAATGGTATGTATGCTGTTATTTAGCAAACATAATTCATTTTAAACACATAATATAAATCTTATTTTCTAATAACTCTTACAAATACATTGATTTTATGGCTGTGAACAAACAGCCTATTTAAATATTTTAAACCTATGAATACTAAATTAATGCCAGTCCCTTCTGGTCTAAACCATTATTATTTATGATCCCCTTCATCAGTAAACATGACCACCCATACTCTAGTTATTAGCATTTTTTACAAATGTCTTGTAAATAAAGAGTTACATTAAAATAATAAAATACTGGAAATCTTCCATTTTATTATTTTATGATGCTGTGTACTATTGGATATAAAAGTTGTTATATAGCATATTGATAAGTCATAGTATCACTAACTTTAAGTTTATTGCATTTCAAAAAAACACTTACACAAATTCACTTTCACTGGTGGTTCTGATATTTTGAGTCTCACTATCTCAGACCAGACCTTTAGTAATCATGGACTGTTAAGACTTGTTTATTTTCTTTATCACACAATAGCTTTAGTCGGTTCACTTCTTATAATACTATACAACACTTTACGTTTCTAAATAATTACATTTGTATAGGATTTTGGTATGTTATACTTTCTTTTTAATCGTTTTTGTGGGTTTGGGGTTGATGGTAGTTAATAATAATAATAATAGGTTTTACTACGGTGTTTCTTTCATACTATTTCTTCCTCTCCTCCTGTCTTCTTTCTTGTCTTTCTTCTTATCTTCTTTCTTGTCCTTCTTCTTATCTTCTTTCTTGTCTTCATTCTTGTCCTTCTTCTAGTCTTCATTCTTCTGGTCTTCTTGTCTTCATTCTTCACTCTTGGGTAAACCAAGGTACTTCGTGTTATCTCGACTGATGTTTAGTTTGGAGTATCGAAGTTATTTACTGATACGGACCTTGCTCTTCTCTAAAGGTTTCAGGGTATTGTTTTCTTCCTGATCACAAAATTTATTCTTCCTTCTTCTTGTCTTTGGGGTATTTTGGTGTTCACCACTCTTAAACTGATTCTCTTTCTTCTTGATATGGTGTTACTTAATTTGTTTACAGCTCCTAACTTCCTGGGTAATTTCCTGATCTTATAATATGAGTTGCTTTTAATAATTTCTTTGATATTTAAACAGTGGTTTTTATATAATGTAATGAGGATTTTTATTTTATTGTGGTTCATTCCTTTGATTTCATTAAATCTCATTCAATATTATTTTAACATATGTGGTGTAATTAATTTTTATGATTTTATATGACTTAATAAGTAGTGGATTTTCTGCCGCGCTACAGAATGCCCTTCTCCAGAAGTAATTTTTTTCAGACTATACTTGCTTTGTCTGAAACAATTGCTTATGATAATTATTCTAGGTTTGTTATTATTCTGGACTTCCTTCCATTTTAAAAATTTTCTTATTTATATTTGAGTTTATATCCTTCTTATTCTCACTTGATCTTCCTTGATAGTAATAGTCATCTGAGTTTCATAATTATTATTTCATTTTCATATTTCTTCTTAGTATTTTCTCCTTGGGATATTTCCTCCCTAACGTTCCCTAATTTGTGAGCTGGTTCAGTTCAGAGAGGCACTGCACGCTACTTCCTCTGCTGTCCAATACTTCACACATATTTGAGTACAGAGGCAAATCATCTCTGCTCAAAAAACATATTAATACTGCTGGAATTATCTACAGACAGATTAAAAAATTATTCAGAATAGTACACATTTGTTACTATTTAAAAAATATCTTTGGGATACTTCACTTATTACTTATTATATTTCTCAGAGATTTTAATATTCCTATCTCAGTTGTTCTTCTGACTCGTTAACTGGATGTTTCATTCGTTTGATATTATGGTAGGAAGCTCTTCTATTATTACATTTTTCAACTTTTCTTATCATATAAAGCTTTTGGTTATAAATTCTTTATTACCTTCTGGTTTTTTTATTATAATCTGCATTGTTTATAGTTGCATATCTTTATGACATTTTTATTTTATTGCTCTGTTTTTATTATTTCCACTTGTTCTATGTTCTAGAACTTTGTTTATAACTGTCGTTATTATAATTGACATTTAATTCATACATCATTTTATATTAATTCGTTTAATTACACATATCTTTGATATTATTTTCATATTATTCCTGTCATGGCTATTATCCTTTCGAATGAATGTTTTTTATTAATTTTATAATGAGGTCATAATTTCTCCTCATACCACTTCAAAGTTTTATTATCTCATAATTCCACATAACTTTTTGTACTTTATTATATTCAATCACTCAAATCGTATCAAAAAAAATTTTTTTTATTTCCTTTGGCATCATTTTATGGAAAGGTTTTTACTCTTTATATTGAAATTAGACAAGATCATACTTTCCAGAATTATTTGTTTTAATTCTAAAGTCTGTTTCCTTTATTCATCCCATTATGATCCTTTATAAACATGGTAAATATATTTGATGCTTACCATAAATATGGTATTAAATCTCTTCTGGTTATTTCACCAAAGTGTTTTATTAATAATTGGTTGGTAAGTTGTACTTACTCTTGGTTTGGAAAGTTGACTTATACACAATTCAAAATTCACTCTTCTTATATTTCCATAAAGTTTTCAAATAATTGTATGTAATTTGGTATTACATTATTTTTAGAATTTTTAGGGTTTTTTAAATTCCTTTTATAATTCTGCTAAATAGTTTTTCTCAAATTCTTGGTTAGTAAGGTGGTCTTACATTGTTTTAAAATTTGGATGATTTATTTCTAAATTCTCTTGGTATTATTGTCAAAATGTTTCTCTTCAAATAATTGTATGTAAGATGTGCTTACTTTTCTTTCTAGAATTTATATGATTTCAATCTAAATGCTGTTTTATATTTATCTCTTCAAAATGTTTTTTCTCAAATTCTTGGTTAGTAAGGTGAAATTACAATCTTTTTAAATTTATAGGATTTCTCATTCTAAATTCTTTTTTATATTCTTGCCATAAAGTTTTCTTCAAATAGTTGTTATGTAAGGTATTACATTGTTTTTGGAATTTAGACGATTTTTATTTCTAAATTCTCTCCTTCTTTATTATTATATTATTGCCACATAATTTTTCATAAATAACTGGTATGTAAGGTGATCTTACAATTGCTTTGGAATTTGGATTACTTGGCTGGGATGCCTTCTACCTCAGCGTCGACATGTATTATTTCATTATTGAAGTTATTGGTGGGATTACTGTTATCCTCTTCCAATAACTCATGTCTGATGTCCTTTAGGTAGTTGCACCCTATGACTGTGATACGATTATTATTACACATATGATTACACTCATTATTATGATTATACCCAGTATTTAGGAGCAGTAACGGGTTCTGGCGATTTATTACTGCCTGTGCCCGTTTAAAGGCTCGGTATCATTGTTCCTTTGAGCCATACTAGTTGATGCCTCATTTGAGATGCTTAGAGTGGTTCCCTGTCGATCTGTCCTGTGGTCTTCCGGTCGTTCATGGTTAGACCTCCGTTCAGCGTCGTATAAACTATTACTCCTCCTTGCCGGATAGTACCTTGTTTGCTCCCGTTCTAAGCTCCTCTGCCTTTCTTCATATCCGCGGTAGCTGTTTCTTCGACTGTTGTTGTATCTTCGCTGTCGTCCATCTGTGGCTAGTATGAAATTCACTCGAGGGCGAGGAAACATATTATTAACGGAATTACCATTATTTGGACCCGCACGATTATTATTATTATGGTAACGATCATTACCATAATTGGGGCTTCTCTGACTATTTGTGTTATTAGGGTAAGGATTGCGGTTACCCTGATAACCATTAGAGGGTCGACTCGGGTTTGGATTGTTTGGACCCGTATTATTATTATTATTATTATTATGATAATTAGCATTATTAACATTATTATTATTATTAAAACTGTTATTTTGCGGGTATGCCCGGCCTCCTTGGTACCCAGTGTTTATGTTGTTCGTACCCTGGTTGTTATTCAGATACGTCCTTGGTTCGGGCCCATCACTTCTTCTACGACTCTGTCGGTAGTAGTCTTCATTTTCATAGTTTTCGAGGAGTTCGGTCATTGCCTGGATGGTTTTTATTTGGCTGCCCCTCCTCGCACGAATTACTTCTTCATCATAATGGTATGACAACTTATTTATTAGGCACTCCTCAGGTATGGCCGGTTCTAAGTGCTTGGCCATACATACCTTGCCGAGGAAATAAGCTGTCATCGAACTACCGACTTGTGGTTTGTAGTGGCCGTGACATATATTGTCTCTTATCAAATTTTGAGTTGTCTCCGACCAGTACTTGGCCTTGAAAAGGCTCTTAAATTGCTGATAATTGTCGATGTCGCTCCGGTTGGCCATCCACCAATGGTCATTCACCTCCCGAAACGACTCGTCAAGGATTTCCCTGTTCTGGACCCATCGGTTCCCTCTGTGTTTTTCTAGGTATTCCTCTATGCGTGCCAAGAATTCCATGGGCTTCCGTTTATATTGCCGGAAATTGAGCCATTCTCTGTTTTCTGACATGGGGAAATTATGATATCCAGATGGTCTGTTCCTTATCTATTCTATCTCCTCCTGGCTCTGACGCACCTGTCCCGTGATGTTCGTCATAGCGGCTTCCACGCCGTCGCATCTTTCGGTTACCTGTGTCCACACTTTATTCACTTCTTCCAAGGCCAATTTCTTGTTTTCTTCCAGTTTCGTTTCCTGTTGTGCTTTGACATGTGTAATCTCTTTATGTATTACTTCCCGGACTTCCATCACTTCGTTTTCGGTCTGACGACATCTTTCGTCTACTTCCCTGATCTGCTGGTTAACAACCACGACTTCCTGTTCTTACTTCTTTACGATGGATTTCTTCGTCTCGGTTATCTTTTTATTTAATTCTTCTTTCACCAGCTCTATTCTCTCGTCTACCTTATTCATGTTCTCTTGGTTAACTTCCCTTAGTTCTTCTCTCAGCAATTGATTGTCCTCTCTCAATTCTTCCAATCTTTCCCCCATCGTCTCTTCCATTTTCCTGTTATTTTCCCTTAATTCTTCTTTTAATTGTTGGTTGTCACTCTCTATTTTCTAACTGGTTTCTTCCATCTTCTCTTCCAAATTCTTATTATTTTCCCTCAATTCTTCCTTTATATTCTTATTATTTTCTTCCATTTTCCTTTCCATCTTCCTACTAGTTTCCTCAATCTTTTTGTTAGTATTTTCCATCTTACGGCCCAATTCTTCCTTTGTGGATCGGTTGTCTTCCTTCAATTCTTCTAACTTCTTACTGTTTTCTTCCGTGTTCTTGTTCATCCCACTCAATTCTTCTTTCAAGGATTGTTTGTCTTCCATTAACGCTCTAAACATTTCTTGTACTGTCAGGTTTTCTGGTTGTGAGGGTTTCTCCTTCTCTGGGATATTGACTTCCCCTGTCTGTGTTGTTACCTCGGGTTGTTCCTCTGGTGGTGCGGGTTGTTTCGGTTCCACCTGGGTTAGTAATACTTCCGGATCCTCCACGGGTGTTCCCTCCTTATCCCCCATCTCAACCTCTTTTTCGGCCTCTGCCGCCCTTTTTTTCGAAGTAGCTCGTCTTTGCATTTTTCTGCTGTTTTTTATTAAATAATCGCTGCCAGGCTTATCTTATCAAGCCCTCTAAGTTGGACGCCACTTTGTAAGAAGACCCTGTATGCCGGTCTTTACAAAAAAAATAATAGAAAATACCTGTTTTCAAAAAAAATAAATTTTATGTTTTAATAGATGTTTGTAATTAAGAAATAATGCTGTTTTAAATGTTCTGTAAAAATTTTAAGAATCAGGAAGGTATTTATTAACTATTGAGCACTTCTGGAAGATCTGAACCAAGTCTGGAGTTAACCAGATTAACTCCGGTCAGCAATCGATTGATGATTTTCCTTGCTGGTCCAATATCACATTGAATAAAAATATTTTCTTCTTCTTGAAGTCTCTTTGCCTTAATAAATAACCTTAAATTGGCCTGTGAAATAATAACAGATAAATACAATTGAAATAAATGGATTTATTAAACAATTTAATAAATAATTGATTTTTTATCGATTGAGAACAATTATCGACTCCGTCTCAGGGAATTATCGATTCGTGCATACAGTAGAAAAATTGTTATAAGTATTATAAAAAGGACAGGTTCTTTGAGCGATTATATTAATAGTCAGAGAAGGGTAACGAGAAAGTATAACATTAACAATTAAAGTAATTTCATTAATTATTATTTAACAATATTTAAATAATTCTGATATATAATGTTTAATAAATTGTTTTGTCAGACCATATGTAGCTTCTATGACGTCACTCGATGTGGAAGGCAGATTCGTATTTTCAAGATGGCCGCTACTAGATATGGCGAAGTTACTGCGATGTCGTCGTGTCAAAAACTCAAAGCAAAATTACCTTCATGAATGTTTGAAAGGTCCCCGCACTGGTGTAATCTGTCTATTAGGTTGTTTGGTGTGTTCTGAAGAAGTGTTCTATGTATACTGGTGTTAATTAAGTTATTTGGTATGTGTTCACTTCTGTCGGTTAATTTGTCTGTAAAAGTGGTCATGATTTGTAGGGTGAATTATATCAGATATATGGTTTTACTGTTTTAGATCACTCGTATAATGAAGTTAGGTGTTAGTTTTCACTATTGTCGCTAAAGTTTTGGTAGATTTAGTTAAAAAAGTGTTTAATTCTTCTAACTCTCGATTCACTTATATTAATGGCTAACCGTAGTACCATTTTCTACTCGGTTTTAAGGAACGTTTTATCACACAACTATTCAGCTTGATATTCAACAAAAGACTATTTTAACTTGGTCAAAATCTGGCCCAGTTAATCTTTGAAAAAGTATTGTTAACATATTTCGATTACCCATACACATGATACAAAATTACATTATATAAGGAATTTATTTATTTTATTCATCACTTTCATGAATTATGAACCATATCATTGGTTTAATCATCTCATTCCTTTTAAATTGATATATTATAGTCCATATCTGTAGACATTTTGTGGAAATTACCAAATTTCTTTCTTTTTTGGAAATCTAGGCTCAAACATTGATTTCCGCCTTTATACAATTTTTCTTCCATTTTAATTGTTATTAATACTATTATAATAAATTTTAATTAGTCATATTTCTCTTCCTTTCCTTAAATACATATAAATTGAACCTTTGAACTGGTTTTTTGTGTTAATCTCTGAATTTGACATTGCTCTTTAAAATTAATTAACTTATATATTTTGAAAATTCACAATATTTTAAGGTATATTTCCTTATTATCATTTTAATTCATAGGATCATTCCCAGTAGTGGTTAACTGATCTACCTTATCTAAATCTTGCTAGTTTACAGGATTTATAAGTGAATTATACTGGTTTATATGGTTTCTGTGACTTCACCAAATGGTCTAGAGTTTAGAATTTTACATTTCTGTCTTTCTCAAATAAATTTAATCCTACCACTCCTCTGACTTTACATAGTTATTATTACATGAAAATAAAATGGTTTATAACTTGTTGTGAGGTGTAGTATTTAATTAACACTACTGTTATAAAAAAATAATTATGAACATTATTTAGCAATCTGTACAATTGAACATGTTGCTGACATGGTTTGAACATATACATTTAACTCCTTTTGAATTAACACAGCATACCTACTGAAACATTATTAATGGTATGTATGCTGTTATTTAGCAAACATAATTCATTTTAAACACATAATATAAATCTTATTTTCTAATAACTCTTACAAATACATTGATTTTATGGCTGTGAACAAACAGCCTATTTAAATATTTTAAACCTATGAATACTAAATTAATGCCAGTCCCTTCTGGTCTAAACCATTATTATTTATGATCCCCTTCATCAGTAAACATGACCACCCATACTCTAGTTATTAGCATTTTTTACAAATGTCTTGTAAATAAAGAGTTACATTAAAATAATAAAATACTGGAAATCTTCCATTTTATTATTTTATGATGCTGTGTACTATTGGATATAAAAGTTGTTATATAGCATATTGATAAGTCATAGTATCACTAACTTTAAGTTTATTGCATTTCAAAAAAACACTTACACAAATTCACTTTCACTGGTGGTTCTGATATTTTGAGTCTCACTATCTCAGACCAGACCTTTAGTAATCATGGACTGTTAAGACTTGTTTATTTTCTTTATCACACAATAGCTTTAGTCGGTTCACTTCTTATAATACTATACAACACTTTACGTTTCTAAATAATTACATTTGTATAGGATTTTGGTATGTTATACTTTCTTTTTAATCGTTTTTGTGGGTTTGGGGTTGATGGTAGTTAATAATAATAATAATAGGTTTTACTACGGTGTTTCTTTCATACTATTTCTTCCTCTCCTCCTGTCTTCTTTCTTGTCTTTCTTCTTATCTTCTTTCTTGTCCTTCTTCTTATCTTCTTTCTTGTCTTCATTCTTGTCCTTCTTCTAGTCTTCATTCTTCTGGTCTTCTTGTCTTCATTCTTCACTCTTGGGTAAACCAAGGTACTTCGTGTTATCTCGACTGATGTTTAGTTTGGAGTATCGAAGTTATTTACTGATACGGACCTTGCTCTTCTCTAAAGGTTTCAGGGTATTGTTTTCTTCCTGATCACAAAATTTATTCTTCCTTCTTCTTGTCTTTGGGGTATTTTGGTGTTCACCACTCTTAAACTGATTCTCTTTCTTCTTGATATGGTGTTACTTAATTTGTTTACAGCTCCTAACTTCCTGGGTAATTTCCTGATCTTATAATATGAGTTGCTTTTAATAATTTCTTTGATATTTAAACAGTGGTTTTTATATAATGTAATGAGGATTTTTATTTTATTGTGGTTCATTCCTTTGATTTCATTAAATCTCATTCAATATTATTTTAACATATGTGGTGTAATTAATTTTTATGATTTTATATGACTTAATAAGTAGTGGATTTTCTGCCGCGCTACAGAATGCCCTTCTCCAGAAGTAATTTTTTTCAGACTATACTTGCTTTGTCTGAAACAATTGCTTATGATAATTATTCTAGGTTTGTTATTATTCTGGACTTCCTTCCATTTTAAAAATTTTCTTATTTATATTTGAGTTTATATCCTTCTTATTCTCACTTGATCTTCCTTGATAGTAATAGTCATCTGAGTTTCATAATTATTATTTCATTTTCATATTTCTTCTTAGTATTTTCTCCTTGGGATATTTCCTCCCTAACGTTCCCTAATTTGTGAGCTGGTTCAGTTCAGAGAGGCACTGCACGCTACTTCCTCTGCTGTCCAATACTTCACACATATTTGAGTACAGAGGCAAATCATCTCTGCTCAAAAAACATATTAATACTGCTGGAATTATCTACAGACAGATTAAAAAATTATTCAGAATAGTACACATTTGTTACTATTTAAAAAATATCTTTGGGATACTTCACTTATTACTTATTATATTTCTCAGAGATTTTAATATTCCTATCTCAGTTGTTCTTCTGACTCGTTAACTGGATGTTTCATTCGTTTGATATTATGGTAGGAAGCTCTTCTATTATTACATTTTTCAACTTTTCTTATCATATAAAGCTTTTGGTTATAAATTCTTTATTACCTTCTGGTTTTTTTATTATAATCTGCATTGTTTATAGTTGCATATCTTTATGACATTTTTATTTTATTGCTCTGTTTTTATTATTTCCACTTGTTCTATGTTCTAGAACTTTGTTTATAACTGTCGTTATTATAATTGACATTTAATTCATACATCATTTTATATTAATTCGTTTAATTACACATATCTTTGATATTATTTTCATATTATTCCTGTCATGGCTATTATCCTTTCGAATGAATGTTTTTTATTAATTTTATAATGAGGTCATAATTTCTCCTCATACCACTTCAAAGTTTTATTATCTCATAATTCCACATAACTTTTTGTACTTTATTATATTCAATCACTCAAATCGTATCAAAAAAAATTTTTTTTATTTCCTTTGGCATCATTTTATGGAAAGGTTTTTACTCTTTATATTGAAATTAGACAAGATCATACTTTCCAGAATTATTTGTTTTAATTCTAAAGTCTGTTTCCTTTATTCATCCCATTATGATCCTTTATAAACATGGTAAATATATTTGATGCTTACCATAAATATGGTATTAAATCTCTTCTGGTTATTTCACCAAAGTGTTTTATTAATAATTGGTTGGTAAGTTGTACTTACTCTTGGTTTGGAAAGTTGACTTATACACAATTCAAAATTCACTCTTCTTATATTTCCATAAAGTTTTCAAATAATTGTATGTAATTTGGTATTACATTATTTTTAGAATTTTTAGGGTTTTTTAAATTCCTTTTATAATTCTGCTAAATAGTTTTTCTCAAATTCTTGGTTAGTAAGGTGGTCTTACATTGTTTTAAAATTTGGATGATTTATTTCTAAATTCTCTTGGTATTATTGTCAAAATGTTTCTCTTCAAATAATTGTATGTAAGATGTGCTTACTTTTCTTTCTAGAATTTATATGATTTCAATCTAAATGCTGTTTTATATTTATCTCTTCAAAATGTTTTTTCTCAAATTCTTGGTTAGTAAGGTGAAATTACAATCTTTTTAAATTTATAGGATTTCTCATTCTAAATTCTTTTTTATATTCTTGCCATAAAGTTTTCTTCAAATAGTTGTTATGTAAGGTATTACATTGTTTTTGGAATTTAGACGATTTTTATTTCTAAATTCTCTCCTTCTTTATTATTATATTATTGCCACATAATTTTTCATAAATAACTGGTATGTAAGGTGATCTTACAATTGCTTTGGAATTTGGATTACTTGGCTGGGATGCCTTCTACCTCAGCGTCGACATGTATTATTTCATTATTGAAGTTATTGGTGGGATTACTGTTATCCTCTTCCAATAACTCATGTCTGATGTCCTTTAGGTAGTTGCACCCTATGACTGTGATACGATTATTATTACACATATGATTACACTCATTATTATGATTATACCCAGTATTTAGGAGCAGTAACGGGTTCTGGCGATTTATTACTGCCTGTGCCCGTTTAAAGGCTCGGTATCATTGTTCCTTTGAGCCATACTAGTTGATGCCTCATTTGAGATGCTTAGAGTGGTTCCCTGTCGATCTGTCCTGTGGTCTTCCGGTCGTTCATGGTTAGACCTCCGTTCAGCGTCGTATAAACTATTACTCCTCCTTGCCGGATAGTACCTTGTTTGCTCCCGTTCTAAGCTCCTCTGCCTTTCTTCATATCCGCGGTAGCTGTTTCTTCGACTGTTGTTGTATCTTCGCTGTCGTCCATCTGTGGCTAGTATGAAATTCACTCGAGGGCGAGGAAACATATTATTAACGGAATTACCATTATTTGGACCCGCACGATTATTATTATTATGGTAACGATCATTACCATAATTGGGGCTTCTCTGACTATTTGTGTTATTAGGGTAAGGATTGCGGTTACCCTGATAACCATTAGAGGGTCGACTCGGGTTTGGATTGTTTGGACCCGTATTATTATTATTATTATTATTATGATAATTAGCATTATTAACATTATTATTATTATTAAAACTGTTATTTTGCGGGTATGCCCGGCCTCCTTGGTACCCAGTGTTTATGTTGTTCGTACCCTGGTTGTTATTCAGATACGTCCTTGGTTCGGGCCCATCACTTCTTCTACGACTCTGTCGGTAGTAGTCTTCATTTTCATAGTTTTCGAGGAGTTCGGTCATTGCCTGGATGGTTTTTATTTGGCTGCCCCTCCTCGCACGAATTACTTCTTCATCATAATGGTATGACAACTTATTTATTAGGCACTCCTCAGGTATGGCCGGTTCTAAGTGCTTGGCCATACATACCTTGCCGAGGAAATAAGCTGTCATCGAACTACCGACTTGTGGTTTGTAGTGGCCGTGACATATATTGTCTCTTATCAAATTTTGAGTTGTCTCCGACCAGTACTTGGCCTTGAAAAGGCTCTTAAATTGCTGATAATTGTCGATGTCGCTCCGGTTGGCCATCCACCAATGGTCATTCACCTCCCGAAACGACTCGTCAAGGATTTCCCTGTTCTGGACCCATCGGTTCCCTCTGTGTTTTTCTAGGTATTCCTCTATGCGTGCCAAGAATTCCATGGGCTTCCGTTTATATTGCCGGAAATTGAGCCATTCTCTGTTTTCTGACATGGGGAAATTATGATATCCAGATGGTCTGTTCCTTATCTATTCTATCTCCTCCTGGCTCTGACGCACCTGTCCCGTGATGTTCGTCATAGCGGCTTCCACGCCGTCGCATCTTTCGGTTACCTGTGTCCACACTTTATTCACTTCTTCCAAGGCCAATTTCTTGTTTTCTTCCAGTTTCGTTTCCTGTTGTGCTTTGACATGTGTAATCTCTTTATGTATTACTTCCCGGACTTCCATCACTTCGTTTTCGGTCTGACGACATCTTTCGTCTACTTCCCTGATCTGCTGGTTAACAACCACGACTTCCTGTTCTTACTTCTTTACGATGGATTTCTTCGTCTCGGTTATCTTTTTATTTAATTCTTCTTTCACCAGCTCTATTCTCTCGTCTACCTTATTCATGTTCTCTTGGTTAACTTCCCTTAGTTCTTCTCTCAGCAATTGATTGTCCTCTCTCAATTCTTCCAATCTTTCCCCCATCGTCTCTTCCATTTTCCTGTTATTTTCCCTTAATTCTTCTTTTAATTGTTGGTTGTCACTCTCTATTTTCTAACTGGTTTCTTCCATCTTCTCTTCCAAATTCTTATTATTTTCCCTCAATTCTTCCTTTATATTCTTATTATTTTCTTCCATTTTCCTTTCCATCTTCCTACTAGTTTCCTCAATCTTTTTGTTAGTATTTTCCATCTTACGGCCCAATTCTTCCTTTGTGGATCGGTTGTCTTCCTTCAATTCTTCTAACTTCTTACTGTTTTCTTCCGTGTTCTTGTTCATCCCACTCAATTCTTCTTTCAAGGATTGTTTGTCTTCCATTAACGCTCTAAACATTTCTTGTACTGTCAGGTTTTCTGGTTGTGAGGGTTTCTCCTTCTCTGGGATATTGACTTCCCCTGTCTGTGTTGTTACCTCGGGTTGTTCCTCTGGTGGTGCGGGTTGTTTCGGTTCCACCTGGGTTAGTAATACTTCCGGATCCTCCACGGGTGTTCCCTCCTTATCCCCCATCTCAACCTCTTTTTCGGCCTCTGCCGCCCTTTTTTTCGAAGTAGCTCGTCTTTGCATTTTTCTGCTGTTTTTTATTAAATAATCGCTGCCAGGCTTATCTTATCAAGCCCTCTAAGTTGGACGCCACTTTGTAAGAAGACCCTGTATGCCGGTCTTTACAAAAAAAATAATAGAAAATACCTGTTTTCAAAAAAAATAAATTTTATGTTTTAATAGATGTTTGTAATTAAGAAATAATGCTGTTTTAAATGTTCTGTAAAAATTTTAAGAATCAGGAAGGTATTTATTAACTATTGAGCACTTCTGGAAGATCTGAACCAAGTCTGGAGTTAACCAGATTAACTCCGGTCAGCAATCGATTGATGATTTTCCTTGCTGGTCCAATATCACATTGAATAAAAATATTTTCTTCTTCTTGAAGTCTCTTTGCCTTAATAAATAACCTTAAATTGGCCTGTGAAATAATAACAGATAAATACAATTGAAATAAATGGATTTATTAAACAATTTAATAAATAATTGATTTTTTATCGATTGAGAACAATTATCGACTCCGTCTCAGGGAATTATCGATTCGTGCATACAGTAGAAAAATTGTTATAAGTATTATAAAAAGGACAGGTTCTTTGAGCGATTATATTAATAGTCAGAGAAGGGTAACGAGAAAGTATAACATTAACAATTAAAGTAATTTCATTAATTATTATTTAACAATATTTAAATAATTCTGATATATAATGTTTAATAAATTGTTTTGTCAGACCATATGTAGCTTCTATGACGTCACTCGATGTGGAAGGCAGATTCGTATTTTCAAGATGGCCGCTACTAGATATGGCGAAGTTACTGCGATGTCGTCGTGTCAAAAACTCAAAGCAAAATTACCTTCATGAATGTTTGAAAGGTCCCCGCACTGGTGTAATCTGTCTATTAGGTTGTTTGGTGTGTTCTGAAGAAGTGTTCTATGTATACTGGTGTTAATTAAGTTATTTGGTATGTGTTCACTTCTGTCGGTTAATTTGTCTGTAAAAGTGGTCATGATTTGTAGGGTGAATTATATCAGATATATGGTTTTACTGTTTTAGATCACTCGTATAATGAAGTTAGGTGTTAGTTTTCACTATTGTCGCTAAAGTTTTGGTAGATTTAGTTAAAAAAGTGTTTAATTCTTCTAACTCTCGATTCACTTATATTAATGGCTAACCGTAGTACCATTTTCTACTCGGTTTTAAGGAACGTTTTATCACACAACTATTCAGCTTGATATTCAACAAAAGACTATTTTAACTTGGTCAAAATCTGGCCCAGTTAATCTTTGAAAAAGTATTGTTAACATATTTCGATTACCCATACACATGATACAAAATTACATTATATAAGGAATTTATTTATTTTATTCATCACTTTCATGAATTATGAACCATATCATTGGTTTAATCATCTCATTCCTTTTAAATTGATATATTATAGTCCATATCTGTAGACATTTTGTGGAAATTACCAAATTTCTTTCTTTTTTGGAAATCTAGGCTCAAACATTGATTTCCGCCTTTATACAATTTTTCTTCCATTTTAATTGTTATTAATACTATTATAATAAATTTTAATTAGTCATATTTCTCTTCCTTTCCTTAAATACATATAAATTGAACCTTTGAACTGGTTTTTTGTGTTAATCTCTGAATTTGACATTGCTCTTTAAAATTAATTAACTTATATATTTTGAAAATTCACAATATTTTAAGGTATATTTCCTTATTATCATTTTAATTCATAGGATCATTCCCAGTAGTGGTTAACTGATCTACCTTATCTAAATCTTGCTAGTTTACAGGATTTATAAGTGAATTATACTGGTTTATATGGTTTCTGTGACTTCACCAAATGGTCTAGAGTTTAGAATTTTACATTTCTGTCTTTCTCAAATAAATTTAATCCTACCACTCCTCTGACTTTACATAGTTATTATTACATGAAAATAAAATGGTTTATAACTTGTTGTGAGGTGTAGTATTTAATTAACACTACTGTTATAAAAAAATAATTATGAACATTATTTAGCAATCTGTACAATTGAACATGTTGCTGACATGGTTTGAACATATACATTTAACTCCTTTTGAATTAACACAGCATACCTACTGAAACATTATTAATGGTATGTATGCTGTTATTTAGCAAACATAATTCATTTTAAACACATAATATAAATCTTATTTTCTAATAACTCTTACAAATACATTGATTTTATGGCTGTGAACAAACAGCCTATTTAAATATTTTAAACCTATGAATACTAAATTAATGCCAGTCCCTTCTGGTCTAAACCATTATTATTTATGATCCCCTTCATCAGTAAACATGACCACCCATACTCTAGTTATTAGCATTTTTTACAAATGTCTTGTAAATAAAGAGTTACATTAAAATAATAAAATACTGGAAATCTTCCATTTTATTATTTTATGATGCTGTGTACTATTGGATATAAAAGTTGTTATATAGCATATTGATAAGTCATAGTATCACTAACTTTAAGTTTATTGCATTTCAAAAAAACACACACAAATTCACTTTCACTGGTGGTTCTGATATTTTGAGTCTCACTATCTCAGACCAGACCTTTAGTAATCATGGACTGTTAAGACTTGTTTATTTTCTTTATCACACAATAGCTTTAGTCGGTTCACTTCTTATAATACTATACAACACTTTACGTTTCTAAATAATTACATTTGTATAGGATTTTGGTATGTTATACTTTCTTTTTAATCGTTTTTGTGGGTTTGGGGTTGATGGTAGTTAATAATAATAATAGGTTTTACTACGGTGTTTCTTTCGTACTATTTCTTCCTCTCCTCCTGTCTTCTTTCTTGTCTTTCTTCTTATCTTCTTTCTTGTCCTTCTTCTTATCTTCTTTCTTGTCTTCATTCTTGTCCTTCTTCTAGTCTTCATTCTTCTGGTCTTCTTGTCTTCATTCTTCACTCTTGGGTAAACCAAGGTACTTCGTGTTATCTCGACTGATGTTTAGTTTGGAGTATCGAAGTTATTTACTGATACGGACCTTGCTCTTCTCTAAAGGTTTCAGGGTATTGTTTTCTTCCTGATCACAAAATTTATTCTTCCTTCTTCTTGTCTTTGGGGTATTTTGGTGTTCACCACTCTTAAACTGATTCTCTTTCTTCTTGATATGGTGTTACTTAATTTGTTTACAGCTCCTAACTTCCTGGGTAATTTCCTGATCTTATAATATGAGTTGCTTTTAATAATTTCTTTGATATTTAAACAGTGGTTTTTATATAATGTAATGAGGATTTTTATTTTATTGTGGTTCATTCCTTTGATTTCATTAAATCTCATTCAATATTATTTTAACATATGTGGTGTAATTAATTTTTATGATTTTATATGACTTAATAAGTAGTGGATTTTCTGCCGCGCTACAGAATGCCCTTCTCCAGAAGTAATTTTTTTCAGACTATACTTGCTTTGTCTGAAACAATTGCTTATGATAATTATTCTAGGTTTGTTATTATTCTGGACTTCCTTCCATTTTAAAAATTTTCTTATTTATATTTGAGTTTATATCCTTCTTATTCTCACTTGATCTTCCTTGATAGTAATAGTCATCTGAGTTTCATAATTATTATTTCATTTTCATATTTCTTCTTAGTATTTTCTCCTTGGGATATTTCCTCCCTAACGTTCCCTAATTTGTGAGCTGGTTCAGTTCAGAGAGGCACTGCACGCTACTTCCTCTGCTGTCCAATACTTCACACATATTTGAGTACAGAGGCAAATCATCTCTGCTCAAAAAACATATTAATACTGCTGGAATTATCTACAGACAGATTAAAAAATTATTCAGAATAGTACACATTTGTTACTATTTAAAAAATATCTTTGGGATACTTCACTTATTACTTATTATATTTCTCAGAGATTTTAATATTCCTATCTCAGTTGTTCTTCTGACTCGTTAACTGGATGTTTCATTCGTTTGATATTATGGTAGGAAGCTCTTCTATTATTACATTTTTCAACTTTTCTTATCATATAAAGCTTTTGGTTATAAATTCTTTATTACCTTCTGGTTTTTTTATTATAATCTGCATTGTTTATAGTTGCATATCTTTATGACATTTTTATTTTATTGCTCTGTTTTTATTATTTCCACTTGTTCTATGTTCTAGAACTTTGTTTATAACTGTCGTTATTATAATTGACATTTAATTCATACATCATTTTATATTAATTCGTTTAATTACACATATCTTTGATATTATTTTCATATTATTCCTGTCATGGCTATTATCCTTTCGAATGAATGTTTTTTATTAATTTTATAATGAGGTCATAATTTCTCCTCATACCACTTCAAAGTTTTATTATCTCATAATTCCACATAACTTTTTGTACTTTATTATATTCAATCACTCAAATCGTATCAAAAAAAATTTTTTTTATTTCCTTTGGCATCATTTTATGGAAAGGTTTTTACTCTTTATATTGAAATTAGACAAGATCATACTTTCCAGAATTATTTGTTTTAATTCTAAAGTCTGTTTCCTTTATTCATCCCATTATGATCCTTTATAAACATGGTAAATATATTTGATGCTTACCATAAATATGGTATTAAATCTCTTCTGGTTATTTCACCAAAGTGTTTTATTAATAATTGGTTGGTAAGTTGTACTTACTCTTGGTTTGGAAAGTTGACTTATACACAATTCAAAATTCACTCTTCTTATATTTCCATAAAGTTTTCAAATAATTGTATGTAATTTGGTATTACATTATTTTTAGAATTTTTAGGGTTTTTTAAATTCCTTTTATAATTCTGCTAAATAGTTTTTCTCAAATTCTTGGTTAGTAAGGTGGTCTTACATTGTTTTAAAATTTGGATGATTTATTTCTAAATTCTCTTGGTATTATTGTCAAAATGTTTCTCTTCAAATAATTGTATGTAAGATGTGCTTACTTTTCTTTCTAGAATTTATATGATTTCAATCTAAATGCTGTTTTATATTTATCTCTTCAAAATGTTTTTTCTCAAATTCTTGGTTAGTAAGGTGAAATTACAATCTTTTTAAATTTATAGGATTTCTCATTCTAAATTCTTTTTTATATTCTTGCCATAAAGTTTTCTTCAAATAGTTGTTATGTAAGGTATTACATTGTTTTTGGAATTTAGACGATTTTTATTTCTAAATTCTCTCCTTCTTTATTATTATATTATTGCCACATAATTTTTCATAAATAACTGGTATGTAAGGTGATCTTACAATTGCTTTGGAATTTGGATTACTTGGCTGGGATGCCTTCTACCTCAGCGTCGACATGTATTATTTCATTATTGAAGTTATTGGTGGGATTACTGTTATCCTCTTCCAATAACTCATGTCTGATGTCCTTTAGGTAGTTGCACCCTATGACTGTGATACGATTATTATTACACATATGATTACACTCATTATTATGATTATACCCAGTATTTAGGAGCAGTAACGGGTTCTGGCGATTTATTACTGTCTGTGCCCGTTTAAAGGCTCGGTATCATTGTTCTTTGAGCCATACTAGTTGATGCCTCATTTGAGATGCTTAGAGTGGTTCCCTGTCGATCTGTCCTGTGGTCTTCCGGTCGTTCATGGTTAGACCTCCGTTCAGCGTCGTATAAACTATTACTCCTCCTTGCCGGATAGTACCTTGGTTGGTCCCGTTCTAAGCTCCTCCGCCTTTCTTCATATCCACGGGACCTGTTTCTTCGACTGTATTGTATCTTCGCTGTCGTCCATCTGTGGCTCGTATGAAATTCACTCGAGGGCGAGGAAACCTATTATTAACGGAATTACCATTATTTGGACCCACACGATTATTATTATTATGGTAACGATCATTACCATAATTGGGGCTTCTCTGACTATTTGTGTTATTAGGGTAAGGATTGCGGTTACCCTGATAACCATTAGAGGGTCGACTCGGGTTTGGATGGTTTGGACCCGTATTATTATTATTATTATTATGGTAATTAGCATTGTTAACATTATTATTATTATTAAAACTGTTATTTTGCGGGTATGCCCGGCCTTCTTGGTACCCAGTGTTTATGTTGTTCATACCCTGGTTGTTATTCAGATACGTCCTTGGTTCGGGCCCATCACTTCTTCTACGACTCTGTCGGTAGTAGTCTTCATTTTCATAGTTTTCGAGGAGTTCGGTCATTGCCTGGATGGTTTTTATTTGGCTGCCCCTCCTCACACGAATTACTTCTTCATCATAATGGTATGACAACTTATTTATTAGGCACTCCTCAGGTATGGCCGGTTCTAAGTGCTTGGCCATACATACCTTGCCGAGGAAATAAGCTGTCATCGAACTACCGACTTGTGGTTTGTAGTGGCCGTGACATATATTGTCTCTTATCAAATTTTGAGTTGTCTCCGACCAGTACTTGGCCTTGAAAAGGCTCTTAAATTGCTGATAATTGTCGATGTCGCTCCGGTTGGCCATCCACCAATGGTCATTCACCTCCCGAAACGACTCGTCAAGGATTTCCCTGTTCTGGACCCATCGGTTCCCTCTGTGTTTTTCTAGGTATTCCTCTATGCGTGCCAAGAATTCCATGGGCTTCCGTTTATATTGCCGGAAATTGAGCCATTCTCTGTTTTCTGACATGGGGAAATTATGATATCCAGATGGTCTGTTCCTTATCAATTCTATCTCCTCCTGGCTCTGACGCACCTGTCCCGTGATGTTCGTCATAGCGGCTTCCACGCCGTCGCATCTTCCGGTAACCTGTGTCCGCACTTTATTCACTTCTTCCAAGGCCAATTTCTTGTTTTCTTCCGGTTTCGTTTCCTGTTGTGCTTTGACATGTGTAATCTCTTTATGTATTACTTCCCGGACTTCCATCACTTCGTTTTCGGTCTGACGACATCTTTCGTCTACTTCCCTGATCTGCTGGTTAACAACCACGACTTCCTGTTCTTACTTCTTTACGATGGATTTCTTCGTCTCGGTTATCTTTTTATTTAATTCTTCTTTCACCAGCTCTATTCTCTCGTCTACCTTATTCATGTTCTCTTGGTTAACTTCCCTTAGTTCTTCTCTCAGCAGTTGATTGTCCTCTCTCAATTCTTCCAATCTTTCCCCCATCGTCTCTTCCATTTTCCTGTTATTTTCCCTTAATTCTTCTTTTAATTGTTGGTTGTCACTCTCTATTTTCTTACTGGTTTCTTCCATCTTCTCTTCCAAATTCTTATTATTTTCCCTCAATTCTTCCTTTATATTCTTATTATTTTCTTCCATTTTCCTTTCCATCTTCCTACTAGTTTCCTCAATCTTTTTGTTAGTATTTTCCATCTTACGGCCCAATTCTTCCTTTGTGGATCGGTTGTCTTCCTTCAATTCTTCTAACTTCTTACTCTTTTCTTCCGTGTTCTTGTTCATCCCACTCAATTCTTCTTTCAAGGATTGTTTGTCTTCCATTAACGCTCTAAACATTTCTTGTACTGTCAGGTTTTCTGGTTGTGAGGGTTTCTCCTTCTCTGGGATATTGACTTCCCCTGTCTGTGTTGTTACCTCCGGTTGTTCCTCTGGTGGTGCGGGTTGTTTCGGTTCCACCTGGGTTAGTAATACTTCCGGATCCTCCACGGGTGTTGCCTCCTTATCCCCCATGTCAACCTCTTTTTCGGCCTCTGCCGCCCTTTTTTTCGAAGTAGCTCGTCTTTGCATTTTTCTGCTGTTTTTTATTAAATAATCGCTGCCAGGCTTATCTTATCAAGCCCTCTAAGTTGGACGCCACTTTGTAAGAAGACCCTGTATGCCGGTCTTTACAAAAAAAATAATAGAAAATACCTGTTTTCAAAAAAAATAAATTTTATGTTTTAATAGATGTTTGTAATTAAGAAATAATGCTGTTTTAAATGTTCTGTAAAAATTTTAAGAATCAGGAAGGTATTTATTAACTATTGAGCACTTCTGGAAGATCTGAACCAAGTCTGGAGTTAACCAGATTAACTCCAGTCAGCAATCGATTGATGATTTTCCTTGCTGGTCCAATATCACATTGAATAAAAATATTTTCTTCTTCTTGAAGTCTCTTTGCCTTAATAAATAACCTTAAATTGGCCTGTGAAATAATAACAGATAAATACAATTGAAATAAATGGATTTATTAAACAATTTAATAAATAATTGATTTTTTATCGATTGAGAACAATTATCGACTCCGTCTCAGGGAATTATCGATTCGTGCATACAGTAGAAAAATTGTTATAAGTATTATAAAAAGGACAGGTTCTTTGAGCGATTATATTAATAGTCAGAGAAGGGGAACGAGAAAGTATAACATTAACAATTAAAGTAATTTCATTAATTATTATTTAACAATATTTAAATAATTCTGATATATAATGTTTAATAAATTGTTTTGTCAGACCATATGTAGCTTCTATGACGTCACTCGATGTGGAAGGCAGATTCGTATTTTCAAGATGGCCGCTACTAGATATGGCGAAGTTACTGCGATGTCGTCGTGTCAAAAACTCAAAGCAAAATTACCTTCATGAATGTTTGAAAGGTCCCCGCACTGGTGTAATCTGTCTATTAGGTTGTTTGGTGTGTTCTGAAGAAGTGTTCTATGTATACTGGTGTTAATTAAGTTATTTGGTATGTGTTCACTTCTGTCGGTTAATTTGTTTGTAAAAGTGGTCATGATTTGTAGGGTGAATTATATCAGATATATGGTTTTACTGTTTTAGATCACTCGTATAATGAAGTTAGGTGTTAGTTTTCACTATTGTCGCTAAAGTTTTGGTAGATTTAGTTAAAAAAGTGTTTAATTCTTCTAACTCTCGATTCACTTATATTAATGGCTAACCGTAGTACCATTTTCTACTCGGTTTTAAGGAACGTTTTATCACACAACTATTCAGCTTGATATTCAACAAAAGACTATTTTAACTTGGTCAAAATCTGGCCCAGTTAATCTTTGAAAAAGTATTGTTAACATATTTCGATTACCCATACACATGATACAAAATTACATTATATAAGGAATTTATTTATTTTATTCATCACTTTCATGAATTATGAACCATATCATTGGTTTAATCATCTCATTCCTTTTAAATTGATATATTATAGTCCATATCTGTAGACATTTTGTGGAAATTACCAAATTTCTTTCTTTTTTGGAAATCTAGGCTCAAACATTGATTTCCGCCTTTATACAATTTTTCTTCCATTTTAATTGTTATTAATACTATTATAATAAATTTTAATTAGTCATATTTCTCTTCCTTTCCTTAAATACATATAAATTGAACCTTTGAACTGGTTTTTTGTGTTAATCTCTGAATTTGACATTGCTCTTTAAAATTAATTAACTTATATATTTTGAAAATTCACAATATTTTAAGGTATATTTCCTTATTATCATTTTAATTCATAGGATCATTCCCAGTAGTGGTTAACTGATCTACCTTATCTAAATCTTGCTAGTTTACAGGATTTATAAGTGAATTATACTGGTTTATATGGTTTCTGTGACTTCACCAAATGGCCTAGTGTTTAGAATTTTACATTTCTGTCTTTCTCAAATAAATTTAATCCTACCACTCCTCTGACTTTACATAGTTATTATTACATGAAAATAAAATGGTTTATAACTTATTGTGAGGTGTAGTATTTAATTAACACTACTGTTATAAAAAAATAATTATGAACATTATTTAGCAATCTGTACAATTGAACATGTTGCTGACATGGTTTGAACATATACATTTAACTCCTTTTGAATTAACACAGCATACCTACTGAAACATTATTAATGGTATGTATGCTGTTATTTAGCAAACATAATTCATTTTAAACACTTAATATATATCTTATTTTCTAATAACTCTTACAAATACATTGATTTTATGGCTGTGAACAAACAGCCTATTTAAATATTTTAAACCTATGAATACTAAATTAATGCCAGTCCCTTCTGGTCTAAACCATTATTATTTATGATCCCCTTCATCAGTAAACATGACCACCCATACTCTAGTTATTAGCATTTTTTACACATGCCTTGTAAATAAAGAGTTACATTAAAATAATAAAATACTGGAAATCTTCCATTTTATTATTTTATGATGCTGTGTACTATTGGATATAAAAGTTGTTATATAGCATATTGATAAGTCATAGTATCACTAACTTTAAGTTTATTGCATTTCCAAAAAAACACTTACACAAATTCACTTTCACTGGTGGTTCTGATATTTTGAGTCTCACTATCTCAGACCAGACCTTTAGTAATCATGGACTGTTAAGACTTGTTTATTTTCTTTATCACACAATAGCTTTAGTCGGTTCAATTCTTATAATACTATACAACACTTTACGTTTCTAAATAATTACATTTGTATAGGATTTTGGTATGTTATACTTTCTTTTTAATCGTTTTTGTGGGTTTGGGGTTGATGGTAGTTAATAATAATAATAGGTTTTACTACGGTGTTTCTTTCATACTATTTCTTCCTCTCCTCCTGTCTTCTTTCTTGTCTTTCTTCTTATCTTCTTTCTTGTCCTTCTTCTTATCTTCTTTCTTGTCTTCATTCTTGTCCTTCTTCTAGTCTTCATTCTTCTGGTCTTCTTGTCTTCATTCTTCACTCTTGGGTAAACCAAGGTACTTCGTGTTATCTCGACTGATGTTTAGTTTGGAGTATCGAAGTTATTTACTGATACGGACCTTGCTCTTCTCTAAAGGTTTCAGGGTATTGTTTTCTTCCTGATCACAAAATTTATTCTTCCTTCTTCTTGTCTTTGGGGTATTTTGGTGTTCACCACTCTTAAACTGATTCTCTTTCTTCTTGATATGGTGTTATTTAATTTGTTTACTGCTCCTAACTTCCTGGGTAATTTCCTGATCTTATAATATGAGTTGCTTTTAATAATTTCTTTGATATTTAAACAGTGGTTTTTATATAATGTAATGAGGATTTTTATTTTATTGTGGTTCATTCCTTTGATTTCATTAAATCTCATTCAATATTATTTTAACATATGTGGTGTAATTAATTTTTATGATTTTATATGACTTAATAAGTAGTGGATTTTCTGCCGCGCTACAGAATGCCCTTCTCCAGAAGTAATTTTTTTCAGACTATACTTGCTTTGTCTGAAACAATTGCTTATGATAATTATTCTAGGTTTGTTATTATTCTGGACTTCCTTCCATTTTAAAAATTTTCTTATTTATATTTGAGTTTATATCCTTCTTATTCTCACTTGATCTTCCTTGATAGTAATAGTCATCTGAGTTTCATAATTATTATTTCATTTTCATATTTCTTCTTAGTATTTTCTCCTTGGGATATTTCCTCCCTATCGTTCCCTAATTTGTGAGCTGGTTCAGTTCAGAGAGGCACTGCACGCTACTTCCTCTGCTGTCCAATACTTCACACATATTTGAGTACAGAGGCAAATCATCTCTGCTCAAAAAACATATTAATACTGCTGGAATTATCTACAGACAGATTAAAAAATTATTCAGAATAGTACACATTTGTTACTATTTAAAAAATATCTTTGGGATACTTCACTTATTACTTATTATATTTCTCAGAGATTTTAATATTCCTATCTCAGTTGTTCTTCTGACTCGTTAACTGGATGTTTCATTCGTTTGATATTATGGTAGGAAGCTCTTCTATTATTACATTTTTCAACTTTTCTTATCATATAAAGCTTTTGGTTATAAATTCTTTATTACCTTCTGGTTTTTTTATTATAATCTGCATTGTTTATAGTTGCATATCTTTATGACATTTTTATTTTATTGCTCTGTTTTTATTATTTCCACTTGTTCTATGTTCTAGAACTTTTTTTATAACTGTCGTTATTATAATTGACATTTAATTCATACATCATTTTATATTAATTCGTTTAATTACACATATCTTTGATATTATTTTCATATTATTCCTGTCATGGCTATTATCCTTTCGAATGAATGTTTTTTATTAATTTTATAATGAGGTCATAATTTCTCCTCATACCACTTCAAAGTTTTATTATCTCATAATTCCACATAACTTTTTGTACTTTATTATATTCAATCACTCAAATCGTATCAAAAAAAGTTTTTTTTTATTTCCTTTGGCATCATTTTATGGAAAGGTTTTTACTCTTTATATTGAAATTAGACAAGATCATACTTTCCAGAATTATTTGTTTTAATTCTAAAGTCTGTTTCCTTTATTCATCCCATTATGATCCTTTATAAACATGGTAAATATATTTGATGCTTACCATAAATATGGTATTAAATCTCTTCTGGTTATTTCACCAAAGTGTTTTATTAATAATTGGTTGGTAAGTTGTACTTACTCTTGGTTTGGAAAGTTGACTTATACACAATTCAAAATTCACTCTTCTTATATTTCCATAAAGTTTTCAAATAATTGTATGTAATTTGGTATTACATTATTTTTAGAATTTTTAGGGTTTTTTAAATTCCTTTTATAATTCTGCTAAATAGTTTTTCTCAAATTCTTGGTTAGTAAGGTGGTCTTACATTGTTTTAAAATTTGGATGATTTATTTCTAAATTCTCTTGGTATTATTGTCAAAATGTTTCTCTTCAAATAATTGTATGTAAGATGTGCTTACTTTTCTTTCTAGAATTTATATGATTTCAAACTAAATGCTATTTTATATTTATCTCTTCAAAATGTTTTTTCTCAAATTCTTGGTTAGTAAGGTGAACTTACAATCTTTTTAAATTTATAGGATTTCTCATTCTAAATTCTTTTTTATATTCTTGCCATAAAGTTTTCTTCAAATAGTTGTTATGTAAGGTATTACATTGTTTTTGGAATTTAGACGATTTTTATTTCTAAATTCTCTCCTTCTTTATTATTATATTATTGCCACATAATTTTTCATAAATAACTGGTATGTAAGGTGATCTTACAATTGCTTTGGAATTTGGATTACTTGGCTGGGATGCCTTCTACCTCGGCGTCGACATGTATTATTTCATTATTGAAGTTATTGGTGGGATTACTGTTATCCTCTTCCAATAACTCATGTCTGATGTCCTTTAGGTAGTTGCACCCTATGACTGTGATACGATTATTATTACACATATGATTACACTCATTATTATGATTATACCCAGTATTTAGGAGCAGTAACGGGTTCTGGCGATTTATTACTGCCTGTGCCCGTTTAAAGGCTCGGTATCATTGTTCCTTTGAGCCATACTAGTTGATGCCTCATTTGAGATGCTTAGAGTGGTTCCCTGTCGATCTGTCCTGTGGTCTTCCGGTCGTTCGTGGTTAGACCTCCGTTCAGCGTCATATAAACTATTACTCCTCCTTGCCGGATAGTACCTTGGTTGGTCCCGTTCTAAGGTCCTCCGCCTTTCTTCATATCCGCGGTAGCTGTTTCTTCGACTGTTATTGTATCTTCGCTGTCGTCCATCTGTGGCTCGTATGAAATTCACTCGAGGGCGAGGAAACCTATTATTAACGGAATTACCATTATTTGGACCCGCACGATTATTATTATTATGGTAACGATCATTACCATAATTGGGGCTTCTCTGACTATTTGTGTTATTAGGGTAAGGATTGCGGTTACCCTGATAACCATTAGAGGGTCGACTCGGGTTTGGATGGTTTGGACCCGTATTATTATTATTATTATTATGGTAATTAGCATTGTTAACATTATTATTATTATTAAAACTGTTATTTTGCGGGTATGCCCGGCCTCCTTGGTACCCAGTGTTTATGTTGTTCGTACCCTGGTTGTTATTCAGATACGTCCTTGGTTCGGGCCCATCACTTCTTCTACGACTCTGTCGGTAGTAGTCTTCATTTTCATAGTTTTCGAGGAGTTCGGTCATTGCCTGGATGGTTTTTATTTGGCTGCCCCTCCTCGCATGAATTACTTCTTCATCATAATGGTATGACAACTTATTTATTAGGCACTCCTCAGGTATGGCCGGTTCTAAGTGCTTGGCCATACATACCTTGCCGAGGAAATAAGCTGTCATCGAACTACCGACTTGTGGTTTGTAGTGGCCGTGACATATATTGTCTCTTATCAAATTTTGAGTTGTCTCCGACCAGTACTTGGCCTTGAAAAGGCTCTTAAATTGCTGATAATTGACGATGTCGCTCCGGTTGGCCATCCACCAATGGTCATTCACCTCCCGAAACGACTCGTCAAGGATTTCCCTGTTCTGGACCCATCGGTTCCCTCTGTGTTTTTCTAGGTATTCCTCTATGCGTGCCAAGAATTCCATGGGCTTCCGTTTATATAGCCGGAAATTGAGCCATTCTCTGTTTTCTGACATGGGGAAATTATGATATTCAGATGGTCTGTTCCTTATCAATTCTATCTCCTCCTGGCTCTGATGCACCTGTCCCGTGATGTTCGTCATAGCGGCTTCCACGCCGTCACATCTTTCGGTTACCTGTGTCCGCACTTTATTCACTTCTTCCAAGGCCAATTTCTTGTTTTCTTCCAGTTTCGTTTCCTGTTGTGCTTTGACATGTGTAATCTCTTTATGTATTACTTCCCGGACTTCCATCACTTCGTTTTCGGTCTGACGACATCTTTCGTCTACTTCCCTGATCTGCTGGTTAACAACCACGACTTCCTGTTCTTACTTCTTTACGATGGATTTCTTCGTCTCGGTTATCTTTTTATTTAATTCTTCTTTCACCAGCTCTATTCTCTCGTCTACCTTATTCATGTTCTCTTGGTTAACTTCCCTTAGTTCTTCTCTCAGCAATTGATTGTCCTCTCTCAATTCTTCCAATCTTTCCCCCATCGTCTCTTCCATTTTCCTGTTATTTTCCCTTAATTCTTCTTTTAATTGTTGGTTGTCACTCTCTATTTTCTAACTGGTTTCTTCCATCTTCTCTTCCAAATTCTTATTATTTTCCCTCAATTCTTCCTTTATATTCTTATTATTTTCTTCCATTTTCCTTTCCATCTTCCTACTAGTTTCCTCAATCTTTTTGTTAGTATTTTCCATCTTACGGCCCATTTCTTCCTTTGTGGATCGGTTGTCTTCCTTCAATTCTTCTAACTTCTTACTGTTTTCTTCCGTGTTCTTGTTCATCCCACTCAATTCTTCTTTCAAGGATTGTTTGTCTTCCATTAACGCTCTAAACATTTCTTGTACTGTCAGGTTTTCTGGTTGTGAGGGTTTCTCCTTCTCTGGGATATTGACTTCCCCTGTCTGTGTTGTTACCTCGGGTTGTTCCTCTGGTGGTGCGGGTTGTTTCGGTTCCACCTGGGTTAGTAATACTTCCGGATCCTCCACGGGTGTTCCCTCCTTAACCCCCATGTCAACCTGTTTTTCGGCCTCTGCCGCCCTTTTTTTCGAAGTAGCTCGTCTTTGCATTTTTCTGCTGTTTTTTATTAAATAATCGCTGCCAGGCTTATCTTATCAAGCCCTCTAAGTTGGACGCCACTTTGTAAGAAGACCCTGTATGCCGGTCTTTACAAAAAAAATAATAGAAAATACCTGTTTTCAAAAAAAATAAATTTTATGTTTTAATAGATGTTTGTAATTAAGAAATAATGCTGTTTTAAATGTTCTGTAAAAATTTTAAGAATCAGGAAGGTATTTATTAACTATTGAGCACTTCTGGAAGATCTGAACCAAGTCTGGAGTTAACCAGATTAACTCCGGTCAGCAATCGATTGATGATTTTCCTTGCTGGTCCAATATCACATTGAATAAAAATATTTTCTTCTTCTTGAAGTCTCCTTGCCTTAATAAATAACCTTAAATTGGCCTGTGAAATAATAACAGATAAATACAATTGAAATAAATGGATTTATTAAACAATTTAATAAATAATCGATTTTTTATCGATTGAGAACAATTATCGACTCCGTCTCAGGGAATTATCGATTCGTGCATACAGTAGAAAAATTGTTATAAGTATTATAAAAAGGACAGGTTCTTTGAGCGATTATATTAATAGTCAGAGAAGGGTAACGAGAAAGTATAACATTAACAATTAAAGTAATTTCATTAATTATTATTTAACAATATTTAAATAATTCTGATATATAATGTTTAATAAATTGTTTTGTCAGACCATATGTAGCTTCTATGACGTCACTCGATGTGGAAGGCAGATTCGTATTTTCAAGATGGCCGCTACTAGATATGGCGAAGTTACTGCGATGTCGTCGTGTCAAAAACTCAAAGCAAAATTACCTTCATGAATGTTTGAAAGGTCCCCGCACTGGTGTAATCTGTCTATTAGGTTGTTTGGTGTGTTCTGAAGAAGTGTTCTATGTATACTGGTGTTAATTAAGTTATTTGGTATGTGTTCACTTCTGTCGGTTAATTTGTCTGTAAAAGTGGTCATGATTTGTAGGGTGAATTATATCAGATATATGGTTTTACTGTTTTAGATCACTCGTATAATGAAGTTAGGTGTTAGTTTTCACTATTGTCGCTAAAGTTTTGGTAGATTTAGTTAAAAAAGTGTTTAATTCTTCTAACTCTCGATTCACTTATATTAATGGCTAACCGTAGTACCATTTTCTACTCGGTTTTAAGGAACGTTTTATCACACAACTATTCAGCTTGATATTCAACAAAAGACTATTTTAACTTGGTCAAAATCTGGCCCAGTTAATCTTTGAAAAAGTATTGTTAACATATTTCGATTACCCATACACATGATACAAAATTACATTATATAAGGAATTTATTTATTTTATTCATCACTTTCATGAATTATGAACCATATCATTGGTTTAATCATCTCATTCCTTTTAAATTGATATATTATAGTCCATATCTGTAGACATTTTGTGGAAATTACCAAATTTCTTTCTTTTTTGGAAATCTAGGCTCAAACATTGATTTCCGCCTTTATACAATTTTTCTTCCATTTTAATTGTTATTAATACTATTATAATAAATTTTAATTAGTCATATTTCTCTTCCTTTCCTTAAATACATATAAATTGAACCTTTGAACTGGTTTTTTGTGTTAATCTCTGAATTTGACATTGCTCTTTAAAATTAATTAACTTATATATTTTGAAAATTCACAATATTTTAAGGTATATTTCCTTATTATCATTTTAATTCATAGGATCATTCCCAGTAGTGGTTAACTGATCTACCTTATCTAAATCTTGCTAGTTTACAGGATTTATAAGTGAATTATACTGGTTTATATGGTTTCTGTGACTTCACCAAATGGCCTAGAGTTTAGAATTTTACATTTCTGTCTTTCTCAAATAAATTTAATCCTACCACTCCTCTGACTTTACATAGTTATTATTACATGAAAATAAAATGGTTTATAACTTATTGTGAGGTGTAGTATTTAATTAACACTACTGTTATAAAAAAATAATTATGAACATTATTTAGCAATCTGTACAATTGAACATGTTGCTGACATGGTTTGAACATATACATTTAACTCCTTTTGAATTAACACAGCATACCTACTGAAACATTATTAATGGTATGTATGCTGTTATTTAGCAAACATAATTCATTTTAAACACTTAATATATATCTTATTTTCTAATAACTCTTACAAATACATTGATTTTATGGCTGTGAACAAACAGCCTATTTAAATATTTTAAACCTATGAATACTAAATTAATGCCAGTCCCTTCTGGTCTAAACCATTATTATTTATGATCCCCTTCATCAGTAAACATGACCACCCATACTCTAGTTATTAGCATTTTTTACACATGCCTTGTAAATAAAGAGTTACATTAAAATAATAAAATACTGGAAATCTTCCATTTTATTATTTTATGATGCTGTGTACTATTGGATATAAAAGTTGTTATATAGCATATTGATAAGTCATAGTATCACTAACTTTAAGTTTATTGCATTTCCAAAAAACACTTACACAAATTCACTTTCACTGGTGGTTCTGATATTTTGAGTCTCACTATCTCAGACCAGACCTTTAGTAATCATGGACTGTTAAGACTTGTTTATTTTCTTTATCACACAATAGCTTTAGTCGGTTCACTTCTTATAATACTATACAACACTTTAGGTTTCTAAATAATTACATTTGTATAGGATTTTGGTATGTTATACTTTCTTTTTAATCGTTTTTGTGGGTTTGGGGTTGATGGTAGTTAATAATAATAATAGGTTTTACTACGGTGTTTCTTTCGTACTATTTCTTCCTCTCCTCCTGTCTTCTTTCTTGTCTTTCTTCTTATCTTCTTTCTTGTCCTTCTTCTTATCTTCTTTCTTGTCTTCATTCTTGTCCTTCTTCTAGTCTTCATTCTTCTGGTCTTCTTGTCTTCATTCTTCACTCTTGGGTAAACCAAGGTACTTCGTGTTATCTCGACTGATGTTTAGTTTGGAGTATCGAAGTTATTTACTGATACGGACCTTGCTCTTCTCTAAAGGTTTCAGGGTATTGTTTTCTTCCTGATCACAAAATTTATTCTTCCTTCTTCTTGTCTTTGGGGTATTTTGGTGTTCACCACTCTTAAACTGATTCTCTTTCTTCTTGATATGGTGTTATTTAATTTGTTTACAGCTCCTAACTTCCTGGGTAATTTCCTGATCTTATAATATGAGTTGCTTTTAATAATTTCTTTGATATTTAAACAGTGGTTTTTATATAATGTAATGAGGATTTTTATTTTATTGTGGTTCATTCCTTTGATTTCATTAAATCTCATTCAATATTATTTTAACATATGTGGTGTAATTAATTTTTATGATTTTATATGACTTAATAAGTAGTGGATTTTCTGCCGCGCTACAGAATGCCCTTCTCCAGAAGTAATTTTTTTCAGACTATACTTGCTTTGTCTGAAACAATTGCTTATGATAATTATTCTAGGTTTGTTATTATTCTGGACTTCCTTCCATTTTAAAAATTTTCTTATTTATATTTGAGTTTATATCCTTCTTATTCTCACTTGATCTTCCTTGATAGTAATAGTCATCTGAGTTTCATAATTATTATTTCATTTTCATATTTCTTCTTAGTATTTTCTCCTTGGGATATTTCCTCCCTATCGTTCCCTAATTTGTGAGCTGGTTCAGTTCAGAGAGGCACTGTACGCTACTTCCTCTGCTGTCCAATACTTCACACATATTTGAGTACAGAGGCAAATCATCTCTGCTCAAAAAACATATTAATACTGCTGGAATTATCTACAGACAGATTAAAAAATTATTCAGAATAGTACACATTTGTTACTATTTAAAAAATATCTTTGGGATACTTCACTTATTACTTATTATATTTCTCAGAGATTTTAATATTCCTATCTCAGTTGTTCTTCTGACTCGTTAACTGGATGTTTCATTCGTTTGATATTATGGTAGGAAGCTCTTCTATTATTACATTTTTCAACTTTTCTTATCATATAAAGCTTTTGGTTATAAATTCTTTATTACCTTCTGGTTTTTTTATTATAATCTGCATTGTTTATAGTTGCATATCTTTATGACATTTTTATTTTATTGCTCTGTTTTTATTATTTCCACTTGTTCTATGTTCTAGAACTTTTTTTATAACTGTCGTTATTATAATTGACATTTAATTCATACATCATTTTATATTAATTCGTTTAATTACACATATCTTTGATATTATTTTCATATTATTCCTGTCATTGCTATTATCCTTTCGAATGAATGTTTTTTATTAATTTTATAATGAGGTCATAATTTCTCCTCATACCACTTCAAAGTTTTATTATCTCATAATTCCACATAACTTTTTGTACTTTATTATATTCAATCACTCAAATCGTATCAAAAAAATTTTTTTTTTATTTCCTTTGGCATCATTTTATGGAAAGGTTTTTACTCTTTATATTGAAATTAGACAAGATCATACTTTCCAGAATTATTTGTTTTAATTCTAAAGTCTGTTTCCTTTATTCATCCCATTATGATCCTTTATAAACATGGTAAATATATTTGATGCTTACCATAAATATGGTATTAAATCTCTTCTGGTTATTTCACCAAAGTGTTTTATTAATAATTGGTTGGTAAGTTGTACTTACTCTTGGTTTGGAAAGTTGACTTATACACAATTCAAAATTCACTCTTCTTATATTTCCATAAAGTTTTCAAATAATTGTATGTAATTTGGTATTACATTATTTTTAGAATTTTTAGGGTTTTTTAAATTCCTTTTATAATTCTGCTAAATAGTTTTTCTCAAATTCTTGGTTAGTAAGGTGGTCTTACATTGTTTTAAAATTTGGATGATTTATTTCTAAATTCTCTTGGTATTATTGTCAAAATGTTTCTCTTCAAATAATTGTATGTAAGATGTGCTTACTTTTCTTTCTAGAATTTATATGATTTCAAACTAAATGCTGTTTTATATTTATCTCTTCAAAATGTTTTTTCTCAAATTCTTGGTTAGTAAGGTGAACTTACAATCTTTTTAAATTTATAGGATTTCTCATTCTAAATTCTTTTTTATATTCTTGCCATAAAGTTTTCTTCAAATAGTTGTTATGTAAGGTATTACATTGTTTTTGGAATTTAGACGATTTTTATTTCTAAATTCTCTCCTTCTTTATTATTATATTATTGCCACATAATTTTTCATAAATAACTGGTATGTAAGGTGATCTTACAATTGCTTTGGAATTTCGATTACTTGGCTGGGATGCCTTCTACCTTGGCGTCGACATGTATTATTTCATTATTGAAGTTATTGGTGGGATTACTGTTATCCTCTTCCAATAACTCATGTCTGATGTCCTTTAGGTAGTTGCACCCTATGACTGTGATACGATTATTATTACACATATGATTACACTCATTATTATGATTATACCCAGTATTTAGGAGCAGTAACGGGTTCTGGCGATTTATTACTGCCTGTGCCCGTTTAAAGGCTCGGTATCATTGTTCCTTTGAGCCATACTAGTTGATGCCTCATTTGAGATGCTTAGAGTGGTTCCCTGTCGATCTGTCCTGTGGTCTTCCGGTCGTTCGTGGTTAGACCTCCGTTCAGCGTCGTATAAACTATTACTCCTCCTTGCCGGATAGTACCTTGGTTGGTCCCGTTCTAAGGTCCTCCGCCTTTCTTCATATCCGCGGTAGCTGTTTCTTCGACTGTTATTGTATCTTCGCTGTCGTCCATCTGTGGCTCGTATGAAATTCACTCGAGGGCGAGGAAACCTATTATTAACGGAATTACCATTATTTGGACCCGCACGATTATTATTATTATGGTAACGATCATTACCATAATTGGGGCTTCTCTGACTATTTGTGTTATTAGGGTAAGGATTGCGGTTACCCTGATAACCATTAGAGGGTCGACTCGGGTTTGGATGGTTTGGACCCATATTATTATTATTATTATTATGGTAATTAGCATTGTTAACATTATTATTATTATTAAAACTGTTATTTTGCGGGTATGCCCGGCCTCCTTGGTACCCAGTGTTTATGTTGTTCGTACCCTGGTTGTTATTCAGATACGTCCTTGGTTCGGGCCCATCACTTCTTCTACGACTCTGTCGGTAGTAGTCTTCATTTTCATAGTTTTCGAGGAGTTCGGTCATTGCCTGGATGGTTTTTATTTGGCTGCCCCTCCTCGCACGAATTACTTCTTCATCATAATGGTATGACAACTTATTTATTAGGCACTCCTCAGGTATGGCCGGTTCTAAGTGCTTGGCCATACATACCTTGCCGAGGAAATAAGCTGTCATCGAACTACCGACTTGTGGTTTGTAGTGGCCGTGACATATATTGTCTCTTATCAAATTTTGAGTTGTCTCCGACCAGTACTTGGCCTTGAAAAGGCTCTTAAATTGCTGATAATTGTCGATGTCGCTCCGGTTGGCCATCCACCAATGGTCATTCACCTCCCGAAACGACTCGTCAAGGATTTCCCTGTTCTGGACCCATCGGTTCCCTCTGTGTTTTTCTAGGTATTCCTCTATGCGTGCCAAGAATTCCATGGGCTTCCGTTTATATAGCCGGAAATTGAGCCATTCTCTGTTTTCTGACATGGGGAAATTATGATATTCAGATGGTCTGTTCCTTATCAATTCTATCTCCTCCTGGCTCTGACGCACCTGTCCCGTGATGTTCGTCATAGCGGCTTCCACGCCGTCACATCTTTCGGTTACCTGTGTCCGCACTTTATTCACTTCTTCCAAGGCCAATTTCTTGTTTTCTTCCAGTTTCGTTTCCTGTTGTGCTTTGACATGTGTAATCTCTTTATGTATTACTTCCCGGACTTCCATCACTTCGTTTTCGGTCTGACGACATCTTTCGTCTACTTCCCTGATCTGCTGGTTAACAACCACGACTTCCTGTTCTTACTTCTTTACGATGGATTTCTTCGTCTCGGTTATCTTTTTATTTAATTCTTCTTTCACCAGCTCTATTCTCTCGTCTACCTTATTCATGTTCTCTTGGTTAACTTCCCTTAGTTCTTCTCTCAGCAATTGATTGTCCTCTCTCAATTCTTCCAATCTTTCCCCCATCGTCTCTTCCATTTTCCTGTTATTTTCCCTTAATTCTTCTTTTAATTGTTGGTTGTCACTCTCTATTTTCTAACTGGTTTCTTCCATCTTCTCTTCCAAATTCTTATTATTTTCCCTCAATTCTTCCTTTATATTCTTATTATTTTCTTCCATTTTCCTTTCCATCTTCCTACTAGTTTCCTCAATCTTTTTGTTAGTATTTTCCATCTTACGGCCCATTTCTTCCTTTGTGGATCGGTTGTCTTCCTTCAATTCTTCTAACTTCTTACTGTTTTCTTCCGTGTTCTTGTTCATCCCACTCAATTCTTCTTTCAAGGATTGTTTGTCTTCCATTAACGCTCTAAACATTTCTTGTACTGTCAGGTTTTCTGGTTGTGAGGGTTTCTCCTTCTCTGGGATATTGACTTCCCCTGTCTGTGTTGTTACCTCGGGTTGTTCCTCTGGTGGTGCGGGTTGTTTCGGTTCCACCTGGGTTAGTAATACTTCCGGATCCTCCACGGGTGTTCCCTCCTTATCCCCCATCTCAACCTCTTTTTCGGCCTCTGCCGCCCTTTTTTTCGAAGTAGCTCGTCTTTGCATTTTTCTGCTGTTTTTTATTAAATAATCGCTGCCAGGCTTATCTTATCAAGCCCTCTAAGTTGGACGCCACTTTGTAAGAAGACCCTGTATGCCGGTCTTTACAAAAAAAATAATAGAAAATACCTGTTTTCAAAAAAAATAAATTTTATGTTTTAATAGATGTTTGTAATTAAGAAATAATGCTGTTTTAAATGTTCTGTAAAAATTTTAAGAATCAGGAAGGTATTTATTAACTATTGAGCACTTCTGGAAGATCTGAACCAAGTCTGGAGTTAACCAGATTAACTCCGGTCAGCAATCGATTGATGATTTTCCTTGCTGGTCCAATATCACATTGAATAAAAATATTTTCTTCTTCTTGAAGTCTCTTTGCCTTAATAAATAACCTTAAATTGGCCTGTGAAATAATAACAGATAAATACAATTGAAATAAATGGATTTATTAAACAATTTAATAAATAATCGATTTTTTATCGATTGAGAACAATTATCGACTCCGTCTCAGGGAATTATCGATTCGTGCATACAGTAGAAAAATTGTTATAAGTATTATAAAAAGGACAGGTTCTTTGAGCGATTATATTAATAGTCAGAGAAGGGTAACGAGAAAGTATAACATTAACAATTAAAGTAATTTCATTAATTATTATTTAACAATATTTAAATAATTCTGATATATAATGTTTAATAAATTGTTTTGTCAGACCATATGTAGCTTCTATGACGTCACTCGATGTGGAAGGCAGATTCGTATTTTCAAGATGGCCGCTACTAGATATGGCGAAGTTACTGCGATGTCGTCGTGTCAAAAACTCAAAGCAAAATTACCTTCATGAATGTTTGAAAGGTCCCCGCACTGGTGTAATCTGTCTATTAGGTTGTTTGGTGTGTTCTGAAGAAGTGTTCTATGTATACTGGTGTTAATTAAGTTATTTGGTATGTGTTAACTTCTGTCGGTTAATTTGTCTGTAAAAGTGGTCATGATTTGTAGGGTGAATTATATCAGATATATGGTTTTACTGTTTTAGATCACTCGTATAATGAAGTTAGGTGTTAGTTTTCACTATTGTCGCTAAAGTTTTGGTAGATTTAGTTAAAAAAGTGTTTAATTCTTCTAACTCTCGATTCACTTATATTAATGGCTAACCGTAGTACCATTTTCTACTCGGTTTTAAGGAACGTTTTATCACACAACTATTCAGCTTGATATTCAACAAAAGACTATTTTAACTTGGTCAAAATCTGGCCCAGTTAATCTTTGAAAAAGTATTGTTAACATATTTCGATTACCCATACACATGATACAAAATTACATTATATAAGGAATTTATTTATTTTATTCATCACTTTCATGAATTATGAACCATATCATTGGTTTAATCATCTCATTCCTTTTAAATTGATATATTATAGTCCATATCTGTAGACATTTTGTGGAAATTACCAAATTTCTTTCTTTTTTGGAAATCTAGGCTCAAACATTGATTTCCGCCTTTATACAATTTTTCTTCCATTTTAATTGTTATTAATACTATTATAATAAATTTTAATTAATCATATTTCTCTTCCTTTCCTTAAATACATATAAATTGAACCTTTGAACTGGTTTTTTGTGTTAATCTCTGAATTTGACATTGCTCTTTAAAATTAATTAACTTATATATTTTGAAAATTCACAATATTTTAAGGTATATTTCCTTATTATCATTTTAATTCATAGGATCATTCCCAGTAGTGGTTAACTGATCTACCTTATCTAAATCTTGCTAGTTTACAGGATTTATAAGTGAATTATACTGGTTTATATGGTTTCTGTGACTTCACCAAATGGCCTAGAGTTTAGAATTTTACATTTCTGTCTTTCTCAAATAAATTTAATCCTACCACTCCTCTGACTTTACATAGTTATTATTACATGAAAATAAAATGGTTTATAACTTATTGTGAGGTGTAGTATTTAATTAACACTACTGTTATAAAAAAATAATTATGAACATTATTTAGCAATCTGTACAATTGAACATGTTGCTGACATGGTTTGAACATATACATTTAACTCCTTTTGAATTAACACAGCATACCTACTGAAACATTATTAATGGTATGTATGCTGTTATTTAGCAAACATAATTCATTTTAAACACTTAATATATATCTTATTTTCTAATAACTCTTACAAATACATTGATTTTATGGCTGTGAACAAACAGCCTATTTAAATATTTTAAACCTATGAATACTAAATTAATGCCAGTCCCTTCTGGTCTAAACCATTATTATTTATGATCCCCTTCATCAGTAAACATGACCACCCATACTCTAGTTATTAGCATTTTTTACACATGCCTTGTAAATAAAGAGTTACATTAAAATAATAAAATACTGGAAATCTTCCATTTTATTATTTTATGATGCTGTGTACTATTGGATATAAAAGTTGTTATATAGCATATTGATAAGTCATAGTATCACTAACTTTAAGTTTATTGCATTTCCAAAAAACACTTACACAAATTCACTTTCACTGGTGGTTCTGATATTTTGAGTCTCACTATCTCAGACCAGACCTTTAGTAATCATGGACTGTTAAGACTTGTTTATTTTCTTTATCACACAATAGCTTTAGTCGGTTCACTTCTTATAATACTATACAACACTTTACGTTTCTAAATAATTACATTTGTATAGGATTTTGGTATGTTATACTTTCTTTTTAATCGTTTTTGTGGGTTTGGGGTTGATGGTAGTTAATAATAATAATAGGTTTTACTACGGTGTTTCTTTCGTACTATTTCTTCCTCTCCTCCTGTCTTCTTTCTTGTCTTTCTTCTTATCTTCTTTCTTGTCCTTCTTCTTATCTTCTTTCTTGTCTTCATTCTTGTCCTTCTTCTAGTCTTCATTCTTCTGGTCTTCTTGTCTTCATTCTTCACTCTTGGGTAAACCAAGGTACTTCGTGTTATCTCGACTGATGTTTAGTTTGGAGTATCGAAGTTATTTACTGATACGGACCTTGCTCTTCTCTAAAGGTTTCAGGGTATTGTTTTCTTCCTGATCACAAAATTTATTCTTCCTTCTTCTTGTCTTTGGGGTATTTTGGTGTTCACCACTCTTAAACTGATTCTCTTTCTTCTTGATATGGTGTTATTTAATTTGTTTACAGCTCCTAACTTCCTGGGTAATTTCCTGATCTTATAATATGAGTTGCTTTTAATAATTTCTTTGATATTTAAACAGTGGTTTTTATATAATGTAATGAGGATTTTTATTTTATTGTGGTTCATTCCTTTGATTTCATTAAATCTCATTCAATATTATTTTAACATATGTGGTGTAATTAATTTTTATGATTTTATATGACTTAATAAGTAGTGGATTTTCTGCCGCGCTACAGAATGCCCTTCTCCAGAAGTAATTTTTTTCAGACTATACTTGCTTTGTCTGAAACAATTGCTTATGATAATTATTCTAGGTTTGTTATTATTCTGGACTTCCTTCCATTTTAAAAATTTTCTTATTTATATTTGAGTTTATATCCTTCTTATTCTCACTTGATCTTCCTTGATAGTAATAGTCATCTGAGTTTCATAATTATTATTTCATTTTCATATTTCTTCTTAGTATTTTCTCCTTGGGATATTTCCTCCCTATCGTTCCCTAATTTGTGAGCTGGTTCAGTTCAGAGAGGCACTGCACGCTACTTCCTCTGCTGTCCAATACTTCACACATATTTGAGTACAGAGGCAAATCATCTCTGCTCAAAAAACATATTAATACTGCTGGAATTATCTACAGACAGATTAAAAAATTATTCAGAATAGTACACATTTGTTACTATTTAAAAAATATCTTTGGGATACTTCACTTATTACTTATTATATTTCTCAGAGATTTTAATATTCCTATCTCAGTTGTTCTTCTGACTCGTTAACTGGATGTTTCATTCGTTTGATATTATGGTAGGAAGCTCTTCTATTATTACATTTTTCAACTTTTCTTATCATATAAAGCTTTTGGTTATAAATTCTTTATTACCTTCTGGTTTTTTTATTATAATCTGCATTGTTTATAGTTGCATATCTTTATGACATTTTTATTTTATTGCTCTGTTTTTATTATTTCCACTTGTTCTATGTTCTAGAACTTTTTTTATAACTGTCGTTATTATAATTGACATTTAATTCATACATCATTTTATATTAATTCGTTTAATTACACATATCTTTGATATTATTTTCATATTATTCCTGTCATGGCTATTATCCTTTCGAATGAATGTTTTTTATTAATTTTATAATGAGGTCATAATTTCTCCTCATACCACTTCAAAGTTTTATTATCTCATAATTCCACATAACTTTTTGTACTTTATTATATTCAATCACTCAAATCGTATCAAAAAAATTTTTTTTTTATTTCCTTTGGCATCATTTTATGGAAAGGTTTTTACTCTTTATATTGAAATTAGACAAGATCATACTTTCCAGAATTATTTGTTTTAATTCTAAAGTCTGTTTCCTTTATTCATCCCATTATGATCCTTTATAAACATGGTAAATATATTTGATGCTTACCATAAATATGGTATTAAATCTCTTCTGGTTATTTCACCAAAGTGTTTTATTAATAATTGGTTGGTAAGTTGTACTTACTCTTGGTTTGGAAAGTTGACTTATACACAATTCAAAATTCACTCTTCTTATATTTCCATAAAGTTTTCAAATAATTGTATGTAATTTGGTATTACATTATTTTTAGAATTTTTAGGGTTTTTTAAATTCCTTTTATAATTCTGCTAAATAGTTTTTCTCAAATTCTTGGTTAGTAAGGTGGTCTTACATTGTTTTAAAATTTGGATGATTTATTTCTAAATTCTCTTGGTATTATTGTCAAAATGTTTCTCTTCAAATAATTGTATGTAAGATGTGCTTACTTTTCTTTCTAGAATTTATATGATTTCAAACTAAATGCTGTTTTATATTTATCTCTTCAAAATGTTTTTTCTCAAATTCTTGGTTAGTAAGGTGAACTTACAATCTTTTTAAATTTATAGGATTTCTCATTCTAAATTCTTTTTTATATTCTTGCCATAAAGTTTTCTTCAAATAGTTGTTATGTAAGGTATTACATTGTTTTTGGAATTTAGACGATTTTTATTTCTAAATTCTCTCCTTCTTTATTATTATATTATTGCCACATAATTTTTCATAAATAACTGGTATGTAAGGTGATCTTACAATTGCTTTGGAATTTGGATTACTTGGCTGGGATGCCTTCTACCTCGGCGTCGACATGTATTATTTCATTATTGAAGTTATTGGTGGGATTACTGTTATCCTCTTCCAATAACTCATGTCTGATGTCCTTTAGGTAGTTGCACCCTATGACTGTGATACGATTATTATTACACATATGATTACACTCATTATTATGATTATACCCAGTATTTAGGAGCAGTAACGGGTTCTGGCGATTTATTACTGCCTGTGCCCGTTTAAAGGCTCGGTATCATTGTTCCTTTGAGCCATACTAGTTGATGCCTCATTTGAGATGCTTAGAGTGGTTCCCTGTCGATCTGTCCTGTGGTCTTCCGGTCGTTCGTGGTTAGACCTCCGTTCAGCGTCGTATAAACTATTACTCCTCCTTGCCGGATAGTACCTTGGTTGGTCCCGTTCTAAGGTCCTCCGCCTTTCTTCATATCCGCGGTAGCTGTTTCTTCGACTGTTATTGTATCTTCGCTGTCGTCCATCTGTGGCTCGTATGAAATTCACTCGAGGGCGAGGAAACCTATTATTAACGGAATTACCATTATTTGGACCCGCACGATTATTATTATTATGGTAACGATCATTACCATAATTGGGGCTTCTCTGACTATTTGTGTTATTAGGGTAAGGATTGCGGTTACCCTGATAACCATTAGAGGGTCGACTCGGGTTTGGATGGTTTGGACCCGTATTATTATTATTATTATTATGGTAATTAGCATTGTTAACATTATTATTATTATTAAAACTGTTATTTTGCGGGTATGCCCGGCCTCCTTGGTACCCAGTGTTTATGTTGTTCGTACCCTGGTTGTTATTCAGATACGTCCTTGGTTCGGGCCCATCACTTCTTCTACGACTCTGTCGGTAGTAGTCTTCATTTTCATAGTTTTCGAGGAGTTCGGTCATTGCCTGGATGGTTTTTATTTGGCTGCCCCTCCTCGCACGAATTACTTCTTCATCATAATGGTATGACAACTTATTTATTAGGCACTCCTCAGGTATGGCCGGTTCTAAGTGCTTGGCCATACATACCTTGCCGAGGAAATAAGCTGTCATCGAACTACCGACTTGTGGTTTGTAGTGGCCGTGACATATATTGTCTCTTATCAAATTTTGAGTTGTCTCCGACCAGTACTTGGCCTTGAAAAGGCTCTTAAATTGCTGATAATTGTCGATGTCGCTCCGGTTGGCCATCCACCAATGGTCATTCACCTCCCGAAACGACTCGTCAAGGATTTCCCTGTTCTGGACCCATCGGTTCCCTCTGTGTTTTTCTAGGTATTCCTCTATGCGTGCCAAGAATTCCATGGGCTTCCGTTTATATAGCCGGAAATTGAGCCATTCTCTGTTTTCTGACATGGGGAAATTATGATATTCAGATGGTCTGTTCCTTATCAATTCTATCTCCTCCTGGCTCTGACGCACCTGTCCCGTGATGTTCGTCATAGCGGCTTCCACGCCGTCACATCTTTCGGTTACCTGTGTCCGCACTTTATTCACTTCTTCCAAGGCCAATTTCTTGTTTTCTTCCAGTTTCGTTTCCTGTTGTGCTTTGACATGTGTAATCTCTTTATGTATTACTTCCCGGACTTCCATCACTTCGTTTTCGGTCTGACGACATCTTTCGTCTACTTCCCTGATCTGCTGGTTAACAACCACGACTTCCTGTTCTTACTTCTTTACGATGGATTTCTTCGTCTCGGTTATCTTTTTATTTAATTCTTCTTTCACCAGCTCTATTCTCTCGTCTACCTTATTCATGTTCTCTTGGTTAACTTCCCTTAGTTCTTCTCTCAGCAATTGATTGTCCTCTCTCAATTCTTCCAATCTTTCCCCCATCGTCTCTTCCATTTTCCTGTTATTTTCCCTTAATTCTTCTTTTAATTGTTGGTTGTCACTCTCTATTTTCTAACTGGTTTCTTCCATCTTCTCTTCCAAATTCTTATTATTTTCCCTCAATTCTTCCTTTATATTCTTATTATTTTCTTCCATTTTCCTTTCCATCTTCCTACTAGTTTCCTCAATCTTTTTGTTAGTATTTTCCATCTTACGGCCCAATTCTTCCTTTGTGGATCGGTTGTCTTCCTTCAATTCTTCTAACTTCTTACTCTTTTCTTCCGTGTTCTTGTTCATCCCACTCAATTCTTCTTTCAAGGATTGTTTGTCTTCCATTAACGCTCTAAACATTTCTTGTACTGTCAGGTTTTCTGGTTGTGAGGGTTTCTCCTTCTCTGGGATATTGACTTCCCCTGTCTGTGTTGTTACCTCGGGTTGTTCCTCTGGTGGTGCGGGTTGTTTCGGTTCCACCTGGGTTAGTAATACTTCCGGATCCTCCACGGGTGTTCCCTCCTTATCCCCCATCTCAACCTCTTTTTCGGCCTCTGCCGCCCTTTTTTTCGAAGTAGCTCGTCTTTGCATTTTTCTGCTGTTTTTTATTAAATAATCGCTGCCAGGCTTATCTTATCAAGCCCTCTAAGTTGGACGCCACTTTGTAAGAAGACCCTGTATGCCGGTCTTTACAAAAAAAATAATAGAAAATACCTGTTTTCAAAAAAAATAAATTTTATGTTTTAATAGATGTTTGTAATTAAGAAATAATGCTGTTTTAAATGTTCTGTAAAAATTTTAAGAATCAGGAAGGTATTTATTAACTATTGAGCACTTCTGGAAGATCTGAACCAAGTCTGGAGTTAACCAGATTAACTCCGGTCAGCAATCGATTGATGATTTTCCTTGCTGGTCCAATATCACATTGAATAAAAATATTTTCTTCTTCTTGAAGTCTCTTTGCCTTAATAAATAACCTTAAATTGGCCTGTGAAATAATAACAGATAAATACAATTGAAATAAATGGATTTAGAAACAATTTAATAAATAATCGATTTTTTATCGATTGAGAACAATTATCGACTCCGTCTCAGGGAATTATCGATTCGTGCATACAGTAGAAAAATTGTTATAAGTATTATAAAAAGGACAGGTTCTTTGAGCGATTATATTAATAGTCAGAGAAGGGTAACGAGAAAGTATAACATTAACAATTAAAGTAATTTCATTAATTATTATTTAACAATATTTAAATAATTCTGATATATAATGTTTAATAAATTGTTTTGTCAGACCATATGTAGCTTCTATGACGTCACTCGATGTGGAAGGCAGATTCGTATTTTCAAGATGGCCGCTACTAGATATGGCGAAGTTACTGCGATGTCGTCGTGTCAAAAACTCAAAGCAAAATTACCTTCATGAATGTTTGAAAGGTCCCCGCACTGGTGTAATCTGTCTATTAGGTTGTTTGGTGTGTTCTGAAGAAGTGTTCTATGTATACTGGTGTTAATTAAGTTATTTGGTATGTGTTCACTTCTGTCGGTTAATTTGTCTGTAAAAGTGGTCATGATTTGTAGGGTGAATTATATCAGATATATGGTTTTACTGTTTTAGATCACTCGAAGTTAGGTGTTAGTTTTCACTATTGTCGCTAAAGTTTTGGTAGATTTAGTTAAAAAAGTGTTTAATTCTTCTAACTCTTGATTCACTTATATTAATGGCTAACCGTAGTACCATTTTCTACTCGGTTTTAAGGAACGTTTTATCACACAACTATTCAGCTTGATATTCAACAAAAGACTATTTTAACTTGGTCAAAATCTGGCCCAGTTAATCTTTGAAAAAGTATTGTTAACATATTTCGATTACCCATACACATGATACAAAATTACATTATATAAGGAATTTATTTATTTTATTCATCACTTTCATGAATTATGAACCATATCATTGGTTTAATCATCTCATTCCTTTTAAATTGATATATTATAGTCCATATCTGTAGACATTTTGTGGAAATTACCAAATTTCTTTCTTTTTTGGAAATCTAGGCTCAAACATTGATTTCCGCCTTTATACAAATTTTCTTCCATTTTAATTGTTATTAATACTATTATAATAAATTTTAATTAGTCATATTTCTCTTCCTTTCCTTAAATACATATAAATTGAACCTTTGAACTGGTTTTTTGTGTTAATCTCTGAATTTGACATTGCTCTTTAAAATTAATTAACTTATATATTTTGAAAATTCACAATATTTTAAGGTATATTTCCTTATTATCATTTTAATTCATAGGATCATTCCCAGTAGTGGTTAACTGATCTACCTTATCTAAATCTTGCTAGTTTACAGGATTTATAAGTGAATTATACTGGTTTATATGGTTTCTGTGACTTCACCAAATGGCCTAGAGTTTAGAATTTTACATTTCTGTCTTTCTCAAATAAATTTAATCCTACCACTCCTCTGACTTTACATAGTTATTATTACATGAAAATAAAATGGTTTATAACTTATTGTGAGGTGTAGTATTTAATTAACACTACTGTTATAAAAAAATAATTATGAACATTATTTAGCAAACTGTACAATTGAACATGTTGCTGACATGGTTTGAACATATACATTTAACTCCTTTTGAATTAACACAGCATACCTACTGAAACATTATTAATGGTATGTATGCTGTTATTTAGCAAACATAATTCATTTTAAACACATAATATATATCTTATTTTCTAATAACTCTTACAAATACATTGATTTTATGGCTGTGAACAAACAGCCTATTTAAATATTTTAAACCTATGAATACTAAATTAATGCCAGTCCCTTCTGGTCTAAACCATTATTATTTATGATCCCCTTCATCAGTAAACATGACCACCCATACTCTAGTTATTAGCATTTTTTACACATGCCTTGTAAATAAAGAGTTACATTAAAATAATAAAATACTGGAAATCTTCCATTTTATTATTTTATGATGCTGTGTACTATTGGATATAAAAGTTGTTATATAGCATATTGATAAGTCATAGTATCGCTAACTTTAAGTTTATTGCATTTCCAAAAAACACTTACACAAATTCACTTTCACTGGTGGTTCTGATATTTTGAGTCTCACTATCTCAGACCAGACCTTTAGTAATCATGGACTGTTAAGACTTGTTTATTTTCTTTATCACACAATAGCTTTAGTCGGTTCACTTCTTATAATACTATACAACACTTTAGGTTTCTAAATAATTACATTTGTATAGGATTTTGGTATGTTATACTTTCTTTTTAATCGTTTTTGTGGGTTTGGGGTTGATGGTAGTTAATAATAATAATAGGTTTTACTACGGTGTTTCTTTCGTACTATTTCTTCCTCTCCTCCTGTCTTCTTTCTTGTCTTTCTTCTTATCTTCTTTCTTGTCCTTCTTCTTATCTTCTTTCTTGTCTTCATTCTTGTCCTTCTTCTAGTCTTCATTCTTCTGGTCTTCTTGTCTTCATTCTTCACTCTTGGGTAAACCAAGGTACTTCGTGTTATCTCGACTGATGTTTAGTTTGGAGTATCGAAGTTATTTACTGATACGGACCTTGCTCTTCTCTAAAGGTTTCAGGGTATTGTTTTCTTCCTGATCACAAAATTTATTCTTCCTTCTTCTTGTCTTTGGGGTATTTTGGTGTTCACCACTCTTAAACTGATTCTCTTTCTTCTTGATATGGTGTTATTTAATTTGTTTACAGCTCCTAACTTCCTGGGTAATTTCCTGATCTTATAATATGAGTTGCTTTTAATAATTTCTTTGATATTTAAACAGTGGTTTTTATATAATGTAATGAGGATTTTTATTTTATTGTGGTTCATTCCTTTGATTTCATTAAATCTCATTCAATATTATTTTAACATATGTGGTGTAATTAATTTTTATGATTTTATATGACTTAATAAGTAGTGGATTTTCTGCCGCGCTACAGAATGCCCTTCTCCAGAAGTAATTTTTTTCAGACTATACTTGCTTTGTCTGAAACAATTGCTTATGATAATTATTCTAGGTTTGTTATTATTCTGGACTTCCTTCCATTTTAAAAATTTTCTTATTTATATTTGAGTTTATATCCTTCTTATTCTCACTTGATCTTCCTTGATAGTAATAGTCATCTGAGTTTCATAATTATTATTTCATTTTCATATTTCTTCTTAGTATTTTCTCCTTGGGATATTTCCTCCCTATCGTTCCCTAATTTGTGAGCTGGTTCAGTTCAGAGAGGCACTGTACGCTACTTCCTCTGCTGTCCAATACTTCACACATATTTGAGTACAGAGGCAAATCATCTCTGCTCAAAAAACATATTAATACTGCTGGAATTATCTACAGACAGATTAAAAAATTATTCAGAATAGTACACATTTGTTACTATTTAAAAAATATCTTTGGGATACTTCACTTATTACTTATTATATTTCTCAGAGATTTTAATATTCCTATCTCAGTTGTTCTTCTGACTCGTTAACTGGATGTTTCATTCGTTTGATATTATGGTAGGAAGCTCTTCTATTATTACATTTTTCAACTTTTCTTATCATATAAAGCTTTTGGTTATAAATTCTTTATTACCTTCTGGTTTTTTTATTATAATCTGCATTGTTTATAGTTGCATATCTTTATGACATTTTTATTTTATTGCTCTGTTTTTATTATTTCCACTTGTTCTATGTTCTAGAACTTTTTTTATAACTGTCGTTATTATAATTGACATTTAATTCATACATCATTTTATATTAATTCGTTTAATTACACATATCTTTGATATTATTTTCATATTATTCCTGTCATGGCTATTATCCTTTCGAATGAATGTTTTTTATTAATTTTATAATGAGGTCATAATTTCTCCTCATACCACTTCAAAGTTTTATTATCTCATAATTCCACATAAGTTTTTGTACTTTATTATATTCAATCACTCAAATCGTATCAAAAAAAATTTTTTTTATTTCCTTTGGCATCATTTTATGGAAAGGTTTTTACTCTTTATATTGAAATTAGACATGATCATACTTTCCAGAATTATTTGTTTTAATTCTAAAGTCTGTTTCCTTTATTCATCCCATTATGATCCTTTATAAACATGGTAAATATATTTGATGCTTACCATAAATATGGTATTAAATCTCTTCTGGTTATTTCACCAAAGTGTTTTATTAATAATTGGTTGGTAAGTTGTACTTACTCTTGGTTTGGAAAGTTGACTTATACACAATTCAAAATTCACTCTTCTTATATTTCCATAAAGTTTTCAAATAATTGTATGTAATTTGGTATTACATTATTTTTAGAATTTTTAGGGTTTTTTAAATTCCTTTTATAATTCTGCTAAATAGTTTTTCTCAAATTCTTGGTTAGTAAGGTGGTCTTACATTGTTTTAAAATTTGGATGATTTATTTCTAAATTCTCTTGGTATTATTGTCAAAATGTTTCTCTTCAAATAATTGTATGTAAGATGTGCTTACTTTTCTTTCTAGAATTTATATGATTTCAATCTAAATGCTGTTTTATATTTATCTCTTCAAAATGTTTTTTCTCAAATTCTTGGTTAGTAAGGTGAACTTACAATCTTTTTAAATTTATAGGATTTCTCATTCTAAATTCTTTTTTATATTCTTGCCATAAAGTTTTCTTCAAATAGTTGTTATGTAAGGTATTACATTGTTTTTGGAATTTAGACGATTTTTATTTCTAAATTCTCTCCTTCTTTATTATTATATTATTGCCACATAATTTTTCATAAATAACTGGTATGTAAGGTGATCTTACAATTGCTTTGGAATTTGGATTACTTGGCTGGGATGCCTTCTACCTCGGCGTCGACATGTATTATTTCATTATTGAAGTTATTGGTGGGATTACTGTTATCCTCTTCCAATAACTCATGTCTGATGTCCTTTAGGTAGTTGCACCCTATGACTGTGATACGATTATTATTACACATATGATTACACTCATTATTATGATTATACCCAGTATTTAGGAGCAGTAATGGGTTCTGGCGATTTATTACTGCCTGTGCCTGTTTAAAGGCTCGGTATCATTGTTCCTTTGAGCCATACTAGTTGATGCCTCATTAGAGATGCTTAGAGTGGTTCCCTGTCGATCTGTCCTGTGGTCTTCCGGTCGTTCGTGGTTAGACCTCCGTTCAGCGTCGTATAAACTATTACTCCTCCTTGCCGGATAGTACCTTGGTTGGTCCCGTTCTAAGCTCCTCCGCCTTTCTTCATATCCGCGGTAGCTGTTTCTTCGACTGTTATTGTATCTTCGCTGTCGTCCATCTGTGGCTCGTATGAAATTCACTCGAGGGCGAGGAAACCTATTATTAACGGAATTACCATTATTTGGACCCGCACGATTATTATTATTATGGTAACGATCATTACCATAATTGGGGCTTCTCTGACTATTTGTGTTATTAGGGTAAGGATTGCGGTTACCCTGATAACCATTAGAGGGTCGACTCGGGTTTGGATGGTTTGGACCCATATAATTATTATTATTATTATGGTAATTAGCATTGTTAACATTATTATTATTATTAAAACTGTTATTTTGCGGGTATGCCCGGCCTCCTTGGTACCCAGTGTTTATGTTGTTCGTACCCTGGTTGTTATTCAGATACGTCCTTGGTTCGTGCCCATCACTTCTTCTACAACTCTGTCGGTAGTAGTCTTCATTTTCATAGTTTTCGAGGAGTTCGGTCATTGCCTGGATGGTTTTTATTTGGCTGCCCCTCCTCGCACGAATTACTTCTTCATCATAATGGTATGACAACTTATTTATTAGGCACTCCTCAGGTATGGCCGGTTCTAAGTGCTTGGCCATACATACCTTGCCGAGGAAATAAGCTGTCATCGAACTACCGACTTGTGGTTTGTAGTGGCCGTGACATATATTGTCTCTTATCAAATTTTGAGTTGTCTCCGACCAGTACTTGGCCTTGAAAAGGCTCTTAAATTGCTGATAATTGTCGATGTCGCTCCGGTTGGCCATCCACCAATGGTCATTCACCTCCCGAAACGACTCGTCAAGGATTTCCCTGTTCTGGACCCATCGGTTCCCTCTGTGTTTTTCTAGGTATTCCTCTATGCGTGCCAAGAATTCCATGGGCTTCCGTTTATATTGCCGGAAATTGAGCCATTCTCTGTTTTCTGACATGGGGAAATTATGATATCCAGATGGTCTGTTCCTTATCAATTCTATCTCCTCCTGGCTCTGATGCACCTGTCCCGTGATGTTCGTCATAGCGGCTTCCACGCCGTCACATCTTTCGGTTACCTGTGTCCGCACTTTATTCACTTCTTCCAAGGCCAATTTCTTGTTTTCTTCCAGTTTCGTTTCCTGTTGTGCTTTGACATGTGTAATCTCTTTATGTATTACTTCCCGGACTTCCATCACTTCGTTTTCGGTCTGACGACATCTTTCGTCTACTTCCCTGATCTGCTGGTTAACAACCACGACTTCCTGTTCTTACTTCTTTACGATGGATTTCTTCGTCTCGGTTATCTTTTTATTTAATTCTTCTTTCACCAGCTCTATTCTCTCGTCTACCTTATTCATGTTCTCTTGGTTAACTTCCCTTAGTTCTTCTCTCAGCAGTTGATTGTCCTCTCTCAATTCTTCCAATCTTTCCCCCATCGTCTCTTCCATTTTCCTGTTATTTTCCCTTAATTCTTCTTTTAATTGTTGGTTGTCACTCTCTATTTTCTTACTGGTTTCTTCCATCTTCTCTTCCAAATTCTTATTATTTTCCCTCAATTCTTCCTTTATATTCTTATTATTTTCTTCCATTTTCCTTTCCATCTTCCTACTAGTTTCCTCAATCTTTTTGTTAGTATTTTCCATCTTACGGCCCAATTCTTCCTTTGTGGATCGGTTGTCTTCCTTCAATTCTTCTAACTTCTTACTGTTTTCTTCCGTGTTCTTGTTCATCCCACTCAATTCTTCTTTCAAGGATTGTTTGTCTTCCATTAACGCTCTAAACATTTCTTGTACTGTCAGGTTTTCTGGTTGTGAGGGTTTCTCCTTCTCTGGGATATTGACTTCCCCTGTCTGTGTTGTTACCTCGGGTTGTTCCTCTGGTGGTGCGGGTTGTTTCGGTTCCACCTGGGTTAGTAATACTTCCGGATCCTCAATGGGTGTTCCCTCCTTATCCCCCATGTCAACCTCTTTTTCGGCCTCTGCCGCCCTTTTTTTCGAAGTAGCTCGTCTTTGCATTTTTCTGCTGTTTTTTATTAAATAATCGCTGCCAGGCTTATCTTATCAAGCCCTCTAAGTTGGACGCCACTTTGTAAGAAGACCCTGTATGCCGGTCTTTACAAAAAAAATAATAGAAAATTCCTGTTTTCAAAAAAAATAAATTTTATGTTTTAATAGATGTTTGTAATTAAGAAATAATGCTGTTTTAAATGTTCTGTAAAAATTTTAAGAATCAGGAAGGTATTTATTAACTATTGAGCACTTCTGGAAGATCTGAACCAAGTCTGGAGTTAACCAGATTAACTCCGGTCAGCAATCGATTGATGATTTTCCTTGCTGGTCCAATATCACATTGAATAAAAATATTTTCTTCTTCTTGAAGTCTCTTTGCCTTAATAAATAACCTTAAATTGGCCTGTGAAATAATAACAGATAAATACAATTGAAATAAATGGATTTATTAAACAATTTAATAAATAATCGATTTTTTATCGATTGAGAATAATTATCGACTCCGTCTCAGGGAATTATCGATTCGTGCATACAGTAGAAAAATTGTTATAAGTATTATAAAAAGGACAGGTTCTTTGAGCGATTATATTAATAGTCAGAGAAGGGGAACAAGAAAGTATAACATTAACAATTAAAGTAAATTCATTAATTATTATTTAACAATATTTAAATAATTCTGATATATAATGTTTAATAAATTGTTTTGTCAGACCATATGTAGCTTCTATGACGTCACTCGATGTGGAAGGCAGATTCGTATTTTCAAGATGGCCGCTACTAGATATGGCGAAGTTACTGCGATGTCGTCGTGTCAAAAACTCAAAGCAAAATTACCTTCATGAATGTTTGAAAGGTCCCCGCACTGGTGTAATCTGTCTATTAGGTTGTTTGGTGTGTTCTGAAGAAGTGTTCTATGTATACTGGTGTTAATTAAGTTATTTGGTATGTGTTCACTTCTGTCGGTTAATTTGTCTGTAAAAGTGGTCATGATTTGTAGGGTGAATTATATCAGATATATGGTTTTACTGTTTTAGATCACTCGTATAATGAAGTTAGGTGTTAGTTTTCACTATTGTCACTAAAGTTTTGGTAGATTTAGTTAAAAAAGTGTTTAATTCTTCTAACTCTCGATTCACTTATATTAATGGCTAACCGTAGTACCATTTTCTACTCGGTTTTAAGGAACGTTTTATCACACAACTATTCAGCTTGATATTCAACAAAAGACTATTTTAACTTGGTCAAAATCTGGCCCAGTTAATCTTTGAAAAAGTATTGTTAACATATTTCGATTACCCATACACATGATACAAAATTACATTATATAAGGAATTTATTTATTTTATTCATCACTTTCATGAATTATGAACCATATCATTGGTTTAATCATCTCATTCCTTTTAAATTGATATATTATAGTCCATATCTGTAGACATTTTGTGGAAATTACCAAATTTCTTTCTTTTTTGGAAATCTAGGCTCAAACATTGATTTCCGCCTTTATACAATTTTTCTTCCATTTTAATTGTTATTAATACTATTATAATAAATTTTAATTAGTCATATTTCTCTTCCTTTCCTTAAATACATATAAATTGAACCTTTGAACTGGTTTTTTGTGTTAATCTCTGAATTTGACATTGCTCTTTAAAATTAATTAACTTATATATTTTGAAAATTCACAATATTTTAAGGTATATTTCCTTATTATCATTTTAATTCATAGGATCATTCCCAGTAGTGGTTAACTGATCTACCTTATCTAAATCTTGCTAGTTTACAGGATTTATAAGTGAATTATACTGGTTTATATGGTTTCTGTGACTTCACCAAATGGCCTAGAGTTTAGAATTTTACATTTCTGTCTTTCTCAAATAAATTTAATCCTACCACTCCTCTGACTTTACATAGTTATTATTACATGAAAATAAAATGGTTTATAACTTATTGTGAGGTGTAGTATTTAATTAACACTACTGTTATAAAAAAATAATTATGAACATTATTTAGCAATCTGTACAATTGAACATGTTGCTGACATGGTTTGAACATATACATTTAACTCCTTTTGAATTAACACAGCATACCTACTGAAACATTATTAATGGTATGTATGCTGTTATTTAGCAAACATAATTCATTTTAAACACATAATATATATCTTATTTTCTAATAACTCTTACAAATACATTGATTTTATGGCTGTGAACAAACAGCCTATTTAAATATTTTAAACCTATGAATACTAAATTAATGCCAGTCCCTTCTGGTCTAAACCATTATTATTTATGATCCCCTTCATCAGTAAACATGACCACCCATACTCTAGTTATTAGCATTTTTTACACATGCCTTGTAAATAAAGAGTTACATTAAAATAATAAAATACTGGAAATCTTCCATTTTATTATTTTATGATGCTGTGTACTATTGGATATAAAAGTTGTTATATAGCATATTGATAAGTCATAGTATCGCTAACTTTAAGTTTATTGCATTTCCAAAAAACACTTACACAAATTCACTTTCACTGGTGGTTCTGATATTTTGAGTCTCACTATCTCAGACCAGACCTTTAGTAATCATGGACTGTTAAGACTTGTTTATTTTCTTTATCACACAATAGCTTTAGTCGGTTCACTTCTTATAATACTATACAACACTTTAGGTTTCTAAATAATTACATTTCTATAGGATTTTGGTATGTTATACTTTCTTTTTAATCGTTTTTGTGGGTTTGGGGTTGATGGTAGTTAATAATAATAATAGGTTTTACTACGGTGTTTCTTTCGTACTATTTCTTCCTCTCCTCCTGTCTTCTTTCTTGTCTTTCTTCTTATCTTCTTTCTTGTCCTTCCTCTTATCTTCTTTCTTGTCTTCATTCTTGTCCTTCTTCTAGTCTTCATTCTTCTGGTCTTCTTGTCTTCATTCTTCACTCTTGGGTAAACCAAGGTACTTCGTGTTATCTCGACTGATGTTTAGTTTGGAGTATCGAAGTTATTTACTGATACGGACCTTGCTCTTCTCTAAAGGTTTCAGGGTATTGTTTTCTTCCTGATCACAAAATTTATTCTTCCTTCTTCTTGTCTTTGGGGTATTTTGGTGTTCACCACTCTTAAACTGATTCTCTTTCTTCTTGATATGGTGTTATTTAATTTGTTTACAGCTCCTAACTTCCTGGGTAATTTCCTGATCTTATAATATGAGTTGCTTTTAATAATTTCTTTGATATTTAAACAGTGGTTTTTATATAATGTAATGAGGATTTTTATTTTATTGTGGTTAATTCCTTTGATTTCATTAAATCTCATTCAATATTATTTTAACATATGTGGTGTAATTAATTTTTATGATTTTATATGACTTAATAAGTAGTGGATTTTCTGCCGCGCTACAGAATGCCCTTCTCCAGAAGTAATTTTTTTCAGACTATACTTGCTTTGTCTGAAACAATTGCTTATGATAATTATTCTAGGTTTGTTATTATTCTGGACTTCCTTCCATTTTAAAAATTTTCTTATTTATATTTGAGTTTATATCCTTCTTATTCTCACTTGATCTTCCTTGATAGTAATAGTCATCTGAGTTTCATAATTATTATTTCATTTTCATATTTCTTCTTAGTATTTTCTCCTTGGGATATTTCCTCCCTATCGTTCCCTAATTTGTGAGCTGGTTCAGTTCAGAGAGGCACTGTACGCTACTTCCTCTGCTGTCCAATACTTCACACATATTTGAGTACAGAGGCAAATCATCTCTGCTCAAAAAACATATTAATACTGCTGGAATTATCTACAGACAGATTAAAAAATTATTCAGAATAGTACACATTTGTTACTATTTAAAAAATATCTTTGGGATACTTCACTTATTACTTATTATATTTCTCAGAGATTTTAATATTCCTATCTCAGTTGTTCTTCTGACTCGTTAACTGGATGTTTCATTCGTTTGATATTATGGTAGGAAGCTCTTCTATTATTACATTTTTCAACTTTTCTTATCATATAAAGCTTTTGGTTATAAATTCTTTATTACCTTCTGGTTTTTTTATTATAATCTGCATTGTTTATAGTTGCATATCTTTATGACATTTTTATTTTATTGCTCTGTTTTTATTATTTCCACTTGTTCTATGTTCTAGAACTTTTTTTATAACTGTCGTTATTATAATTGACATTTAATTCATACATCATTTTATATTAATTCGTTTAATTACACATATCTTTGATATTATTTTCATATTATTCCTGTCATGGCTATTATCCTTTCGAATGAATGTTTTTTATTAATTTTATAATGAGGTCATAATTTCTCCTCATACCACTTCAAAGTTTTATTATCTCATAATTCCACATAAGTTTTTGTACTTTATTATATTCAATCACTCAAATCGTATCAAAAAAAATTTTTTTTATTTCCTTTGGCATCATTTTATGGAAAGGTTTTTACTCTTTATATTGAAATTAGACATGATCATACTTTCCAGAATTATTTGTTTTAATTCTAAAGTCTGTTTCCTTTATTCATCCCATTATGATCCTTTATAAACATGGTAAATATATTTGATGCTTACCATAAATATGGTATTAAATCTCTTCTGGTTATTTCACCAAAGTGTTTTATTAATAATTGGTTGGTAAGTTGTACTTACTCTTGGTTTGGAAAGTTGACTTATACACAATTCAAAATTCACTCTTCTTATATTTCCATAAAGTTTTCAAATAATTGTATGTAATTTGGTATTACATTATTTTTAGAATTTTTAGGGTTTTTTAAATTCCTTTTATAATTCTGCTAAATAGTTTTTCTCAAATTCTTGGTTAGTAAGGTGGTCTTACATTGTTTTAAAATTTGGATGATTTATTTCTAAATTCTCTTGGTATTATTGTCAAAATGTTTCTCTTCAAATAATTGTATGTAAGATGTGCTTACTTTTCTTTCTAGAATTTATATGATTTCAATCTAAATGCTGTTTTATATTTATCTCTTCAAAATGTTTTTTCTCAAATTCTTGGTTAGTAAGGTGAACTTACAATCTTTTTAAATTTATAGGATTTCTCATTCTAAATTCTTTTTTATATTCTTGCCATAAAGTTTTCTTCAAATAGTTGTTATGTAAGGTATTACATTGTTTTTGGAATTTAGACGATTTTTATTTCTAAATTCTCTCCTTCTTTATTATTATATTATTGCCAAATAATTTTTCATAAATAACTGGTATGTAAGGTGATCTTACAATTGCTTTGGAATTTGGATTACTTGGCTGGGATGCCTTCTACCTCGGCGTCGACATGTATTATTTCATTATTGAAGTTATTGGTGGGATTACTGTTATCCTCTTCCAATAACTCATGTCTGATGTCCTTTAGGTAGTTGCACCCTATGACTGTGATACGATTATTATTACACATATGATTACACTCATTATTATGATTATACCCAGTATTTAGGAGCAGTAACGGGTTCTGGCGATTTATTACTGCCTGTGCCCGTTTAAAGGCTCGGTATCATTGTTCCTTTGAGCCATACTAGTTGATGCCTCATTTGAGATGCTTAGAGTGGTTCCCTGTCGATCTGTCCTGTGGTCTTCCGGTTGTTCGTGGTTAGACCTCCGTTCAGCGTCGTATAAACTATTACTCCTCCTTGCCGGATAGTACCTTGGTTGGTCCCGTTCTAAGCTCCTCCGCCTTTCTTCATATCCGCGGTAGCTGTTTCTTCGACTGTTATTGTATCTTCGCTGTCGTCCATCTGTGGCTCGTATGAAATTCACTCGAGGGCGAGGAAACCTATTATTAACGGAATTACCATTATTTGGACCCGCACGATTATTATTATTATGGTAACGATCATTACCATAATTGGGGCTTCTCTGACTATTTGTGTTATTAGGGTAAGGATTGCGGTTACCCTGATAACCATTAGAGGGTCGACTCGGGTTTGGATGGTTTGGACCCGTATTATTATTATTATTATTATGGTAATTAGCATTGTTAACATTATTATTATTATTAAAACTGTTATTTTGCGGGTATGCCCGGCCTCCTTGGTACCCAGTGTTTATGTTGTTCGTACCCTGGTTGTTATTCAGATACGTCCTTGGTTCGGGCCCATCACTTCTTCTACAACTCTGTCGGTTGTAGTCTTCATTTTCATAGTTTTCGAGGAGTTCTGTCATTGCCTGGATGGTTTTTATTTGGCTGCCCCTCCTCGCACGAATTACTTCTTCATCATAATGGTATGACAACTTATTTATTAGGCACTCCTCAGGTATGGCCGGTTCTAAGTGCTTGGCCATACATACCTTGCCGAGGAAATAAGCTGTCATCGAACTACCGACTTGTGGTTTGTAGTGGCCGTGACATATATTGTCTCTTATCAAATTTTGAGTTGTCTCCGACCAGTACTTGGCCTTGAAAAGGCTCTTAAATTGCTGATAATTGTCGATGTCGCTCCGGTTGGCCATCCACCAATGGTCATTCACCTCCCGAAACGACTCGTCAAGGATTTCCCTGTTCTGGACCCATCGGTTCCCTCTGTGTTTTTCTAGGTATTCCTCTATGCGTGCCAAGAATTCCATGGGCTTCCGTTTATATTGCCGGAAATTGAGCCATTCTCTGTTTTCTGACATGGGGAAATTATGATATCCAGATGGTCTGTTCCTTATCAATTCTATCTCCTCCTGGCTCTGACGCACCTGTCCCGTGATGTTCGTCATAGCGGCTTCCACGCCGTCGCATCTTTCGGTTACCTGTGTCTGCACTTTATTCACTTCTTCCAAGGCCAATTTCTTGTTTTCTTCCAGTTTCGTTTCCTGTTGTGCTTTGACATGTGTAATCTCTTTATGTATTACTTCCCGGACTTCCATCACTTCGTTTTCGGTCTGACGACATCTTTCGTCTACTTCCCTGATCTGCTGGTTAACAACCACGACTTCCTGTTCTTACTTCTTTACGATGGATTTCTTCGTCTCGGTTATCTTTTTATTTAATTCTTCTTTCACCAGCTCTATTCTCTCGTCTACCTTATTCATGTTCTCTTGGTTAACTTCCCTTAGTTCTTCTCTCAGCAGTTGATTGTCCTCCCTCAATTCTTCCAATCTTTCCCCCATCGTCTCTTCCATTTTCCTGTTATTTTCCCTTAATTCTTCTTTTAATTGTTGGTTGTCACTCTCTATTTTCTTACTGGTTTCTTCCATCTTCTCTTCCAAATTCTTATTATTTTCCCTCAATTCTTCCTTTATATTCTTATTATTTTCTTCCATTTTCCTTTCCATCTTCCTACTAGTTTCCTCAATCTTTTTGTTAGTATTTTCCATCTTACGGCCCAATTCTTCCTTTGTGGATCGGTTGTCTTCCTTCAATTCTTCTAACTTCTTATTGTTTTCTTCCGTGTTCTTGTTCATCCCACTCAATTCTTCTTTCAAGGATTGTTTGTCTTCCATTAACGCTCTAAACATTTCTTGTACTGTCAGGTTTTCTGGTTGTGAGGGTTTCTCCTTCTCTGGGATATTGACTTCCCCTGTCTGTGTTGTTACCTCGGGTTGTTCCTCTGGTGGTGCGGGTTGTTTCGGTTCCACCTGGGTTAGTAATACTTCCGGATCCTCCACGGGTGTTGCCTCCTTATCCCCCATGTCAACCTCTTTTTCGGCCTCTGCCGCTCTTTTTTTCGAAGTAGCTCGTCTTTGCATTTTTCTGCTGTTTTTATTAAATAATCGCTGCCAGGCTTATCTTATCAAGCCCTCTAAGTTGGACGCCACTTTGTAAGAAGACCCTGTATGCCGGTCTTTAGAAAAAAAATAATAGAAAATTCCTGTTTTCAAAAAAAATAAATTTTATGTTTTAATAGATGTTTGTAATTAAGAAATAATGCTGTTTTAAATGTTCTGTAAAAATTTTAAGAATCAGGAAGGTATTTATTAACTATTGAGCACTTCTGGAAGATCTGAACCAAGTCTGGAGTTAACCAGATTAACTCCGGTCAGCAATCGATTGATGATTTTCCTTGCTGGTCCAATATCTCACTGAAAAAAAATATTTTCTTCTTCTTGAAGTCTCTTTGCCTTAATAAATAACCTTAAATTAGCCTGTGAAATAATAACAGATAAATACAATTGAAATAAATGGATTTATTAAACAATTTAATAAATAATCGATTTTTTATCGATTGAGAACAATTATCGACTCCGTCTCAGGGAATTATCGATTCGTGCATACAGTAGAAAATTTGTTATAAGTATTATAAAAAGGACAGGTTCTTTGAGCGATTATATTAATAGTCAGAGAAGGGTAACGAGAAAGTATAACATTAACAATTAAAGTAATTTCATTAATTATTATTTAACAATATTTAAATAATTCTTATATATAATGTTTAATAAATTGTTTTGTCAGACCATATGTAGCTTCTATGACGTCACTCGATGTGGAAGGCAGATTCGTATTTTCAAGATGGCCGCTACTAGATATGGCGAAGTTACTGCGATGTCGTCGTGTCAAAAACTCAAAGCAAAATTACCTTCATGAATGTTTGAAAGGTCCCCGCACTGGTGTAATCTGTCTATTAGGTTGTTTGGTGTGTTCTGAAGAAGTGTTCTATGTATACTGGTGTTAATTAAGTTATTTGGTATGTGTTCACTTCTGTCGGTTAATTTGTCTGTAAAAGTGGTCATGATTTGTAGGGTGAATTATATCAGATATATGGTTTTACTGTTTTAGATCACTCGTATAATGAAGTTAGGTGTTAGTTTTCACTATTGTCGCTAAAGTTTTGGTAGATTTAGTTAAAAAAGTGTTTATTTCTTCTAACTCTTGATTCACTTATATTAATGGCTAACCGTATTACCATTTTCTACTCGGTTTTAAGGAACGTTTTATCACACAACTATTCAGCTTGATATTCAACAAAACACTATTTTAACTTGGTCAAAATCTAGCCCAGTTAATCTTTGAAAAAGTATTGTTAACATATTTTGATTACCCATACACATGATACAAAATTACATTATATATGGAATTTATTTATTTTATTCATCACTTTCATGAATTATGAACCATATCATTGGTTTAATCATCTCATTCCTTTTAAATTGATATATTATAGTCCATATCTGTAGACATTTTGTGGAAATTACCAAATTTCTTTCTTTTTTGGAAATCTAGGCTCAAACATTGATTTCCACCTTTATACAATTTTTCATCTATTTTAATTTTTATTAATACTATTATAATAAATTTTAATTAGTCATATTTCTCTTCCTTTCCTTAAATACATATAAATTGAACCTTTGAACTGGTTTTTTGTGTTAATCTCTGAATTTGACATTGCTCTTTAAAATTAATTAACTTATATATTTTGAAAATTCACAATATTTTAAGGTATATTTCCTTATTATCATTTTAATTCATAGGATCATTCCCAGTAGTGGTTAACTGATCTACCTTATCTAAATCTTGCTAGTTTACAGGATTTATAAGTGAATTATACTGGTTTATATGGTTTCTGTGACTTCACCAAATGGCCTAGAGTTTAGAATTTTACATTTCTGTCTTTCTCAAATAAATTTAATCCTACCACTCCTCTGACTTTACATAGTTATTATTACATGAAAATAAAATGGTTTATAACTTATTGTGAGGTGTAGTATTTAATTAACACTACTGTTATAAAAAAATAATTATGAACATTATTTAGCAATCTGTACAATTGAACATGTTGCTGACATGGTTTGAACATATACATTTAACTCCTTTTGAATTAACACAGCATACCTAGGGAAACATTATTAATGGTATGTATGCTGTTATTTAGCAAACATAATTCATTTTAAACACATAATATAAATCTTATTTTCTAATAACTCTTACAAATACATTGATTTTATGGCTGTGAACAAACAGCCTATTTAAATATTTTAAACCTATGAATACTAAATTAATGCCAGTCCCTTCTGGTCTAAACCATTATTATTTATGATCCCCTTCATCAGTAAACATGACCACCCATACTCTAGTTATTAGCATTTTTTACAAATGTCTTGTAAATAAAGAGTTACATTAAAATAATAAAATACTGGAAATTTTCCATTTTATTATTTATGATGCTGTGTACTATTGGATATAAAAGTTGTTATATAGCATATTGATAAGTCATAGTATCACTAACTTTAAGTTTATTGCATTTCCAAAAAACACTTACACAAATTCACTTTCACTGGTGGTTCTGATATTTTGAGTCTCACTATCTCAGACCAGACCTTTAGTAATCATGGACTGTTAAGACTTGTTTATTTTCTTTATCACACAATAGCTTTAGTCGGTTCACTTCTTATAATACTATACAACACTTTAGGTTTCTAAATAATTACATTTGTATAGGATTTTGGTATGTTACACTTTCTTTTTAATCGTTTTTGTGGGTTTGGGGTTGATGGTAGTTAATAATAATAATAGGTTTTACTACGGTGTTTCTTTCATACTATTTCTTCCTCTCCTCCTGTCTTCTTTCTTGTCTTTCTTCTTATCTTCTTTCTTGTCCTTCTTCTTATCTTCTTTCTTGTCTTCATTCTTGTCCTTCTTCTAGTCTTCATTCTTCTGGTCTTCTTGTCTTCATTCTTCACTCTTGAGTAAACCAAGGTACTTCGTGTTATCTCGACTGATGTTTAGTTTGGAGTATCGAAGTTATTTTCTGATACGGACCTTGCTCTTCTCTAAAGGTTTCAGGGTATTGTTTTCTTCCTGATCACAAAATTTATTCTTCCTTCTTCTTGTCTTTGGGGTATTTTGGTGTTCACCACTCTTAAACTGATTCTCTTTCTTCTTGATATGGTGTTATTTAATTTGTTTACTGCTCCTAACTTCCTGGGTAAATTCCTGATCTTATAATATGAGTTACTTTTAATAATTTCTTTGATATTTAAACAGTGGTTTTTGTATAATGTAATGAGGATTTTTATTTTATTGTGGTTCATTCCTTTGATTTCATTAAATCTCATTCAATATTATTTTAACCTATGTGGTGTAATTAATTTTTATGATTTTATATGACTTAATAAGAAGTGGATTTTCTGTCGCGCTACAATATACATCTTAGAACACGGAAGTCATGTATGGTTCTGAATACCGATATTTTCCATCCTTTTCATAAATAATTTACTTTAATATCGACATTGAATATCCACAAAGTGCAAATGTTTGTGTGTGTTAATGTTAATATGAGGAAGTTGGAAAGATTTTAATTTTATATTTTACATCTTTAATTTTTTTAAATGATTCATAACTTCAATAATGAATTTTTTAATGTTAGGAATGTGTTCTTTTTGTGAATTAAAAGCAAGATAGTGAATTAAAATTTATTTAACAAGTAAGCTCCCTGAGCTGCAGAACCTGCTGTTATGAACAAGATAAATTTATTACTTAGTATGTTAGATAATTTTTCAATGATCATAAAAATTAGCAAATCTCCAGTTTTCACACAATAAACACTAAAACTTTTAGTTAAATTCATAAACATAATGCTGGCAAATATTAGTTCCCGCTTTTAACTTTATGTACATTTTCACAGACAACTATAGGAATTATCGAGTACTTTTTACAAATATATAACTGATTACAATACACCAGTTTTCATGCAAACATAGCTTACAAATTTTTGAAGCCAGTCCAATATTTGTTTACAGATTTTAATTTTGTCAAATTGTTAAATATACCAAGTTCATGTTTTGCATACAGTTTCTTATAATTTGAAGGTTCACATAAACTTTTATAATTTATTACAAAAATAGCCAGTGCTCAAAGTTACTTGTAGAGTTCCACTATAGAATGTACATATAGTATGTTTTGCTCCTGTTTCACTTATTAGTTTGTTGTGACAGCCCTATTTAGTTTATACGATCATACGATGTTTAGTTTATGCTTTTCTTTGTGGCAATTGCACACTTTTCTTATAATTATGCAAAACAAAGAGAAATTAACAAAGTTGCTGCTAATTTATCACAATGTGATTGCATTGGGAAGTAATCGTCAGTGTGTGAGAATGTGATTACACTAAGTAACTTTTTCAAGTAAAAGCACATTTTTGTTTTTCTCAGAAAAAATAATTTCAGAACAGAGTAGTTGTTTTGCAAAATTAAGATACTCACTTTTCAAATAATTCGTTATATGAACAAGTTTGCCAGACTGTATGAAGTGTAGGATTTTAGATAAAATCCTATTTCAAATGGAATTCAAGCACGGAAACAGAAAGAAGTCATGTTAATCCAACTAGGTAAGATCACACTGATGAATAACTCAGAGGCATGTACAGAACTCCATCCTAAGCCCATACAGTATTTTAATAATATTATTGTAAAACAACCTGCACTTAAAATATTTCACCATTCCAATCCTTATTATTGATAAAAATAATCAGTATACCGTGATTATTTCAAGATGAAAGAAATTGAAAGGTGATACAAATCAGAATTACTGAACATTTTGAGTTTGTAGTTGCTGTCTACTTCAAGGAATCTTCATTGTGTGGTTTTCCATCAATATAAAAGGTGACATTAGCAATGACTAGAGTTTAATTCTAAACTATCATAAAAAAGTACCAATAAATGATTGAAAACAAAAAGCATGTGTGTCTGGCAATAAACACCACCAACTCAGCTTGAGGCAGCTATGCTATGCTGTACTTGGGGCTGAGCTGTGCTACCTAAAGTTGGACAGAGCTTAAGGCCTGTTAGAGTCTCAAAGGATTTCTTCGTAAGCAATGGAACTGCTCACATACGATCAGGTAGCAACAATTCTCTACATAATCCCAGACAGTACAAGAATAGTAATAATTATTTTAAAACTGATAACATTTAATTATTTTAAATGATTTTAACATTAAAAGCATTATTAAATATAAAAACTTGGATAATATGAAGTATATAATTTTCTCTTGTATTGACACTAAATTGAATAATGGTCATTGTAAAGAATGGTTACTTCATAGAATGTGAAATCCCCGCTCCTTCTAAGTTCCCAAATGTCACTATGGAAGTTATATTAAACAGACATTATAGATACAGTATTCTATTATTTATATATTCAACTTATTTCCATTGAATGTGGTAAATTGAACATGGAACATACATGTTGTATCATGAAAATTTCTAACAGCATAAAACATTTCAGCTTAAACATATAAGAACATACGGCTATATACATCAGTAGTCAGTTGAGAAGTAAAATTATCTGCATAGAACAATTTAGTATTTTCTTTTACTTCGATGTTCCATAAGGAAATGGAAGTATGGTGATGGCAGAATAAATTGTGTTTGAGATAAGGGCTGATTCTGATTGTACTACACTCAAAACATGAAGAAAAGTCATTTTCCAAAACGTGTCTATGTGTAGAATTTTTTCTATGACGAACGATAACTGCCATAAATTCAAACAGAATCAAATAATTTTTTGCAATATGCCTGAGCTGTAGAAGACTCGAGGCCTACTGATTTTGCTGAAGATCGATTAAGGGGAGGGGTAGTTTACCTGCAACGTTTTATGTTTTAACAAGAGTAAAGTACTTAAGTTTGATAAAGTATCCTGAAAAGAAGGTCGTAATAATCCACTGTAGAAAGGTAGATGAAATACCTATAAATGAAAAGAGTAAATATCACTATAGTATTGACGACTCGGAACACTAATTTTTTTATAAGTAAATACGTAAAGTTTTACCTTACAGCCTAAACCGGCTTTCACCTATAGAAGGCTTCATCAGAGGCTGTCGTAGGTAGCGCTGTTCATCTTGTTGTTGGCAACGGGATAGTTTTTCGAAAGATCGAAGCTGTGTGTGTGTGGTGAGATGTGTTCGAATAATGCATGCGATTTGAATTGTGTCTGTTCGTTTAGGATGTCGTTTTTATTTGTTTTTGTGTGTTTGTATATTTCTAATTGTTCTAGAGTGTCTAGTTTTCGGCCTTTTGTGTGTACGTTTAGAATGTTCATGTTATTGTCGATGTTTTTATATGTGTGGTTTGCTTCAATGAGGTGGTTTGCAAAGGTAGATTCTGTAGTGGTGTGGAGTGCTTTTGTGTGTTCAATGTATCTCTGTTTGAAGCTACGTCCTGTCTGGCCTATGTAGAATTTATTGCAATTTGAACAACTTAGCTTGTATACACCGGGTAGATCGAATTTGTTTTGTGCTTTGGGCATGCGTTTTGATAGTGTGTGTTCTGTTTTGTTAGTAGTTTTGTAAGCGATTCTGTATCCTGCTTTTTTGAATTTGTGGGTAATTTTTTCAGTTTGTTTGTTGATGTATGTTAGTGTTATGAATTTGTTGTTTTCTGTCTTTGGCTGTTGTTTGTTTTGTGTTTTGTGTAGGAGTTTACTGACTATTGTTCTGTCATAACCGTTAGATTCTGCTAGATATTTTATCGTGTTTAGTTCGTCTTTGTAGTCTATTTCATCTAAGGTGATGTTGTTAAGTCTATGTATCATGGTTCTAAAAGCAGCTAGTTTGTGTTGTATTGGGTGATTGGAGGTGTTGTGTATTAGTGTGTCAGTTGTAGTTGGTTTTCTGTATATACTGAATTTGTGCCTGTGTTCTAGTTTTGTGATGGAGAGGTCTAAGAAGTTTATGGTATTGTTGTGTTCGTATTCGGCAGTGAAGGTTATGTTTTTATGTATTTTGTTTATGTGCGTTAGTAACTGTTCACATTGTCTTTTGTTTCCCCTGTATAGTATTAGAATGTCATCAACGTATCTGTGCCAATATAGTATTTTATGTGAGTGTCTGTCATTGTTTGTGAGTATTTTTGTTTTTTCTAAGTGTTGGAGGAAGACTTCTGCTAGAATGCTGGATATGGGGGAGCCCATGGGTAGGCCATCGTTCTGTGTGTAGTATTTATTGTTATAAGTAAAGTAGTTTTGTTTTGTGATAATGTTCAGAGTTTCTGTTATTTCATTGATAAGTTCGTCTGGTGTGTTGTTCTGTTTGAGTTTGTTTTGTAGGATGGTGATTTTTTCAGAGATGGGGATGTTTGTGTACAGGTTTTTAATGTCAGACGAGGCTAATGTGGCATTATGGGGGACGTGTATGTCTTTTATTTTTGTTACTAGGTCAGTGTTGTTTTTTACTGAAATGTTGTTGTCTATTTGTGTGTGTTGTCTAATAATTTTGTCTAGATATTTTGCCAGTTTGTGTGCAGGGGCATTACGGTAGTTGATAATGGGGCGGATCGGAATGTCTTCTTTATGGATTTTGGGAAGCGCTTTGGAAGCTTCGATCTTTCGAAAAACTATCCCGTCGCCAACAACAAGATGAACAGCGCTACCTACAACAGCCTCTGATGAAGCCTTCTATAGGTGAAAGCCGGTTTAGGCTGTAAGGTAAAATTTTACGTTTTTACTTATAAAAAACTTAGTGTTCCGAGTCGTCAATACTATAGTGATATTTAGTTAAGTATCGGACACGTCATGGACAACGAAATCCAAGAATGAAAAGAGTAGTTGAAGAGGGAGGGGGTAATTTTCTATAAATGAAAATGATAGTTGATGGGGGAGGGGATAATTTTTTATATATGTACTACGTTATCGGCAACAAAGAAGTAGTTTGTTGTTAAAATTCCTTCCCGGGCTGTTTGGCCGTAATCCAATGTTTTCTGCAAAACCAGACGTTTCAGCAGTGCCATCGACTGCCATCATCAGTGATAATCGAGTGCATTAACATGAGGTGGTATACGTTAGTGACCACAGTACTTACTGTGGTTAAGGCTGAAGCAAGAAGTAGTTTCAATGGAAATATTTCATTTCGAAAATGATTTTAAATATATATCTTAGTACACAGAAGTCATGTATGGTTCTGAATACCGATATTTTCCATCCTTTTCATAAATAATTTACTTTAATATCGACATTGAATATCCACAAAGTGCAAATGTTTGTGTGTGTTAATGTTAATATGAGGAAGTTGGAAAGATTTTAATTTTATATTTTACATCTTTAATTTTTTTAAATGATTCATAACTTCAATAATGAATTTTTTAATGTTAGGAATGTTTTCTTTTTGTGAATTAAAAGCAAGATAGTGAATTAAAATTTATTTAACACGTAAGCTCCCTGAGCTGCAGAACCTGCTGTTTTGAACAAGATAAATTTATTACTTAGAATGTTAGATAATTTTTCAGTGATCATAAAAATTAGCAAATCTCCAGTTTTCACACAATAAACACTAAAATTTTTAGTTAAATTCATAACCATAATGCTGGCAAATATTAGTTCCCGCTTTTAACTTTATGTACATTTTCACAGACATCTATAGGACTTATCGAATACTTTTTACAAATATATAACTGATAACAATATACCAGTTTTCATGCAAACATAGCTTACAAATTTTTGAAGCCAGTCCAATATTTGTTTACAGATATTAATTTTGTCAAATTGTTAAATATACCAAGTTCATGTTTTGCATACAGTTTCTTATAATTTGAAGGTTCACATAAACTTTTATAATTTATTATAAAAATAGCCAGTGCTCAAAGTTACTTGTAGAGTTCCACTATAGAATGTAGATATACAGGGTCCGCCAGTGAAGCGGGAAAATTAAAAGTACCCAATTTTTTCATGAAACATTTATTATCAGAATTTTTTTTTACAGATTTGAGTTGAGTAAAGTATGCCATTATTTTACTTTTTAAAAATAACGTCGCTCAAGTGAGAGCCATTTCTGTGTAAACATTCTTCTAATCTTGACCGAAATTTTTCCATCACTCGACGAAGCAGGTCAGGTTGAATCCTTGCAATTTCTTGTCTGATATTCATTTTTAATTCCAGTATGGTGTGCGGTCTATCAATGTACACCCTACTCTGCAGAAATCCCCAAAGAAAAAAGTCGCATGCGGACAAATCTGGGGATCTTGCAGGCCACGAGATGTCGCCATATCTGGATATGAGTCCGTCCGGGAAGAGTTCTCTTAAAGCAGCCATGGACACATGAGCAGTATGACTTGTGGCACCATCCTGCTAGAAAAAATTAATTTCCGGAAACCTAGGGAGCTGTTGCATCAAAAATGTTCTGACCATGTGTGTGTAGCAGTCTGCATTGACAGTTGTGGTGTTTCCTCTATCGTCTTGGAAAAAATATGGCCCAATAATGCCAGATGATGAAACTGCACACCACACCGTAACTTTCGGACTATGTAATGGCTTTTCATGCAACTCACCTGGGTTTTCATCATTCCAATATCGACTATTTTGTTTGTTTACATATCCATTCAAATGAAAATGTGCTTCATCTGACATAAATGTGTGGTGAATAAAGTTTTCATCATCATTTACACGTCGCAATATTTCTTCGCTGAAAATCCTGCGAGCCAGCATATCGCCATCTTTCAACTCCTGGATTACTTGAATTTTGTAAGGATGAAAAGATAAATCTTTATGCAAAATTCATCACAACGATGTGTCACTAATGTTTAGTGCGGATGCATGTTTCATTGCAGAACATTGTGGACTACGCGTCGATGCTACTCGAACTCTTTCAATGTTTTCCTCTGTTCTTACAGACCTTGTTGCTCCTCTATGCTTTAAGTTTAATGTGGAACCAGTTTCTTCAAACTTTTTCACCCATGACATAATTGCATGAGCGGACGGCACTCTTCCACGTCGTGGAATATTGAAATGATTACGAAACAATCGGTGTACAGAAGTCACACAGTCACCATTCTTATAAAATGATTTTATGCAGAAAGCACGCTGTGCACCGGACCACTGCTCCATGTTTAACAAATGGTATTAAATGTAAAACAACAATCGAAAACCACCACGCCCTCTCGTGAGCAGAAAATGAACTATTGGACTTCAAAATTTCCCCCTTCACTGGCGGACCCTGTAGTATGTTTTGCTCCTGATTCACTTATTAGTTTGTTGTGACAGCCCTGTTTAGTTTATACGATCATACGATGTCTAGTTTATGATTTTCTTTGTGGCAATTGCACACTTTTCTTATAATTATGCAAAACAAAGAGAAATTAACAAAGTTGCTGCTAATTTATCACAATGTGATTGCATTGGGAAGTAATCGTCAGTGTGTGAGAATGTGATTACACTAAGTAACTTTTTCAAGTAAAAGCACTTTTTGTTTTTCTCAGAAAAAAAATTGTCAGAACAGAGTAGTTGTTTTGCAAAATTAAGATACACACTTTTCAAATAATTCGTTATATGAACACGTTTGCCAGACTGTATGAAGTGTAGGATTTTAGATAAAATCCCATTTCAAATGGAATTCAAGCACGGAAACAGAAAGAAGTCATGTTAATCCAACTAGGTAAGATCACACTGATGAATAACTCAGAGGCATGTACAGAACTCCATCCTAAGCCCATACAGTATTATAATAATATTATTGTAAAACAACCTGCACTTAAAATATTTCACCATTCCAATCCTTATTATTGATAAAAATAATCAGTATACCGTAATTATTTCAAGATGAAAGAAATTGAAGGTGATACAAATCAGAATTACTGAACATTTTGAGTTTGTAGTTGCTGTCTACTTCAAGGAATCTTCATTGTGTGGTTTTCCATCAATATAAAAGGTGACATTAGCAATGACTAGAGTTTAATTCTAAACTATCATAAAACGGTATCAATAAATGATTGAAAACAAAAAGCATGTGTGTCTGGCAATAAACACCACCAACTCATCTTGAGGCAGCTATGCTATGCTGTACTTGGGGCTGAGCTGTGCTACCTAAAGTTGGACAGAACTTGAGGCCTCTTAGAGTCTCAAAGGATTTCTTCGTAAGCAATGGAACTGCTCACATATGATCAGGTAGCAAGAATTCTCTACATAATCCCAGACAGTACAAGAATAGTAATAATTATTTTAAAACTGATAACATTTAATTATTTTAAATGATTTTAACATTAAAATCATTATTAAATATAAAAACTTGGATAATATGAAGTACATAATTTTCTCTTGTATTGACACTAAATTGAATAATGGTCATTGTAAAGAATGGCTACTTCATAGAATGTGAAATCCCCGCTGCTTCTAAGTTCCCAAATGTCACTATGGAAGTTATATTAAACAGATATTATAGATATTCTATTATTTATATATTCAACTTATTTCCATTGAATGTGGTAAATTGAACATGGAACATACATGTTGTATCATGAAAATTTCTAACAGCACAAAACATTTCAGCTTAAACATATAAGCACATACGGCTATATACATCAGTAGTCAGTTGAGAAGTAAAATTATCTGCATAGAACAATTTAGTATTTTCTTTTACTTCGATGTTCCATAAGGAAATGGAAGTATGGTGATGGCAGAAAAAATTGTGTTTCAGATAAGGGCTGATTCTGATTGTACTACACTCAAAACATGAAGAAAAGTCATTTTCCAAAACGTGTCTGTGTGTAGAATTTTTTCTATGACGAACGATAACTGCCATAAATTCACACAGAATCAAATAATTTTTTGCAATATGCCTGAGCTGTAGAAGACTCGAGGCCTACTGATTTTGATGAAGATCGGTTAAGGGGAAGGGGTAGTTTACCTGCAACGTTTTATGTTTTAACAAGAGTAAAGTACTTAAGTTTGATAAAGTATCCTGAAAAGAAGGTCGTAATAATCCACTGTAGAAAGGTAGATGAAATACCTATAAATGAAAAGAGTAGTTGAAGAGGGAGGGGGTAATTTTCTATAAATGAAAATGGTAGTTGAAGGGGGAGGGGATAATTTTTTATATATGTACTACGTTATCGGCAACAAAGAAGTAGTTTGTTGTTAAAATTCCTTCCCGGGCTGTTTGGCCGTAGTCCAATGTTTTCTGCAAAACCAGACGTTTCAGCAGTGCCATCGACTGCCATCATCAGTGATAATCGAGTGCATTAACGTGAGGTGGTATATGTTAGCGACCACAGTACTTACTGTGGTTAAGGCTGAAGCAAGAAGTAGTTTCAATGGAAATATTTCATTTTGAAAATGATTTTTAAATATACATCTTAGAACACGGAAGTCATGTATGGTTCTGAATACTGATATTTTCCATCCTTTTCATAAATAATTTACTTTAATATCGACATTGAATATCCACAAAGTGCAAATGTTTGTGTGTGTTAATGTTAATATGAGGAAGTTGGAAAGATTTTAATTTTATATTTTACTCTTTAATTTTTTTAACTGATTCATAACTTCAATAATGAATTTTTTAATGTTAGGAATGTGTTCTTTTTGTGAATTAAAAGCAAGATAGTGAATTAAAATTTATTTAACAAGTAAGCTCCCTGAGCTGCAGAACGTGCTGTTTTGAACAAGATAAATTTATTACTTAGTATGTTAGATAATTTTTCAATGATCATAAAAATTAGCAAATCTCTAGTTTTCACACAATAAACACTAAAACTTTTAGTTAAATTCATAACCATAATGCTGGCAAATATTAGTTCCCGCTTTTAACTTTATGTACATTTTCACAGACATCTATAGGATTTATGGAATACTTTTTACAAATATATAACTGATAACAATACGACAGTTTTCATGCAAACATAGCTTACAAATTTTTGAAGCCAGCCCAATATTTGTTTACAGATATTAATTTTGTCAAATTGTTAAATATACCAAGTTCGTGTTTTGCATACAGTTTCTTATAATTTGAAGGTTCACATAAACTTTTATAATTTACTTAAAATGTTAACTTCAAGTTTTGGCCCAAGTGCCTCTGAAGTTAAAAATTTTCAGAATAAATTTTATATTTTCAGGTTTGTGTTAAAATACATGGCTAGGATTTGTACATTTTTTCTATTTTCGGCCCTGTTATCCTAAAATATTCAAAACTGAACACTGAATTCACTTCTGTTTGAAATTCCCTTTAAATTGTGAGAATTGTTCAGCGTTTTCTAATTTGTTTGAAAATTCCCCCCTTACTTTTTTGCCCCCAGCCCCCTATTTTGAGGGGACCAATCTCAAAAACAATAGGGGTCTGTGGAGAACGTTTTATGAAAATTAGTTGATACACTCGAACGTTATCACAAAACATAACCTACACAGTTACACAGCAGGCAGGCAAGCAGAAACACACAAAACATTTTGACTTAAAACTGAGAACTCGTGTTGCTCATTCAAAAAATAAAGAATCCAAAAAAGTGGCTTGAAACATTTGAGGTGGCATGGCTATATAATATTAAAACATTCTTTGTTTACAAATTGATTTCAATATAATTTGAATTGAATTTGTTTATTTGAAGTGTGCAGTGTTAAAAAAAAACAAGATTATTTGTCAAGATACCTTTTATTAGTTATATGTCATCAGTAACAAAATTACTGTATTCCTTTAAATTAAAACCTAAAGTAGTCTCAGTTCATTATAAAAATTAGTTTAATATTTTGAAATGAAGTTGAAGAATCGTATATAACAGTCTGCTTAAAATGTATGTTTACAGCATGTTTTGGGCCAGTGATTTTCTCTTTACATTATCACATGTATCTTTATGATTACCATAATCATTATTGAAATTAGACTTCCACCAGTATACCCAACGATTCCAGGGAGTATGGTCACGATATAAATGATTTCTGCAGTCTCCATGAAGTTGATCAGGCAAAATAGACAGAAAATGTTAAAACTAGACAATTTATTTCAGAAATCTTAAAACAGAACTAACAGTATAAAAAAAGTTTGTACTGATACTCAAAAAGGACAGACATTAAAGTTGATTGCTAAATGGCTATTGATGAAGTTCCTTTTAATTGTATAATAAATAAAATTTTAAATACACTTTTTAATATTAGAAAAAACTCAAATAATTTAAATTGCATTCTTGATGTCGGTAATGTTTGATCTTTCCAGTAATATTCGCTTCTTGCAAGATTTTGTTCTCACAATTAAAAATAACTATGAATTATTTCAAATTGCAACTAAATTGATGTTAACCTAATTGAAGGTGAACACAGAATGGCATCGGGCTCATTCTGAACACTATTCTATCAGAAACAATATTAGTTTGTTTTGTCTAACCTGCTTTACAACAGTCCCCTTTTCTACACTGGCAGAAATATTAGATCATTCATAGGAATTCTGTTTAATATTACCCAGTGTTTTCCAAGTGGTCACCATATCACTTGCAGATAAGTAACACAAAAAATTACTGTTATGATACTAATATGGCACATAATAAATATAGGGAAATTTATTTTCATACTTCTGTTACCATCACAATGGTGAGAAGAGCACCTAAACGTTCATAACTCAACCACCATGCCAAAACATCTAAATAAATCCACCAACATAAATTTAAAATATTGATATGAATAAATAACAGGATAGTTGATTAAACATTACTGACCTAATAATATTTTATGACATGGCTACAGAGGCATGCAAACCTGCCCCACCTCCACTAGACACTTAAATTCATTGATTTGGAGGCTAGATAAGAAATATGGATGATTTCCTAGAATAACCACGTGTACTACAGAGTATTGCACAATAATAGTGTATTTCCTTCTACAAGGGAATGCACATGCATGTTGTACACACTTCAGTTCTTATATGTCTAGTCTTCCTGAAATAAATTAAAATTTTGTTAGCTTCACAACAAAATATTTGTACTTTACACATCTCACTCTAAGGCACTGTTCAATTTCCATCGTCAGGTACCTACAAGAGTAGAGGTGGGTCGATACTCCTGTAACTAGTATCTTGTAATGGTTACTTTTGTGGAACAGCTTTTCCAGTTACTCGCGGGACCCCCTACCTAACGAGTACAAGCTGTAATGATTACTGAAAAGTCAAAATATTTGTTCTGGTTACTCACGGGCACCCCTACCTAACGAGTAAACACGTACAAAGCGAAGTATTCAGAAAAGGCCCGACAGCAACAAAGCTGTTTTTAATCAATGAAAAAAAATCATACTGATGTTACATTTATTCTCCTGTTATGCGCGCGCGCGCGCACACACACACATTCTATCACTTTCTGCTACAGTCTGTTTCTTGATGTATATAATACATTTAATATTTATAAATTTACCTCAAGATATACTTTTTTCCTTATTAGGAACATGTTTCAAGAGCTCCCGTGCTCTCATCTTCAGCCTTCGCGATCTTGCGTCTGGTGAAGTATTTGTGTTGGCTGGATGCTATTAAGGTTGTTTGTTGGTCTGATATTTTAAAGTTGTATTATTGTGTGATTGTGGTATATGTATTTGTATTTTCGATGTTGAGCGCTTTGAATATTGTCATGTTTTGTATTTGTTCAGGTATTAGTTTTTGTGTTTTATGTTTGTATATTTGTAAATTTTCCCAAACGTTCATTATGGTGCCTTTGTGTGTTATGTTTTATTAGTGTCACATTGGTTATGTCTGGGAATTAATGTCCTGTTTATTGCATGTGTGGCTAAATTGGATTTATATATTTCTGGTTTTTTGTATGCATTTAGGTGTTCAAAATAACGTTTTTTCAGCTGTTTTTTGTTTGTCCTATGTAACATTTATTGCAATCTTAGCATTCAAGATTGCGAAGGCTGGAGATGAGAGCACGGGAGCTCTCGAAACATGTTCCTAATAAAGAGGAAAAAAGTATATCTTGAGGTAAATTTATTTATAAATATTAAATGTAAAATATATATATATATATAATACACATTATTATAACAAATTGTAACATTTTGTCAACTTCATAAATTTTTAAAAAGCTAATTAGAGCGACAGTTAGGCCATATAGTACTTATTGTTAACGTAACTTTGGAAATAAGTTTAACTTCACCACACATCTCATGTAAATGATGAGATTGTTATAATCTTCCTGTTGTAAAACACTACAAAGTAGTTTTTTTCTGTAGAGACCTGGTAGATAGAACAGTATGTTACCTTACTAAAAATGTTATTTTAATTCACTTCATTAATAATAATACGTGTCTTAAAACAATGCTCTTTTTAGTTGTAAACTACATTTTATTGATATTAACTCGAGCTGTCCTCCATCCTATGATGTGGGCAATCGCCCAGTAAACTCATAGAATAGGGGGATTGGAGTTAATAGTAATATCAATAACTAACAGCTAGCCGAAAAAACTTCATTAAAAAGATCTGACCACACAAGTTTATTAGTGAAAACTGGGTTTCTCTGTTTAGTTAATTTTACTTAATGTTAAGTTAGGCATATAAAATTTTGTTTTCTTTCTTTCTTAACTCTCATTATTCATTACTTGATACTCCTTGTGGTACATAAGCAAGACTGAAGTGACAAAGTAATCAAGTTTGTTCTAAGATAGGATATCAACTGTTTTACTGACATTATGAGCTTCTAGTCCTGTTCATTAAATCATTTACTGATCTGATAACTCCCCTAAAACACAGGTGTTTTCATAAATTTCTTTTATTTAAACTGATTTTGAATTTTTGTCCATCACTTTACTTATCATTTGACTAAAAGTAGTTTCCACTTAGCAGAGAAATAAAAATAACGAACTCCATAACAGATAACACAATTAGGAGTAACTGGTCAAACTGCAGGCACCAAGATAAACAGACTTCATGACGATAAGAATTTACTAAACTTATTAGGAGGCCGGCCATCAATAAAACAAGGTGACAAGAAGAGAAAGCTGCAAGTTTATCTGAATTTCTTGGAGACTAAAACATTCATGATTGATTTATGATATGGATGAAAGTTACCACTTTTTGCCCAACTTGTGCTTTTGCCCCATCAGTAGTTGCACAGTTGATCTACTAGGGGAAGGTCTTACAATACTCCTTAAAGTATTGCTGTCCACTGTTGCTGGTTTTGTAGTGAACACTATAATAAGGCAATATTCGATTTTTCAGCAGTGCTAATTGTAACATCATGACATACTTAATAAACTGTAAAGATTCCGCCCCCAAATAAGTATTTGAAAACAGCAGACGAATAAAATACTGGTTTCAAATGGAAAATCGATAAAAAAGTGGATTAACAATCATTACACAGCATTTATATGGCAATCACTGTGGTTCCTTGTTCCAGTTTGAAACAGGTGCTTTTAGGTAGAAGAGAAAAGCGGACCTACTCCCAAAATATGAATTTATTTTGACATGTGCAGAGCTTTAATTTTACCAGATATTCTTCTACATACAATAAACAACCCCATGCTAAAAAATTTCTTGTTAATTACACAAATAGGCCCTTGGACTACTTTAACCCCAATTTTCCAAAATTCCTTGAAAACTGTGTAGCGAGATAACATGGGTATGCACTGACAAAACTATGGACTCAAGACAGGAAGAAACATGGAAAATATAGTTATTGTCAAATAGGTTTGCTAGATTCTAAGCAAGAATTCTTTTCAAAAACAAATACAACACAAGCACCTATTTTGTTATCACCCACTGGGATGGCATGTACGTAAATTATCTTGACACTGTTAAATCAGTTGTAGAAAAACTGGGCAAGAATTAATCACAAAGATTTCTTAACATTTACTAAGAAACAGTTGTGCAATTTCTTATGATATTCAGTAAAAACAAGTAAATGTCTTGAGAGAAACTGTTAAAAAGAAAATCAACTCACACTTAAAATTTAAACCTTAAAATCCACTCATATTTGTTTTTGAAAAAACACTGGAATTGAAATTATAGGTAAGTTTTCCAAGTTTGAGATCATTAAGGGCTGAAAGTGTTAAGTGTGGGCAATGTTCCTCATTTCAAATATGCGAGATCGACGACTTTATGTGGTCAGAATAGTCCTGTTCCCAATCAGACATCTTGTCCCATGTTGGCAGACTTGCAATGTACAATTTGGTAACTGTACGCTACGATTCCAATAAACTTTCAACAAGGAACTGATGAGCCTTAGGTTTCAACTTCATTGAAAGTTCAACAGGAACTTTTAAATTTTTAGCACCTATTTAAATAAACAAGCTATTCTTTCATAAAGTCCTTGCAAATAATGATCTACACGAAAAATTTGGTAACTTTTACAATTCATGTTTCAATATGGACCTCTACAAAAGCAACACAAATACTGAACAACTGAAAAAAACATTTCTATAAAATGGAATAAAACTTAATGAAGGCAGGGCTAATAAAAAACTCAAAAAATTCCCAAGGCCCATAGAATACACAATTCATACTTTTTTCTAATTAACAATATTGAGGTATTTTAAAAGGTGGTATACATATGTAACACTTTATTTTGTCAAAACACAAACTATTTGGAAGAATGACTGTACACACTACACACAATGGTACAGCTATCACTAGTTATAAAAATGTGACTAAAGAATTAACAATTCCTGAAATCTATTAATTTAAATCAATAGATCACCAATTCACACTAAAATACAAAGAAGTATATTAAATAATTTTTCTTCTAGTTCGACTTTTTTTTCTGTATAGTAGGCATTCAAAATATACAAAGTTTTCCATATATTGAAAATTACCCCAAATCTTGAGTGTATGGAAGATGCTGTATGGAAAAAATAACTTTCAAAAAAAAAAGAATCTGTTTCATACAAAAAATATTAACAATTGTTAACAGATTATAACGCAATTACAGACCGACTACCTTGCACAACAGTAATAAAAGAGTACTAGTCAATATTTTGTCACTCTAATAGATTTTCGTAAACATAAACATCCATGTTAGCAATTTACAAATGTTACACGAGTGAATTTTAAAAGTTTTTCATGTTTCATATGGTTAACTAAAATTTTGGAACATTGAATTTTTAAATTCAGCAATAGACAGGAAGACGGCATATGGTATCTTAAATGTAAACACAATTTTAAACCATATAATACACATATCAATCTACATTTCCCACAACAAACTTACCTTTTCAACTTGCTTTTCATACAAAACCTTTTGAGATGGAAAACAAATAATAAATATTAACAGAGTACTACTGCTCAAAAATTATTTATTTTCGGATTCTTTGGAATGGTAAACTTTGAAAAACATACAAAAATGTAAAAAAAGGCAAAGTATATATTAAATACAAAATGAGTAAAAAGACTGAGCAGCATTATCCTTGCCTGGAGAAGCTTAATACTCTTCTGCACCTTCACCTTCTCCCTCAACAGAATCCATGCCTACTTCTTCATAATCTTTCTCTAGTGCTGCCAAATCTTCACGAGCTTCACTGAATTCCCCTTCCTCCATACCTTCTCCTACATACCAATGAACAAAAGCACGCTTGGCATACATCAAATCAAACTTGTGGTCAAGACGAGCCCATGCTTCTGCAATGGCAGTGGTGTTGGACAACATACATACTGCACGCTGTACCTTGGCCAAGTCACCTCCAGGAACAACAGTGGGTGGCTGGTAGTTGATGCCTACCTTAAATCCAGTAGGGCACCAGTCTACAAACTGGATTGTGCGTTTTGTTTTGATAGTTGCAATGGCCGCATTGACATCCTTGGGTACAACATCACCTCTGTACAACATACAGCAGGCCATGTACTTGCCATGGCGTGGATCGCATTTAACCATCTGGTTGGCGGGTTCAAAACATGCATTTGTAATTTCAGCAACAGAAAGTTGCTCATGGTAAGCTTTTTCGGCTGATATCACAGGAGCATACGTAACTAAGGGGAAATGAATTCTTGGGTATGGTACCAAGTTAGTCTGGAATTCAGTCAGGTCTACGTTTAGTGCACCATCAAATCGGAGGGAGGCAGTTATAGAAGAAACAATTTGGCCAATGAGGCGATTCAGGTTGGTATAAGTGGGGCGTTCAATGTCAAGATTTCTTCGGCAAATATCATAAATGGCTTCATTATCAACCATGAAAGCGCAATCAGAGTGTTCCAAGGTTGTGTGCGTTGTCAAAATTGAATTGTATGGCTCGACTACTGCAGTGGAGACCTGCAAAAAAACAGGTTCAGTTAGAAACGTTAAATTTCCTATGGGTTCTGTAACAATTACAGACTGAAATTTAGACAGAAAACTAACACGTTCACTCTTACTACTCAATTGTTTTAAAATTTTAGAATAAGCTTGGTTTAAATGTTAATGTTTCAATAGAAAAACTGATGCATTCACTCTTACTACTCAACTCAGTCTTAAAAAATTTGAGAATCTCAGTTTAAATGTCTATGTTTGAACAGAATAACTGACGCATTCACTCTTTCTTAAAAGTTTAGAATAATCTTGGTTTAAATGTCAATGTTTAATATAAACAACAAAAATTCGAAACATAAACATACCTGTGGGGCTGGGTAAATTGCGAATTCCAGTTTGCTCTTCTTTCCATAATCAACAGACAGTCTTTCCATTAAGAGAGATGTGAATCCTGATCCAGTACCACCTCCAAAAGAGTGGAAGATTAAGAAACCTTGTAATCCAGTACACTGATCAGCCAATTTTCTTATCCTGTCTAGTACTAAATCGACAATCTCTTTTCCAATTGTATAGTGACCACGTGCATAGTTGTTTGCAGCATCTTCCTTGCCTGTGATAAGCTGTTCAGGGTGGAACAATTGCCTGTATGTTCCAGTCCGCACTTCATCTAAAATAAAAACAATCACTTATAAATATCTATGCCCACAATAATATTTACAAGATAATTCATCATGAGTTACAGTAGAGTATATACTAAATAAAAATAAGTAAATACAAAAAAAAAGTTTTCACACATTTTTTTTATAGCTTTCACAGTCTCTTGAAACCTAAATGCTCCTGATTTTACTGGTGGGGATCCAAATCATATTCTACTGATTGAATCAGCCACATAATTGAATCAATTTCTGAAACCAGACCGTTATTCTAAAAAGTGGGAATACTTAATAATTTACAGGAAATGCTATGATGAAAGATGTCTTGCTTCCACGTTACACCCATTAAAGAATGTCTATATAACCATTACCAAAAGAGTAAATCAGTGAAACTGCACACACAAAAATAAGTTTTCAAGATACATGTACACATAATCTCATTAAAAGGCCTACAATACATCAATGTAATTATATGATACAACCACATATTCTGTTGTTCTGATTTGAAAGTCAGTCACTTAGAAATACTAACATGGATTGTGTGTGGTTGAAATGCACCATCAGTTATGTCAGGTAACACGCTACAAATGAACTAACTTTTTAATTCTAGAATGTTCCTGCATAATAAAAGTGGTAAGAACATTGTGTTTAATAGATAGTTTGAAAGTAACTATTGTTTTTTAAAAACCAAGAAAACATTAAAAGCTGCCTGTTTGTACCTACGTTTAGATTTCACTTTTGGCAGGGAAGGTAGACTACAAAAAGACGTAACGTACTGAGTGACACATCACACAACTGAGTGATGCATCAAGTCAAAAACACATGATGTTCACCGACCAAGTGACCTACATAATATAGGCTTATAGGTACACATTTTTATTTACTTTTTGTTAGTAAAAAGTTATCCTTTTAAATATTTAAAAAAACGTTTACTAAATAAATTAATACTAATATAGTTCGCATTAGTTTGTTTGTCTGGGAATATTAATTTAGAATGTTTACAACCAATAAATAACCTACATTTACTGCTCAGAAACACCACATGCACATACGTGTTTGAAAGACATTTCAGGCTTATGAAATACCTTTACATGTAAAAGTTCCCGAGGACTGCGTATCATGACTTGCCTACCTGTGCAAGCATAACACACACCACCAATGTATGGATTGTCTAACTTGTCCAAAATTAATGTGAATTTTCACACAATTTAACACTTATCGTCCATTAGCAAAAAAAACGCACGCACGCGCACACACACACTTCAGTGACCAACAGTCAACACCCTATGGTATACTAAAAACTAGTATCCATAATGCATATTTCCAGAAGTGTATAGACAATCTGCAAATGTTTTATCACATCAGTGTTTCATTGGCTGGCAGAATTTTGTGCATCCTGTTTCTGGTTAGGCCTAAATCCTGTGCTGAATTTTACTGTTTTCCCAAGGGGTATTACAACATTTTAGACATTCATCTGTAATTTTTGGGCTCATACCTCATTCTAGAACATCCAAGGAGTTCAGCTCAAGACGGCAGACCACTGCCCACCATGCTGTGGTAAACTCTTAGAAGATAGAGTAAAATTCGATATAGGACACAACTCAAAAATCATACTAATGAAAATCTAAGAAATATTGTATACAAATATGCCATTGCCAGATTTAAATTTTCTTCTAAATGAGAATAGAAGAAATTGGAAGGACCATATGGAGTGTATGAATGATCGAAGACTACCAAAAGCAGCAAGTAGTTGCAAACCAGCTGGTAGAAGAAGCGTAGGGAGACAAAAGAATAAAATCTATGAAGCCGGTACAGGTCACCAAGGCCTAGGCCTAATCCTTGTTGGCGAAGAAGAAATTTTCTTCTACTAGTAATGGCAACTTGCTGTAAGTTTTCCCACATTTTAAACATATTTTTATTCTTGGATTTAATTGTCCATCAGTTACTAAACTAAATATAATTAGCTCATTATATTCCGACTCGGAACACAAAAGTTTTTTATATGCTCTGAAGAAGCTTTTTAAAAGCGAAAACCAGTTCAGGCTATAAGGTAAAACTTTTACGTTTTTACCTATTAAAAAAAACTTTGTGTTCAGAGTCAGTAGCGAGTTAATTATATTTAATTTGGTAATTACAGACTTTCTGGGCTGCGGTGGTATTGGAGCGACATCCTTTTTTTCTGTTCTATGTTACACAAACACGCGAAAAATAATTTTAAACGGTGGTCAAACCTATTTAGAGAAAAAAAATTAATTATTACTCCACATTTTGGACTCGTGGGTGGCCGGCTTATCAGTTTCCTACAGTATCCACCGCTGCGCGTGATTTTGGGTAGCCGGCTCACCGCACATGCTTTAGTCTCCGGCGCCTTCAGCGCCTCCGAGGTTACTAATAATAAACTCGCAGTGGGCTCAACGCAAAGCTTTAAACCGCCGTTTGGGCTCAACGCAATTTTGAACATGTAAGAATCATGTAAATTTTGTTTTGAATACGCATCAACATGATTTCCAGTCAAATTCAGCTCACCGTCTACACAGTCAATATGGCGCTCATTCACCATTGCATGCGTTCTTATGGGAGTAATAATTTAATTTTTGTTCTCCGTAAATAGGTTCGACCGCCATTTAAAATTATTTTTCACGTGTTTATATAACACAATAGAAAAAAAAGGATGTCACTCCAATACCAGCGCGGCCCAGAAAGTCGATAATTACCTTAAATTTTTATTATTGAAACTATACTATATGCTTTGATTGCTCCTTTTTTAATACTTGTTTAATATTGTTCAAAGCGTTATTAACTGATAGTAAAGTTGTCTTGCCTAGTGTGGATGTTCAAAATTGATGGGTAAAGTCAAAGCTGCTCATACAAATGAATTTACCTAGGTAAAAATGCTTTAAAAGTAGCAGTAAGCATTAACATCAAGTTATATTTTATAGTTTAACATGACAATAATTCATTCACAACTAATGCCCTAAAATTCCAGCATTTGCTGAGAAAGCATAAATGTTTATTATAATGCTGAATTATCCTCTTTATCTATATCGAATTCATTACAAGCTTATAATATTAACTGCTAAAAATTACAGCAATTTTAGTATGTTTAACAATGAGTGTTTTACAAGAATACATACCTACTACAGTGGGTTCTAAATCTACAAAAACTGCTCGAGGAACATGTTTTCCAGCTCCTGTTTCACTGAAGAAAGTGTTAAAGCTGTCATCACCAGCGCCAATTGTCTTGTCTGATGGCATCTGACCATCAGGTTGGATGCCATGCTCAAGGCAGTACAGCTCCCAACAGGCATTTCCAATCTGTACTCCAGCCTGGCCTACGTGGATTGAGATGCATTCACGCTGCATAAAAAAAAATATATTTAATATAATGTTTAAGACTTGAAGTACTTTCTTTTTAACACCCTTTCTCTCTCAAATTTATCATTTATTACGTATATATTATACAAAAATGCAGAACGCACTTTTAAAATTAAACCCCTTTTAACTCATTTTATAGATACACAGTTTCTTTTAAAATTATTCACCGATCTGACACTGCACTTTTAATCATGAAACACACTGCATGTAGTTTTTTCGAAAATTATTCATAGATTGATCATTTCATTATCATGAAAACCGCATGATGAAAGTTCAGAACGGCCACACCCAAAACTAGTCTTTGTACTATTGAGGGCTGTCGTTTATAGCAATGGTGAGCACAACTAAATTTTGGGAGGTTAAATCGGCGATTACTTTAATATTTATGCTACTAAAAAACTTTTAAATTTCACCGAAACCTTATTCTGCCGATCACCTACCTATCACATACCATGTGCTATTTTAAGAACGTGATTATTGCACAAGTTTTGAAACTTTTTTTACGATTATGAAATCAGAATATAATATTTACATACTTATCGAATTAAACTGTAGTAATACTCACCATTTTGAGCTTATAAATGTATCAAAAAATTCACAAAAGATAAAAAGAACAGAGTCGTTGGACACACCGACAACGTGGCTCCTCCAAACAGACAGTAACGGTCGCAACGGAAATGGAGAATTTATAAGACCTAGCAAGTGTTGGCGAGGCGTCTTCTCATTGGCTAAGCAGAGGCGGCTACGTCACTGTGGGTGAAGTTGAGTTTACTGACTAAGCCGGGAATAATGATGATTGGTGAATTTGAATATTGTTCGTAAAACTGAAGTACTGTACATATTTTCAAATAATTAATGTTTAAAATTATTTAAAACAATATATTATGTGGTGATTTTTTAAGATAATTTTTAAACTACTAGGCTGAGAAATTAAACATCCTCTCTTCACATAACGGTGAATTGCAATAATAAAATTTTACTCGTAGGCGCTGTTGTCATATTTCTTACTCCTATCACTCCTATGTTAACCAACACTACTGTACTCGTACGTTAAAGATCTACAGTTAATTTAACGGAAATCTATACACCAAACCTTGTTATTTTTTACCAGTGTAAACATTAGATTTTTAACCTAATTATGCCTTGACTTTTCTCAGGTTCCTAGCAATATTACTCGTTAAATCTGGTTAAATTGTGTGTGTTGTTCAATGGTGAATATTTTCAACGTTTATATTTGATGACGTCATTATCTGCTATGATTATCAAAATTTAACACTGGTACCGGTATCAAACATAGTATATAGACATGGGTATAATGTACATCATGAGAACTGTATCCTGCAGTGACTTAACGCCCTCATATATGCAATGTTGAACTTTTCATTTTTCAATCGTGGAATCGCGGATGTTCTCTGCGTGGTTTTGGTTCAAAAATTTGGCTCAAATCACTGTCAGCCGTTGAACCTTTTATTACCTAGCCATGTTCACATTCTTTGTTAATTTATATAGGCCTATAACATATTGATTCTAAGTATAAATAATACTGATTTATTTCTGTAGTATCTTACAAAAAACTGAAGAAACTTTTTTTGGAGGTGTGGCAGAATTGTATTTATGTCAGTTGACGTCTAATGTTTTGACAGTTCTTCAAAACAAAGAAATACTGCTGTTATATAAGTCTGATAATTTTTTAGTGAATGTGCTATGTAACTGACGAAACATTAACGTCAGTTATTACTGTTTACGTTAATGAAAATAGAACTAATTACGTTTGTATCATGTTAAACATTACACTCCGCAATATTATACTGCCCCGTTATTTTACAATTAACATTTGTATTTACATTTACTGTGGAATTTTTGTAAAACCTTTTTTTCTTAAACAGACCGGTGTAAATCATTATTTGAACATCTGTTCCATGACGTTGGTATGCAGTGGCCGTGACGTTCCCATTTAAATATTCACCTAACCAGTCCATCTTAATTTGTATATGCATATAATCACATATTTCAAGTGGTAACAGAAATTATATTCTTTCTCTACAAATTGTTGTTACCGGTCAGAAAAAGTGGGGCTTAAATTGGGCTAGCAAGGTGTTCTATTCTTTGGTATGGGAATGATACCGTTCTATAACAGTTTTTTTATTCACTCATAAAACCAATCAAAGTATAAAATAGTAGGAGCGTGTTTCATTTGTGGCGTCGATGTCAGATTGTATTATAGCTGTAGCGGCTAGTCTGTAGGCGGCAATAACCTCCTGACTCAGTGCGCCGTCACTTGCCCATATAAGGTCACAAATGCAACACTTTACTCGTTAATCGAAGGAAGGTCTCGTAGTTTTGTTTACAAAGTATTTTACAGATACGCAAGTGTATGTATATTTATGATAGGTACGCTACTGTAATTAAATATACTGTAGGTAAACATGTTAATTGTGCAGATTTCATTTCGGGAGGAGGGGGGATTTTTTCAACCACATATCGTTTTCTTAGAATATTTTTTTTTCTCGTATTATAATGAAAATCGTACCAACAAATTATAACTAATGGGAATGACTGTAATTCGTATAACTAATTTCATAAAAATAAATTAATGACAGGCTACAGTATACAGTTTGACATGGAAGCCTAATAATACCTTTCTGTGGAATATAAATACTTTAAAGAGAACGTTAAAATTAAGAAAGTAAATTTTGTATGTGTATTTGTGTTGATAGGGTTAACACATGCAAGAACACGAAAAATGTTTAATGAACCTATGTTTAATTTTACAGTATTTCGTTTCTTAGAGCTAGGTAGAGTCTATCACAACAACCCATGTCCATTATGAAAAATAATGTTAAGAAATTAAAACTCATTCACATTATGTGCGTTGTGATTGAAGATATCAACATGTACCATTAAGTTAAAATATAAAGAGATACGTCCCTATGTATCTTAACCAGCGGAAAAACGTATCCTGCTCTCTTTCAAGCCGACTTCTTTTCATTTTTCACCATTTCTTTCAACATCTGTTATATTTATTATTGAGTATAAGGCCTATAATTGTAGATTATTTAAACTTGTCATTGACCCAAATAGTAGTTTTTTAAAATTGACAAAACTTAGAAGTCAATTAATTACATTTCATAAAACACAACCAGTTTTAAATTTTTTGCTCCAAAATTTTTAAATTTTTTTTCGGATTTCGGGGGAAGGATATATCTCCCCTACGTTCGCCCCTGTAACTAGGAACACTTCTGGTCAGAAAGGTCCGTGAAATTTTATTTTCTATATAGGTCTATGTCTTGCTGTTTACTATTCAGTTTGTTCATTTTGTTAAGCACGGCAACTGTGTGAGGTAGTTTGTGTAACAACACAAAAAAATGCCTCGTTAGATCTAATTTTTAGTTTCAATTGATCATTATTGTCTATTATTTGGGGGGGGGGGCTGAGAATCCCTCTAGTTTCTATAATGTGTATGAACACACAAAACTGTGTAGAACTGCACGTGTACAAAGAACCTGAGAATGTAAAAAAAAATGTTTGCTATATGATTGAAAAATAACAAAAAAAGTGCAGATTATTGTAGATGTGAGAGTCTTATATACTTTTCTCCGGGATGTGTTCACGATGACTGCATACTACATACTATACTATACTACTACTGCACAGTGCGTGTAGGTCTAGGCAGGAAAGGCAGTGGCAGATAACACAATGTTATAACTTAGATAATTTTTTATCACTTTAGTGTATTAACAACATTAGAAAATGGAGGCGTACTTTTTGTTGTGACGACAATTGAGACAAATAAAAGATTTGACCAGAATGCATTTGAACTGTATAGATAACTTCAGGTTGAAGTATTTAAACCTGTTTTCTGAATTCTTTGGCGTGTCACCATGCAAAATAAATTACTTAGGCCTATAATACCAGCAGTAGATAAGTAAGTCTTATTATCTTTGGCCAATATCCATAGGACTCGTTCGCAGTTTTGAGGGAACGTCTAGATATAGTGGCTTGGAGAATAGACCACCAGTAAGAAAAATTACGGGCTGTTGCAAATCAGTCGTCACGGGGGATACCTTTTCTCCTAACACGGGAGCACAACCGGACGTCGACAATAGCTTGATAAAAATTCGTTAATAATTAACAAATATACTCACTGTCTTTGGAAAATCACACTACTGTAGAATCGGTATTCGGTGCCAAACGCAGACAGAAAACGTGAGTTAATGGTCATGATCAGTGGTTCCCAAACTTTTCAGTCCGCGGACCCCCTCCCAAAAAAATTAAAAATTCACGGACCCCGTCTGAGTTCTGAAATAAAACAAACAGTAGGCCTAAATATGATAGAAACTCTTATATTTTAATTATAAATGTATTAAAATTAAAATTCTCTTAACTTGCAAAATTATAATATTGATGATATAAAACGTAGTTTAATATACAGGCTGCTTTTTCTGCTTTTGCACAATTAGCTCTGCAATATTGGGTTTAATGTCTGATAACTTCAATATTAAGTAACTTTACTTCGACATCAAGTTTATTTCTTAACTCTGACTAAGTACGTGAGCAGGGAGACTGCGGTTTCACAAAAATAAGTAGAGAAAGCACAGGTAAACACTTCAAAGCTTTTTGCGAGTTCAGGATAGTCAGTCATTACATATAACCAAAAGTCAGTTAGCTGTAATTGCGAAAACTGTAATTTTAATGAACTGTCAGTTGAAAGTTCTGCCAATAAATCTTCTTTTTGTAGTGTAAGAGAGAGGTCTAGTCAGTTCGGCTGACAAACAGATCTGCTACGCGACATGGTTTAAAGACATTATTAAAACCATTAGTTTCTTAAAACCATTAGTTTCAAATTACTTTTACAATTACAATTAGTTTAAATCCCCTCCTCAATACTGGAATCTTCTATTAATTTTTTTAAGATTCTAAAATTTATATTTATATTTTAAAGCATAAAAAGTCGGAGAATATTACGGTATATCCTAATTTTTCTCAAAAATGTCTGCGGACCCCCTAAAACATTGTCGCGGACCCCTAGGGGGACCACTTTGGGAACCACTGGCCATGACCATTAACATCATAACGTCAGAGATATAAGAGATGAAGTACCCCCTACTAAAAAAATAACGTGGCAACAATGAAGTTTTCAATTTAGAACGGTTCAAATTTTTAACTAAAACAAAAATTTAGTAACATATTAAAAATACTTCTATGAAGTATACCATTCCATTTAGTTGACCTTGTTGTATTCCTATACAAAATATCCTTGAGAGCACGCCACTAGAAATATCAAAATAATTTTTTATAATAAATATCTTGAGCTCCAAAGCCGAAACAAAATGATCAACGTTAAATCTTTGGACCAAATGGTAAACAAGAAAACATACGATCATTTTCTCATAATTTGTCAAGTGGCGACGCGACGGTGGTGTAACGTTGCTTCGTATTGTCGAATACTAATTGTATTTATGTTACAAAACAATTTCGGTAAAGTAAATGTCTGGAAAGACTAAGTCAGCTTGGTTTAACGTCTCACCATTAGACGTTGGTCTAAAAAGCGCGCTACGATCCTGTTAGGTGCAATAATTCTAACGTTTTGTACGTCCACAACGCAAGTATATTGGCGCATCCAAGTTCGAAAGAGGCCAATTCACCTATCGTATACTGCCGTGGCTGTTTATTGAATACAATCAGATAGGAAATGGCGTAACGGATGTTTTTTATTGCACACAGGATGTGTCGGTAAGCGTGCGTGAGTTGTTTATCCTCGCACACATGACGCAGGAACAGCTGGCTTGTCACGGAGGTGCCAACAACTAAACTAAGACATGGGGGATGCAGTATTTATTTGCTGTACCTGTCACGCGATGACATTGCACACAATAAGGCTTAATTTGTGTGCGTACGTGCACGCGCGCGTGATGACCCAATGGCTTCAGTAACAAGACTACACTTGCGACTCGTGCGTGGCAACCACAGGCGCGTATGTTAGGAAGCTTACATTTTAGCATGTCGTTCAATTGTTTCAGACATCAATTCGCTGACTTACTGGTGGTGATCACGAACATTTGGCAGTCTCGCAATCTCAAATGACAATGAACAAATCTCGGATGTTTGGACATGTTCGCCGCATACGATGTGACACCTTGAAAGAAAACGATGTCGCTGTGCGGGAAAAGAAGTTCTACAGGTGCATCTGGACTTGATATGTTAGCTATCTGCCGCCCCAGTATATTTTGCTCATCCATGAGATTAACTGGAAAGAGCGCAGTTTTAGGATGCTTCTGTCTTGAATGATTCCATGTCTTTCGTCTAATTTGAATGCAACTGTTTTTAAAAATTAAGTCCATATCGTGTGTGTGTGTGTGTTGTATAGAACCGTCACCGCTGTCCATCTCTTTCCAGTTCTCGTCCGTAAGCCCTCTACTCGTCATTACAACAATAACTTCGCCCTTCCATGAGCTTTCTGTCCTTCCCCTATTTTTTCTTAGCTTCGGGGTACAATGTACATGTGATTCTAGGTGTATTGTCTACCATTCTAGGTCTACTTAGCTGCACAAGTTTTATCATAAACTGTTAACAAGTTAATAGAATGTTCCTGTAAGAAACTATAATGGATCTGCTTCTGACATCCTTCGTGGTCCTAATGCCAACACTGTTCAGTTGTGTGTCTGATGTTTTTCTAACTGACAAAAGCTGTTGAAATAAAATTTACTATAAGTGAAAGGTTGTTTGTTGCGAGCCCATTCCCGCGTAATTTATGTACTACATGCACCGGAAACGAATTAGGAAGAAGAGAAACAGCAAATTAGTCATGGTGTTTTGACACAGATGACTATCATGACGCAGAGCAGTACAGCGAGGGAAGTTTTAAATTATAGACCGAAAGGGGAAAGGGTGGTTGATAGCAAGACTGACGTTGAAGTTCTGTTCCTAATCGATAATTATATACTAAAATATTATTACATGTTTTTACTGCTTTGGTACTAAGATGCTCCGAACTCCAGTGAAAGATCGATAGAAAGACCAACTCCAGATACTTCCACGCATGCTAGTGTAGAAGGCAGATCGTTTCAATTGTCAAAGTTCATGTTCCATTCCTCTCATCAATTCTGTATCAGTAAAATTTAACGCAAAAATAAGTTTACATTCCGCACAACAATTAGTGCCGTTTTAGTATGATTGCCTAATTAACAGAACAGAAACATACATTACCAGTTTTCGATACTGATAACTGTATGAAGATAGTTTACCCTATTACATGCTTTAATTTATAGGGGAAAATAAGTTATAAGTAAAAGGGAGTTCAAAATAAATTAAATGTATTTCGTTTAGGACGAAATGAAAAATACGCATTGTATGACTACTTTAAAAAGTTTTAAAGTACGTCCAGGCAATTGAAGCGCCATTATACACGATATTATATTGTAATAAATGTTAGGAAAAGCAGCATAAAAGTATTTACCGAATTTCTTTTATACTTAGTTCTAAACATCGTATCTAATAATTCTTCTGACCTTCTCCAACACAGCAATCTAAATCGTGTTTCTGATTTCAGTTACCTCTCGTACAATTTGACATCCATAATGTATTTTTTCATTCACGAGCACAAGTGTGCGTGTGTGAGGAGTGAGTGCTTGTATGGTGTTATTTTATAATTATAACGATACAAATTTTGAGAGAGGAGTAGGGGTTTAAATGATGCCGAAAGAAAATCTTTACAGACCTATGCATATTTTTTCAAACTTATATACAAACATGTGTCTGTGATTATAGAAATATTTTGATAGTAACTGTCTAGCATCGATCGCAAAAAGTTTGGTAAACAGACGTTACCCAACATTTCGGAATTTTCACTCCTAAATGAAAAACGTTCTGGAGAGTGTTTGCTCGTTTGATTCGACAGTCGGCCAGTCTGGACACAATATTTTTTCCAAACCGATATCAGTTACACGAGGGCTACGTCACGACGACTAACTGTATACACATTTCACTCCTGGATATAACTACGGACACGTAGGCTACCCCGGAACAGTCAGGAGGATTCACGAAACAAAAGTAAAAGGAGAAGATAGTTGGGCAGTGCCGGTAGTAGGTGGGAATACCAAACATTAACGTAGAAACCAATTAGTAAGTACAAATATCAATAATAACAAAACATAAAAATGTAATTTGCAATTACACATAATCATCACCATCATCAGTAGCTCCACAGCCCACCGTAGGCCACAGCTTCGCTCAGGATTTTCCTCCAGACTTCCCTATCCTTAGCCAATGTCCACCAATTTTTCACTCCAACTACTTTCACATCTTCTAGGATCCATGAATCCATCATAGTCTAGGTCTTCCACGTCCTCTTGGTGTGCATTTCATAATCCTCTTAAGAACATCCTTCTCATTCATTCTCTGTACATGTCCTGCCCATCTCAACCTAGCTTTCCTAATTGATGTGACAATATCAGGCGATTTACCCCCCCCCCCGCCGCTGGCTGAAATCGCTACTGTGTGGACACTAAAGAGGATGCTGAGAAGAGGTACTTCAAATGAGGATATACGAAGGAAGCTGGCAAGGTAGAGATAGTTGGAAAGGAAAGTGTGTTAGACCCTAAAAGTATAAAAAGTGATCGAAGAATTACAAGAACGGTATTATAGTAGTACAATATAAAAAACTCAAATTATATGATTTTATGATCTACGTTTATGATGTATGTTATGGTAAAATTTAAATGAGTATTATGGTCCATTTTTTATTATTCAAATAATATGTTTTGTAATGTCAGTGTCTCTAATCTGTATGATGTCATGTTCGTAACAGCCGGTAAGACCGCGATGAATTAAACTGGTAAACGTATGGAATATTTAAATGTACGCCATGTACAGTATTCAAATATCGGTATGGAGAACCATACATGACTTCCATGTTCTAAGATTTATATTTAAAATCATATTCGAAATGAAATATTTCCATAGAAACTACGTCTTTCTACTTATTGCTTCAGCATTAACCACAGTACTGTGGTCACTAACGTATACCACCTCACGTTTTCGCACTGGATTTTCACCGATGATGGCAGTCGATGGCACTGCCGAAAAGTCTGGTTTTGCAGAAAACATTGGACTACGGCTAAACAGCCCGGGAACCAATTTTAACAAAAAACTACTTCTTTGTTGCCGATAACGTAGTAAACGTATAAAAAAATTCTCCCCTTCACCTTCAACTATAATTTTTAATAATAGAAAATTACCCCCACCCCGTTCACCTAACCTCTTCATTTATAGATATTTCATCTACGTTTCTACAGTGGATTATTATGAGCTTCTTATCAGGATACTTTATTTATAAAAATTAAGTACTTTACTCCTGTTAAATCATAAAATGTTTCAGGTAAACTACCCCTTTCTCTTAACCGATCTCCTCCAAATTCAATAGACCTTCAGTCCTCTACAATTCAGGGATGCATGCAAAAAAAAAATTTGATTCTGTTTGAATGTGCGGCAGTTATCGTTCGTCATGGAAACATTTCTCTTGTTACAACATAAAATGTTGCAGGTAAACTACCCCTTTCCCTTAACCGATCTTCACCAAAATCAACAGACCTTGAACTCTCTACAACTCAGGAAAGTGTGCAAAAAATTATTTGATTCTCTTTGAATTTTCGGCAGTTATCGTTCGTCATAAAAAAATTACCCTTTTTAAAACATAAAACGTTGCCGATAAACTACCCCTTTCCCTTAACTGATCTTCAACAAAATCAACAGAGCCTTGAGTACTCTACAAATCAGGGCTGTATGCAAAAAATTATTTGATTCTGTTTGAATTTGCGGCTGTTATCGTTTGCCATAGAAAATACCCTTGTTAAAACATAAAATGTTGCAGGTAAACTACCCCTTTCTCTTAACTGATCTTCACCAAAAACAATAGGTCTTGAGAACTCTACAATTTAGGGCTGTATGCAAATAATCATTTGATTCTGTTTGAATTTGCGGCTGTTGTCGTTTGCCATAGAAAATACCCTTGTTAAAACGTAATTCGTTGCCGGTAAACTACCCCTTTCCCTCAACCGATCTTCAACAAAATCAACAGACCTTTAGTTCTGTATAATTCAGAAAGGTATGCAGAAGAGTAGTTGATTCTGTTTTAATGTACGGCAGTTATCGTTCGTCATAAAAATAATTACCCTTGTTAAAACATAAAATGTTGCAGGTAAACTACCCTATTCCCTTAACCGATCTTCACCAAAACCAACAGATCTTAAGAACTCTACAATTCAGGGCTGTATGCAAAACGTTATTTGATTCTGTTTGAATTTGCGGCTATTATCGTTTACCATAGAAAAAATTACCCTTGATAAAAAACCGTTGCAGGTAAACTACCCCTTTCCCTTAACCGATCTTCACCAAAAACAATAGGTCTTGAGAACTCTACAATTATGGGCTGTATGCAAAAGAGTAGTTGATTCTGTTTGAATAGCGGCTGTTATCGTTTGCCATAGAAAAAAATTACCCTTGATTAAAAAAAACCGTTGCAGGTAAACTACCCCTTTCCCTTAACCGATCTTCACCAAAAGCAATAGGTCTTGAGTACTCTACAAATCAGAGCTGTATGCAAAAAATTATTTGATTCTGTTTGAATTTGCGGCTGTTATCGTTTGCCATAGAAAAAAATCTACAGACAGACACATAGACAGATAGACACACAGACACTTTTCGAAAATTGACTTTTTTTCGTGTTTTGAGTGTAGTACAATCAGAATCAGCAATAATCTCGAACACGATTTTTTTTGCTATCACCATACTTCCATTTCCTTAAAGAACATGGAAGTAAAATATCGGTATGGAGAACCATACATGAGTTCCATGTTCTAAGATTTATATTTAAAATCATATTCGAAATGAAATATTTCCATAGAAACTACGTCTTTCTACTTATTGCTTCAGCATTAACCACAGTACTGTGGTCACTAACGTATACCACCTCACGTTTTCGCACTGGATTTTCACCGATGATGGCAGTCGATGGCACTGCCGAAAAGTCTGGTTTTGCAGAAAACATTGGACTACGGCTAAAGAGCCCGGGAACCAATTTTAACAAAAAACTACTTCTTTGTTGCCGATAACGTAGTACACATATAAAAAAATTCTCCCCTCCACCTTCAACTATAATTTTTAATAATAGAAAATTACCCCCACCCCGTTCACCTAACTTCTTCATTTATAGATATTTCATCTACGTTTCTACAGTGGATTACTATGAGCTTCTTATCAGGATACTTTATTTATAAAAATTAAGTACTTTACTCTTGTTAAATCATAAAATGTTTCAGGTAAACTACCCCTTTATCTTAACCGATCTTCTCCAAAATCAACAGACCTTCCGTCCTCTACAATTCAGCGAAGCATGCAAAAAAATATTTGATTCTGTTTGAATGTGCGGCAGTTATCGTTCGTTATGGAAACATTTCTCATGTTACAACATAAAATGTTGCAGGTAAACTACCCCTTTCCCTTAACCGATCTTCACCAAAATCAATAGACCTTGAGCTTTCTGCAACTCAGGGGGTGCAAAAAATTATTCGATTCTCATTGAATTTTCGGCAGTTATCGTTCGTCATAAAAAAATTACCCTTTTTAAAACATAAAACGTTGCTGATAAACTACAACTTTCCCTTTACCAATCTTCAACAAAATCAACAGACCTTGAGTTCTCTTTAGTTCAAAAAGGTATGCAAAAACCTAGTTGATTCTGTTTGAATTTACGGCAGTTATCGTTCGTCATATAAAAAATTACCCTTGTTAAAACATAAAATGTTCCTGGTAAACTACCCCTTTCCCTTAACCGATCTTCACCAACACCAATACGTATTGAGAACTCTACAATACAGGGCTGTATGCAAAACATCATTTGATTCTGTTTGAATTTGCGGCTGTTATCGTTTACTATAGAAAATATCGGTATGGAGAACCATACATGACTTCCATATTCTAAGATTTATATTTAAAATCATTTTCGAAATGAAATATTACCATAGAAACTACTTCTTTCTACTTACTGCTTCAGCCTTAACCACAGTACTGTGGTCACTAACGTATACCACCTCACGTTATCGCACTCGATTTTCACTGATGATGGAAGTCGATGGCATTGCCGAAACGTCTGGTTTTGTAGAAAACATTGGACTACGGCAAAACATCCCGGGAAGGAATTTTAACAAAAACTACTTCTTTGTTGCCGATAACGTTGTACACATATATATCAGTGGCGAAGTTACATGGAGGCAATTGAGGCAATGCCTACCCTAACAAATTCTGTAGAATAAAAATTATAAATGCGTATGAACTACATAACGTAAAGATTATACATTGTTACTGTGACTGTCAAATTTATTAAACCGAAACGTGCTTTATTGAGCGACCGCTAGATGGTGACAGGTGAGATTCGGCATAGTTCGTTTAAAGCGAATGAGGCAACCTGAACTTGCCTCAACGTTTTTTGTATACATCGTATGTAAGCAATGTAGTGGTGTGATAGGGAAGTGTAGGGAGGGGGGATTGTCCCGCGCTGTACACATAGAGCGTTGAGGCATGCCTCACTTCTGTGGTCCAAACAGTTAAGTTAAAGCGCCTGTGTTGTTTCTAAGTGTTTATTTTATGCGGTTATTAAAAGTGTCACTGTTATTCCGCTGAACTAACAGATGATCAAGATTGTTATTTGAATTATTTGTAACATTAAACATATATATAGAAACTAATCAAGTTTAAAAATTTGAAGTTCAATCAGTTGTATTATTGTGTATGACTAATACAAGGATTGTTCAATAGACACACGTATAGAGCTGTAAAGCATTTTTTATTCAACGATTTTAAAAGAAGTCTCCAATAACATTAAGACATGAGTTCCACTGCTGCGCTAACCTGTAGATTCCCTGCTAGTAAAATTCTTACGGCTGTTTGTGGAACCATTCGGTTACAGCAAACTCTACCTCAGCGTCCGATTTGACCCACCGTCCTTTTAGTGATTCCTTAAAAAAAATTAAGATAAGATTTTTGCCAACCCATTCATTAACTACTAGCTTCGCCAGTAAGCAAATTGATGTCCATTTTTTCGGCTTGCACGCGTTATGTTGGTGTGGGTTTCGGCACTTTCCATTTAAAAAGCGTGCAAACGTAAGAAAATAAACATGAGTGAGGCCAGAAATAACGTGAATTGTGTGTTTGTGTCTTACCTGCCTTTTTATTGCTGTATTAAATGAAAAATATTATATTACATTAAAATGAAAAAATTATAATTTTATTGCCTGGCAACAAAATTATTTTATTTTTAACAATTACCATTGTTTCAAAAAGTTTAAATAAATTTGCAAGTACTTTACTCTTGTTAAAACGTAAAAGGTTGCCGGTAAACTACCCCTTGCCCTTAACCGATCTTCACCAAAATCGAAAGTCATTGAGACCTCTACAATTCAGGGACGTATGCACAAAATTATTTGATTCTGTTTGAATTTGCGGCTCTTATCGTTTGCCATAGAAAACACGCTTGATAAAAAAACGTTGCAGGTAAACTACCCCTTCCCCTTAACCGATCTTCACCAAAAACAATAGGTCTTGAGTACTCTACAAATCAGGGCTGTATGCAAAACATTATTTGATTCTGTTTGAATTTGGGGCTGTTATCGTTTGCCATAGAAAATACCCTTGTTAAAAAAACGTTGCAGGTAAACTACCCCTTTCCCTCAACCGATCTTCACCAAAAACAATAGGTCTTGAGAACTCTACAATTTAGGGCTGTATGCAAATAATCTTTTGATTCTGTTTGAATTTGCGGCTGTTATCGTTTGCCATAGGAAATACCCTTGTTAAAACATAAAACGTTACAGGTAAACTACCCCTTTCCCTTAATCGATCTTCACCAAAAACAATAGGTCTTGAGTACTCTACAAATCAGGGCTGTATGCAAAACATTATTTGATTCTGTTTGAATTTGCGGCTGTTATCGTTTGCCATAGAAAATACTATTGTTAAAAAAACGTTGCAGGTAAACTACCCCTTTCCCTCAACCGAACTTCACCAAAAACAATAGGTCTTGAGAACTCTACAATTTAGGGCTGTATGCAAATAATCTTTTGATTCTGTTTGAATTTGCGGCTGTTATCGTTTGCCATAGGAAATACCCTTGTTAAAACATAAAACGTTGCAGGTAAACTACCCCTTCCCCTTAACCGATCTTCACCAAAAACAATAGGTCTTGAGTACTCTACAAATCAGGGCTGTATGCAAAACATTATTTGATTCTGTTTGAATTTGCGGCTGTTATCGTTTGCCATAGAAAATACCCTTGTTAAAAAAACGTTGCAGGTAAACTACCCCTTTCCCTCAACCGATCTTCACCAAAAACAATAGGTCTTGAGAACTCTACAATTTAGGGCTGTATGCAAATAATCTTTTGATTCTGTTTGAATTTGCGGCTGTTATCGTTTGCCATAGGAAATACCCTTGTTAAAACATAAAACGTTACCGGTAAACTACCCCTTTCCCTTAACCGATCTTCACCAAAAACAATAGGTCTTGAGTACTCTACAAATCAGGGCTGTATGCAAAACATTATTTGATTCTGTTTGAATTTGCGGCTGTTATCGTTTGCCATAGAAAATACTATTGTTAAAAAAACGTTGCAGGTAAACTACCCCTTTCCCTCAACCGAACTTCACCAAAAACAATAGGTCTTGAGAACTCTACAATTTAGGGCTGTATGCAAATAATCTTTTGATTCTGTTTGAATTTGCGGCTGTTATCGTTTGCCATAGGAAATACCCTTGTTAAAACATAAAACGTTACAGGTAAACTACCCCTTTCCCTTAACCGATCTTCACCAAAATCAAAAGATCTTGAGAACTCTACAATTCAGGGCTGTATGCGAAACATTATTTGATTCTGTTTGAATTTGCGGCTGTTATCGTTTGCCAAACAAACAAAATTTCCCTTGCTAAAAAAAAACCGTTGCCGGTAAACTACCCCTTTCCCTCAACCGATCTTCACCAAAAACAATAGGTCGCGAGTACTCTGCAAATCAGGGCTGCATGCAAAAAATTATTTGATTCTGTTTGAATTTGCGGCAGTTATCGTTTGCCATAGAAAAAAAATCTACAGATAGACAGACAGACAGACACACAGACAGACAGACAGACACACACAGAGACACTTTTCGGAAAACGACTTTTTTTCATGTTTTGAGTGTAGTACAATCAGAATCTGCAATAATCTCGAACACGATTTTTTTTGCCATCACCATACTTCCATTCCTTAAGGAATATGGAAGTAAAATTACCCTTGATAAACAACCGTTGCTGGTAAACTACCTCTTTCCCTTAACCGATCTTCACCAAAAACGACAGGTCTTAGGTACTCTACAATTCAGGCCTGTATGCAAACAATTATTTGATTCTGTTTGAATTTGCGGCTGTTATCGTTTGCCATAGAAAACACCCTTGATAAAACATAAAACGTTGCTGGTAAACTACCCTATTCCATTAACCGATCTTCACCAAAAACAATAGGTCTTGAGAACTCTACAATTTAGGGCTGTATGCAAAACATTAGTTGATTCTCTTTGAATTTACGGCAGTTATCGTTCGTATTAGAAAAAATACCCTTGTTAAAACATAAAACGTTGCAGGTAAACTACCCCTTTCCCTTAACCGATCTTCAACAAAATCAACAGACCTTGAGTTCTGTATAATTCAAAAAGGTATGCAGAAGAGTAGTTGAATCTGTTTTAATGTACGGCAGTTATCGTTCGTCAAAAAAAAATTACCCTTGATAAAACATAAAATGTTGCTGGTAAACAACCCTATTTCCTTAACCGATCTTCACCAAAACCAACAGGTCTTGAGAACTCTACATTTCAGGGCTGTATGCAAAATATTATATGATTCTGTTTGAATTTGCGGCTGTTATCGTTTGCCATACAAAATACCCTTGATAAAACAAAAAACGTGGCTGGTAAACTACCCCTTTCCCTTAAACGATCTTCACCAAAAACAATAGGTCTTTAGTACTCAATAAATCAGGGCCGTATGCAAAAACATATTTGATTCTGTTTGAATTTGCGGCTCCTATCGTTTGCCTAGAAAATACCCTTTTAAAACATAAAACGTTGCAGGTAAACTACCCCATTCCCTTAACCGATCTTCACCAAAACCAAAAGGTTTTGAGAACTCTACAATGCAGGACAGTATGAAAAACATTATTTGATTATGTTTGAATTTGCGGCTGTTATCGTTTGCCATAGGAAATACCCTTGTTAAAACATAAAACGTTGCCGGTAAACTACCCCTTTCCCTTAACCGATCTTTACTAAAATCAACAGATCTTGATAACTCTACAATTCAGGGCTGTATGCGAAACATTATTTGATTCTGTTTGAATTTGCGGCTGTTATCGTTTGCCAAACAAACAAAATTACCCTTGATAAAAAACAACCGTTGCAGGTAAACTACCCCTTTCCCCTCAACCGATCTTCACCAAAAACAATAGGTCGCGAGTACTCTACAAATCAGGGCTGTATGCAAAAAAGTATTTGATTCTGTTTGAATTTATGGTTGTTATCGTTTGCCATAGAAAAAAAAATCTACAGACAGCAGACACACAGACACACACACAGACACACACACACAGACACTTTTCGAAAACGACTTTTTTCATGTTTTGAGTGTAGTACAATCAGAATCTGCAATAATCTCGAACACGATTATTTTTGCCATCACCATACTTCCATTTCCTTAAGGAACATGGAAGTAAAATGGGCACCACGCGTGAGAAGATTCACATAATACTGTACACACACACACACACACACACACACACACACACACACACACACACACACACACACACACACACACACACACACACACACACACACACACACACACACACACACACACACACACACACACACACACAATTTAATGAACGTAAAAGTATATTATGTAAAATAAAGTAGAATCAAAAAATGCGAAACTAAAAACTAAAAAATTTAATGTACACCTGATTTAAATTAAATTTCTGTAATTCTCTAACAGACATAAGTCACACTATGGTAATGTCGGAGATATCTGTTAAGATAATACAATATATCAAAACAATGGAACTTCATTTTCTTATACAGCGGACATTATAAGTGGTGTAGTGCAATTCTCTTACCAAATATATGACATCATTATTACACGCTGACATAATGCAACTGACATCGCATCACCGGCATTTATAGAATAGTTCAGAGTCACGGAAATGTTAATACGTGGCTGGTGGTCATTATAACAGTACACATTCCACAAACCTAACGACCTTTGCAGCTAGCACAACAAGAGAATACAACCACAATCGTAAGTTTAAAAACAATCGTGTGCGTTACTTTGCTTGTACTTCATCTTTGTTTTCCAGTATTTAGATTACGTTACTTAAGCTGAAGAAAGGAAACAGTTTTTCGAATCGGATAAATAAATCTTACTTGAAAGTAGTAAACTTGTTACGAGGAAATAATAGCCGATGATGACAAAATTTACGAAATAATTTTCATACGAAAAATTGTTATTATTGAACGAGCTAAGCGAGTTCTCAGTTTTGGCTTGACCGTTTCTACGGTGTGTGGTAAAATGTGTACGATACCAGTCATCTTCTCCAGCCAAAATGCGTGTAGAAATCGTGAAGTACGCATGTGTGAAACAATTAGACTGCAGACCCTGATGTACTCTTGACTACCATTAATAGAGAAATTTCATTCGTAACCTACTTAATTTTGTTGGACAGGTAGGCTACAAACAACCACTTTCTCACAATCCATTCATTGTTCAGCTCACCGGTGTAAAAGTTTTACGCTATTCTTGAGACTTGTTTGTAATATTTTATTAAGTATAATTAATAATGTTTTACAAGTGCGTAACGAGACTTTAAATATCGAAGGATGTTTCGGTGCCCAAGTGTCATCATCATCGTCTTCGCCACATGTATTAGGCCTAGGTTCCACAATTTCCTCGGTCAACCTGTATCTCTCTCTCTTTCCTAATGGTTCAGAGTTTAGGACATACATACGACTTCTTTTCTTTTCCATTCGACTCGCCATGTTGTTTTTACTTTTTTAATACTCAACAACACTTGTCATTTATACAGTTTAAGAAACCATATTCTTACGTTACTTCGTAAGTTTTTATTCTTATCAAACCTCTACGCGTGCAGTAGTTCACTCTCCTCAGAAATAACATTTCTGCTGCCTGCATATACTGTCATGCTTTTGATGTTTACCCTCCTGTCGCGTAAATGCTCGTGCAGCCACGATGTTATAAAACTTAATTTTTATATATTTGTGTGTTTCACCATCCAATGTTCTGTTAACTCTTAATCACTTATCGTTTTTAAATTACATATTTTGTTATCTATTTCAATCTCTAGTCGTAGTTCAACTAATTTCGACCTCGCATGGCAATTGCCTTTGAAAGCCATTTAAAGTGTGGTCTTAAAAACTTTAAGATTATACTGTGGTCACATTTGTGTAGGTCTAGCCGATACAAGGCCGGTTGGAGGTTATCTTTATTGTCTTATGTTATTATCATAAATATCATCACAAATAGCAACGAAATATTGGGCCTCGTAAACGTTAAAAATTAAACTAATCGCTAACTATTTTCTCTTTTCCTCTTTCAAAACAATACAGAGATTTAACCGAAAGCGTTGCCATGACGTAACGTCAGTGGCTTTTTTAGAATTAAATGCCTGCGTGTGTGCCACAACAGTACTAGAGTTAAAAGGCCTGCCATATGCGGCGATTGGTGCGATTCAAGCTTCCTTACAAGGCTGAGAGAAATCAGTGAGTCTATGTAGGTTGAACGAGACACCTACAGCGTCTCCAGTTCTGGAGCCTACGTCATCCGACCTTACCTCGCCCACAGAAACCTTCACCGCGTTGCCCACATGAAAGCAAACGCACAATAACTCCAACGTTTATTTTTCGTAAATTCGTTCAGAAAACTGTGTAACCAGTTATCATTTTTGCAGTGTAGGCATACTCTTATCAGTTATAACCGTCATTATAGATAAAACGAGTACATTGATTATGCCCTAATCAGTGCAAGTGCCTCATATTGGACCACTGAGGAAATGGTCTAAAATAATGTTATAAGAGAAACGGTATAAGCTTGTAAAGCCCCGTAAGAATAAGTTCTTGGAACTGCGATTATCAGATCGACCAAAATAATGGACACATTTTAATTCAAAATGATTAGTAGAATTAGAAAATGATAATTATTTTCTATCATTGTCAATGATGGGCACTCGACGTGCAAAAGACTATAAATAATTTATACACCCAATAACCTTTTTTTTTTAAATGTATTATCAATGTCCTCTTTAGTTTTATACTTGCGAAAAATGGCACCATCTTGTTGTTGGTTTCCAAGCAGCTTACATCAATTTTTCTCCAGTCGTGACTATTAGGCCTATGTACGAACTATTAAGTATGATGTTTACAATTAATTACTCAGCAACAACGTGTAGCTTTCTGTATGAAGGACGCGTGTGAAGCTACGAAACGAAGAGACGTACAGTCTGCACTAAACAGGACGGTTTTAATATAGTCTCTTTAAATCAAGTCAAAAGCTAAGAAAAACTGGAAATCGTAACAGAAAAATCTCTTGGTATAAAAATGAAAGAAAACGTAAGGTAACATTTCATAATTCATATTACATCATCACCAGGAAAATCTCGCAAAATTACATTAAAATAGAAGAAGGATTGGAACTAGCTGCTGACCACTCTTCAGTAATACTGACCGTGAACGACAAAGTAACAATGAAAGAAGACAATCCTACTCTAGTCAATAGAACTACTAATTGGATAGGCTTCCAAGACGATCTGAGTTCAAAAATACAATTGAACGTCAGACTGAGAACAACGGAGGAGCTAGATACAGAAGCTGAAGCATTTATAAAAGATATTCAGCATGCCGCCTGGGCAAATACAAGAATAATTACAAGGAGAACAGCTGGAAATAATTATCCAACTGAAATAAGAGAAATGGTTTCAGAAAAACGAAGAATACGAAATATAGTGTACTATAATAAAGAATATTATAGTGTAATATAGTGTACCTAGAGACAAAACTAGACTAAATCAGATATCCCAGCATTTGAAAAGAGAAATACAAAAAATAAAAACCGAGTCAATTAACTTATACTTAAGGGAGCTTTCATATGGGAGTGACACGGATTATTCTCTGTGGAAGGCTGCAAAAGGGTTAAAAAGGCCAAAGATGCAGAATCCGCCACTCAGACAGCTTGATGGCACATGGGTCAGAAGCAACCAGGAAAAAGTCAACCTCTTTGCAGATCATTTGGAAAATACCTTTCAGCCATATGATATGAACACTGACGAGGATTTTTCAGTGATTGGAGAAAGCCCATCAATTGAAATAAGTGCTGTAACACCAAAAGAGGTTGAATTAGAAATTAAAACAAATTTAAACAAAAAAAAGCTCCGGGATATGATCTCATAACAGGAGAAATCTTGAAAAATTGCCTAGAAAAGGAATAGTAAAATTAACTAACTTGGTGAATGCATCCTTTCGACTCAAGTATGTCCCAATGTGCTGGAAGGTAGCGGAAGTTATTATGATTCCTAAACCGGGCAAACAAGTGAATGTAGTAACATCATATAGACCGATTTCACTATTACCGGTGATATCGAAACTGTACGAAAAGCTCCTGTTGAAGAGATTGAAACTTATCATAGAAGAAAAATGCATAATTCCACTACACCAATTTGGCTTTAGAAATAAGCACGGGACTATAGATCAGGTGCATAGAATTACTAACTTAATAGAGAAGGCGTTAGAAGAAAAAAAATTTGTTCGACTGTATTCCTGGATGTTGCACAGGCTTTTGATAAAGTTTGGCACCAAGGACTGGAATACAAACTAAAGCAACTCCTTCCAAAACAGTATAGCTCACTTCTAAAGTCATACATTAGCGGAAGAATGTTCAGAGTGAAAAGTGAAGATCAATACTCAGAATTGAGACCAATCGAGGCTGGTGTTCCACAGGGCAGTGTTCTGGGTCCGCTGCTGTATTTGATATACACCTGTGATATACCACAAACAGAAGAAACAACGATTGCTACATTTGGGGATGACACAGGTGTCTTGGCAGTCGGGAGTAATGAGCTGGAGGCTAATAATAATTTGCAGGAAGCAATAGAAAAGATTAGTGCATGGACAAAACGCTGGCGCATTAAACTTAATGAGAATAAATTAGTTCATGTCAACTTTACCAATAGAAGAACTGAACAAATACCAATCGTTTTAAATAATCATACTATTCCGTACGCAAACACAGCAAAGTATCTAGGCATGAACCTAGATGCTAAGCTTAGATGGAAAGTGCACATTAAAAAAAAAAAAACGTGAGGAACTGAATCTCAAATTTAAAAATATGTATTGGCTCCTTGGTGCAAACTCCGAGCTTGCAATACATAATAAAATTATGCTGTATAAGCAGGTGCTCAAACCAGTTAGGACCTATGGAATCCAGCTGTGGGGGTGTGCCAGTGCGAGTAACGTCGAAATCATACAACGATTTCAAAATAAAGTACTGAGAAATATTGTTAATGCCCCTTGGTACATAAGGAATAGTGACCTGCACAGAGACCTGGGTGTGGAAATGGTTGCTGACGAGATTAGGAAATTTGCACAGAAGCATGAAGACCGGCTTCATAACCACGTTAACGTAGAGGCAATTCAGCTGCTTGACCAACATGGGATATTGAGAAGGCTCAAGAGGACCAAACCTTTTGACCTGGTTTAGTGTGGTGTGTGTAAAGCAGACTACAGTGTGAAGTGTTGTGTATGTGTATGTTTTCACCATTAGAGTAATCTGAGGGATACCAGTGGGTAAACCCAGTAAATTGACATTTAGTTTTAAGATATTGATAGAGTCAAATTGCTCGTTAATCTATCTAAGATTAATTGCAATGTAAAATTAAATAAAAAAAAAATATTACATCAAATCCAAAAGTAGGCCTGTACACTCAATTGAGCTGACGACGTGTGGAGAAATCGTGTCAGATGATGTTCCTGTTGCAGTCACAAATAATTCCAACAATCACACATTTAAGAACATAATATTCAGTTATTTGACCTCCGTGTTTTGCATCTCTGTTGTTCAGATCATCTTTACTTAGTCCGTTTCCGTCCATAGAAATCAATAATGGTAAAACCTCTCACCATTACTGGAAACTATTTTACGGGAGGTCGCCTTTAGTCCTTCAATCCTGGGACCTTCCATCCCGAGACCCTCGCTCCGTCGTTGGAGATTGTCTCGCCATACAACATCATCTTATAAGCCGAAACTTATCATTATCCTCGGGAACCCACATCCGTGACAAGATTATTTAACATTGCTGTAGATCCTACTACAGGATTCCAATATATCCTTCATCGATCTTTGCTATTGAACACAAAATAGTCCGCGCCCCCAATTTTCCTAGTTAATTCGAAATTTTTTATTGAGACTAGTGTGTTTAAAAATTCAGAATAAACATGCAAACACATTCAAAAGTGCATTAGTGACTGTCACAAGTCGTTATTATTGAACATCGATCACCTCAACGATGTTGCAAATTCATGAGAAGTCGAACTCGGGATAGAACACTACACTAGTATTTTAATATTTGCAAAGAAAAAAAAATATTTTTATAAGATTTATATACCGCTGTCTAAACCCAGTGAAATGCTTAAATGACATGTGTAGCCTGTTTCGTTTTGGATTCTTTAGTCACGTTTAGGCTAAGTTTGATCAAATAAGAACGTTTTTTGCAATTAATCCCAATTGATGTCGCACAAAAAACCGCGATTAATTTTACAGATATGTAAACAATAAATTTATAGTTGTCGATTGCTTAAAAAAAGAAAAATTATCTCTTGATCTCATTCATTTATCTGGTCCAAAACGATACATTTTAATCGAAATATTGCTCCATGTTGTTCACTGATAGGAATGCACTGTCAACGGACGATTACATTTCTTGGCTGGAACGAACATAGCTATAGTCATTTTTATAAACAAACAAAAAAGCTGTCTCCCTCGGCGGGCCGGCGTCTGCTGTAAATGCATCCCGAGATATTTATAGCTACCAGACGTTTGAGACTGCTGGTTCTCTGTTACCACTGCAACAGCTGGTTTCGTCTTTATTAAACTTGTCTTTAAATAAAGAAAAACAGTTTTATTATTAATTTTATGGGTTTTATGCAGCTATAAAAACATAGTAAATTTTTAATCATTTCTCTTCCGAAATCGACAAATTTCTAGTTTCCATATGAATGAAGTTAAAAATTAGAATACAATACAATTTGATTACAATACATGTCTGTTCACATGCCACTGTTTACTACTTCAGTTGGGAATATTTTTGATATTGAACATTTTCCCTTCACCAACCGTTTCTCCTTTTGGACCAGTACAAACCATAATATTGAACGATTAAGAAAAAAATGTGAAAGAAAAAAAAAATCAGCCACTTTCTGATGGAATAAGCCTGTCTGTGTATGCTTGTATTTTAAAAGACATTCACGTGATGATACTATACTATTTAGGATTTGAGTTTAAACATACAAAATTTACCGGAGAAATTTCTTGGACGTGAACTACAATTATGAAACACGTTCGTCCTGTTTGTTTATTAGTAGAAAACGTAACCTCTTTAGACATTAATATAGAATAGAATAAAACAATGTTCCAAATTAATCTACCAAAAATTTTAAATACAGTTTAACACATTTTTGAAGGAGTTTTCGAATATTTAAAAAATAAAACTAAGGTTCCAAACCAATGAAACACTTTCCTCCCAGTAGAGCTGTGGAAACTTGTGGAAGATTTTGGGGTGAAAATTTCCCCTGCGCGCATACACGATCCTGAAAAACACGCGTACCAGCTTAGCATATCATGAATAATAGATGCAACCCAAATTTCCGTCTCTATTAACTGCGATACGCTCTCTGCCTGTCTGTAACTCCCGATTGGATAGGAAGTGTTGCTCTTGCCAACGACGAAAACGATCACGCTATTCAGTGTCGCCGGAACCTTGGTCTGAAGGATAGAATTTCCCTCCATTTCCTTCACCGAGTGACCTTCTGACGGTTTTAGGAGTTACCTGAGTTACCTGCCTACCAGTTTAGGTCCAGGTTTTTGTAAATTAACTATCAAACTTGTTTTCATAAATTCCTTAATTAATTAGCGTGATAGTATTTATTTAGCTAACAATGTAATAAGAAAGAAAATAGAATGAAGCATGGACAGTGTGTACAATACAAAATTTATCGAATCAAGCACTAAACAAAGTCAATAATTAACTCATTCGTTTCAGTAATTAAATTTTTTTATTAAAAACAGTTACATTTGTTTGTAGGATAGCCTCGATTTATATTATCAAATTGTACAATGTTTTGTAGTTTGTAATTTAATATTAGATTCTGAGTGATACAGTTTTTGTACTGAATTCAGATCACTGTTACACACAAAAGCTCAAATATGTAATTTACAGATTTATATAACAATTCAAATTAATTATACTAAATTATGAGCTGCAAGCTAAGTTGTTAACGTAAAATTTATATCAATATTTGAGCACAGGACAGCACTTAAAAAAACTACATTTTTATAGAGCCTACCAAATTTTTGTTGTTGGTTGTCAACATAGGAGTAATTATAAACACTACAAGGAGACTAGCCAGCTTGTAAATGAACAACGCAAAACCGGTTAATGATAATTGTTTTGAGGTTCCCTGCCTTTATCTTCCCTTCCGTTTTTGCCTCCCAGTTGCTTGTAAATGAGACACAAATTGTAGTATTTTGTAGGACGTACAAATTGTAGGACGTGGAACAGTATAATGCGTAAAATTATACAGAAAGAATAAAAACGTGGATGGAAGCTCGCGCGAGATAGAATGGGGTAAGTTTAATAAGTACGAAAGATTTTGGCTTATGTTTATTGTGAACGCATAACAAAATAAGGGATTTGATTATCAGCTTTTAAGTGCGGATGATATTAGGCCTACTATGTAGGATTGTATCGATTTTATGAGTTGTTTTTGTAGTGTTGAGATAAATTGTACGATGGGGGCATTTGTTATGCTGAGTCTGTAATTTTTTCCTTTTATAAAGCTTTTCTTTAAGTTAATGAAAGTGAACAGTAGAAAAGCGTATGACAGAGCGTCAAAAAAAGTATATTCTAACGTGTTAGAATACGTACATTGCTGGATCATTTACGCATTTTCTTGGTAGATATTTACCTCGCAGTGTACGTATTTACCTCATACAAATATGCCAAATGGCACATCTTACAATTAACTACTTTCCAATGAAGTCATAGTAAAATAATTTTAGATCGATTTCTGCTTCAGAAATTACTCCCATCGGTGCGGAAAATGGGCCTAATGTCAACGTCACTCGTTAATGCTGGAACAATCGGGCGTATTAACACAGGCGCGCGCTCAGGCAACTTAAATAAAATTTAATCTTAAAAGAGACGAAAAAGTCGATCGAGTTGGATACCAGTGGGTAGACTGTGTAGGTACAAACAAACCTACAAATGTCTGTAGGTTGTTAGTCAATGACGCATCCTGCCTAACCACTTTTATCTACTTAACAGTTATCAGTATTAATTTTTTTGTTTGATGAAGGGCGTATGGATGATTCATTAAATTACAAAAAAAAAATGAATATATTAAAAGTATACTGTAACGTAATTTCGTCTCGGACAACTTGTGTTTCTCATACAAGCACGTTAATTTTTTCCGGTTCACCTACCACGGAAGTTTCAGTTCACACACACGGGAGCAACACTACTGTTCATTATTCTCTCCCTTCTCACAGCCTCCAATCTTCCCACGCAGTTTTCATTCTCTAACTTTCCGTATTCTCTTTTACAATGCAGCAGACGTTGTTATCTCGTACAACTATTGTCATTGTTGTTCTTGTTTGTAAATTTGGGCATACAAGAAATTTCCGTCTGTATAGTCTCAGCCGTTTACAATAAAGTGGAGCAATAATAATAAGGAAATAAAGACATTGAAGCAACTCTTGTTATTTTAGTTTCTTGTAGTTTTTCTATTATATTATTTAAAAACAGATTACTTCTGCAAGTATTTTTAATTTGCTTTATCAGTATTAAGATCTAACATAGCTGAGTGTGTGTGTGCGTGCGTGATGAGAGATACAAGTAACGGTTGTGGAGAAGCAATCATATTGACATACGTTAATTTTGTGTAAGACACGCTTAGTAACCTCCACGTTCCACTTGCTCTACCAACAACCGACAATGAGTAACTAACGTAAATAATGTAACATCGTTTATAACTACAGAAGGTACTGTAGTCGATTTTTGCTGGCATCCATGAGATATACGACAGTTTGCTTTCTACCAGACATAGTGCTTTTTATCCCTTTGTGTAAAAAAATAAATAATAAAAAGCGAATGTCTCAAGTTAAGGTAGAAGGCAGTTTATGAAGTAGACCCCGACGCTTGACGGGACAAGAGGATGGAAAAGAAAAAACAGAAGTACCGTATCAAGAAATATATGTTGTTCCGAACTGAGTGCGGTAAAAGTTTTTTTTTTTTGTCATTTTGGATCGGCTCCAGCGTTTGTCTCACACAAACACACAAGGTATTCCAGGCTGGAAGAGACTCGAGCTTGACTCGTGCGAACAGGGTACGGGCGGAGCATGAACCATTAATCAGCCATAAAGCTCATCCCACCCATGATCAAATCTGTTTCAACAACAGTGGCGTGGCGTGGGTAATTAACAGCTGTTGTCGGTTGCTGTTAGGCATAAAACTTACCCTAAAAATTAATTGTTTGTAACTTATCTTCGAGTTGTACTTGTAGTCGACTTGTACTGCACGTTGATTCGGCGATCCTTCTCTAAAAAGAGGTTTATAATGGAGTCATAAAATATAGGCATTTTCTTCAGGTTTTGTAGAACAGATTTTTGAATCGACATAGTCCAGACAGTCTGTTCTGACACTTAGTATTCCGCTGGAAAATATATATATGGGCCATAGGGTTGAAAAATTACCGTTCTGCAGACGTACTTGTAATAGAAATTGTTTTCAAGGCGCACAATTTTGTACTTTCCTGTAATTCTTGAGTCAGTTCACTGGCATGTAATTATAGATTGATTTTTAAAGTCGGCGTAGTTTTTTCGCAATGTAGTAAAGCATAAAGTGATAGTTTATCAACATGTGAAAATTTAGCAGCAATTTGGCCTTTCAGAGTGTTAATTATTTCAAATAAATGCGTCTGTAGGAAACGTTTATTGAATCAACAATAATTTCTGTCCTCATAAATTTAAAATCGCAAAACTTACAAATAGTAAACTTTCTGTCCTGGTAAAAATCTCTATTACAAAATTAAAGTTGGTACTAAAAGAAAACCAACCGATACAAAAGGAAAAGATGTTACACAGAACGATTAGATAGGTAGGCTATAACTTTTCCCATTGCAACTTTTCCGATACATATTTCTGTTACAGAAGAAGGGTAGGACTTCCATTTTGTAACAGAAATTTTACTGGCAAAACTTGCTATGAAAAAAGTTACAACCGTTTTGGGTAATGATTTTTATTTCTGTGTCGGTTGGTTGCGTTTTAATACCAGTTTAACTTTTTGATAGAAACTTTTTGATTTAGAATTTTTGTGATTTGAAATGAATGGAAACTTTTTTTTTTTTTGGCAGCAGAAGATTTTGGATTTATGGTCGGTTGTGGGTGGGGTGAACTTTATGGCCGATTAATGGTTCGAGCTTCACAAAACTTTCGCGTTATAATGTTATATGACTTTTACTAAACAGGAACGAGACGGTGGCGTCTGGCTGCGTCCGTAAGTCACAGAAACATTTAACTGTGTCATGGTAAACCAGCAACTCAACCAAACAAATAACATTGTTTTTATTTTAGGCAAATCAAGTTTCAGTTCAAAATTTCTTGGCGTAATATCGTAAGCCGGTCGCACCATAATGGGTCACAGGAATTATTGATGAACGGTGTGTGACTCATATGATGAATCAAAGAATTTTCGTAGAACGGACGCGCGCACCTCACAGAAAATTGTTCTTTCTGTCTCTACGTTAATTCGTTCCATTATATGAGAATAACATTATTAAAATCTTTTCTGATGTACAGCCAGAAATAATACACCACTGGCATGCTCACATAGTCAAGCCAATATAATGAAGTACAAGTATTAGTATTTAGTTCTGCCTTTGATGTAACTTATTCGCAACATAATTTCTACTTATTTATTTAATCCATATCTCCTCATACCAAATTGGTGTTCGGGGTTACAAACTTTCCATTTAAATTTTCCAGTTACACCTTATGTATACACATTTATAAATTAATTAAAACGCGTGTGTTCACAATCATCAAATTCCTCGGAAATATACACACTATTATCTCGAACTAAATGAAAAAGCAAAATTGCAGTATATAACGGCACATAAAATACCGATGATATATTTTACTGAAAATTACAGTTTCCGATATACTGTGCCCATAGTATCGTTAACCAAATCATACCTTATCATGGCAAGTTAAGTTTCCACTTAATCCACCTAAACATTGGGCACAATTTTTTTCTACTCTTTATAATTTTTGTCAGTCACTTCGATTCGCTCCACGTCAAACCTTGTGCTTTAAAATGCCAACTCAAGTTTTTAAGAGTTATGTTCCTAAGTCTATCTCTTTTCTTACTTTTGATTATTCTAGGTTCCCGTATTCTCGATACTGGTCTTGTCTGCTCTTCCGCACTAAGTGTCTCCCACCAGCTCAATTACCTTTGTTCAATAAAATCCGGTATGAATTGTATATCCAAATCTCTTCTGATGTCTGTACTTCTTATTCTGTCTCTCTTAGTGATTGCCATAGCTCTTATGAAATACGTCATCTCAACCGCTTAAATTTGTCCTTCGTTCAGCACCCAAGACCGGGTATTAGAAGTTAAAAATGGGTCTATATACTGTCACCGGACAAAAGGCTTGCCGCATGACAACTGGCGCCAATCGTACACACTATCGTTTTTGGTGGCCCTAAAAAGGACCGAGTGGCGAGAAGGCTGATGTTGGTAGTGCCGCGCTGAGATGTTCGGCGGCTGCGCCCGCTGTTCGTGGCGTACTGCAGTCCTCCTCTTCTTCTGGCACCGGTTGTAGAGTCGGCTGCCGGCCCAGCGAAATCCATCGCTGGCGCGGAACTGGAGGGCGAAGACGCAAGAACGCCGGTTCTATTCTTCGGCCGTTCCTTCCGGCTGACTCCGCGCCGATGTCGTCCGAGAGAGGAGAGGAGAGGAGATGAAGTTCGTCCGATGGCGTGGCGATGAAGAGTGCGCAAAATTTTTTTTTTTTTTTTTGCTGTTTGAGACCGACCAGTATGGTCGGACTCGGGCTGTTTTGGAGACGAGCTCCCTTCAGTCGCAAAATTTTCTGCCGGCCCGGGTTTTATGCACTAACCGGGATCGCTGGTTGGCTCGCTCCGAGCACGTTGTTGGATTGGCTCGCTGTGTCCACCGCTGGTACCGGAGAGCAGATGTTCGCATACCGCTGCTGTCACAACTCCACCGGTTGACAATCCTCTCGTGACTGGGCTGGGAAGGTACCGTATACGCCCAGGTGATTCATGGAAACGCCCTCGGTGTATACTGCGCTAGCGTAGGCTAGCACAACAGCCGAGAAAGGCCTGCTATAGAGCACACGCCCTACTTGGGCAGGGCCACGAGGCAGGAGCTCCAGATGGTAGCTCGGAACTCAGTTCCCGTGCGGTTCGTCTCTGCGACGCACAACCGCAAAGCCCAGAGCAAAAAAAAAAAAAAAAAAAAAAAAAAAAAAAAAAAACAACTCCACCGGGGGAGGGGGAGGAGTCTACCTAGAGCATTTGCCCGGGTAGGCTGTGACTGTTTTTGCTCTGAAAAATTTTTCCAATTTGTGCGGAAATATTCAGTTTTCACCATTTTTCTCATCATCATCGTATTCTGCATCATCATTACTACAAGTTTCACCAACAGTCCAGTGCTCAACAGTTATATTTAATCTGTGCGGGAGTGTTTTTGTTTCCGAGTGCTGTGCGGTTCTGTGTCGTGTTCAGTTGTGCCTGTGGATAGTTTTCAGTGTCTGGTGATCCCTCAATCCTAGACCTGCGTAGACGTTCATTTCGGCTTGTCCGAAATGGCGTCGAATACGTCCCCGAATCCTCTGCCGGCGCCGCTTGTTTCCTTAATGGAAACTTGCTCAACCTGCTTCCGTACAACTCCACTTCCTCACGACAGTGAAAGTGATTGTGAAAGTGACAATAGTGCGGTTGATATGTGCAGTGTTGGGTCGGGGGACGGACAGTTCTCGCTTGTGGAGGGCAAATCTGCCAAACGCAAGCGAAAACTGGCCCAAACTCCAACGATGCCAACGATGCGTGTAGGGCACAGCTCAGTGCGTGCCCCAGTGACGGCAGCGTCCGGGCGAGCCCGATGACTGCCTGTTGCTTGGCGAGTGCTTGGTGCGAGACTTGTCGCTGCGAGTCCAGAGTCCAGAGTCCAGAGTTGAACGGAGCAGCAGCTAGTCGTGCTCCGGTGGTCGCAGTGTCCGGGTAGCAGTAGCAGTAGCACTGTAGTAGCGGGGCGTCTTTGCACCCGGTGCATGACTGCAGCATCTGGGACGAGCCCAATGGCTGCCTGTGGATAGACATAGTTCTGGTTCATTCGACAGGTAACCTAGAATAAAATAGGAATGGACAACCGCCAACCAGTTAACTGAGAAGGCGGGGGAGAAAGGTTTTCAATTTTTATTTATTTTAAATATTACAGCAATCAGTGGGCACTGCCGCAAGGACGGGTTCAGGCGACAGATGTCGCGCGTTCCCAGTCCTGCGTGCAGACGCCGTGAGGCGTCGGTCGCTCCCCGCGAGGCAGAGAGCCTCCGTGCCAGTGATAGCGCGTAGCAGCGGCATTCAGCGCGGTCGGCATACTAGGAAGGGAGGAAGGAAACAGCTTTGCAGGTAAATTCTGGGGCAAGGGCAGATGGTGAGTATACAAAGTGAGGTTTAAGCAGTTTACTTAAACTTATGGCGGGTCATCAAGAATCGCCCGAGGGCGTTTGACCCGGACAGGGGGAGGTGGTTGCGTGGTGCTGATGGTTCTGAGGTAAGGGAAGGAAGAGGTCTCAGCTGCGGCAAAGAGAGTAGCAGCTAATGACCAGACAAAGGCTGAGAGAGCAGGAACTCGTAGACCTCCTCGAATTACACTGTTTCGAACAAACCAAGGAGATCCCGACAAGGAACGGAGGGTTCTGGATTGGAAACTTTCCAGCCTACGCCTGTTGGTGGCGGAGGCAAGTGACCACCATACAGGTGCCGCATAGGTCAATACAGACCGGAGAAACAACAGATAGAGGGTAACTTTCGTGCGCAGCGCCAGGGGGCTGCGGCACGCGAGGTATGGGTAAAGTTTGGCTCGGACGCCGCGAGCCTTGGCAAGGGTGTCCGTCACGTGGGCGTTGAAGCATAGGCGACGATCTAGCCGAACGCCTAGATACTTCACCGACTCTTTGTAGGCGATAGGCCTCCCTTCAAGGGAGAGGGGCTGGCATCGGGAGATGGACTTACGAGTGAAACAGATCGCCTCGGATTTCTCCGTGTTGATCGTCACCCGCCATTTCCGTAGCCAGTCCGGAAGCTGGTCCAACTGACGCTGCAACTGTGTACTCGCAAAACGCGGGGACACAGAGCTGTAATGATACATTGCATCGTCAGCGAACAAAGACAACGTGACTCCGGGCAAAACAGGCAGGTCGTTCGTGTACACGAGGTACAGAACGGGGCCGAGGACAGATCCCTGGGGTACGCCAGCGGCGACAGGACGAACTGCAGAGCAGGTTCCGTCGACGCTAACCCTGAAGGTTCGGTCGCTGAGATACGACCGGAGGAAAAACACTATGGACGATGGTAAGGGGGAGTTAGCAAGTTTGAAGAGAAGACCTTCGTGCCAGACTTTGTCGAAGGCCTTGCTCACGTCCAGCAGTGCGGCGGCCGTAGCCGCTCGCCTGTTGGTGGCGTCAGAGAGTTGCGTTACCACGCGGACTAGTTGAAGCGTGGTCGAGTGCTCTCTGCGAAACCCGAACTGTTCGTTGCGGATAAAATTATCCAACAACGGCGAGATGCGGGCCAGCAGGAGCCGCTCGAACACCTTCGAGATAACTGGCAAGAGAGATATTGGCCGATAGCTTTCAGGAAGCATGCGCGGCTTGCGGGGTTTAGGAATCATAACGATGTTGGCATTTTTCCACAGGCGGGGAAAGTACTGTAGCCGGAGACAAGAGTTGAACAGCTCGAGAACGAGGTCAACGCCTGAGGCCGGGAGATATTGTAATGCAGCGGCCCCGATCCGGTCAGGACCGGGGGCGCGACGGCGGTTTAGTCGACAGACAGACGAAACGAGTTCGTCCCTGTCGAACGGGAGGTCTGGGCCAGCGGGAGGGCGAGAAAAATAACCAGATAGGAAGTCCCGGACGTCTGCCGAGTGGGCAGGGTCCGAAACGCCTCGATGAACGGTAAATTGCGACTCCATGCAGTCGGCGAAGACCTCAGCCTTGCCTTCTGATGAAGACACAACCCCGTTCGGGGTTTCCAGCGGGTTGCGAGTTCTCTTCTCGCGGGTCAGTCTACTCACCGCTCTCCAGACGGAGGCGTGGTCGACTTCAAGAGACTCAAGGTATGAGTCCCATCGATCAGAGTTTACGTCCCGCAGTAGCTGCTGAACGTAAAGGGACTGTTGTTGAAATCGTCGCTTAACGACTGGGTCTCGGGTTCTTTGCCATCTGCGGCGGAGCTGGCGCCGTAGCCAGATGGCGTGGAGTACTTCCGCAGGTAAGGCCGATTTACGATGATTCACCTCGAGTGCGTAGGTGTGTCGATCCATGACACCTTGGACCAATTCCTGAAGATTTGTGGCGCGGAGATCCAGATCGTCACGAGTGACGATTGGGTCCGCCGGGAGAGATGGTAACCGTCGAGAGAGCTCGTCATGATAGGATCGCCAGTTGACTCTCCTAACAATCTGAGCGGGAAGTCGGGGTGACGCCGACAGCTCTCGAACAGTTATAACAAGGGGATTGTGATCGGACGAAAGGTCCGACACAGACGAGACCTCGATGTTGCGGGCAACGTTCTTGACAACTACTATGTCAAGAACGTCCGGCCGATGGCCGTGAAAGGGGAAGTAGGTAGGGTCTTCAGGGCCGATGACATTAAGTGCCGGGTCGCCAGAGACGAACCGGAACAGAGAATTTCCATAGGCGTTGACAACGCGGCTGTTCCATGAAGGGTGTTTGGCGTTTAAGTCGCCGGCTACAATGGTTGAGAGGGGGTGGTCGAGGAGGGCGTCCCACTCCTCGGGCGGTGGCGGAGTTCGCCGGCCAGGCCGGAGGTACGCAGAAACAACGCGCAGCTCCGGTCCGCCGGCGTCCACCGCCACCGCGCAGCCTTCAATAATAGATGTATCTAGAGGAGGCAAAAGCCTGTGGGATATCCGCCTGTGGACTAAAACAGCTGTGCCCCCCGAGGGGGGACAGCGAGGCCGTAGGGGACGATCCTGACGATAACAGGCATAGGCAGGAAGGGAAAACGAGTGGTAATGAGCCAGATGAGTCTCGGAAAGAAGTATGATATCAACATCATACTCCGTTACGAAAGTCATCAGTTCAGATCGCCTGGGGAGTAGCCCGAAGGCGTTCCACGAGGTGATACCCGATGACTGCATGTTGCCTTGCTGTTACCTTGACTAGCGATCTCGCGCTTTGAAAGGAATGGGACCTCCATCAATTTTATTTTGGAGGGACAGGATGTTATGATTTTACTTGGACCCTGGGACCTCGAAGAGACCCTTGACGGCAGAATGGGGGAGACCTCGAAGACCTTTCGCGTGAGAAGCAGGAATGACCCTCCCACAACGGGTAGGGCGCCCCTAGCCTCTCAGGAAAAGTCGCCGAGGGCTGCCAGGCGGCAATGTCGGCGCACGGGAGAGAGCGTAGGAGGAGGCAGCGTCCACCAGAGGTGGCACTAGGCACACCTAGGGCGAGCGCAGACCCCCCTCTAGTCTGTCGCCGAGCGCCAGCACGGACAAGAGAAAGAAGGAAGGAGGAGGAGCGTGAAAATACTCAAGGTCGGGGGGATGGGGCAGATGTTCTGTAAGTGCTTATGGGGGGTCGTCGAGCAACGCTCGGGGGCGTTTGTGTCGTCTAGGTGGTGGGCCGACATCTGTGCTTAGTCGACGGATGTGAGGATGGGTCGAGACATAGGCTCGGGAGAATAGTTTGAGGGCTAGGGACCGAACGAATTCGGTAAGTGAAGGAACCTTCAACCCTCGCCTGATGGCATCATTTCTGACAAACCAGGGAGAGTTGGAGATGTAGCGGAGGGTTCGGGATTGGAAAGCTTCCAAACGGGCGACAACGGATGGGCTGAGTAGTACCCAAAAGGCGGGGGCTGCGTAAGTCAGGATTGCCCTAAGAAAGAGCAAGTAGATGGTGAGTTTAGTGCGCACAGGCACTGAACCCCGATGAGAGAGAAAAGGAAATAGTTTGGCTCTGACGCCTCTGGCGCGCTGGAGACTCAGAGAGACATGAGGTGCAAAGCTTAGGCGTCGGTCAAGAGTGACGCCCAAGTACTTTACAGTCCGTTTCCACTCGATTGGGCTCCCTTCAAGGGAGAGGGACTGGCAGCGGGAAGTTAATTTACGAGAAAAGGCGATCGCCTCGGATTTCTCCGCATTGACCGCCATCCTCCACTTCCTTAGCCAGTCCGGAAGTACGGCGAGCTGACGTTGCACCAGGCCAGCTGCGAAATCAAGACTCGCTGAGCTGGCGTGGTACATAGCGTCATCCGCATAGAGCGAGAGAGTGACGCCAGGCTGAACAGGCAGGTCGTTCGTGTACACGAGGTACAGAACGGGGCCAAGGACAGATCCCTGAGGTACGCCTGCGGCGACTGGTCGGACGGATGAGTACGACCCTTCGACGCATACCCTAAAGATACGATCGCACAAGTACGATCGGAGAAAATGAACGAATGAGGCAGGGAGTGGGGAGTGGGCCAGTTTGTAGAGAAGGCCTTCGTGCCAGACTCGATCGAAGGCCTTACTCACGTCGAGCAATACAGCGACGGAGGACAGATGCTTGTTGTAGGCGTCCGTCAAATGGGTAACAACCCGGACGAGTTGAAGGGTCGTCGAGTGCTCTCTGCGAAAGCCGAACTGCTCCTGCCGAATGAAACCATCCAGCAGAGGCGCGTACCGACCGTGCAGGAGGCGCTCGAGTACCTTCGATATGACTGGCAACAGTGAGATGGGTCGATGGTTTGAGGGGTCAATACGCAGCTTGCGAGGCTTGGGGATCATGATGATTTTCGCACGCTTCCACAGGCTGGGGAAGTAATGAAGCCGGAGACATCCATTGAACAGCTCGTGGACCAAGTTGATGAGGCTAGGGGGAGCGTGTTGTAGCGCCGCCGCTCCGATACGATCATCGCCGGGCGCCCTCTTAGGGCGAAGTCGACCAATAGCCGAGACAACATCGGCCCGGTCGAACGGGTCAGGGATGTCAGCTGGAGGGCGGGAAAAATATCCAGATAGGAAGTCTGCGACCTCGGCCGAGTGGACGGGGTCGCAGACGCCTCCGTGGACGGTGAATTGCCCCTCCATGGTTGCGGCAAAGACTTCAGCTTTGCCGGCCGCGGAGTACACAATGCCGTCCGGTGATCTGAGGGGATGGCGGGTCCTTTTGTCGCCATTAAGTCGACTCGCAGCCTGCCAGACAGACTCGGGCCGGACTTCAAGAGACTCGAGATACGAGTCCCAACGATGTGCAGTGGCATCAAGCAGAAGCTGCTTGACAAGGTCAGATTGGGCGTTGAGCCTGCGTTTGATAGCAGGATCCCGGGTTTGTTGCCATCTCCGGCGGAGTTGGCGCCGAGTTTGGATGGCGAGGAGCACCTCTTCAGGTAATTGAGACCGGCGATTTGTCTCTGGGACAAGATAGGTGTGTGTGTCCATAGCGGACGTAACGACTTCTTGAAGATAGTCGGCCATACGGTCCGCATCAGCCGTAGAGGCGATGGGGGCCGGGGGGTCAGATGGCACTGTTCGTTGGAGTTCGTCATGATAGGAGCGCCAGTTGACTCTCCGTGGACGAGAGGGGGGTTGGAGAGGTGTGTCCAACAGGGGACGAACAGTGATAAGTACCGGGTCGTGGTCGGACGAGAGGTCCGATACAGCACTGACAGTGATAGGAATGGCCAGGTCCTTGACAATGACAATGTCAAGGACATCCGGAAGGCCCCTAGTGGGCACGTGGGTCGGTGAGTCAGGACCAATAACTGAGACCTGCAGATGACGCTGAACGTAGCTGTAGAGCGAGCGGCCACGCGGGTTCGTGACACGGCTGTTCCAAGAGGGATGCTTGGAGTTGAAGTCTCCGGCAGCTATAGTAGGTAGTTCGTGGTCGAGGAGGGCGTCCCACTCCTCAGGCGGCGGAGGCCCTCCGGGCCCGGGAGGAAGGTACGCCGAAATTAGGCGAACCTCCCGATCCCCGATCCAGAGGGCCACCGCCGTTGTTTCCAAATACCTAGTATCTGGAGGGGGTAAGAGACGATGGGCAATGCGCCTGTGGACGAGAATAGCAGTACCCCCGCTGGGACGAGCGGGGGGTTGTAGCCGGGGCCTATCCGTGCGATATGTAATGTACGCCGGAAGCTGAAAGGAAGCAGCAGGGGTAAGGAAAGTTTCGGAGAGGAGTATGACATCGAGGTCATATTCAGTGGCAAAGTTAGCCAATTCGGCTCGGCGAGACGGAACACCACACGCGTTCCATGCCACCAGCCGAAGAGGCCTAGACATTGAGAGGCAGGAGAGTCATGAGGGAGGTAAGAATGGTGACTAGCAGAGACTGGACGTCCTTGGCAGCCAAGATTTGAGGGATGAGGGTCTCAACCCAGACACGCAAACGATCGGCAAAGGTCGGATCCGAGGACCCTTCCTCCGTCGATGGCGCCTGCGGCGTGGGCGGGGGCACTCGATACATGATACCATTATCGGGCCGAGGTGTAGTTGTAGGCTGCCGAGGCTCTTGGGGAGCTGGGGCAGATGCTGACTTAGTTGCAGCGGGCTTGTGCTGCGTGAGGATGGTGGTCGATGACTTTTTCTTCTTTGGCGCGGGTTGCTTTCGCGACGAGGCCAAAGGAGGGAAAGATGCATCGGAGGCGGCGGCTGCCGCGTAACTGAGCGCTCCGGCAGGCGCTGGGCAGGTCGGGGGGACTACAGCAACTGCAGGCGCAGACGAGGTAGCCGGAACTGGGGCCGCCGGGGCGGCAGATGCAGGGGCTGAGGGTTTCTTGGGGGCAGGTGGGATAGGCTTTTGGGCCTTGGTGATGCGCTTTAGGGCGTCATGATAGTGCTTGCACTGGCGAGAGCTTGCCGGGTGTGGTTCACGACAGTTTGCACACGTGGCAGTGGCGGTGCGTTCACGAGGACAATCGCCCTTGTGATGACCTTCACCACAACGAATGCAGCGTGTCGGGTAATGGCAATAGATACTGCTGTGTCCGTACCTCTGGCAGTTGTAGCACTGCTTGGGTCCGGGTCGGGACTCGAAAGCTGAAACTTTTACCCGGAGGTAAAAGAGAGAGTCTACTTGGTAAATGGCTTGGAAATTCCCTACCTTGAGGATTTTCACAAGGAAGGCATTTCTGGGAATGCGTCTGCCGGGGGAGAAGAGAGGAGTTACAGAGCTGACAGTAAAGCCCAAAAGTTCAAGGGCGTGCGAGATTGTAGGCTCGGGAACATCGGCGGGGATGCCGATGATCTTGACCTTGAGTTCCCTCTCCTCCGGCAGGGCGTAGGTGTAGTAAGGGATACCACGATCAGTCAGCAGCTTCTGGGCGAGCCGGAAACTGTCGATGGTCGTGGTCTCAATTCTGACGGAGCGGCCACCCTGACAAACTGCAGTCAGGGTATTCGCAGGAGCGGCCCGGTGAAGTCGCCGCATGACCTTATCCCAGTCGTCGCTGCGAGGATGGGTACCCCCTTTTTTATTTTGGCCGAGGTGAAGGAGACGGGTTGTGATTGGCTGAACCGCTGACGCGATCCACCAATGGCCTGAGAGGGAAGTCTACGCGAACGCTTAGCACGGATTGGCGGGATTTGTTCGCCCACAACGGGTCGATACACTTCCGCCAGCCCGGTAAGAGTCCGGTAGACTGCCTTATGGCGATACCGAGGCAGGCGAGAGACGGGAGGGGCGAAGTTGCCGACTGAAGGTGGCGCGAGGCACACCTAAATCCGGCACAACGCCCGAACCATCTGTCGGCCTGCAACGGACCGGATTTGACTGGAAGGAAGGTGGTGAAAATACGATTGGTCGGCGCGTGGACAGATGGTGAGAGGGCAATTTTAGTTAATTTTAAAATTACGGCGGGTCGTCGAGCAGAGCTCGAGGGCGGCGGCGTTTGACTGGTGGAGGTCCATCATCGTTATCGAGGTGTTGGAGGTGAGGAAAATCAGAGATGGATGCTCGATGGAAGAGATTGAACCCCAAACTCCGCCGCGCGCCTCAGCTGCAAATCAGTCATCTAGTCATGGTAACAGCGGCACTCAGCGCGAGCGTGAGTATTCAACTGCTACCCAAACTGTGTCTTCCCCTTGTGACGTGACGAGTGACGGTGACGAGGAGAGTGACAACGGTGACACTGCTCTCACTCGAAGAAGAAGGTTGTTGTAAACTACTACAGAAGAACGCAGCAGAGGACAGCCTCGACCTCAACGACTGCAATGAAGAGGCTCGGCCATCAACCGACGGAGGCCGCCAAGAAGAAGCCACCGGAGCATCATAAACCACCTCGCCAGCGCCAACATCAAGCAGCGATGGAGATAGATCAGCCGTCTTGCCAGGACGAAGACCAACGCAACACAACTGGGACCTGCCGCGCAGTGCCGGTAAGTGTTGTAGGTAGCGCTGTCCAGCGAAACCCGGGGAGTCCGAGAGTAGGACTGACAAATAGAGATGCGGGTTGCGCCGCCACTGTGACGGTGTCGCAGTTCGGCCCCCGGGTACCCGCTGGACAAAGAGCCGAGTTAGTCGGCAGTAGCCCCGCTGTTAGTGTCCCTAAAGCACTGTGCGGCAGCATCGAGCCCCCCGGCCGGCCACTTGGGTCAGCCGGGAACCCTACGACTTGCGCGGGAAGCCCTGCTGAACCCGCGCAAGTACGTGAGCAAAATCGGTCCTTATTAGGGCCGACCAAGCCCGCTAAGGCCGGACCTTCCGGCTGCACTGCCGCTAGTAGGCCAAGCAGCCCAAATCCTCTGCCGGAGTCTGACTCCCCAGATATGGAGACCTCGGCTTCCACCGATTGGGTGGCAGTAGGGCGCGGTGGCAAGCCGCGAAAGTCTCCTTCCCTGACCTCCTTGAGTTCGGCCACGGACTCGGCGGCACTCCAAGCCTCCGCTGAGGTTGCGCCTAGTCGCACCTCCGAAGGAAGGGTCCCGCCGGTGTTCGTTACGAACGTCAGGGACGTTATCGGCTTCGTTCGCCGACTCCGTAAGACCGTTGCGCTGGCAGATAACGCATCTGTCAAGCTCCTTGCGAGCGAGACTGTGCGCGTTACCTGCCGCAGCGCATCGGAGCACTTCGGAGTGGTCCAGTGGCTGGAACGTGAATCGTTCCAGTTCCACACTTACACTATGAACCGAACCAAGCCTGTAGCCCTCGTCCTTCGGGGCCTGGACATACAGGCGGATCCGCAGGTCGTCGCTGACGAACTGTGCGACGCGGGGTATAAGGTTGTGGGAGCCTCACGGCTGAACACCACTTATGGCTCGCGTCGACCACTCCCGCTGATAAGACTCCTGGCAGAGAAGGGCGAATCCTCCCAGGCCTTATTAGATTTAAAACGGCTTTTCGGGCTCTGCGTAAGCGTCGAGCCCTGCCGTCAGACCGGGCGACTCTCCCAGTGCCACAGGTGCCAGCGGTTCGGCCATAGCAGCTTCGGTTGTCGGAACGCGCCGACCTGCGTCCGCTGTGGAAATGACCACTTGACGCAGGCCTGCGCTGTCCCGGCCAACCACCGATATTGTATAAAATGTGGCGGCGCCCATGCTGCAAATAACAGGCGCTGCCCAGTATATAGCGAGCAGCTGGACAAACTCAAGAAACCAGTCCAGCCTAAGCCTCGACATGATGCTAGACAACCTGTAAAAACGGCCAAAGCCGCTGAACCTGTGGTCCGGAAACCAGCCCCTAGGTCTGCTCCGGTTCCGAAACCCAGCAGTGCAGTGAGCCCGAGCAAAGCTCCACAGGCCAAACCAACCATCGCGCCCCCGGAACCGGAACGCGAAGTCCCCCATTATACCCAAGTCCCGCTGCCGGACAACGAGGAAATTGATCCTCCATTGCCGCCGCCACCCAAGCCTAGATTCCCCAGATCGGGCAAGAAAGTTAGGAACCCGGCCAAGAACACGGGCCAGCCTAAACCACCTGCCACTGGACCCAAGCCCGTCCTCCAAAAGCCAGAGCGGCCACCCGCTCCAGTACCAGCCCCCAAGGCTTCCACCGTCTCGCCCCGCCGCAGCTATGCAGCTGCCGCCAAGCGTTCTCCCCCGGCCTCATCTTCCGATGATCTCGCCGTAGTATCAGACTTTCTGGCAAGCTACGACTTGCAGAAAGTAGCCCAGACTTTCCTTAAAATCAAGGAACGCTTGGCAACAGCCTCGCCCCAAGATAAGTTCCTCCTCTTGGTGGAAGCATGCCGTGTTACAGGTCTGTTATGAACGGACAACCACGGCAATCCCTCAAGCGAGACCTCGAGCTCGTGGCGTGGAACGCCAACGGCCTCGCTTCCCGGCATTCTGAGCTCTTAGAGTTCGTTGCCCGTCACAAGCCCGACGTGCTTCTTCTTGGCGAGACGCACCTGACCCCGCATCGTCGTTTCCGACTACCCAACTACGTGTGCCACCGGGACGACCGGTCGGGTCGCGCAGGAGGGGGCACAGCCATCGCGGTGAAGGCGAGTCTTCGCCATCACCGCGTTGTCCTGCCTCAGCGGCGGAACCTCGAGTGCACCGCGGTCGAGCTCCATGGTGCTCTCGGCGGTCTACTCGTGGTTTCCGCCTACAAGCCTCCACACACGGAGCTCCTGTCGAACGATCTGGAGGCCGTCTTTGGAGCACACAGGAGGGTAGTCCTGGCGGGCGACCTGAACTGTAAGCACCCCGATTGGGGGAGCCGCTTGGCGAACCCAAACGGGACCCGCTTACGCAGGTATGCTGATGCGGCTCGGGTCACAGTCATGGGTCCTACCGGGCCTACGTACTATCCCTCTCGGGCTAACTCCCGCCCTGATGTACTGGACATTGCCGCGGTCAGGGGCGTTTATTGCCCGGTCCACGTCTCCGTCATTTCGGAACTGTCCTCGGACCACTGCCCTATCAGTGTGCATATAGCTACCCAGCACGCCACCGTCCGCGACGAGCGGCGGGTAATCGAGTGGGACCGCTTTGGCCCGGCGTTCAGTCGCCGCCTACCAGAGCATATCCCGCTCGACACTACCCAGCATGTCGATGAGGCAGTTGCTGTATTCGACACAGCCGTCGTCTCGGCGGTTGACGTGTCCTCCCGGATGAAGCCGGGGCTCACGCCCGACTATCAGCGGATCCCCGAAGAGGTGTCTCAGCTCGCTAGCGAGAGGAATCGCCTCCGGAGACGCTGGCAGAGGACCCGTGACCCGGCCGACAAGGCTGCGTTCAACAGAGCGTCCGGCAAGTTGCGTCGCGACATGCTGGCGTTCCGTAGACGCAACTGGGAGCTAGCTGTAACACAGATGGATGGCCCTGCCGAGGACCGTAATGTCTGGCGGATTCCCAGTGCCCTAACGGGAAAGCGCAAACGCGCGCCTCTCCCCGCACTGGCCGGACCCGGCGGTCAACCCCTTGGTCGCCCCCTCGAAAAGGCAGAGTTCTTGGCTGATAGTTTAGAGCGTCAGTTCGCTCCCAACCCATCCAAGAACCCGGCCTTCACTGAGCAAATCTGCCGCGAGGTAGAGCGCTTTCTTACGGCCGATATCACAGTCCAGCCGGAGCCCATCTCCCCGGAGGAGGTCGCTGAGAGGATTGTTCAGCTCAAGCCCCGGAAGGCGCCTGGCCCGGACGGAGTCATGAATTCCGCCCTCCATCGCCTTCCGGAGCGAGGAACCCAGTTCCTCACTGACCTGTTCAATTCATGCCTCAGACTGGCCTATTTTCCGGTGAAATGGAAAACGGCTACCGTCATCGTGAACCCAAGCCGGGAAAGAATTCTTCTCGAGTGGAGAACCTCAGGCCCATCAGCCTCTTGTCCGCGACGTCCAAGGTTTTTGAGCGTCTGATCCAGCGTAGGATCCGCGACCATCTAGAAAGACTAGACGTGCTGATCCCCGAACAGTTCGGCTTTCGTGAGCTGCACTCCTCGACTCATCAGCTGATGAGACTCGTGGAATGCATAACCGAGGCTGGCTGCCAGGGCAAACAGACGGCTGCGATCTTCCTAGACGTAGAGAAAGCCTTTGACCGCGTGTGGCACGAGGGTGTCCTTTACAAACTAACGGAAGTCCTTCTCCCAGACTGCTACGTTCACTTGATCGGCAGCTTTCTGCGAGACCGTAGCTTCCGAGTGAGAGTAGACCACGCTCTCTCTTCGGAGAGGCGTATTACCGCCGGCGTCCCTCAGGGAAGTGTCCTTGGGCCTCTCCTGTTCTCGTTGTTTGTCAACGACACGCCCCGAGTTCCTGGAGTGAAACTGTCGCTGTTCGCGGACGACACTGCGGCTTTTGCCTCAGAGCCGAACGCGAGTTATGCGGCAGTTAAGCTCCAGCGCCAACTCGACGCGTATGTCGGGTGGACCGATGACTGGAGAGTTGCCGTTAACGCTTCCAAGAGCGCCGCGGTAATATTCTCGCGAAAACGCAAGCGGCCTCGGCCGCTTAAAGTAGGCCCCGTCGAGGTGCCCTGGACCAACAGCGTCAAGTACCTCGGGCTCCACGTGGATTCCCGACTCACCTGGCGAACCCATGCAAATTACATCAGACAACGCGCTTCGGCGCAACTCAGTAGACTCTGGCCCGTGCTATCTAATCCGGCAATGACCCCCCGGCTAGGTAAGCTCATAGTCAACACGTACGTGTTGCCGGTGATTACCTACGCCTGTCCTGTTTGGGGATACCTGGCTCGTGGTCATAGAATCACGCTCCAGCGCGTACTCGACCGGGGACTGAAGCTCGCGTGCAAAGTCCCCCGGAGGTACTCTTCTCGTCTTTTGAGGAGAGGACTCGGTGTCCGCTCTCTTGATGACACCGTGAGACGCCTGGCGCGACGATTCTATGTTCGTTCCGACAGAGTGACCCACAATTCCCTCATTGCCGGACTTGGTAAATACACCCCGCGACCAGGTGAGTCCTGGAAGCGACCTCGTTTGCTAGTCCCGGTGGTATAATCCACCAATCGCAGGTCGCTTCAGACCCCCCCCATAAGTAGATAAAAAGTATAAAATGAACTCTACCAGACCCAGTGGCAGGAGTCCTTACTGAGACTCGGGACACTGCACTACTCGCGACCCGCGCTTCGCGCGGGCCGCGCAACCCCCAGTTGTGTTTGTGTGTCTTCCCCACGCATTCCACCGATTGTAATTCCTGATAATAGGAATTACTCTCAGTTACTGCGTTCCCTATCCCTAGCTCTTCCTTCGGTCAAGGTCGAGGCGAGGTGCCAAGGCGCCTCGCTAAAGCTGGCGACCGCTACGATCCCAGACTTCCGCTCTATTCAGTCATTCCTGACAGAGCGTAAGATATCATTTCATACTTTTGCCCTCCCGTCAGAGCGAGAAATCAAGGTCGTTCTGTCGGGAATTCCTTCTTTCACAGAAACTGATGCCATCAGGCAGGAACTTGTTGCGCTCGGCTATGCGCCGACCGCGGTAAGCGTCCTCCATGTTGGCAAAGGTGATGACCGCCGACCTGTTAACAGCTTTCTTGTAAAATTGCTGAAAGTAGGCCCTTTCGAGGAGATTTATAGTCTCCAGAACCTTCTGCACCTACGGGTGCAAGTCCGAACATTTGACCCGCGGCCCGGCCACTCGCAGTGTTTCAACTGCCAGAGGTTCGGCCACAGCAGTTTGTTCTGTCATCAGCCCCCGCGTTGCGTGCGTTGTGCTGAACCTCATCGTGGCTGTGATAAGCCTACGACGGGGTACACAGCTAAATGCTGTAACTGCAAAGGAGCCCATCCGGCTAATTACCGAGGCTGCCCTAACTTTATCGCCGCCATGAAACCGCAGCGACCTCCTGTGCGCCCTGGCGCGCAGGCAGGCCGTGTGGCTGGTCCTGGCCCTAACCGGCGAGCGGCTTTCCCGCCTCTCACCGGTTCATCTGCCAAGGTCCCGGCAGCAACTCCGGTTGCTTCTGGTGCCGCTGTCTCGCCTGCAGTCGTCGCTTCGGCGCCGCCTGCAGCGGCCTCAATCCCGGCGCCTACCGGAGCGCCCGCACCTTCCTACGCGGCCATGGCCGCTAAATCAGCCCCGCCTCCAGCCCGATCGGGCAAATCCAAGCGCTCTCGTCGTCGCCGGAACTCCGCCGGCCGACCTACATCGTCACAGGTTCCACCTGTACCCTCTCCGCGGGTTCGACCCGCCCCCAGCCATCGTCCTCAACCTTCCAGCGAGCAGTCTACTACTCAGTCCACCAGCCCAGCGCCATCTGCTACCCCTGTCGAGGCCAGTCAGGCTTGTCCTCCTGAATCCCGGGAATCTTCTCGGGCTTCGGCGGATCCCCTGACTGCCTGGGCAGATAATCTTGTTGCATCCATCAGGACTGCTCGCGACACTACCACAGTGCTTGCCCTGGTGTTCCAATCATTAGCTGCCCTCTTTCCTCTACTTCCCCTAAATGGCTAATAGCTAAGTAGCCTTCGGGCTACTCCCCAGGCGATCTGAACTGATGACTTTCGTAACGGAGTATGATGTTGATATCATACTTCTTTCCGAGACTCATCTGGCTCATTACCACTCGTTTTCCCTTCCTGCCTATGCCTGTTATCGTCAGGATCGTCCCCTACGGCCTCGCTGTCCCCCCTCGGGGGGCACAGCTGTTTTAGTCCACAGGCGGATATCCCACAGGCTTTTGCCTCCTCTAGATACATCTATTATTGAAGGCTGCGCGGTGGCGGTGGACGCCGGCGGATCGGAGCTGCGCGTTGTTTCTGCGTACCTCCGGCCTGGCCGGCGAACTCCACCACCGCCCGAGGAGTGGGACGCCCTCCTCGACCACCCCCTCTCAACCATTGTAGCCGGCGACTTAAATGCCAAACACCCTTCATGGAACAGCCGCGTTGTCAACGCCTATGGAAATTCTCTGTTCCGGTTCGTCTCTGGCGACCCGGCACTTAATGTAATCGGCCCTGAAGACCCTACCTACTTCCCCTTTCACGGCCATCGGCCGGACGTTCTTGACATAGTAGTTGTCAAGAACGTTGCCCGCAACATCGAGGTCTCGTCTGTGTCGGACCTTTCGTCCGATCACAATCCCCTTGTTATAACTGTTCGAGAGCTGTCGGCGTCACCCTGACTTCCCGCTCAGATTGTTAGGAGAGTCAACTGGCGATCCTATCATGATGAGCTCTCTCGAAGGTTACCATCTCTCCCGGCGGACCCAATCGTCACTCGTGACGATCTGGATCTCCGCGCCACAAATCTTCAGGAATTGGTCCAAGGTGTCATGGATCGACACACCTACGCAATCGAGGTGAATCATCGTAAATCGGCCTTACCTGCGGAAGTACTCCACGCCATCTGGCTACGGCGCCAGCTCCGCCGCAGATGGCAAAGAACCCGTGACCCCGTCGTTAAGCGACGATTTCAACAACAGTCCCTTTACGTTCAGCAGCTACTGCGGGACGTAAACTCTGATCGATGGGACTCATACCTTGAGTCTCTTGAAGTCGACCACGCCTCCGTCTGGAGAGCGGTGAGTAGACTGACCCGCGAGAAGAGAACTCGCAACCCGCTGGAAACCCCGAACGGGGTTGTGTCTTCATCAGAAGGCAAGGCTGAGGTCTTCGCCGACTGCATGGAGTCGCAATTTACCGTTCATCGAGGCGTTTCGGACCCTGCCCACTCGGCAGACGTCCGGGACTTCCTATCTGGTTATTTTTCTCGCCCTCCCGCTGGCCCAGACCTCCCGTTCGACAGGGACGAACTCGTTTCGTCTGTCTGTCGACTAAACCGCCGTCGCGCCCCCGGTCCTGACCGGATCGGGGCCGCTGCATTACAATATCTCCCGGCCTCAGGCGTTGACCTCGTTCTCGAGCTGTTCAACTCTTGTCTCCGGCTACAGTACTTTCCCCGCCTGTGGAAAAATGCCAACATCGTTATGATTCCTAAACCCCGCAAGCCGCGCATGCTTCCTGAAAGCTATCGGCCAATATCTCTCTTGCCAGTTATCTCGAAGGTGTTCGAGCGGCTCCTGCTGGCCCGCATCTCGCCGTTGTTGGATAATTTTATCCGCAACGAACAGTTCGGGTTTCGCAGAGAGCACTCGACCACGCTTCAACTAGTCCGCGTGGTAACGCAACTCTCTGACGCCACCAACAGGCGAGCGGCTACGGCCGCCGCACTGCTGGACGTGAGCAAGGCCGTCGACAAAGTCTGGCACGAAGGTCTTCTCTTCAAACTCGCTAACTCCCCCTTACCATCGTCCATAGTGTTTTTCCTCCGGTCGTATCTCAGCGACCGAACCTTCAGGGTGAGCGTCGACGGAACCTGCTCTGCAGTTCGTCCTGTCGCCGCCGGCGTACTTCAGGGATCTGTCCTCGGCCCCGTTCTGTACCTCGTGTACACGAACGACCTGCCTGTATTGCCCGGAGTCACGTTGTCTTTGTTCGCTGACGATGCAATGTATCATTACAGCTCTGTGTCCCCGCGTTTTGCGAGTACACAGTTGCAGCGTCAGTTGGACCAGCTTCCGGACTGGCTACGGAAATGGCGGGTGACGATCAATACGGAGAAATCCGAGGCGATCTGTTTCACTCGTAAGTCCATCTCCCGATGCCAGCCTGTCTCCCTGGAAGGGAGGCCTATCGCCTACAAAGAGTCGGTGAAGTATCTAGGCGTTCGGCTAGATCGTCGCCTTTGCTTCAACGCCCACGTGACGGACACCCTTGCCAAGGCTCGCGGCGTCCGAGCCAAACTTTACCCATACCTCGCGTGCCGCAGCCCCCTGGCGCTGCGCACGAAAGTTACCCTCTATCTGTTGTTTCTCCGGTCTGTATTGACCTATGCGGCACCTGTATGGTGGTCACTTGCCTCCGCCACCAACAGGCGTAGGCTGGAAAGTTTCCAATCCAGAACCCTCCGTTCCTTGTCGGGATCTCCTTGGTTTGTTAGAAACAGTGTAATTCGAGGAGGTCTACGAGTTCCTGCTCTCACAGCCTTTGTCTGGTCATTAGCTGCGACTCTCTTTGCCGCAGCTGAGACCTCTTCCTTCCCTTACCTCAGAACCATCAGCACCACGCAACCACCTCCCCCTGTCCGGGTCAAACGCCCTCGGGCGATTCTCGATGACCCGCCATAAGTTTAAGTAACCTGCTTAAACCTCAATTGGAATATTCACCATCTGCCCTTGCCCCAGAATTACCTGCTAAGCTGTTTCCTTCCTCCCTTCCTAGTATGCCGACCGCGCTGAATGCTGCTGCTACGCGCTATCACTGGCACGGAGGCTCTCTGCCTCGCGGGGAGCGACCGACGCCTCACGGCGTCTGCACGTGGGACTGGGAACGGGTGACATCTGTCATCTGAACCCGTTCATGCGGCAGTGCCCACTGATTGCAAATATTTTAAAATAAATAAAAATTAAAACCTTCTCCCCCGCCTTCTCAGTTAACTGGTTGGCGGTTGTCCATTCCTGATATTAGGCACCAGTCGAAGAACCAGACCTATGTATATCCACAGGCAGCCATTGAGCTCGACTCAGATGCTGCAGTCATGCACCGGGTGCAAAGACGCCCCGCTACTACAATGCTACATGCTACTCCACCGGGTCTTGAATGCTCTCCGGTAGCCAGCCTACTGCTCTTCTCCAGATGTTGTGGAGGTGTCTGTTGGGCGCCATGTTGATTGGTGTGCCGGCTGGTAGCTCGCTGGAGTGGCTGGATCTTGCATCCGCAAGATGATCGCTGCCCCACGTTGGGCGCCACTTGTCACCGGACAAAAGGCTTGCCGCATGACAACTGGCGCCAATCGTACACACTATCGCTTTTGGTGGCCCTAAAAAGGACCGAGTGGCGAGAAGGCTGATGTTGGTAGTGCCGCGCTGAGATGTTCGGCGGCTGCGCCCGCTGTTCGTGGCGTACTGCAGTCCTCCTCTTCTTCTGGCACCGGTTGTAGAGTCGGCTGCCGGCCCAGCGAAATCCATCGCTGGCGCGGAACTGGAGGGCGAAGACGCAAGAACGCCGGTTCTATTCTTCGGCCGTTCCTTCCGGCTGACTCCGCGCCGATGTCGTCCGAGAGAGGAGAGGAGATGAAGTTCGTCCGATGGCGTGGCGATGAAGAGTGCGCAAAATTTTTTTTTTTTTTTTTTTTTTTTTGCTGTTTGACGGACTCGGGCTGTTTTGGAGACGAGCTCCCTTCAGCCGTGTGGATAAGGGGTTTTTGGGGGGACGTACGCCAGGCGATCGGAACGCAGAGAAGGTGGAGGCACTTAGTTGGGAGAGTACTGTTTGTTGGTTATATTGTGTGAGGTGTAGTGTGTAGCCATACTCGAGAGGGAGAGGTAGATGGATGTGGCCGTTATAATGTTTCTGGGGCATCTTTATTTATGCATTTTGTTTAATTAGTTTATTTCTTCTTCATATTGTTCTGCGACGTTCTTGCAGGGGGGGGCGGCCAAGACTGGGACGTGTGACGCTGGTCCCCAAAGCTGTTGGGTGGCGACAGGGAGCCGTCAAGGGAGGCGGAAGGAACAGATTCGGGTTATGTTCGGGTACGTAAGTGTGGGGAACTAGAGTGTGTGTTTACTGTGAAGAGAAGAGAGTGTTTATCGCGTGTTGGGTATTGAGGCTGCTTTAGGAAGACAGGTCGCTACTGCCTGGGAGAGATAAGTCCGTGGCGGGGAAAAGGTATGTGTTACTGCTTAAACAGGTCTGTGTCGTTGACGCCGGCGTGGTTGGAGGCGAGGGGGAGGACCATTGGCTATTGCGAGGAGGCGATTTAGTAAGTAGGAAGGTCGGCTTGTATTGCGGGTGTTTCTATTAATTGACGGGACTATTGTTTGAATGGAATTGCGGCGGGAGGCTGTGCGGGAATACTTCCAGTTGAGTTTAACAAGGAAGGAATCAAGGTCAGGGAAGCGGGTGTTAAGCGCATACAGGGCGGCATTGGAAGTCTTCGTCAGGCGTGGTCGGCGGTATATGAGTCTTAGGGCCCGTCGTTCTGTGAGACGGTGAAGATCGAGGTAGGCTGGAGAGGCAGTAAGGAGAACTGGGTGTGCATATGTGAGGATGGGTCGGATACATGTAGTATAGATTCGGCCTAGTAAGTCGCTGGAGCAGTGGTTTAGTCGGCTGAGGGTTCTGAGAGAACGGAGGCGGGTACGGGCGATGGTAGTTGTGCGTTTGATGTGTGGTCGCCAGGTAAGTTTGGAGTCAAGCGTGACGCCTAGATATTGGCAATCACGCTTCGGGCGTACTAATGATGGGCCAACGCGGACGGGCGTTGTATAGAAATGCGACATGTTGCGTCCAGTGGAGTTGAAAACACAGAGTTGGGTCTTGTCCGCGTTTACAGTTATTCGCCAAGTATTGCAGTAGGCGAAGAAAGGTTCTAGGATTTGCTGTAATTTGATTGGGATCTGCCGGTGTGCGCCTGCTGAGACCCAGTAGGCAGTATCGTCGGCGTACTGGGCTAGGCCTGCAGATGGGTAGGGTAGAGTAGGCGGAGGGGGAGGTGTGTCTTTTGTAAAGATGATATAGAGTAGCGGGCTAATGGCGGAGCCTTGGGGGACACCGGCGTGAAGGCTGAAGGGTGCCGAGAGATGCTGACGGACTCGGACTTGTGCCGTGCGGCCATCCAGGAACTGGGAGAGCCATTTGACGATGGTTGGGGGAAAGTGACATCCGAGGATCTTAAAACGGAGGCCATTGTGCCAGACAGAGTCGAAGGCTTTGCGGATGTCGAGTAGGGCTAAGATGGTCGGGCGTTTGCGGGCCGAGTTGTCCTGGATGGCGCTGATAACCCGAACGAGTTGATCGTATATGTTGTAGCCAGGGCGGAATCCGCCCTGGGTACTGGGGAGGACGCTATGAGTTTGTAGGTGGGGATGTATCCTGGCGACGAGGATTTTCTCGAAAAGCCTGGAGATTGCAGGGGTGAGAGAAATCGGGCGATAGTTCGACGGGAGGCTGGCGCTTTTCTTAGGTTTGGGGAACATGAGGACATGGGCGTGTTTCCAGGCGCGCGGGACGTAGCCAAGGAGGAGACTAGCTGTGTATAGATGGGCTAGGGCTTCGATAGCAGTGTCGGGGAGCGCTTTTAAAATCCGGTTGGGGATTCCGTCAGGGCCGGGGGCTGTATTCCTACATTTTCTAAGTCGGTCTTTGATGTCGTCTGGTTCGATGGGCCGCTCCAGCGGATGGTCGTGGTCTGCGGTTAGGACGTCGTATGGGGTGAAGAGGTCTGAGTGGGTGGTTAAAAAAGTGTCTATAGTATTTTCGGCGATGGCGTCAAAGTCCGGGCTAACGGGGTGGCTATGGATGGTCTGGAGAGAGTCCCGAAAGGCAGCGGCCTTCTCCTCATACGCAAAATTTTCTGCCGGCCCGGGTTTTATGCACTAACCGGGATCGCTGGTTGGCTCGCTCCGAGCACGTTGTTGGATTGGCTCGCTGTGTCCACCGCTGGTACCGGAGAGCAGATGTTCGCATACCGCTGCTGTCACAATACCTTAACTTTTGTGTTTTTCAATCTCGTTTATATTTATAAATTCTACACCACAGTGCCTACTTAAAAAGACTTAAAAATGTCAAACAATATCGACTGTTATGTTTTAAACAATTTAATAAATAAGCTGTTTTCGTTTTCCTGTAACTGTAATTTTAGGACGGTACAATATCTCTGTGTAGCCATGATCACATTACTAACAGGATAACGTGTTATAATTGCCCGCACCATAAAATCAAGGTGCGTTTTTCAGCCCCCAGGTCGACTCAGCCTGTTAAAAATGGGTATCTGGGATAACATCTTGGGGATAATAATGGGCGGCTGAAGCGTAGTCCTGGCCACACTACCTTCCTTGTATGCCGTACGGCTCACATTAGGAAGCCTACCCTGCCTACTCCTAAGCTACTTCGGTGGTACACATGGGAACGTGTTACAATTACGAAGATTTGATTAAATTCTAAATAGAGCTCTTATTATCGTTGTCATATTATCAACGAGGTTGGATGATCTTGAGGACGACCTGCGCAAGCTCGGTGTAAGAAGATGGATACTGAGAGCAGAGGATCGAGACGTCTGGAGGCGGAGTGTCCAGGAGGCCAAGGCTCTCTTAAGAGCTGTAGCGCCAATTGAGAGAATTGATGGAACGTAGTTGTTCGAGATATTTGTTCCACGCTAACTTTCTAACAGATGGCCGATTTAGATGCGAGAGATTTAGATAGCCGATCCAATTCTGATAATCAGAATCTCTGAATTTTTCAGATCGAGTCTTGTCTACTGTGAGGACATAAAGCTCCCCGGGTACTGAACGGTGATTTGAAACGGAAAGCATTTTTCTCCTCCTGGTATTAAAGTACCCAAATTTATACCCCTACACACACACACACATACACACACACACACACACACAATGTTCTTGTGTATGTAAGCCTACTTACTACTGGATGCTCAAAGTGAGAAATAGACCATTGAATAAAGGCAGATTTTGTGAAAATCTGGACAAAAATCCTCCAGACACGAAATTTGGTAGAAAGTTAGGTTTTGGGGTCACTTCAATGGAGGAAAAAATCGGACACTACAGCTCACCGCTGGGCCCCCCTGGGGGGGGGATTAAAAGGTGGGGCAAAATGGTTTGTTGTAAATATCTCAAAAACTAAGCAAGATATCAAAAAAAGTTAAGTACAAAAGTTGTAGCTGACCAAATTTCCCATCAAAATGGTCCTTAGTAATTGTTTTGTCAGACGCACTGGGACAGAGATATGAGCGCTCAAAGTTGAGACCTTTTTTTGCAATTTTTCGTATAAGGCATTTTTACGAAAAAAAACTTGCATTTTTTTGAGTTTAGGCCGATTTTTGTATAGTAAAAAGCGCTAAATATGGGTATGTAAGTGTTTGTACATGTAATACCAAGTATTTGGATGTCAATTTTTGCACGTATATATTTATGTACACATATACACACACTACAACTACAAAAACGTGCATTTTTGAACGTAAGCGTTTTTAGTTGTATACATGTATGTGCACACACATATATGTGCAAATATGTGTAGAAATATTTTCATGCATATATATTATACTTGTCTAAATCCAAAAATGCACATCTATACGCATGGATTAGTCAGTATATGCATGTAAATGTGCAAAAATGAGAGTCGGTATTTTGAAAAAAAAAATAATTTTTGCGAATTTTTCGTTTAAATTCATCATTTCTGTACATTTACTGCTGTATATCAATATATTTACATTTATATAAGTATCCTACAGTTTTTGCATGCACGTATGCACACTTGCATGCATGCACATGCGTTTTTATGCATAAAAACATACAAACTGTAAAAATTTATATTTAAAAATTCATACATACAATCAAATATTCATTCATACATGTACACAAATACACTTAAAGGCTCTCCCACACTTAATCACATACACACACACACATGCACATGCACACACTCACAAACACACATACACGTACATACATCTTAAAATAAACTGTTATATTATGCGCATATACATATATATGTATATATTTATGCATACACACACACACACATACACACACGCAGATATTTTCGATGAAACTTTTTTATACATTTATGCGCATAAACAGATATGTATATATTTTTACATATAAATACACAAACAAACACAAATACACACACATACACACTAACACTCAGAAAAAACCACGATTTTACTTTTCTATTAAAAAAAATTATTTATTGTATACATTAACTTTTTTATCGTACAAAACTTACATTTTAAATATATAAAAATCTCGGCATTAGATCTATAAAATTTTCAAGTGAATGCTGTATGTGTTTATATCCAGTATCCCTGAAAAATAAAAAATAATGTATTATTAATATTAATTAATTTACATATGAACTTCATATATATATATATATATATATATACATATGTATATAATATATATGAATGTATACAAAAATTTAATTGTATTTATGTATGTATGAATGACAGTGCGTATAAATATATACAGTACATGCAAAAATTTACATCAAATACTTGGTATTAAATGTACAAACACTTACATACCCATATTTAGCGCTTTTTACTATACAAAAATCGGCCTAAACTCAAAAAAATAAAAGTTGTTTTTTTTTCTTAAAAATGCCTTATACGAAAAATTACAAAAAAAAGTCTCAACTTTGAGCGCTCTTATCTCTGTCCAAGTGCGTCTGACGGAAAAATTACTAAGGACCATTTTGATGGGAAATTTGGTCAGCTACAACTTTTGTATTTAACTTTGTTTGATATCTTGCTTAGTTTTTGAGATATTTACAACAAACCGTTTTGCCCCACCTTTTAACCCCCCAGGGGGGGGGCCCAGCGGTGAGCTGGAGTGTTCGATTTTTTCCCCCATTGAAGTGACCCTAAAACCTAACTTTCTACCAAATTTCGTGTCTGGAGGATTTTTGTCCAGTAAAAATCTATTCAATGATCTAAAAGTCGAATTTACTTTCTCGACCGGTTTAGCAACGTCTATATGCTGATACAGATCCGTTCCTACGTAGGTACTGTATTTGCTAACATATATTAGAGTCAACAGGTACAAATTACCTGCTACTATCGCAGTGACATGGCAGTCTATAATAAAACTGTTAACTAACAGGCGCTGTTACCTGAAGAGTTAGATGCACATTCGGCAGTTTAGAATATTTGTATTTTAAGTACTGAATTTCGAAGTTAAAAACGATGGTTTTCAGCCGATAAGGTCAAGAAAGATATTCGTTGTTATAAGAAATAAGAAAGATGGTTATTCATAAATAACTATCCTAAATACTGCAACATATATTTACAAAATTCTTATAAAAAATACAGGGTCTCCCAACACACACACACTTACTACAGGCTACATATAAGTGTAGCACACAATATACGACCTTGAGGCTTAAGGATTATTTATCATTATTATCATTACAGCCTATACACACATTTACGGCACTACCTTCTGCTTTGAAGTGCCAGTCTTTGGTATCCGTATTCTTTTTACTTCCATGTTCCATAAGGAAATGGAAGTATGGTGATGGCGAAAACAATCGTGTTCGAGATAAGGGCTGATTCTGATTGTACTACTATCAAAACATGTAGAAAAGTCACTTTTCGAAAAGTGTCTGTGTGTAGAATTTCTTTTATGGCAAACGATAACTGCCGCAAATTCAAATTGAATCAAATAATTTTTTGCATACATCCCTGAATTATAGAGGACACAATGCCTATTGATTTTGGTGAAGATCGGTTAAGGAGAAGGGATAGTTTTACCTGCAACGTTTTATGTTTTAACAGGGGTAATTTTTTCTATGACGACCGATAACTCCCCCAAATTCAAACAGAATAAAATAATTTTTTGCATACGTCCCTAAATTGTAGAGGACGCAAGGCCTATTGATTTTTGTAAAGATCGGTTAAGGGGAAGGGGTAGTTTACCTGCAACATTTTGTTTTAACAAGAGTAATTTTTTATGACGAACGATAACTGCCGTAAATTCAAACAGAATCAAATAATTTTTTGCATGTGCCTGAGTTGTAGAGGACTCAAGGCCTATTGATTTTGGTGAAGATCGGTTACGGGGAAAGGGTAGTTTACCTGCAACGTTTTATGTTTTAACAAGAGTAAAGTACTTAATTTTGATGAATAAAGTATTCTGAAGAGAAGATCATAATAATCCACTGTAGAAACGTAGATGAAATATCTATAAATGAAGAGGCTAGTTGAACTGGGTGGGGGTAATTTTCTATAAATGAAAATTATAGTAGAAGGGAGACGGAATAATTTTTTATATATGTACTACGTTATCGGCAACAAAGAAGTAGTTTGTTGTTAAAATTCCTTCCCATCCTGTTTGGCCGTACACCAATGTTTTCTGCAAAACCAGACGTTTCGGTAGTGCCATAGACTTCCATCATCAGTGAAAATCGAGTGCGATAACGTGAGGTGGTATACGTTAGTGACCACAGTACTGTGGTTAAGGCTGAAGCAGTAAGTAGAAAGAAGTAGTTTTTATGGACATATTTCGTTTCGAAAATGTTTTTAAATTTAAATCTTAGAACATGGAAGTCATGTATGGTTCTCCATACCGATATTTTTATAAGTTTTATATGTGTACTACGTTATTGACAACAAAGAAGTAGTTTCTATGGAAACATTTTATTTCACTTTGACAAAATTCTATATTTTTTTAGGAATTATCGAACCGAATTCAAGTAAATGATTGGAACTGTATGAGTACCCGCAATACATTTCGATGTTTTTAATATGCGATTGTATCGATTTATTACGGTGTGGAAAAGAAGAAGTGTACAAATTGTAAATTGCCCTATTTCATAATGTAAAGCAAAAAGACTTGTTGTTTTCATTTGGTAGTTAGGTAATAATGGTTTTGGGTTTTTATTTCACTGCTAAAATAAATAAAAGCTGTTGTTGAGAAAACATAACATTAAACGTGTAATACAATGCGTATAACAGAGTAACACTTAAAATAAAGAACCTAACGTTTTTAAGTTTACAAATTGGAAAAAACAACAGCAAGTACAAAATGAAAAATACAAAATTTATGGTTAATGAAAAAACAAAAAACACTGTATTAAGGAATGACAACACATGCTACAAATTGTATATAATGGATGTTTGTTTTTTGTTAGTCACAAAACGAGTACTTGTCGGAAAACGAATTTTACCAAAAAAAACGAGTTTGCCACAAAAAAGTGACATGTAGGCCTATAATAATAGGCAAGGCATTGACCCTTGGGCCACTCCCGCCTTACTTCGAGTTGGGTTTTTCGTGGTTTTAGAAAAAAAAAATAGTTTTACATTACACACGTATTGGTTTCCATGGCTAATTTCAGTTTTCATGTTAATCTAACATAATCAATTTTTGGTGTCACAGCCACGACCCAGTGATAAATTACTACTACAGTCATTTAACATTAAAAAATGACAAACGAAATCAACTGCAATCACCAGCCAACTATTTTGCAACATACAAAATTAAAATTTGTATAATTCTTTCACTACATAAAATTATGTGCGATATTCACTACATATCTAAGCCCAAAAATCGCATTATCGAAATAACTGCGGGTACGCATAAAGGCAGTACCAAATGATTTTATATATAATCTGAGAACATGGAAATCATGTATGGTTCTCCATACCGATTTTTATTTATATGTCATGTGTACTACGTTAGCGGCAACAAAGAAGTAGGTTGTTGTTAAAATTTCTTTCCCGGGCTGTTTGGCGTGGTCCAGTGTTTTCTACAAAACCAGACGTTTCGGGAGTGCTATCGACTCCCATCATCAGTAAAAATTGAGTGCACTACCTGAGGTGGTATACGTTAGTGATCACAGTACAGTGGTTAAGGCTGAAGAAAGAAGTAGTTTCTATGGAAATAGTTCATATCGAAAAGTATTTTAAATATAAATCTTAGACCATTGAAGTCATGTATGGTTCTCCATACCGATATTTTTGTTAGTCACAAAACGAGCACACACACACACACACACACACACACACACACACACACACACACGTTTTTGGAACTATAAGAGCTGACATGCGCATAGATATATTACACTATTACACTTTTTGAAATACGTTTTTTGACAATCGTTTTAAGTAAAAGTACCGGTACCGTATTTAAAAACTACGGTGACAAGTATGGCCTATCCATACAGTGCTTGCAGGAAAGTAAAGTTTCTCATGATTTAGTAAAGATCAACAGTTTACAAAAAACTGTTTGTAAATAGTTACAAACAGAACTATTTATTTCTCCTGACAGTGGCATAACTATTTTCCATTGGGTGGGGGTGACCAGGCTTTTCAATGGTAACGGGTTATTGACGGAAAACGGAGGTGGGGGTTGTACTGGCTATTTATAGCCTACTGTGTATGTCATGTCACGGCCATAGAATACTAATTATTACATTACAGAATTACGTTACTATTACTGGATACGCACGCTACGATCGCAGCGGTAGCGATTTGGTATGGTCTCCCCGCAAGTTTTAGCTATTAAGACTCCACTTATGATCTAGCCAATCTAGGGGGAGGTAGCCACACACACGCACACCTTTTTAAACAACCTTGTCGCAACTTTTACACTTTACTTGAACTTCCTATCCATACAAAAAAAAAATTGACCAAACTTGAAGATTCATTCATGTTATGGAATCGTTCCATAAATATTCTGTAGTTACTTGTGTCTGACCTTTGAAAGAACAGTACGGTAGGTCTAACTGCAATTAAAAAAATTCAAGAGCGTGTTTTGAATTTTGATCAGCGTGCAACTAAAACGTCTAGATCCTGTAGGCGTACTGTAACTACACTATAGATGTCGTTTGATACCGTCCGTAATGGTCTTACAGACTTATGTTCAGTTTAGAAAGAACATACTACACAATTACTGAAATTCCCCGTTGCTCTAGTCCTGAGCGTTGTTTTATTTTTTTTAATGCAAATTCAGCAGGGGATAGTATACGTACTCCTATAAGGTCACACTGTGACCAGAACATAAGACATGGTATGCTGCGATAAACAAATTGAGCACGGAAAAGAACAAGGAATGCTGGAACACTGGAACAGTAACTAATTTAGGAGTAGGACAATTAAAACGCTAGCTACTGAATGTATTAATCAGGAATTATTTTCGAAGTATTTATAACTGAATACGAACAAAATCAGAGTATCAAAATGTTAATTTCAGGTTTATGGCCACGCGGGGGGGGGGGGGTTGAATGGAACAAACAACAAAACATTAAGTATGCTTACAACCTCCTTGGATTAACTAACATTCAGTACGTCTCGTCTACACGAACCCGAAAATTGCCCTTTCAACTGACAATCATCCTCATTACTAGTCTACTCACTCAAGAAAAGCGGCAACCTTGCATGCAAGTGAAGGTCAAGTTTCAATTGTATCGAGCAAAGAACTCGCATACGGCATCTGCACCTGCAGGCAGTTGTACCAATCTTCTTCTGCAGAAGTGTTAATTAGCAGAAGTTTATTGATAATGCAATGTTTCTATGTCGTATTAAATACCCTACGTGTTAAACTATAATATTATAAAATATATTGTAGCTACTCAACTGTACTTCTTTCATAAACCATAAGCCGAAAGTTTTTTTAGAAACTAACTTAACAAAATTTTTCTTATTGCCAGTACTAAAAAATTCTGTCATCATAATATATGCACAGTATAAAGTAGAACTATTTTAACACACCTTCATTCATTAACTTTGACTGAATTTTATTTATTACCGGTATTTACATTTACAGTGAGTAACCATACTAGCACATAGGCCTACTTGTGCCAAGTTAACCTACATTATGTGTGTCACTTATTTCTGTAATTAGAGCAACTTTGTTGTTTTTACTACTATTTTCTGCTGATTTGTTACTGTATACGTATTTATCGATTCCCTTGTTTATTGGCAGGATATTTCCTTCCCACTTAACTTTAAAGATATTTTACTACATAACGTGTAGGAAACGGGCTAGGCTGTTCCCCTATCCTAAAGAAAAGGAACCTTTCAACACAATCGAGATCTTCCATCACTCATCCTGAAAATTTCTACAGCATGATTCAAGCAGGGGTGGGTGTGAGAATCATTATGTGTATACACAAGCCTACAATTTGTTCATAATATATAATTCATTTGTGTACTATGGAAACTAAAGTTGCCATCAAAAACTACCAATAGGCCTACCGGTAAACCATAAGATAGAGATAAAATTGGTATGTGCCAAGTATTAACACTAGTTAAGCTCAGAATGTATACCAATGCTCAAACAGAAACTACTATGGTTTTGAAGAGTATACATTTACAATAACAAGTTTGGCAAGGCAGACTTCAAATTAGACCTGCTTATGCTCATTACTGTTACAAAAGCAGGTGCACATTTATTAGTTATTTATCCGATCTATACATTTGAATCCATAATGGTCTCTACATTCTTCTTGTGCAGTCAGCTCGGAGTTTGATTTGCAAGAGCCTTGCATTCTGATTGCTTTTCTTATCACCCCATGATCTACGCTATCTACTGAAGCCTAACTCTTCCTATATATCTCTCACATGTTGGATTATAAATTTCCTTTGTCATTTTGTTTTTAACTGTTAGAAGATATCCTTCATTTTCATTAGTGATGATCCACATTTCTATTTCATACGATAATATAGGCTAGGTTAGGTTTTGTGTATTTGCTTTGGATTATGTTGGCCATGACATGTTCGAGCTTTAACACATATTGCATTGTTTCCAACCACAAACCACTAATTTTTAGATATATTTTTAATAAAACTTTACCTTCAAATGGGCTAGCTTTTGTTTTGCAAGCTTCATTACAGGCAGCTGTTAGGAACGTCCATTCTGATGCTGAAGTAGCAACATTGTTTGAAATGGATATCAGATGTTTGTTATGTGTACAAAGAGTATATACAATTTAAACTGTCTATTTAGTAATGTGTTTGAGTATTTGTTTTAGTTTCCAAAGTGTGTCTAGCTTGTGACTCTTTGTGTTATGTATAGAATTTTCTTGTTGATGTTTCTAAACAAAAACACAGAGGGTTGAAAAGTAGACAACACTTGAGAAAGTTAAAATAGTCAAACAAACAAAAATAAATGGAAACGACATAATAAATAAACATATCACACACACAACAAAGCTTGTAAAAAGGAAAAAGCCAGGCCAGACAAAGGTAAAATTGTATCTAACAATCAGTATTCTATAGTCAGAAATAGACTTTTATAGTCTTCCACTGCCCCGCAGGTTCCTTTCTTTTGACAGATTTCCTGATGAGTCTCAATTTTGTTTTGTACTTCCCTACATTATCACTGAATCAGTGATAAGGAAGTACAAAACAAATTACATATTTAATGTTTTTTTCTAATAAATAATTCTTTTTCTGCTGCAGTTACTATGACCTGTCTGTACTTTTCACAAGTTTCGTTTACATTTTGTCTTTTTCCACATGCAATAATCTCAACTAGACCTTATATTTCCTTGCACTTTCAGATATTCCTTATTTATATATTCAATGTCTTACTCCTTTAATGTTTGATTAGGACTAATGTATCCACTAATTGTGCACAGAAAAGTGGCCTACATTCATATTGGCACCTTAATACAATCTAACGCTCATAAGGTTGGACCTATGTTTAGTGATTATTAAAACATGATTCATTGCTGGTCCCGGTACATTTGTGAATATATTTTGATTCAGATATTGTATTACCAATCACAAGATCATGGGATGGTGCAAAACTAATTAGCCTACAACCATTATTGTTTGAGACTTGCTGAAAACTATGATGACCAACTGTACATGAAGACTACTTCTCTCCCTAGTTGAGCATTTAAATTCCAAGAATTATTTTAATGTAATTCTACTTCCAACAGACTTTAAAAGTAACCTTTTCCCTTGCAACTAACACGAGCCCTCATATAAATTGTAAAAACTAAAAATCTGTGTTTAAGAGCAGGTAACACATATGCCTATGTGCATAAAAAAATCAGTTACAAGTTGTTTAGCATAGCAACAATAAAGTGAAAATTCTTCTCAATGGACCAACCCATCTAAATCTCTGGTTCTGTATAATAAGAGGACATTTAATAGTATACTTTTAAAATCTCTTACCTTTCTACTTCTGCCAGGTTGTGCCAATAAAATCAATTCATTGCTTCATTTAACTTCTTCAAGTTTTGTAGCTTTTTTTTTTTTGTAAATGATGTAGAACTCCCCATGCAGGGGACCAGGTGCTTCGATTTTAGGTTTCTTCTCTTCTAGACAGTTGCCTTGTCTGTGGCTGATGAGCCCAGTCTGTGGTAAGGCAATGAAAGATTAATTAGGATAGGCAAGGATGGCTAGGGATATTGGAAATAGTTGGGTCTTTGTAGGATATGCATTATGGCATTCCTAGGTTGAGGCCTGCCCAGCATAGTTCTCAACTTTCACTGGAGCCAGTGGCGGCTGGTGTTATGTAATAATAAGTGATTACCTGTATGCGGTCCGCCATGTGACTTCTCAAACTTATTACGTTACGCGTTTCAAGGCGTATGCCTCATCATCAGACGTTTAAAAACCAAAAACACACATATCACACAAAACTGCGTTTGTTAAAAAATAAAGTTGCAGAAACAAGCATATTATGTGCACGTGATGTAGGGTGCGCACCCGTTCAAGTGTTGTCTGCTACTGATTGGAATTCGTTGAGCAGTCTCAAAGCAGTATCATACAGGCGGTTGGATACAAGGTTCAATTGTTCATTCAGAACACAATCACGACTGCTATCATTATTATATGCATTATAAATTTCCAGCTCCTCCAAGGCATTCATAAAACGGCCCTTGTTGCATATATGCAAAGGCATTAGATTGGACTTAAAATCTGTATAATTGTGATTGTGTTGGGTCAGATGACGAGTGTAATTAGATTTTATATCATTGTAATTATGGGTCTTTTTTTGTAAGTGTTCACGGAAGCGTTTGTAAAAACCTCTTCCGGTCTGACCTATATAGAAGCTGTTATAATCATTGCAAACCAGTTTATAAATGCCTGTTTTTTCTTCAATAGGTAAGGGCAGTTTAGGTCTAAGTATATTAATTAGTTTATTATTGGTTCTAAAAGACATAGTATAACCAATATTGTTCATCACTGAGGATAACATTTTTGGCATGATGTATGTGTATTTCGCAGATATAAATTTTTTCGGTGTTTTATTAAGTGGACGGGGCTTAAGTTGAATGTTATTATGCTTCTTTAGCAATTTGTCAATGATGTGACTACTGTAACCATTGGAAACTGCAATAAATCTTATTGTATTTAGCTCAGTCTGGAAATCATTATTGTCAAGGGGGACTGTCAACAATCTATGGATGGCTTGTTTCTGCAATTTTATTTTTTGACAAATGCAGTTTTGTGTGATATGTGTGTTTTTGGTTTTTAAACGTCTGATGATGAGGCATACGCCTTGAAACGCGTAACGTAATAAGTTTGAGAAGTCACACGGCGGACCGCATACAGGTAATCACTTATTATTACATAAAAGTGACTTGGATACCATACGAAACATGAATGTTAAACTGGTGTTATGGTTCCAGCTTTTGCACAGCCACCAAAATAGAATAACTAAACTATAAAATACTATACAAAAAGATTAAGCAGTTGAAAGTGTCATAAATTTCAATAGAACACGTATACGATTCTATGCGGCAACGTGCAAGTACAATTCAAATGTAGCAGGCACGCTAGTGGTTGTAGCTGTAGTAGTTTGTTAACACACAAACAAATGGGAGAATGTACATTACTCTTCACAATTGGCCTATGTTCCATATGTGGTTGTAAAGCTTCTGCAGTGCTCCAATAGTAGCGTTGTAGAGGATTCTTTGTTGTATCATTAAATCAGCACAAGCTTTCTTGATTTCTAAGTTGTGTCTGATTTAGTGTTTAGATTGGTTCAAGGTAAACTTTACCTGTTGTTTGAAGTAAAAAAATTATAATTTTGTAATAATTGGATTGTAATAATTTTGTATAACTATGATTGTGATAATAAAGTGTCATTCAACTATGTATTAATTAAACTGTGTGTTAAGTATTATATTTTCTTTCACTTTACTAAAAATGAACTTTATCTTGTGAAAAACTTACTTTTTTCGTCGGACGCGTTTCGGCTTAAGTATCCGCCTTCTTCAGCTTTTAGTCAGACTCAAAGCTGAAGAAGGCGGATACTTAAGCCGAAACGCGTCCGACGAAAAAAGTAAGTTTTTCACAAGATAAAGTTCATTTTTAGTAAAGTGATAGTGCTGTGAAAGAAGAGATGAACAATCAAGACAACTATATTTTCTTTGTTTAGTGCTGCTGCGTGCTTTTTGGAGTTGGTGATTCTGTGCGCTTTTAAGCAAAAATTTTTTTTAGTTTAAAATGAATAGCGTTAAGAACCTTTTAGAAATTCCTTTTCTGCAAAGAACTACGGAGTAAAAATTGAAATTAAAAGATTAGGATGACGAATGCCTCCCTTAACAATAAATCAAAATTTTAAATCAGGTGGTTGACAATTTAATCAATCATCTAAACTAGAATATTATGAAAATACTGACTGGTTATGTGGTTGTGACAAAAGAAATTCTTTATTTTGTTTTCTATGTTTATTATTTGGAGGAGAGGACCCCTGGACAAAATTCAGAATGAAAGATATTACTCATCTTGCTGGAGAAAATAAGAAAATATAAGGCATCAAGTGTACATTATAAGAATGCTTTACAGTTTGCTCTTTTCGGTACAGTTAATTTAGCACAGCAGCTGGACAGTGAATATAGATGAAATATTTTTTTACACAATAAAAGAGTACACAATAATTGGTACGTCTTAATTATACTAATAAACTGTGTTATAATAAATACAATAATAATAATAAACAGTATCCACTTCTGTGGAGCTTTTGAATTGGCTTTGTGGGGTCATGATGAGACTGAAGCTTCATCAAATCCTGGTGTATTTTGTGGCTTAATTGATTCCAGTTCTGAGCTTGACAGTGAATCATTTACAGGAAGCAACTGTATTTAAGGAGACCTCAAAAACCATTAAAAATGATCGTTTAAATGTAATGTTAGAAATATGCCAAGAAAAAATCACGAGCGAGATAAAAGGAGTGGATTATTTGGCTGTAACTGCTGATGAGATCAATGATGTTGCTAATGTTTTTCATATGGTCAGAAGGTATAATTATATAATAAAAGGTAAACTGGTTGAAAGATTCTGGGGTTTCATTGCTCCTCCTAAACATGATGCTCAGTTGCTTGCATCATGGTTGTTAGATGAAATGTCTCGACACAACTTACTTGGAACTTCCCATAAATTAATTGCTCAAACAATTGGAAAACAGTAACTTTCTATTTTTTCAATATGACAGCACTATATGTACGATGCACATACGTAGTTAAGACTGCCTCCTGTTTAATGTGTTCTTTTAACCCCTACCACCACCCATTCAACCAACTACTGCGACCAACAAAATTTGGAAGTTTGGAACCACCAGCCGGCACTCACTGGAGCATGCAAAGCTCCTCACAGTACAGACAGTGCTTCGATAAGGCAATATCCTCCGAGGAAGTATATAATGGTCTTACCTTGAACAAATAGGATATGTAATTATTTACCTTAAGAGGAAGACTCAAGTGAAAGGGAAATTCTGCTTTATGACTTGCCATTTTTACTTGCATCTTAAATTATAATTTTGTGTAAACAATATTTTTGTCTGGTGTCAATGAATAAATGACTTCTATCCCTACATTGTAGTAAACACAGTACACTGATTTACTAATTATATGTAGATCACCAACCCCATATCAGCTACAGGTAACAGGTTCAGCTTCTGTGACTTTTAATACAAGTATTTCAAGAATTCCTGCAGATTTTCATTACATATAGTCTTATTCTCTATACCCACCAATCAACATTAATCGCTTAAACAAGATTATTCAAAACACAATACTGTAGTTTTCAAGGCACTTGTATACCACTGAAATGGTAATACCACTTGTTTAAACTATTATAACAGTCCTGCCAGATATGTTTTGCTTGTTTACAACAGTACAGTCATGCATACTATCATATATGCTGGTAGGTTACAGTAGTCTTCATTTCTGCAATCCAATGGAGTGGTTGGGTGTAAATTACAGATTATCTTAATAGAAATAGAGAGTGATCTTTTTTAATAATTCTGGTATTTAACCATTATACATCCAATAGTGACACTTATCCACTTTTTCCAGTAATTATTTTAGTTTCTAAGACTACAAGTACTGTGAATTATATCAAAGTGTACAGTAAAAAAAAGTAAGAAAATTTGTTTTGATATTTTCAATTTACAACAAAAATAAATCCTGCACATGTGATATAAGTCAGATTTCAGAAACAAAATTCTATTTTAAGTTCATAAAATCACAAATCTTTCAAAAGTGTAATGCATGTATATATCCCACACAGTTGGTTGTTGGGACCATTGGTATCTTCATTTCTAAGCTATATTTCCTTTTTAATGTATAAGTATGTCTATAAGAGTATTTTTTGTTGTTTAATTTCTTAGACAGAAACTGTTCGTCTACTATTATTTTTATGTTTCAGAGATTTGTTTAATTTCTTACTTAATTAGAATCCTGCTCACAATAATGTTCCAAAATTTTTGGACTCCTTTTGTTATTGTTTCTGAAATTAGCTACAGAAAGAAAATATAGTAAGAACCACTATAATGTTGTGGTGTAAACATTGTATGTCAAAGATCATGTTGTGCAGCTTTGGGTTCTTCTGTAACTGTTGGTGACTTCAAATCTACAGATTTTGAACAGCAAAATACTAAATACAACTATAAGAATACGAAATATATAGACATTACATAAACCAATCCTACCTATTTTTAAACTGCCAAATGCATTTCCTATCAAACAAACTACTTGAACATTACACAACACTATCCCTACCACTAGCAGACATTAGGATTAGTTTCAGACTGATCATGCGATGAATGTCATGAAACAACACATGCATGAATAAGGTAAAAAAATATTTCTACTAACAAGTTATTGTAACAGTGAATGTTATAAAAGTAGAACCAAAATGTGGCAACCTAATTTTAATTTTTTTAAATCCAGCTTACACAAAACTTGTTATAGAGAGTGATAAATACAGTGTTAACTGTTACCATTAGCAAAATATCTTTCGACTAAATTCAGCTCGGTAAGCTTTTTATGATAATCTTGGTTGTTTTGGTTTTAACAATTTTTATTAGACTTATGTCTACTACAAAAGTAAGTTGAATGCACTGTTGTAAAAACAGTCCTAATTCTGACAGGACTGTTTTACTTGTGCTACACCCCAACGGAATAGATAACAGAGCTTAACAGAAGGTGATAAGGCGATGAGTCTTATTATGGGTCACAACTAACCTATAAAGGGAATGTTAAAGACAAATATATAAAAATCAAAGAAAAAGTTGAATATTATTTTGAATGTTCATCACTACTTTTTTCACAGCACTTAATAATTATTATTTAATGGTACTTTCACTTGTGAAACTTACTTGTTGATATTCCCTCAAACGCCGTTTCGGAGTTGTATTCTCCGTCTTCAGTGAGGTTTGAATACGGAATGTGTCAAGTAGTCGGTAATTTGTAACGGTTTTTTTTTAGGTGACTGGTTGTGTGTGGGGGTGTGGAGATGGAAGGGGGTTGGCGCGGGATTCTGAATTGTTGTATGCGTTGTGTATTATTGTGTCGAATAGTGTGTTTGATTTGAATTGTAAATGGTCATTGAGTATGTTGTTTGGTTGTGTTTGTATATTTCGTATTGTTCTGCGGTGTCGAGTTTGCGACTTTTGGGTAGGTAGTGTAAAATTTCAAGATTGTTTTTTATATTGGTGTAACTGTGGTTTTCTGTCTGGATGTGTGTGGCAAATGTGGATTGTATGTTGTTATTGGATAATGCTTTTGTGTGTTCAGAAAATCTGGAGGAAAAAGATCTTCCTGTCTGGCCTATATAGAATTTATTGCAATCGTTACAGTTTAATTTATATACGCCTGTTTTGTTGTATACTCTTTGTTTGTGCCGTTAATGTGTCTTTTGATGGTATTGTTGGTTCTGTATGCTATTTTGTAATTGTGTTTTCTGAATGTGTTGGCAATTCTGTGTGTGTTAGCGTTGTAGTATGTGAGTGTGATGTATTTGTTTTGTTGTGTGTTGTTTGTATTTTTTGTATAGGATTTGGCTATGTAATTTGTTTATTAAATCAGGGTTGTACCCATTTTTTAGTGCTATGTATTTTATAGTGTTAAGTTCTTCATTATAATCTTGCTTATTTAGCGGTATTTTTGTGAGTCTTTGTAGCATATGGTTGAAGGCTGCATGTTTATGTTGTGTTGGATGATTTGATGTGTTGTGGATGACCATGTCAGTTGTGGTTGGTTTTCTGTAGATTTTATATGTGTGCGTATTGTTTGTTTTGTGATTGTTAGGTCTAGAAAGTTTATACTGTTGTTTTTTTTTCTATTTCTATGGTGAATTTGAGTTTGGGGTGTATCGTGTTTATGTATTTGTGGAAATTTTCTACTTGTCTTGTATTGCCATTGTATAATAATATGTCGTCTACGTATCTGTGCCAATATATGATTTTGTTGGTATATTTGTTGTTATGGTAAACTATCACAAACAACCTTAATCTATCTACATCAGAAATCAAGTCTGTGCGAGCCTGGCAAATGTGGCTCAAGTGTACAGTGTTGCCAAATGTTGATGACCATTGTAATTACACGCCATTGTAGCAAACATATGCCACCACTGAAATGTTTGAAGGGTATAGACAATTTGCAAATATGTGTCACCTGCGTTGCCTAGTCAGATTTTTCGAGCACAAGTCTGTCATGTTGGTTTGTGTCAACAAACTAGTTATTTCTTTTTGTTTGAAGTTTACACTTTTTATGGTGGGTGTTAAAAAAAGAAAATGTTAAACGTATTAAGGAACAAATGTTTTTCTGTGAAATTTTATAATTATATGGAAGAACAGAATCATCGCTCAGGAAATCGGAAGACAAATGGAAAGAAAGAAAGACTCGATTTTAAAATCAAGTACAGTACTTAATTTTGATACATAAAGTATCCTGAAAAGACAATCATAATGATCCACAGTAAAAAGGTAGATGAAATATCTATGAATGAAAGTGGTAGTTGAAGGGGGAGGGGGTAATTTTTTTAAATCACCTTTCTGATGTCGAATAAAGTACTTCACTTTGAAGGATAAGATACCTTAATAATTACATATAATGAAACTATTGCTCAATAAAAGTGTAAATATAAAAAATGGGGTTGTTAGGTTAATGGGGATGGGTAGTTTACTTGCATTGTTTTGTGTTTTAACAAGAGTATAGTACTTAATTTTGATAAATAAGTACCCCAAAAACAGTCATATTAATCCACTGTAAAATGGTAAATATCTATAAATGGAGAGGGTAGTTGAAGGGGGAATTTTTGTTGTTTGAAAATCACTTTGCTGGTACAAGTACGAGTATTTAATTTTGAAGGATAAGATACCTTACCAATTACATATGCTAAAACTATTACTCTATGAAAGTGTAAATATCATTAATGGTGGGGATTGGTTGAGGAGGAAGGATGATTATCTGCATAGTTCAGTTTCTTTACAAGAATAAAGTACCTAATTATTGTAGATAAACTGACTCATAAATAACATTATATTAAACGACTACCCCATAATAACAAAAATATCTATGAATAGTGAAAATAGTTTGAGGATGGGGGATATTTTTTTTTTTGTCGAACTGAATTCAAGTAAATGACTTTAAATATAACTCTTAGAAGTCTTGTATGCTCCATACCGATTTTTTTTAACGGCAACAAAGAAGTAGTTCCTACGGAAATATTTCATTTCAATTTGTCAAACATAAAACTCGATTTACAAGGTGGGGGATATTTTTGTACAAATTATTGAACCAAATTCAAGTAAATGATTTTAAATATAAATGTTAGAACATGGAAGTCACGTATGGTTCTCCATACTGATTTTTACATAAAGTATGCAGAATTAAAAAAAAAGGCATGATGAGATACCAGTTTTTTATTTCGATGAAAGTTGGATTTCTCAAAATCATTCTCCCAATTTCATTTGGCATCATTCTACAATGGGAGGCATTTTAAAAGTGCCTACTGGAAAGGGAGGAAGAATAATTATATTACATGCTGGATCCAAGAAGACAGTGTTTTCGAATGGGAGCAAGTTGATTTTTGTGAGCAGTTCAGCTTTGTCTTCTGAGATGAATGGAAGTATTTTTAAAGAATGGTTTAAACACCAGTTACTTAATTTATTAGAAGAACCATCTATTATTATCACCAACAATGACAGCCATCATTCAGTGCAAATAAATAAACCTGGAACTATATCCTCTAGAAAACTGGCTATGTTCGAAAAATGTTCCATTTTCGCAGTATGGAACAAGAGTTGAACTTACAATGAAAGTGAAACAACACAGTGGTCCAGAAGTGTATGAACTGGATGAAATGGCTTTTGAATATGTGGTTCTTTATACCAAATGACTTTCTTTAAAAATTAGAAACTTATAACACATAAAATCAGCCGATTGTTAAATAACTATTATGAAGAACCAGGTAGTAGGGAAGGGTATTATAAATATTGGTCAACAAATGTCATATTAAGGAAGTAATCATAGGTTGAATGAAATGAGTGTTTTATTAAAAATAGATATAGAAACAAACTTTGAGTCCTGAATACACACACAAGCTACACAGAAATATGTAGACAGGTATGTAGGCTGAAACACAAGAAAAAGTATGTGCACTCAAGTTTAAAAGGAAATATCTTAATAACGGTTAGTTGGATTTTAAGCAGTAAGTGTTAAAGAATTCTATATTGCAAAAGTGAAGACACGTACTTTGCATGCACATGTTATTTATTTATTTAATAACAGAAAAAAAATCCTTTTTCAGTGTTTGAGAGGCAAGCTTACGTTTGAAGAAATTTTTTTTACAAAAACCATAAACTGAAGCGCCACCAAATTTTAACAGAATGGCATTTGAACATTCCTAAATGTGCTACCTTAGTTTTAAAATTTTATTTTAAATTTTTTAAGAAGCTGGTATACATCTTCTGAACCTTCTTTATCTCAAAGTGTTAGATGTCTTAACAACACAATTTGTGCAGTGTTTGGGGTTGTGTATTCAGTCATTCTCCAAAACATTAAATTTGAAGCATATTTTATACAGATTTTTATTTGTACACACCTTTTACAATTCATCAATGCAACAGAATGGGCGGGAGGAGCTCACTATTGAGGTTAGGCAATGCCATACACTTGACACAAACTTCCCAAAGCTCACATACGTACGATTTCTGCTATAGTAGTCATTAGATCTGTTTAAAATGAAGTGTTGTTTTGTTTTTTGGCAGCAGGATTTAATGATTTTATACATATTGTACACATATGTTTATAAATGAGACTAGTTTAATTAATAAAATTTATTCTAAAAATGTTGTATATGAAATATTGTAACATTAACACATACAACTTAATCTTCAATAACTCTAAATATAAAATATTTCTGCCTTCTACAGAAAAAAAGTACTGTAACATAAAAAAAATACCTATAAATGAATAATATGTGGAGCATCATAAAATAAAATTCAAATAAAATTTGTGTCAATACACGTGGGTGATTGTAATTTAGTGTTTAGGTAAACTACTATAAACACATAAACTGTATATTTATTTACATCCCATAAATTACAAAAGTTCTAATGGAAAAACAGTTAATCTCAGGTGTTGGCACGTGTTTCATTTGGAGCCACCAGCTAACTTCATTAACTCTGCCATTTCAACTGAAAAAAAAATCAAGTATTACAAATATTTTCATGAATACTTGTACTTTATACTACACTACAAAAAAATCTCAAACTCTGAACAGTAGTTCTAACTTACACATATTTATGCTTAGAGAGAATCAAGTCAAATATAAATATTCACTTGAATTATATTGAACTGTAAATTTTATTAGACTAATACAAAGGTTAACATTTAGAAGCAAAAATATATAGATATAAAAACAATCTGAATTAAACTTGGCATAGATAATTGTTTTAGTAAATGTGCTCCACAGAGGACTAAAATAGCTTTATTCATGTCTGAAAAAGAGTAACTTCACACACACAGACCACCTGAGTTCCTGTAATTTTTTTTTAAGTGGAGAGGAAGGAGGTCATTACACAAGCCACAACCTGGAAGCCTGAGTCATTGGATTTTTTGATTCACATCCTCTAGAAAGCTGTCTTCTCTACAGCCATCACGATCCTTACTGGCATTTCTGTTCTACCTGATGTAAATGTACCCAGGGCCGTCCCTAGGGGTCTAGGCGCCCAGGGCAAGCTTACGTTGGGCGCCCCCCTCCCACCACGGTTGAAATCGTCCTGACCACAGAGAAGAGAAGTTCTCTTGTCTGTGTCCTGACCATGCCAATCTAGACTGGTTTTTATAAAAATATACTGACTAGTAGTCATGAATGTTAGGTAAATAAGAACAGAAACAATAAAAGATATTTCACAGAACGTGATTGTATTTAATTATTTATAGCTAAAAGTAAAGAAATTGAGTTTTTTATAATTTGTTAATTATTGAGTAGGCCTATATACAGAAAGGGCTTAAAAGATATAGTATATTGTGTTACATGTCAAATTGCACTTTAAAACAAAATTACATTCAAAATGGAGATTAAATCAAAGCATTTTAAATTAGTACGAGAACAATATTATGGGTCCGCCTTTGCTAGTATTGCTATATACTTTAAATTGGAATTCTTCTTGCTTTCCTTTTTGCAAAATTGGCAATAATGTCATCCATGTTGAGTTGTTTGGTGACTTCATTCTCGATTGCAAGTATTGTGAGCGAGGATAATCTTTCTTGCATCATTGATGAACGCAAGTAAGTTTTATTAGTTTTAATTTGCTGAAGCTACGCTCACAGGTTGCCACTGAAACTGGAATAGTGAGGAGAATACGGAGGGAAATCCACAGGTTAGTGAATAGGTCTCTTCGATCAGTTTTCTTTATAATTCTTAAGGCTTCCAGAGGAGACATTTGCTTTTCATTTGGTGTTTCATTTGTCAGAGCGTTTACATGTGAAAGTTCATTGTAAAGGTCTTTGCCATTTATGTCACAAACGTTATTTACAGTAAGGTGATCATGCAAGCTGATGCAAAGTTCTTCAAGTTCTTTCTTTTCTGGCAAATGCTTCAAATCAAATAAAAATCCCCATTTTGATTTGTGGATAGAAAACTTATCCATCCTATCTTTTAAAGACGTCAGCATTGTGTCTACCAGTGGCAAAAAAACATCTCTTTTAAACATATCCTCAGGGGCTGGGTTGTATTCATCTTTACTTTCATAAGAAAACATGTTTTTCTTCATCCTTGGTCGTTTTGTCTGAAATGTAGAATCAATGTCAAGGTCTTTGGCTATTTCTTTTGCTTTTGCTATAGAATCATTCAATCCACTTTCTCGGAACTGCTTTACAAAATCCGTGCAAGCCTTTAACTGGTTTGTAGCCAAAGCAATGTCAGCACTTTTGTTCTGGAGTGTTTTGCTCACGATGTTTATTTGAAACAGTAAATCGTGCCATATGACTAAGCACACCAGAAAAGAAAAGTCTTCCATGTGAAGCAATTTAATTTTAATTTAATTAATAAATTATTGTTATTGTGTGTGTAAATGTTAAGATTTTCCCACATAATTTTGCCAAACATTATGCCACTGACTTGTACAAAACACAATATTTGACAATATTTGAAAATGATCAATTGTTTCAATACATATCTGGCTTGGTTTCACCCAATAATGATGGCAGTGGAAAGTTCAAAATGAAGAACAGTGGGAGGTAGTAGACACAGTTAACAGCAATTATACATTTACAGAATAACATCATAACAGGAACATTCAGTATACGAACTGAGGATGAAATTTTAATATTTCGAAAAGGCCTTATTCGTTGATTTGAGAATGGAATTTTACTGATTTTGTGGTGTGTATATAATAATATTTTCCCAAATATTCATTTTTTGACCTTTTTGTATGTTTTTAATTAGTTTTATATTTTCAATGTTTGGAAATTGGTGGTTATTATTTAGACAATGTGTGGCTAAATTAGATTTATAAATATTTGGTTTTAAATATGCATTGTGGTGTTGAAGGAATCTATCTAGTAGTTTTTTTCTTTGTCTGGCCCACGTAGAATTTATTGCAATCTGGACATTCTATTTTATATATTCCATTTTTACTGTGAGTATTGGATTTAGTTTTAGGTTTTATTTTATTACAAATTATATTATCTGTATTATAAGATATTTTTAAATTAGTATCTTTAAATATTTTATTTAATTTTTGAGTAATATTTGCGTAATAAGTGAAGGTGGTATATTTTATATTATTATTAATAGGTGAATTTTTAAATGTAGTGTTCTTGGGAATTTTATTAGTGATTCAAAGAATAAACCCAAATAAAAACACAAGACAATCTATTTAAAATTATAAATTTACTAAAAAATAAAAATGAATAAAATATAAACAAAAAATTTTCAAATATAATCGAGAAAACAGCTGCTGAAGAAAATAAACATTAAAACAATCGTTAACTAATCGACCTAAATCGATTATCAGTTATTTTACATTAAAATCGATACAAATTCGATTATTCGTTAATTTTATATAACAGAATTATTTTGATTGTTATTAATTTACTTAGAAACCTCTGATGATACTGATATTTTTCAGTGAAACGTGTGTCAGGTGTTAAAAAGAATATACGAATTATACTACTTGCAGAAGAAATTGAATAACATCACAAATTTATATAATTACTGCAAGAAACGTCGAATTACTTATATAGAAAATATAGATAGTGTATGTACTAATGGTACTATGGAAAGTGGTGTTATTAAAGAGAATAAAGGGAAAAACGCAAGAGTTATAATGATAAATGGAAAAGAAATGTTGTTAAAAGACGTTGAAACTGCGGCAAAGGTGACAAAACAAATACGTACATTCCAGCTAAAAGAATGGGTGAAGGGTGTGATTGTACGGTGAAAAATAAGCAAGAAAATGTTAAGTGGTGTAGTTATCATACATTTTCATCCGTTGACAAAGAAAACTGTTTTATAGGCTACTATAAACTGAATTTGTACTAGCTGAATATCTTAATGATACAGGATGATACACAAATCTTACTGGTACTAATCATTTCTACAAAGAGATAATGAAACTTCAAAAAAATATAAAATATAACGATTTCATAAGGGGCGACATTTTGGCCACCCAAAACAATTGGCAGCCATCTTCAATTAACTATAACCTAATATACGATGACTATAAAAATAAAATAAAAAAGTAAACAATTTAAAAAAAAAACGCTTTTATTTAAAATTAACAAAATGATCAATGTACTAAAAAGGATAAAATAATTTATCTTATACCAAATGAAAATAACATTTATTAATCACAAATTTTTGTAACATTAAGTATCACTGATAATAAAAGCGTGGGCGCCTAAGAAATGATATTATACCATATTTTTAAATCAATCTTCAATAAAAAATATCTATAACTGATACTATTTGTTCTACATTTATTTGATTATAGAGGAATTAAATTTTTCAGAGTATACATATATGTGAACATTTATCTTACAAATACGATCATGCGCAATTCCAAAATTTACATTCTATAAAGAGAATCATAGTATAACTAAATTTGGAAAAATAGCAGATATTTGAAGATTCCTTTCCATTGAATCAAGTTATAACATTATACTTCACATTACAAACTATTATTAAGAGGGTACATTGAAATTAGGATTGTCAAGGATTATATTTTTAAATAAAAAAAATACACAATGCACTGAATATAAACAAATAGTTTTTATAATATTTTTGAGATACAAAATTCATTTTGATATTGATTAATTATATGTTCGAATTCATGTTTAAGATCACATTGTCTAAATGAAGGCGCCCATGCTTTTATTATCAGTGATAGTAAATGTAGAACAAATAGTATCAGTTATACTATAAGATAATTATTTTATCCTTTTTAGTACATTGCCTCATTTTGTTAATTTAAAATAAAAGTGTTTTTTTATTTCACACTTTTTAGACAAATTTTATAGATAAATTACATAATGAAAAGAGAAAGATACATAAACAATAAACAATTATTTATGAAACAATTTGGAACTGTTTGGATCCTGGTGTTCAACCTGCTGTTTTGCAACAACATACTGTCTCAGTGTGAACAGAGATTACTCTTAAGAATAATACCATTTGTTAAAATTATAAAATTTGACGGACAGTTTGGTCAATACGGCTTTCGAGGTCAAGCGGTAGAGCCATTCAAACCAACAAGGCACTCAAATTGACTATCTCAGATTTCTTTGAAACGTTGGTTAACTATACTCTTTAACATCCTGAATTCAAATATAATTTTTAAAAAATTCTCTCTTACAGTTTTTGAGTTCTAATTTTTTGAAAATTGTAAAATATTGCTTTTTTTACATGCGCTCAGCGCTAAAAAATGTTCTAATTCCAGTTCTATAAGTCCTACAGAGTTGTGTAATAGCTCATTTTAAAGAGGATTTAACGGGCTTTAATTTGATATTAAACTTCACCTCTTTTTGGTAAAAAAATGTTTTTTGAAAAATTCCAAAAAATGTTTTTGAAATTTTTGTTTGAGATAGTGTTTTTTAAAAATTTTGAAAATAATATATATTTTTTATGGTGACTTAGTGAATACATCATAAAAATTTCAAAGTGGGACCATGATGGGATCAGCAGTTGTGACGAAAATGCATCACAATAGTTCAGTATTTTAATGCGTTATTAATGCATATTAACAATACAAAATATTAAATAAATAAATACAATTGCATTGCATACATTCTAATTTTAATAAAAACATTGATAAATAAAATGCATTATTTAAAATTATTGTACCTAAGCTAGGATACAGAACATAAAGAAAACAAAATAACTAATTTTTATTTAAACAATACCAAAATGATACTTTTATGAACAGAGCCTAGTGTTTGAAAAAGTCTCAGAAATAAACAGTTTTCTGTAGATTTAACCTTGCTTCGTACAGCTATTTATTGCTTCCTTTTGATCTGGAATGGAGCTTTTTACTTGCTTTTATACTTTCAAACTCTGTCAGATGATAAACTCTTCCAGTTTGTGTTGTAGGGTCAACTTTAGTTAGTACCTCAGTTTTATTCACAATTAAGATATCTGGTAACCTAGGATACTTAAAGGATGGAGAAGGTCCATGAGGTTCTAGAAAACTTATTTTCACTTCCTCATCTGCAATTCCTAAAACACATCCTAACCACCATTCGTTATTATACTCACATGTCACAAAACCAACTACGTCACTTAACTCCAAATCACCGTCAACATCATTTTCTGAAACTAGTACCTCTTCTTTTACATCATCTGAAAAGGAATACGTTTTAACCAAAACTCTGGTTTCATTTTTTGGTCTGTAGCTATGAAACTGTTGAGTTCCTTTCACTGTTTTGGCTTCTTCAAATCTGGTTTTCAAAAATGTATTTTCCTGTTCATATTCTTCTTGTGTTGAATAAATGAAATCAATACTTTTAATATTGTCTTTAGCCCAGTCATACAGTTGGCGAGGAGTCATAATCTGTTCGTTGTATACCATACGAAGACTTGCTTGCGCGTCTAAACGCTTAACCGAACCTCCTACACCGTCACATGCATTTTTCCCATGTGAAGATGCAAAAAAGTTCCATTCTGCTTCAATGGAAAAGTCTGCAGTATGATGACAGAGGTTAAGGAAATTTGATTTATTTTTATATTGGGATGCTGCTCCATCTGAAAAATAATGAATCTTTTCTAGTTTTTGCGGTAGTTTCTGCTTCAAGAAAGTTATCATGAGCCGTTGGAACAAATGTACAGCAACTGTATCATGAGCCATGCAATCAGAAATGATAACTAAGCTCACGTGCTGTAACTTATCTTCCATGTAGTAAATTACAAAAGGATGTATCGTTGCTTGAACATTGTTCCAGTGAAACCCTTTTGGAGGACAAAAGAATAATTTTCAGCAAAATCACACAAAACAATGCATTGATTTAGAGGTAGATTCTCTTTTATATGTCTCAGATAAGACGATTGTTTGGTAGCAATAAAAGAATGTTTCAGTAGTTTGGGCAAACTATCAAACAAACAGTCCAAGAAATCTTCAGTGGGTTTGGTTATGGTTTCAAGGACAGACTTATTATCAATCCGCATCCACTGTTTGTATGTCACATTATCGATGCTGTTTTGTTCAAACGAATCTTCAAATAGAGACTTCAAATTACTAACACCTGGACAGTTTATACATTGATTGAAATAACACTTGTCTGTAGGAATTTCACAAACCATTTTACTAGTTAAGTCTTTATAAGTTTTGATTGGTATTTCTCCATTTAGCAACTCTGGTAGTTTACATTGAGCCATCATTAACTTTGCATTTTGGTGTATAGTGCATACGCAAACTGAATGTGTCCCAGCAGATCCAACAAGAACACAATGCTTTGGGCGAAGTTCACAGAATTTAGGAAAGCCTATTTTCTGTCCAGGATAACGTTCTTTGAAGAGTACAAAAGATTCCCTTAATGTATTTAAAATTAGAAAATTTTGAACATGGACTCGTTTGTCATTTACTCTAACAGAAACAAAGTCTTTCTTACCTGGCATCTGCCGACTCACCTCGTCAGACTCATAAAACCTTTGAACTAAATCTACTGTCTCCGAGCTTAACGTCTTGCCAGGTTTTGGATTGAGAGAAGACATTACACCTTTTTCTTTTACAAGATTTTTAGCTTTTCTAGCAATAAAATTTGTCACTCCAAATTCGGTTTCTATTTCTTTCAAGGTCCAGCTTTTTGGAGGAAGTGTAGTTAAAAATTGCATTTGTAAAGTTTTGTTTGTCGTACTATTGAATTTTGCTATTAGTTGGTTAATTATTTCACTATCATTTTTATTACTATAAAATAGGTTAATTACCTGCTGTCACATTTCTCTGAATCCTAATTACGGGATTACTCGAGTTTTGACACCAATGGTGTCATCATCAGATCCAATATGATTAAGGTTAAAACATCATTTATCGATGTATATTCATCTCGTCAAATAATAAAAAAAACAACACATACATTGCACAAAATAATAAATAATTAACATACATTAAAACGAAACAACAATGAATGAAAAACAACATGCAGCCGTCACGAACCTGTACAGGAACGCTCCCACGGTAAAACTAATCAATACCGGCTTGAAGTTTGTTCAATTTTATCGATCTGATATAGCCGATTTCTCGTTCTATATGATCGATTCTATTAAACAAAATATTATTTGTATGTACTGATTTTTCATTTAGGACACGATTGTAATCCTCCTTTATAGCTTTATATATCTCGAACCGTTCGAGAGTGTCTAGCCTTAGTGATTTCTTACATTTATGTAAGATATCTAAATTATCACCAATACTCTTTATGTTATGGTCATGTGAGCTTAAATGTTCAGCAAATGTAGATTTTTCTACATTTGACTTGGAGCTAGGGATATGTTCTTTATAACGTAATTTAAACGAACAACCCGTTTGTCCTATGTAGAACTGTGTGCAATCCTAACAATTAAGTCTATATACACCAGTACCGTCAAATATATCAGAAGGTTTATTGTTGTTTGTAAATGTAAGTTTTTTCTCAAGCTTATTACTCGCCTTTGAAGCCAAAATAATATTTTGCTTTTTTAATTGGTTTTTTAAAGTGTGATGTAATATATCACCATATTCTATTGCAATATATTTTTTAACTTTTTCTTTGGACATATCAATATTTATTGGTCTATTCAGTTTTTTATTAATTATTCTATCTACTATATAACTTTTATATCCATTGACTGTCGCTATGTGTTTAATGATGTCTAGTTCATTTTTATAATCTTCCGTAGATAGGGGCAATGCTAGCAATCTATGAATCATACAATTAAAAAATGCCATTTTATGTGAAATAGGGTGATAAGAGGAGGCGTGAATAGCATGATCTGTGATTGTTGGTTTACTGTAAATATTAAAGTTAAATCTAGAAAATTAATTTTATTATTCATTTCTGTCTCTAATGTGAATTGCAAACTATTTGTAATAGTATTCATATATTTTTTAAGCATCTCCAATTGCCTGCAATTGCCATTATAAATCATTATTGTGTCATCCACATATCGTCGGTAAAATAAAATTTTTTTATAATGTTTGTTTTTAGTTGATAATATTTCGTTTGTTTCTATGTGGTTTAAGTAAATTTCCGCCAGGATGCCTGATAATGGGGATCCCATCGCCAATCCATCCCGTTGTAAATAATATTTGTTATCGAAAGTAAAATAATTTTGTTCCAAAATTACCTTTGAAAAATTGATTAGCTCATCGACTGTTGCATGGTTTAATGTTGATTTAGAGAGTAATAAACTTTTTGCTATTTCCAACGTTTCACTAATTGGCACGTTCGTGTATAAATTGACAATGTCGAATGAAGCGAGGGTGTGTCTCAGTTCGATTTTAATTGTTTTTGTAAGCTCGACCAGTTCTAAACTGTTTTTCAAACTAAAGTTCTTATTGAACATTATATGTTGTCTAAAAATTTTTTCGACTTTTTTGGCAATTTTATATGAAGGTGCAGACGTGAAATTTACCAAAGGACGGACAGGCATATTATATTTGTGTATTTTTGGAAGGCCCCTAAGTCTAGGAGCCTTGGGATCTATCATTTTTAAGTATTTTTTCTCTTCGTTCGTTATGATGTATTTGGTTTTATTTAATAATGATTTCACGTTATTATTAAATTTAACAGTGGGGTCGCTCTGAATCTCAATAATGTTATTGTTTTTAATAAATTCCTGTATCTTGTTTTTATAATTCTTGTAATTTAAAATTACGAGTGTTTGACCTTTGTCTGCTTTGGTGACGATTGCATCTATTAATTTCGCCTTTATCTCATTAAATACCATTGTTTCGTTATTGTAACTAGTTTTTGTATTATTTATATTTACGGCCTTCATAACTTTTTTTATTTTATTATCAACTGCATGTCTTATTACTGTTTTTGTTTCTTCGTCGGATATGGAATTTATTGCAGTTTCAGCGTTCAAAATTTCATTAAAGAGTGATTGTTTGAATCCACTGTTTTTAAAATTGTACTTTAAGCCTTTGTTCAAAAGGTTGGTTTCGTCATTGTTGAATTTAATTCTGGTAAGATTAACAACATGAGGGTAAAACTGATGATTTATTATATTGTTCTCTTGTGTGTCGTTCTGTTTTTTCAATAAGTTACAAATTTTTTTATTTTTTGTGTTTTCTTTTTCTTTATAATGGTTTTGTTTATTTGTTTTTCTATCAAATATGTTACATTGTGGACTTGTGATGGATGCAAGCTCTGTAACAGTTCGAGATGTTTAAATTACGTTATAAAGAACATATCCCTAGCTCCAAGTAAAATGTAGAAAAATCTACATTTGCTGAACATTTAAGCTCACATGACCATAACATAAAGAGTATTGGTGATAATTTAGATATCTTACATAAATGTAAGAAATCACTAAGGCTAGACACTCTCGAACGGTTCGAGATATATAAAGCTATAAAGGAGGATTACAATCGCGTCCTAAATGAAAAATCAGTACATACAAATAATATTTGTTTAATAGAATCGATCATATAGAACGAGAAATCGGCTATATCAGATCGATAAAATTGAATGAACTTTAAGCTGGTATTGATTAGTTTTACCGTGGGAGCGTTCCTGTACAGGTTCGTGACGGCCGCATGTTGTTTTTCATTCATTGTTGTTTCGTTTTAATGTATGTTAATTATTTATTATTTTGTGCAATGTATGTGTTGCTTTTTTTATTATTTGACGAGATGAATATACATCGATAAATGATGTTTTAACCTTAATCAGATTGGATCTGATGATGGCACCATTGGTGTCGAAACTCGAGTAATCCCGTAATTGGGATTCAGAGAAACGCGACAGCAGGTAATTAACCTATTTTATAGTCTTAACCGTTTCTGGAGGCAAATAAAATGTTTAAACTATCATTTTTATTGGGCTCAACTGGATTTTCCGGGCTCAAACCAAGTATTTTGGCCCTAAAAGCTTCTGTGACCTTTTTTAATTTTTTCTCTGGATATTTCTTTTCACTTTGACGGTATTTTTTAACGGGAGTTTCATCAATCAGACTGAGACTTTTATTTAAAGTTTCCATAGCTTCAGCCTTTTCTGGGGTTGAAAGTTGAATTCCGTCTTCTCTTTCGTGAACATCATCTAAACAGTCTTCTGCTTCTAGGCTAAGTACACGTAACTTAAGAACAGATTTACGGCAACCATCACCATCACAGATTACGGCATAATTTATCACCATCAACTATTTGTTTATGATGTTTTAAAATATTATTGTTTACAGTTCTTAAATTTTTTTGTGATAGTCATGTCTTGGCCGTTTAAATGGACTGCAGCAGTATACGGACATTATATTAATTTTTGAAGTACTGGCCTCTGCCATTTTAGGTCTTAAAACTTAGTTGAAAATTTTTTTTTAAATTACCATTAAAGGGTCACTTTAAAAATATGTAACATTTTAAAATATGTTTAATAAGAAATACTACACTTTTCCTTAGTTTTCTTTGTAGACAACTTAGATTAATGAAATGATTGTTTTAACACACTTTAAATGCACTGAAAATACCAAAACACACTTTTCACTAAGTTGAAAAATATTATAAACAAAAGGAAAATGTCAAAAATTACAACATCAACACAAAATCAAATACTAATGTTATACTTGTTCACTCTCTGAAAGCAACATGAAGACTATAAGCAACCTGTGGAGTAGGGATGAGCATCGATGGCCGATGTTCCAAAAACATCGATGGTTAACGTTCGATGTTCGATGTTTTTACCATCGATGGTTCTGTTGCGATGTTTTCATACTATCGATGGTTTCGTTTCGATGTTTTCCTTTGAACACTTTTTTTTAATTTGTAATTAAGACTTTTTTTAAGTTGATTGTTAAATTTAGTTTATTTTAAATCAACATATTTTTATTTTAGATATTAATGGCTACGTAGTTTGCTCCCTAACCTAGGTAAACGATAAGTACCATGTAGGCTATATGAGCTACGTAGTAGCGTAGTGACGTAATAATATGTTAAAACTAAACAAAACCATTTTATAGGAGACCTTTACATAGGTTTCAACAACAGTTTCAAAGTTAGCTTTAGCTTATATACCGTACGTGACATACGTACGAAATAACGGTTTATCGTTTACGTTAGTCGTATCTGGTTTTCATTCAGATTTAGTTTTAGATTTTTTAGTTATTTTTCGTACTGGATATAGCGTTTTTCTCTTTTAATTGTGATAGTGTTAGAACAAATTTAAATAGTTTACATTTGAATTTTTAATATCATCGGCATCGTTCATAATTATCTACTTGTTAATTATGCCACCCAAAAGATATATTGCAACGTTAGGTATTATTAAAATGAATTACACTCCTTTCCATGTACCCTATTTTTATCTCATATTCTGTTCTTTATAGAGGTGGGCTAAACTAGTATTCGAAAGTTACAGGTACCAACGTAACCGTTCCAACAAAATAACAGGTATGAATTATGAATACCTGTTATTATATACTTATTATACATATACCTGTATAATTTGTTATAATAAATAAATTGAAACTAAAAGTATTAACAGTGTTACTTTACACTATGATTTTATTAAGCTTTTACTGTTTAAAAGAAAATAAGAGAATTTATAGGCCTATCTCTCTTTGGGAATACTAATTTAAACTTTCACTAGGAGTAAACAAACCTGACATAGATTTAAAGAGGTTTCTGTTTTTGTTAAAGGAGGTGGTTTTATGTATGTTTGTTCAAAACACTTTATAATCAAATATCACTATAATATTGACGACTCGGAACACAAAGTTTTTTATAAGTAAAAACGTAAAGTTTTACCTTACAGCCTAAACCGGCTTTCACCTATAGAAGGCTTCATCAGAGGCTGTCGTAGGTAGCGCTGTTCATCTTGTTGTTGGCAACGGGATAGTTTTTCGAAAGATCGAAGCTGTGTGTGTGTGGTGAGATGTGTTCGAATAATGCATGCGATTTGAATTGTGTCTGTTCGTTTAGGATGTCGTTTTTATTTGTTTTTGTGTGTTTGTATATTTCTAATTGTTCTAGAGTGTCTAGTTTTCGGCCTTTTGTGTGTACGTTTAGAATGTTCATGTTATTGTCGATGTTTTTATATGTGTGGTTTGCTTCAATGAGGTGGTTTGCAAAGGTAGATTCTGTAGTGGTGTGGAGTGCTTTTGTGTGTTCAATGTATCTCTGTTTGAAGCTACGTCCTGTCTGGCCTATGTAGAATTTATTGCAATTTGAACAACTTAGCTTGTATACACCGGGTAGATCGAATTTGTTTTGTGCTTTGGGCATGCGTTTTGATAGTGTGTGTTCTGTTTTGTTAGTAGTTTTGTAAGCGATTCTGTATCCTGCTTTTTTGAATTTGTGGGTAATTTTTTCAGTTTGTTTGTTGATGTATGTTAGTGTTATGAATTTGTTGTTTTCTGTCTTTGGCTGTTGTTTGTTTTGTGTTTTGTGTAGGAGTTTACTGACTATTGTTCTGTCATAACCGTTAGATTCTGCTAGATATTTTATCGTGTTTAGTTCGTCTTTGTAGTCTATTTCATCTAAGGTGATGTTGTTAAGTCTATGTATCATGGTTCTAAAAGCAGCTAGTTTGTGTTGTATTGGGTGATTGGAGGTGTTGTGTATTAGTGTGTCAGTTGTAGTTGGTTTTCTGTATATACTGAATTTGTGCCTGTGTTCTAGTTTTGTGATGGAGAGGTCTAAGAAGTTTATGGTATTGTTGTGTTCGTATTCGGCAGTGAAGGTTATGTTTTTATGTATTTTGTTTATGTGCGTTAGTAACTGTTCACATTGTCTTTTGTTTCCCCTGTATAGTATTAGAATGTCATCAACGTATCTGTGCCAATATAGTATTTTATGTGAGTGTCTGTCATTGTTTGTGAGTATTTTTGTTTTTTCTAAGTGTTGGAGGAAGACTTCTGCTAGAATGCTGGATATGGGGGAGCCCATGGGTAGGCCATCGTTCTGTGTGTAGTATTTATTGTTATAAGTAAAGTAGTTTTGTTTTGTGATAATGTTCAGAGTTTCTGTTATTTCATTGATAAGTTCGTCTGGTGTGTTGTTCTGTTTGAGTTTGTTTTGTAGGATGGTGATTGTTTCAGAGATGGGGATGTTTGTGTACAGGTTTTTAATGTCAAAGGAGGCTAATGTGGCGTTATGGGGGATGTGTATGTCTTTTATTTTTGTTACTAGGTCAGTGTTGTTTTTTACTGCAATGTTGTTGTCTATTTGTGTGTGTTGTCTAATAATTTTGTCTAGATATTTTGCCAGTTTGTGTGCAGGGGCATTACGGTAGTTGATAATGGGGCGGATCGGAATGTCTTCTTTATGGATTTTGGGAAGCGCTTGGAGTGTAGGTGCTGATGGTCGGATTTGTTTCATGTAGGGCTTTTGTTTATGTGTCATACATTGCAGTAAATTCTACATAGGCCAGACAGGACGTAGCTTCAAACAGAGATACATTGAACACACAAAAGCACTCCACACCACTACAGAATCTACCTTCGCAAACCACCTCATTGAAGCAAACCACACATATAAAAACATCGACAATAACATGAACATACTACACGTACACACAAAAGGCCGAAAACTAGACACTCTAGAACAATTAGAAATATACAAACACACAAAAACAAATAAAAACGACATCCTAAACGAACAGACACAATTCAAATCGCACGCATTATTCGAACACATCTCACCACACACACACAGCTTCAATCTTTCGAAACACTTTCTCGTCGCCAACAACAAGACGAGCAGCGCTACTAACGACAGCCTCTGATGAAGCCTTCTATAGATGAAAGCCGGTTTAGGCTGTAAGGTAAAACTTTACGTTTTTACTTATAAAAAACTTTGTGTTCCGAGTCGTCAATATTATAGTGATATTTAGTTAAGTAACGGACACGTCATGGACAACGAAATCCAAGACTTTATAATCCTTGGATTTCGTTGTCCATGACGTGTCCGTTACTTAACTAAATACAACTATTTCATTAATGACTCGGAACACAAAGTTTTTTATGAGTAAAAACAAAGTTTTACTTTACAACGTGAACCGGTTTTCACTTTTAAAAAGCTTCTTCAGAGGTTGCCGCTGGTAGCGTTATCCGTCCTGTTGTGGGCGACGGAATCGAATTTTGAAAGATCGATGTTGTGTGTGTGGGGTGAGATATGTTCGAATAATGCGTACACGTTCGAACATATCTCACCCCACACACACAACATCGATCTTTCGAAATTCGATTCCGTCGCCCACAACAGGACGGACAGCGCTACCAGCGGCAACCTCTGAAGAAGCTTTTTAAAAGTGAAAACCGGTTCAAGTTGTAAGGTAAAACTTTATGTTTTTACTCATAAAAAACTTTGTGTTCCGAATCGTTAATGAAATAGTTGTATTTACTTTATAATCATTACAATAATAAATAATAATGAACAGATTTAGTTAATTATGAATGTGAGTTAAATTATTTTAACGTCACCTCGCCTTTACCTAACCTGTTCTCAACGAGCTCGTCAACGGCCCTGGAAATTCTGATACGGGGAAGTTAGATGTATTTAAATTGTTTTCGCGGGTACAGTGTTGAGGTTTCCACATTCCACCTGTCAAAATGTGGTGGTGACCCAAGGGCTTTTGGTTTTTCAGAATCTTCCGATAAGGTAAGTGAGTAAAGTATCGGAGTATATTATTCTTCTCTTTAATTATTTTTATTTATTATTGATCCCCAATTATTTGTACTATTAAAAACATGTAAAAAGCATAGATTTGTATTTGAATTGCAACATTGGCATAAAAACATCGATGTTTTCAGTCTTAAAACATCGATGTTTTCATACCGATGTTTTTTTAACATCGATGTACTCTTCACGATGTTAACATCGATGGTTTTCTGGCAATGCTCATCCCTACTGTGGAGTCATGAGCCACAGCCAGCTAGTCCTGTTGGGACATGAAAGCTACAGGTCTGCACAAGCATCATATATGTAGACTGTTGCTACATTGTGATCTGCTGTTTTGAGTACTGTTATTACAGTATACCATTGAGTTAGACTATAATGTATGGTATTTACAGTGTATTAAAAAATAATTTTAAATAATGCATTTTATTTATCAATGTTTTTATTAAAATTAGAAAGTATGCAATGCAATTGTATTTATTTATTTAATATTTTGTATTGTTAATATGCATCAGCAAAATACTAAAAAAATAGATTAACTTACTAAAAAAATAGATAAAAAAAGGCTAGTTATTTAAACACTAAGCCTACTAAGTTAACACAAGTTTTGGTCATTTAAATCCCAATCTTTCCTGGGACAAGCCCATATGCCAAAACGCATTAAAATACTGAACTATTGTGATGCATTTTCGTCATAACTGCTGATCCCATCATGGTCCCACTTTGAAATTTTTATGATGTATTTATTCACTAAGTCACCATAAAATTATATATTATTTTCAAAATTTTTCAAAAACTATCTCAAAAAAAATTTCAAAAACATTTTGGAGTTTTTCAAAAAACATTTTTTTACCAAAAAGTGTTGAAGTTTAATATCAAATTAAAGCCCGTTAAATCCTCTTTAAAATGACCTATTACACAACTCTCTAGGACTTATAGAACTGAAATTAGAACATTTTTTAGCGCTGAGCGCATGTAAAAAAAAAAGCGACATTTTACAATTTTCAAAAAATTATAACTCAAAAACTGTAAGAGATAGAATTTTTTAAAAATTATATTTGAATTCAGGATGTTAAAGAGTATAGTTAGCCAAAGTTTCAACAAAATCTGAGATAGTCAATTTGAAAACTATTTTTTTTTTTTGGTTGATTTGATACGGAATGACCCCGTACTATTTGCTCAAGACATATTTGAAGTCAGTGAAAAACTACCAAATATGCTTCCAAGATCTTCAAGTAATGCTGGAATAGTAATTGTTACTGAACATCTTGTAGACTTGAATATTATTAGAGAATTCTCTATATCTCATGAAAAAGTTTAAAATGCATTAAAATGGTTACAAGAACATAACCCTTTATACGAGGGTAAGTCAAAAAGTAAAGGCAAATTTTTAAAAAGGAACTTTTTATTGTGAAAACAAGATGACAAGTAACATCATTTCTCTACATAATCTCCCTCAACTTCTATGCACTTGGTCCATCTCTTGAGAAGCTTCGTAATTCCGTCCTGGAAGAAGATTTGTGGCATCGTGCACAGCCACTCGCGCACCGCCTCCACAACCTCGTCATCCAACGAAAACATGGATTCACGCAGGTGCTCCTTCATCTGACCAAAAAGGTGAAACTCACTTGGAGCTAGGTCAGGACCGTACGGCGGATGCTCCAGCAGCTCAAAACCAAGATCTTGAATGCACTGGATCGTTTTCCCCGCAGTATGAGGACGGGCATTGTCCTGAAGCAAAAGCACACCTTTTGAAAGTTTTCCTCGCCTCTTTGTTTTGATTTTGGGTTTCAGATCTCGCAGTAGCTCACAGTAGCTGTCACTATTCACTGTTTGACCTTTAGGAGTGTAATGAATTAGAAGTGGACCTTTCATATCCCAAAACACTGTCATCATCAACTTTCCTGCAGAAACTTGTCTTTTGAACTTTTTTGCTGTAGGCGAGGATGGATGTTTCCACACCATACTCTGCCGCTTACTCTGTGGTTCGAAGTGATGGACCCACGTCCCATCAACGGTTACTATGTGACTGAGAAACTCTTCTCCTTCCTCTTCTAAACGCCTTAAATGTGATTTCGAAATTTCCAAACGTTTCTGTATGTGCTGGTCTGTCAGTCGATGTGGTACCCAACGAGCACACACTTTGCGATAATTTAGTGATTCGTGGATGATTGCAACTGCTGAACCATGGCTAATGTTCAACGCATGCGCAATATCATCAATTTTGACATGAGGATCATCATGAATCATTCGCTCAACTGTCTCGATGTTCTTGTCCGTCTTCAAAGTGGATGGCCTACCTGAACGCTCTTCATCGCAGATGGATACACGACCATTTTTAAAGAGATTTATCCACTCATAAATTTTGCGTTCACTAAGACAGCTCTCACCGTACTGCTGCTGCATTCTGCGAATAATCTCCGCAGGTTTAGTCCCTTCAGAGTGCAGAAAACGTACCACTCCCCTCATTTCTTCCTTGGTGCACACGAACAACGGGGCACTCATAATAAAATGCCCTGAAATCACTACGAATGGAGCTGAGCACTGAAACAACACAGCTAAAGAACAATAAAACTTTGAGGTTATGATATGTCATTGTTCAGTCAGTGCTGCCATCCATTGGAGCAGGGAAAATAAAATTTGCCTTTACTTTTTGACTTACCCTGTATAAAGACGTGGAGATCCATAAAAATGTTCGAATGGATGTAGAGGATTTGGTAAGAATTGTTGAAAAACCGCAGACAGTAATTGTAGACAGTTTCACCAAACTGATTTTAATTTTATTGCTCCACTAAGCCTAAAAGTATCCTGCCCCTCCCCCCTTACGAAAATGTTTGCCATTAACGTAGATACATCAAGTCAAAAACCAACTGCCATTATTCATTTTTCATTTCACATACATATTTCCAACGGTTGATACTGGAGGTTAAAGTCTTTAGTTATACGCATTGTTTACAATTAAGGACTCGGAATCGAACATCAGACGGGTTAGGTGTACAGTGAACCGGAGTTAAATTATAATCGAGTGATAATACTATATAGTGAATTGTTAAAATAATAATAAATGAATTATATAGTGGAAACAACCAAAAAGGAATATAAAAGTGTGAATTTAAAAAGGAAAGTATTGTGATATTAATCACATTTAAAAAATTTTTAATGGTTATTATAAACTAACCTGTGACACTATATATACTAGCGAACTATTTTTTCACAAACACTGAACTATCTCACAATAACACTGTTATAATTTTTTTTGTTAGTTGTTAATCACTTTTTTGTGTGTTTAATTTTAAGAAGTGTAGTATTAATTAACCTAAAAAAGACCGTATCTGAGATCGAAAACTTTCAATAGTGCGATATACCAAGCCAGGGTAATTCATATTAATTTTTTCTGTGATAGCAAAAGTCCATCATTTAGATTCGAACATATGGTATTTGTCTGTCTGTATACTGGGGGGTTCATCAACCGATTTGCATAAAACTTAGCATGCAATGTCCATAGTTTTACAACTCAGAACCCTATTGTTATTGATGTTATTGATATTGATCTCCAAAAAAATAGAGAGCAGGAAGCAAACATATGAGGGGTGTCAAATTAAAGAGAATTTTACCCAAAATCTGAATATGGTATTGCATGTTGGAATTTCAAAATTTTGGGGCACAAGGGCCTAAAAGTAGATCAAAGTTTATAAAAATTGTACACATCCATGCTATGTATCAATCAAATTGAGAACTTTAACAAAATCTGAATACAGGTTCAGTTTCATAGATTTTAAAATTAGGGTAGTTTACCAGTACTGAAAAAGGGAACAGAATTTTTAAAAAACTTGTAAAACACATAACGGTTATCGGACTGAAGAGAACTTTAATAAAATCCAAAAGTAGTCTTTATTATAAAATTTTCTAACTTTTAGGGTATCAAATTATGAGCTCGGTAATATGATTTTTTTATTCTAATACAGCTCGGTATCGTTAATAATTTGACAAAATTAAAATGTCAATATGGCTCATTCATTTTTGTAATGGATTCACACTGTCTGTAACCTGTATTTGGAAAATACATTACATATTGTTATGACAGTTGTACAGATCATTGTGTTGTACTGTGGAAACAGAATAACAAACACTCTGCAAGTCACAAGAAGCTATGTCAATGCCTGACCTTGACACATTTATGCAGACAGGATTCCGTCACATCACTAGGGTGCCTATCAATTTGGGTGTAAGACTGCCACTCATACCATACATGCAAATTACCACACGTTTTTATCTCCTTAGCTTAGCCATATTGTTAACAATTATGTATATTTGTGAAAAGTATGCATTACTTTTCTGCACCTCTCAAGATATGAGTTCTAATGAGTGATATTAGTAATTTGTTACTATGGACTCACTGCTGCAACAATGTGGGAATAGTGCACACCACAAATAATGTTATTACTTAGTTTTTTTCCACTGCAATGATTGTATCACATTATACAGTTTTGTTTCCGAGTAAATGCCAGTTTATTGAAGTTTTTGGCATTCTATTATAAAACTAACCACTCGTACATTCATATGGTTAAAATATTATTATTCCACTTTTTTCAGTCCACTTTATTCCATATACACGAATAAAACAGCTGTATAAATGGGTATACAAGGTCTGTACAAAAAGTATTGACTTTGGGCGAAGGAAAAAAGGTTCTATATCTGACTGATTACAATACCTAATCCCATTCCAAGTAGGCTCCTTTTGATTCCACACACTTAGTCCAGTAGTCCTTCCATTGTTGGAAGCAACACTGAAAGGCTTCATTTGGGTTGGTGTGCAGCTGTGCCACCACATTTTGCATTATTCCTCATGAATCTCAAAATGGAATCCTTTTAGAGTGTTCTTCACCTTTGAGGACAACCAGAAATCTAAAGGAGCCCCCATTTCATGAGAGTACGAAGCCTGACAAAACCTGCACAATACCATGCTTAGTGAAGAAAGTCTGGATCAGGTGTGCTGAATGGGCTGGAGGATTGTAATGATACAGGTGCCTGTCCCCTCTGGCCCACAGCTCCACGTTCTTGCGTCGAACTGCATCATGAACACAATGGAGGACTTCTTCTCGGTAGTACTCCTTATTGATGGTCTGTCTTGGTGTGTAGTACTCATGATGCACTACGCTCTGGTAATCAAAAAGCAACCAGCATCACCTTCACCTTGCTCCAAACCTGCTGCACTTTTTGGCCCTCAGGGAACTCGAGTGCTTCCACTGTGATGACTGAACCTTAGTTTCTGGGTCGTACCCGTACACCCATGTCTCATCACCAGTGACCGCAGTCTTCAGAAACTCAGGATCCCTACTGGTGTATTTATTGCAGCATATTCTCTGAGACCTCGTTGTCTCTGTTCTGGTGAAAGCAGCTTGGGACAAATTTGAAGCCAAATCCTCATGCAGAAGGCTGTTTGTAGAACCAATGTTGATTCCGATTTCATTAGCAATTTCCCAGACTGTCAATAAATGGTCCTCCGTGATCAATGTTGACACTTTCTCGATAACAGAAACATTTTGACTTGTTGAAGGTCTCCTGGAACGCTGGTCATTCTCCACGACAAGCGGCCAACTTTGAAATGGCTGTGGCACTGTTTATTCTCTGTAACCCCCATTGCATCACTGCTGAAAGTCTGCTGAACTCTTGGATGGTTTCTGCTAGAGTATCACCCCCCCAGTTTCTGACAGAACTTGACGTAGTACTGCTGCTCCAAGCAGTCAGTCACTGGAAAGAAAATGAAACTGACAAACACGTGTTGTACCATGTAACTTGATGGCAGTTACTGACTAGACTGGTAGCGCTACGAGGAAACAAAAATTGTGCATGCACATGAAAGTCTTTTCTACATGTACCCACTGTTGGCATGTCTAGATCATCACTAGTTACCATGAAAAAAAAAAGGTTGAATACTTTTTAATCAGTCCGTGTACAGCAGTTTGGTGGCTGGGGATGTACCTTTACCCTTGTAAGACAAGAGACTGGGTATGATTTGATTTGTTATCATAAAAATGTCTGATCTTGAATTGTTACTTACAACCTTTCCTTTATACATTAAGACTGAAACTGAGAGTAAAGTTAGCCTGATGGTATCCACGAAATAGAGTTAAGATAATGCAGACAAAAAAAGGAAGCTTTCGAATATATTGAATATTCTGTAGATTTCCTAAGTACAGAAACCACTGATAAAACTGTGAAACATTAAACACATCGTGAGTGTAAGATGTACTGACAAAAAGAGAGAAAGAATATAGGAAAAATTTAGAGAGAAGTTTGTTACTTGGACAGTTTGTTAATAACGCATCAGATTTTTCTGCTAACACTGCACTCACTTTTTGGACTGAAAAACAAATTTATTATAACTGAATGCCTAGTACTTTGACAATTTGACTAAACGTGATCTTTACCATTTTTAAGTTTTAATGTAATGTAGACTGATACATACTTTGAAAAACAGATGCCATCATGAAGGATAATTTGGGAGATTTGTAAAACCTGATACAGCAGCATTCTAATGAAACTATTCTGATGGGGACAATAATAAACATTCCGTAATATTGTGTTCTAACAATGTCAACAATGTATGCATTGGGAATTTTAAAGACATATAATATATAGATAGATGAGGTAATGGTATCTACAATAATATGCTCTGAATGTAATGTTTATCCATCAATAAGTTCTGGTGGTGGTAATATTTGCTTATGTAAGGCATCACAATTTTGTGGAGTTAGATGACTGAATGAAACCTGATAGCCTGTTATCATTTTGACCACCACTACTGACACACACACACTATGAGGTTTTTCACAATTAATAAACAACAACAAACAGAAAATACAATACCTTCATTTTTCCTCTGTTTTTCTGCTTGTAACCTTGCATCACGTTCAGCCTTCTGCTTTTCTTTAGTTTCCTTCATACTCAACTCATAGTTTGTGTATCTTTTCTGCCAGAAAGCACCATATGCAATACCCGTAAGAAGTAAACTCCAACGTCCAAACTGAAATACAAATATATACAGTTAATTGTCATATATAATAATTACATTAACTACAAGATACGTTGTGTTTAAATATTTTATAAGGCTTTAAAAATGTAGACCTCCTTTGTAATAACCTGATGTAAACTTATACGCTAATATAAAATATAAGTAGTACAGTATATTTGTGTCTGTACAACTTTTGAATTGATACGTTCCGGCACCTATAATTTTAGAAATCAACCACTGATTAAAACTGATATTATTCTTCCCTGCTAATGTTTCACCTGCTCACACAGCAGCCATCTTCAGAGCAAAGAACAGATGGAAAAATGTACCAGCAGTGGTAATAAGGATTTTCTTTTCCTTTGTTACCAGTAACATAGCTGCTGAATTGTTACCATGGAAAAAAGACCAATTTTAATTACAGACCATGGCCATCAGGCCATAAGATTTATATACTGATCTAACTGTACCTATTTTTAATGTATCTGAATTTAATGTTTATTCTTTCAGTTAATCGATAACAGCAAACAGTTGAATTGGTTTTATGAAATATTTTATATCCAAAAAAGTTTCTCGTTTAACATTACACATACAGAAAATGTTCCCCTCCTTTCCCTTACATAGTGTAGTAGCACATTTCCATTTATTCTTGGAGTCTCCACTGTTCACATTACAGTATGACTTTATCACCAGTTTTTAACTGTTTTGGGCTGAACAGGTATTCTTAAATTTTGTAATATTTTGCAAAATCACAGGCATTTTTAAATGCCTTCAAGAAAATAAAAACCTCTCATTACAACACTTAATTACAATTTATATTGTTTATAATATACATGTAATATTTCATATCGTTTCTTTAATTCTTACTCAGAAATGTACAAGTAAAAATAAACATATATTTTCCCAAAAATTATAAGTAAATTACCTGTACAGTAATTTTAAAATCTTTTAGTCACCGTGTAATTAAAAGTGAGTGAAATCAACCCCTTTGAGATACCTTAGACATTACTGTATGTCCAAGTAATCATTTTGAAACTGAGTTCTGCATTTGCTGTATCATATCTTTCATATGTGGACTGATGATGGGCATGGGCTGCTTCGTTACTAAACAATGTTAATAATCTGAACATTGTAAGTGACAACATTCAATAATGCACATTATATTAAATAAATATGTATAGTCTTCCTCCTTGAATTCCTTATTCAAATTAGTGTTAAAATTTTATAGTTAATTTGAACCTTTTTTTTTCATAAATTTAGATAATTCAAAGTAACAATATTTCTCACGTCCCAACAATTTCTTCAAAATTATGCATTTAATAACAGTAAAACTGTGTAGGCTACAAAAAATGTAATGGTTTGCTCTGGAACGTACAATAATGGTTCCTCTGGAATATAACATAATGGTTCACTCTGTGCAATAAAACTCTAGGTCTGCAGTAGTGAGTGATGTGCAGTAAATGGAAAACATCCTCTGAGCGCTACTGTTTTAAGCTGACTTGCATTTTCCAAACCCCATCTCAAACTGCTACTGTACCTATTGTGTTATTGAGATATGTTTATGTCAATAGCGTGTATTTTATATTCACATTTGTGTTGCTAAGTGTTGATTCTGAGAAACTTATTTAGAATAGGCTAGGTATTGTCTACTATAGTTTCATTTTGTCAGTATGGAGTCATTATTTTTGACCATGTGTTCAGTGAAGTTTTAAATGTTTATAATATTTTATGCTTTCATTTTGCAAGTGCAGAGTGGTTTGTGAACAGTGAGCATTTTGAGAAGTTTAAATTGTTTTTATTACTGTTCCATAATGTCCAAATGGGGTATGTACTCTAATTTGACCTTATCAAAAAAACTGAAGTTATTACAGGTAGAAGTAGAAACCCATAACATGGAAGTGGGTTATTGCAATGGAATACGAAATACTGCCAAACACACTGTCAATTTATTTAACGAACAAGGAAAAAGTTATGCAAAGTTGGAATCTGTGACATGGAGGACACAGGAAATGTGTAAGAAACGGGGGAGTATCCATAAGTCGACAAACGTGTTTAGAAATGGTTGAAACAAGTGCATGACTGTAAAATTCCTTTAAACACTTCAATGATACATGCTAAACAAGAATTCGATATAAACTTCATAGTAATTAGTTTTAAAGACAGTATGGGTTGGCTTTAAAGTTTTAGAGACAGAAATGACATTATATTTCAAACAGTCTGTGGTGAAAGTGCATCAGTGGATCTAGAAGAAGCAAACGTGTGGTTCAACAAATTGTCTAACATTTTGGTAATTATGATGATAATTTAAACAATGTACCAGACCTAAGCAGTGCTTATGATATACTAAATTAATGGACACAGTCCCTACAACTCTATAATGTAAATAGTTAATAAAAAAATTTAGAATTTTAGAAAACTGTATTAATTATAAGTTTGTGGAAACACTCTGCAACCTATTAAGATACATTTTGGGGTTAAGAGTTTTGTGAATTTGGATCTTTATAACTAAAAATAAAGACGAAGGGAGTCTATTGTTAGCAGCTACACAAGCAAGATTGCAGAAGTCTGGGGGAACATTTTTAATTGAATAGGCCCTACTGAAATCAATGTTGAGAACCAATATAAAGAAGTGGAATAATCAAGAAAACTATTAACATTGAACATTATAATTATACTAAAGTATTTATAAAAGGAAGATGACAAATAATTTTCAATACCTAAGTAGACTGTTGGGTGAGAAATATACAAACTTATGTTACTACAAAATAGGTTAAGGGTATAATGACACTTGATGATTACAAGCTATAGAAAGACTAACACAGTGAAACCACATTACACAAACACAATAATATAATAATTGTTGATGAACACAAACTTATATACTGTACAGTGGAGTCGCGATTAACTGAGCTTCCGTGTTATCCGAGCCTAAACCAAGAAATAATGAAATCTTATTGTAACTATCATTCTTACATCAGCACCAGATGCTAAGCGACATATTTTAATTGACAACAGACTGTACACAGCGACCTTGACTGCGTGACTCACACTCCCTACCGTCCCCTGCTCAAGCTCCCTGACCTGAGTTAGTTTGCTGTCAATTGTCGGGCTGTTAAAATATAATCAACTGTGAAGTGTGAGTAGCTGTGCTTTGTATTAAGGTTTCTTGTGATTTCGTTTTACAGTTTCATTTGACAATGAGTGAAAAAAGAAAAGGTATGCTTTTATCACTACAAGATAAGCTCAATGCTATCAAACGATTAGATCGCGGTGAAACCATTAAAAAAGTGGCAAGTGATTTAGGCGTTGGTGAAGTGACTGTCGGAGACTGGAGAAGAAAAAGGGTGCAAATTGAAGAGTGGGTGTCTCAACGTGCACAAATGACTGGGAACAAAGAAATACAAATTGTCTCAAAGAAGAGAAAAACAACAAAAAATAGCGAATATAAACAGACATCGAAGGCGTTGTTTTTGTGGTTTCAACAGATGAGAAAGAAGGGAAGTCCCTTGTCTGGTCCAATGTCACAATCCAAGGCACTGCAATTCTTCAATCGCTTCAAAGATGGAGAAGAGGAATTTACAGCAAGCATCGGTTGGCTTGATCGATGGAAAAAGTGGTATGGCATGAGCCAGTTAAATATTACAGGTGAAATATTGTCAGCTGACGGCAGTGCAGTAGATTCCTTTGTTGACAAGCTAGACAACATCATTAAAAAAAAACATCTTGGGCCCACAGCAAATTTATAACTGTGATGAAACGGGCCTGAATGAAATGTTGCCCACCAAGATTCTTGCAGCGCAGCAAGAACAGTCAGCTCCTGGCTACAAAAGAAGCAAAGAACGAGTGATGATTTTGGCATGTGCAAACAAATCTGGTGACCACAAGCTTAGACTTTTGCTAATAGGCAAATCAAAAAAACCTCTACAACTCAGGCACATATGCAACAAATTATTTGATTCTGTTTGAATTTGCGGCAGTTGTTTGCCATAGAAAAAATTCTACACACACACACTTTTTGAAAAATTACTTTTCTTCACATTTTGAGGGTAGTACAATCAAAATCAGCCCTTATCTCGAACACGATTTTTTTTTTTGCCATCACCATACTTCCATTTCCTTATGGAACATGGAAGTAAAATGGAGTTTCTGATGTAGGTTGTAGGTTTCACCTTACAAGGGTTGTTGGATGTGAATTAAAGATATTCAATCTCAACAAAGAACTATAAAGAGATATACAAGAACTGGAAAGAACATACAACACAAATGTAGGTAACAAGACAACCAAAAATACAACTTAAACCAATGGGCAAAAGAAGCATAGGCTTGTCTGATATATGAGGGTGGTCTGAAAAGGTCTCGGCCTCGGTCATAGACATCAACTCTATGAGCAAGATTTTTTTCTTTGGTTGGTATGCCTGTTACAACAATTCATGTGAAATTGTGAGTCAATCTATCACGTAGTTTTTTGTATACAGCTGTTTGAAGTAGCGTAATTGTGTATATTTTGTACAATGGATAAAATTGAATATCGTGCAGTGATAAAATTTTTTGTTAAAGGTTTGATGCCAAATGAAATTTATTCGAAGTTCACAAAAGTTGGGGAATCTTCTCCTTCATTTTCAACAATTAAGAAATGGGCTGCCAAGTTTAAACATGGCCGTACGAGCCTTGAAGATGATCACGTAAGGGACGCCTAAAAAATGCAACAACATCAGAAATCATCGAACAAATAGACGGTTTAGTATTGGATGACCAATGGATTAAAGTGCGTGAAATTGCTGAGGCTGTGGGCATTTCAAAAGAATGTGAAGGTTATGTTTTGCATGACGAATTGCATATGAAAAAGGTTTGCACAATATGGGTGCCGCGCATGCTCACAGCAGATCAAAAACGCATTCGCATGAAAATCTGTGAACAGTGCTTGGAGCATTTTTACAAAAATAAAACTGATTTTGTGCATTGGTTTATTACTGTGGATGAAACGTGGATTCACCATTACACACCAGAATCTAAACAGTGGACAGAAGCTGGCTGTACAGCGCCAAAGAAAGCAAAGTCAGTCCCATCAGCTGGAAAGGTCATGGCATTAGTGTTTTGGGATGCTAAAGGCATTTTGCTAATCGATTACCTCGAAAAGGGTAGAATAATATCCGGAGAATATTATTCTAATCTTTTAACCAAACTAGACAAAAAATTCGTACGAAAAGACCCGGTTTGGAGAAGAAAAAAATCATCTTTCATCACGACAATGCACCCGCCCACAAAAGTGTTTTGGCAATGGGAAAATTGAGAGATCTGCACTATGAATTGCTGGAGCATCCACCCTATTCTCCAGATCTGGCTCCCCCTGACTTTCATCTCTTTCTGAAACTCAAGCACTTCCTCGCAAGAGAGCGATTTTCTTCTAATGAAGAGGTGGTTGCAGCTGTACAGGGGTATTTTGCAGACCTTTCAGAGAATCACTACAGAGATGGGATAATGGCATTAGAGCATCGCTGGAACAAGCGTATTAGTCTTAAGGGAGATTATGTTAAAAAATAAAAACCATTTTGAAATTATAAATTTGTTTTTTCATTGTTAGACCGAGAACTTTTCAGACCACCCTCGTATGAGATTTCAGCAAGAAATGTGAAGGTGGAACAAACCAAATACTGAAGCGAGTGACAATGATTTACACTATTATGTATTAACAAAATGATTCTGATATATCAATAACAGAACACCTGAATATCTTCAGAGGTCATAACGCTAAAATAGAAGATACAATTTCATAGTTGAACTACTCGCTTCAGATGGTATTTATACACTTATTTGTGTAAATTCTGACATTACATTTTTTAATTAATTCTTAATTGTACAGTATTGCACAGTGAAACATTTAAAAAGCACTATAAAGGGTCGGCCTTCATAAGAAATATATATAGGCATAACGACTAGGTTTAATGAATTCAAAATTATACCTTCTTATCTTAAAAAGACTACTTCACAACTGTAAAAAAATATTAAATAATATATAAAACTATATTGGATTATCATTAAACACATTATCCTCAAACCGTATGACCTTTAGAGGTTAATTAAATTTTCTATATTGCAAATATGACTATATTGTAAAATATGTTGCATTTACCCTAATTAGTGGTGATACATCTACAGGAGGTTTAAAATTTGTCATTTTCGACACCCAAAAGCCTCGACTTCAACCACTAACCAAGAAGACAAGAGTAGCAGAAAAGACCAAGACTTTCTAGATATCGTTTAAGAAACAATACAAGTTTGAGAATATGAAGTGTAAGCAATCGAAACAATAGATGACTTCTAAAAAAGGTTTGTATAAAATTCATATAGGACTACGTGAAGTCTTTGTGGACATATCGTGTAAACATGTATAATTTAACCCAGAATTTTAATATACGTTCTGGTTTTGGGCTATTCCGTTTACACTATAATATGTTTTTCGTCTTATAGTAACGTATTTTCGTTTTTATCTGATAATGTCGTAATATGATGTCATTATCCAACGTTCTGAAACGAAATTTAATAGGCATCCAATTTTTGTCGGCTGTTAACGCAAAACAACAGTCAGTTCAGTTCAGTTGCAAGTTCGCAGTGTTAGATATGACTGCGATGTTGGCGTTGGTCTGGTTATTGTTTTCAGTATTTTTAAGTCCGTTTTTATTATTTTTATTAGTTATATTAGCTTTAACTTCCATCGAGAGGTCGCTTGGTGTCCACAGAGCGTATGTACGAACGCTGCTTAAGATTTTCGAGGTATGTAAATTATATTGTGTATCTACAATGTTTATATTGCGATTGGGTTCAACTGCGTCTTCATATTTCCAGATTCTAACCTTGGTCATTTGTGTAAATTGAGCCAATTGTATAAGGTGCACAGACTTCATTGTATTGAGTTACGGTATGTAGACAATACACGTAAAACGTCGTTCCGTGATATAACAGTTATTGTTTACACTTGTTTCCGTATGTAGTGACTTGAACGTGTCTTCAAATGAGTTGTGTATAAGGTTTGAAGAATTCTTCAGATACCTTTGATAGTAACAGTCGGAAAGACTGTTAATGTGTTATTGAGTCATTGTTAATGTTTATAATACTCTTAAAGTAGGTTTTATGAAAAAGTTAATTTTATATGTTCATAATAACAGAGTTTTAATAGTATGTATTTACATACAGTAAATAGTAACTAATACATGTAGTAGTAACTAAAGTGTATCTACAATGTTTATATTGCAATGTGGGTTCAACTGCGTCTTGCTATTTCCAGATTCTAACCTTGGTCATGTCTGTAAATTGTAAATTGTAGTGTGTACTAAAAAATGGTAGGCATTTATATACTTAAAAAGGAGAACTTGTAAGGAAAGGATAAATTCCCTAAAGCAAAATTAAAGACAGTAATTTATATAATCTTGAAATGAAGGTATGAGTAAATTAATTTACACATGGAGAGTGTTATTTAACTAACCTCATATTATGATAACTTGATGAGTAGTAGAAAGAGTGTGTAAGTAAATAGATTTTTTAATTTTGTTTAATTTAAATAATTAATGTCTTCTCAGTATTCTCTAAGTGTAGCTTATAGGCTACATAATTTTACCAAGTTTTATGGGTTTGCTCCATATTATGAATTTAAGTTGACAGTACCAATTGTGTGTGGATTTTTTTGTTTTGTAAAACTTTTTTAAAGTGAAATTAATGTCGCTATTCGTCTTACTTAAGTCTTTTTTGTACTTAATATTATTACTTTTGATGTCAAAATTAATGGACAGTATACAAGATTGTTTAAAATTTACTGCAGTACAAAAGATGTGTCCTTTAGTTGTATTTTACATAGCTACTATCGTCACCTACAAATAGTAAAAAGATTAATGGTTAAAAGTACATCATGGTACCATTCCACCTTGTTCTCTGATTTCTTGAATTATAGTGAAACTTTATGTTATAGCAGAACTTGGATAATTCAAATTCATGTGTAATTATACATTTCAATAATTGTTGTTTACATAGGTCCTTAAAATGTCCAATGTAAACCTATGCAAAAAGATTGTAATACTAATTTTTGTTTGTTAATTTTAATTCGAAATTTTGTTCAAACCACAAAAAATAGTTTCTGTATAGGGTAGATTACTTAACATTAAGAGGCATGAGTGGATGTAGATAAGTCTGTGTACCGGACCTTTGTGAACAGAACTTGCCTTTAGTTCAAATATGTGAAATTCAGTAGGCCTTGTAATGACGTGTGTACTGTCCTGTATCCATACATCAGTCAGCAACCTCCGTTGTTGCTTCCAGTTCATTCTACTCAGATTCATAGAAGGGTTTAGTCTTTCTGAGTTCTTGCAGTATGACTGTGGCCTGTAGTGAGACGTCATTCTCTATTCCAGGTTGATGTTGAGTTGCACGTTCATAGAAATATGTTTTGTGGTGCACATGATTTCAGGTAGACACTAATGATATTTGAACACTGATGAGGTGGCACATTTGTTAAATACACCTCGAGAGAAAACATGTGGTTTTGCTGGTTTTGAAGAAGTAGAGATAGTCTACTTGGTTCTAATGGTTGAGAAATTAGCCAACCTACATTGTTTTGAAAAAGAAAACCCAGTTAAATGTGAACCAAGTAATCAAGTAAGTTTGGATGACAGGTAAAATTTTCAAAAGACGGCTTTTCCATTGTCTTTCATGATTTATATTTTAAACTGTATTGTTATGTTCTATTGCCTTGTGCAAGAGCCCTTGTATTTTTTCTGGTGTATCATAAAGTGACTAAGAGGACTGTGGATTGTACAGGTAAACTTGCTGCCCTCTATCAGAACGAGTATATTACCGTGCTTGTCAGACTGTGTTTTTATTCTGTCATTGGTTGTCTTTAGCTATCTTATAGGCCTACCAACTGATTCATTTTGGACCTTTAATTTTTCAAGTTCATGTAAGTAATTATTAGAAGGAGTTGTATTCTCTTAGAACTATATTCTAGTTGATTTTAATATTTACTGAAAGAGCTGAATTTCTCACCCAAAACTAAAGGTTTACCAATTTCATGCTGGTTATACTGTTGACCTGTAAACCATTAGGAATTATGGTTTCTTACTCTAATAAGTTACCTTATTCACAACATCTTTCAACAGGTGCACCTGGTAATATTTTCCACCTACCAGTTTATCAGACCACAGATAGTTAAGCATTGTTATCTCGTTTTGAACATCCTTGTAACCATAGTCAGGGACTAATGTACGTGAAATAATCTTAACAACATGAGAATTCTCTTGATAAGTGTAGGCTGGGTGAATGCTATGGCATTGTACTTGTAGCTGATTATGCATCGTACTGTTTATTGGACAGTATTATGCATCACTAGAGCAAGGGTAATTTCCTAAAAATTGATATAATGGTTCTTTGTATGAACCAAACACTATTACTAACTTATAAAAATTTCTCCCATTAATCGTAGTAATGGTTTTGAAAATATGGACAAATAGATCATCTGCGTTTTTCTGAATTCCTGATTTTGTAATATGTATCAGAAGCAAGCAACAGTTTTTAGTTTTGCGTCACTAGACTGAGTACCAACAAATGGATTTTGGCCTATTGATGCACAAAAGTAGAAGGCACTTTTATAACACAGAAGAAATCAGCTGACCAATAAACATATATGAGCAATTTGTAAACATACCATTGTGTTTTGGTTAGTGGTGAATTATTCATGAGACTGTGATACTGGTTGTATTTACTCATAATAAGGTTTAAATATTAGGTGTTAAAATGGATGTTATAATCTAAAGAATTAAAGAAATTGTTCGAAGAGCTGAGCAAGTGAACAATGAAAATATATCTTTTAAGATTAGTAAACTTAATAACATAAACCTGATTCTTAATAGATAAAACTTATCCTGCTGACAACAGTAACAACCAAGATTCTACTCCCAGTCACAAATGAAGATATAGGCCTAGAATCTCTTCCCATTGACCAACAATCTCACCCTGATGATCTATTGGTGAGTGAAGTAATTAATTATGCTGATGACAGTCTCACGTGTAGTGGGAGAAACAAGAAAACATAAATGTGAAATTTTTAATAAACTTGTATTGGAACCACTAACACACAATTATACTTTCCATAAGTGCTTTCTAGCCTCTAGGCTCATCTTCAGGTGGGACACAACAACCTACTTAGAAACCTTCACCACCGTTGGAAAGCGCTTGTGGAAAGTATAATTGCGTGTTAGTGGTTGCAGTACAAGTTTAGTAAAGATTAGACTTAAACACTAAATTGTGTTTATCCTTTTAATAAATGCGAAAATCAAGATGGTAAAAGTTGGAAGAAGATATGTGACCCACAATATGGCACAGCGGGGTAAAGTTCATGAAAAAAAGAATTATGCCAATATCTTTACTCATTTCAATATGTCAGTAAGGTTAGTGAAGGTAATTTGAGAAATGAATTTGAAGACATCAGAACAATGAAATTTAGTAAAATATGTAGAGTATGTGGAGTGGCTGTCTGCAAACCTTGTTAATTCATTCAGACTTTCTAGCTGTCTTTAAGTACATACAGTCTTAATCGCAATGAAGAGACCTGAAGTAATATATAATTTGTGTGCTAAAGCAGGAAGTAAAAATAAAATACCTCAAGATTTTGTACAAGAAGTAGTTGATCTAGCCTAATTAATACATTCTCAAGAGTTCAAATCACATTATAGAAGATACGGAAGAGAGTATTTAACACCTGACACAACTCTAGCAAAAATGTATGAAATATATAAGGCAGAAGTAAACAGTCCTGTGTCAGTGCAGTAAATTTATTAAAAAAATACATGCAATCGATGTGATTGTTTTGGACTTGATTGAAGAATTGGATCGTTTCTGTTTAGTGGCATCATGCAACGCGCATTTACTTGGTGTAACAATGCATTTTGCAATCATTCCATGGTGACAGCACACTCTCTACAGTGGAAGGGGCAATATGTTACACCCTGTATGCTGCAGTGGCAAGCATAGTAGTATTGTAGCAGTAGTGTTGTTAGTATCACTATTGTCCTACATTATCATGAATTTTCTACAGTTAACACCACAGATTCCAGACAAAGATTCAGGCATACAATTTTTACAAGAGAAAAATATTGTACACAACCCAAGAATTTGTATGAACGGCCATCATATGAAATTGTATACAGCCGGTAAAGACGATTTGGTTTGTTCAAAATAGGACTGCCGGTAATCCAAACAAGTGCGACAGGATACACTCCTAAACAATTGTGTGAGATTTCTGCACAATCATGTACTTCATTTTCTGTTGGAGTAAGGAGTACACAACCGTGAAGTTCTGTCAAGATGAGCTGCAAATGAGTCACGGCACATGGGCACGTGTGGATTGGAATTCCTACATGTGAGAAGTGTGCAACCACCATGTATTACTGAATCCAGTGGTTATTGGTGGACCTAACTTGCATGTAGAAATGGACAAGGCTTGTTTCATGAGAAGAAATGTATATAATAAGAAAAGAATTTTACCAAATCAATGGGAGTTTGGCAGAATTTGTCATGAAACAAGAGACTGTTTCCTTGTGAGGTTTCCAGACAGATCCACGAGTACTTTAGTGACTATAATAAATCAGTGTGTTACCCCAGGCACAAACGTTTTGTCTGACGAGAGGAGAGGATACCAAAATTTACAACAAAGTTGTTAACATCTCAGAGTCAACTACTAAATACATTTTGTCAATCCAGTGACCCAAGCCGACACTCAAAACATAGAAAGCATATGGGCTAAGGCCAAATGAGAAACAAAAGGCAATGGGGTACTTTGCAGCTGATGTTGGATTCTTACCAGAATTTATATGGCAGCAAGGTATTGAGAGGTTGATAAATTTGACAAAAATGTTAATAACTTTGCTGAATTTATACCTCCCAATTAATTTATATTTTGCTATTTGTAGCAGTAATAAATTATGAAATGTTGTATATGGTTGTATTTGTAGTTATAAATAAAATTCGTAATTGTAATTAATTTGTAGTCGTCAGTGAGGTAGGAAACTAATTGTAAATAAAATGTAAGTAAAATTGCAAATAAAATATGAACTAAAATAAAATGTAAATTACAAGTACTGTAAATTATAAATAAAATGTAAATATAAAAAAATAAAGCAAAACAAATAGTAAATAAAATGTATAACAGTATAATGATAAAAATATGATAGATAAAAGATAAAAATAAAAATGCATTTAAATAAAAAAAATTGAGTAATAAAAAATAAAAATAAAAAAGTTGCTGGTGATTGCTATGTGTGGAGGTGGAAGTGTGTGTGTGTGTGCTTTACACAAGAGAAAGTCTCATCAAGAAAGAACAAAAGATGCACAAAACAGAAGTCAGCAAGATGTGCTTAAAGCAAAAGAGAATCCTGAATGGAAACTATAAGTTTTGATTTGAAAAAATCTTTACGTCTTCATTAGAGTTTCACAAACATAGTCTTTTATAAATAGCAAATATGGGTTTATAATCATGGAATCCACAGTGGAAAAAAAAACAAGGATTACTGTGTTTGGGTAGAAGTTGAAGCTGCACGTGGAGCACACAGAGTACACAGCTGTCGGAGAAGGCATTTCATAGAACATATTCATTCAGCTAAGAAAGTAATTCTGTTGTCAGAATCATAATATTAAATCGTAATAATTCTGAAATCAACTATGGAATTGATATATTTATCAATTTATCAAAATCTTCCCAACGGTAGAAAATATAACTTGAAAATTCTTGATATCTGAACACAGTTTCTTGCCAAATTGTAAGAGTTTTGGTGATGTAGAGTTTGCATTAAGATTGCAGCAATGTCTGTACACTCCAGAACAGTATATCAATGTTATGGAGACTGTCACACAAAAAGTGTCCCTCGGTTGTTTACACAGTGAATTGTGAGAACTTTGTTGAAGCATCAGAGTTAGAAACTCAAATCACTAATCTCAGAACAAAGCCAGTTAGGTGAAGATGCATGATATTGACATTCGAAATGACAAGCCATTAAGTATATTTGTGAAAACTGATTTTAATTCTGAACCTGTTGAAGTCAATCTAAAAAAGAAGATAAAACCTGGATGTTCCTCAGCAAACATTATAAGCTTATTTGACAACCAGGTGTTGGACACTTTGGTCCAGTGGGAAGCTGATATAAGTTCCTAAATTGATCCAAAGCCTACTTACAGCAATTTATTCAGTAGTAATGAAGTAGAAGATGTTTTGATGAAGAACTGGATTTCTTTCTTGAAGTGGCGGAGTAGATGAGAGCAGTAATAGTTGTGGCTTTCACTAACTCGTTTTATTTTTAAAGTTGATTAATTTGTAAAATTAGAATGTATATGTTTATTGAAATGCCTTTTATTATTATTAGCCTACTAGTTACGCCTTTACACTCTACTGAGAGAAATCGAGCAGGGAAAGCGAAACTTACATTTTGCTCATTTGAAGATGTATTTACCTAACTTGTTAAGTTTTTATACTACAATGTTTGAAGCATTAGACAATTTTAGGAGTATGTAAATATATATAGTAAAAAAACTAAGACTAGTTTCAAAATATGGTGTGGTAATAATCAGAAAGAGGCTCTTGGTCTCCTGATATAATTTCATTTGAGGGAATAAAATTGTGTGATAAAAACTATTCTATATAAAAGTTGTCACATTTTCACAACTTAGGAAACTGTATTTTCATATTCATATCATTGTCAAATTTTTTTTTAAAGTACCAGTGAACTTTGATTGCAGATACTGAAAAACTATATTTTGGTACTTGGTCTAATAATGCATAACACTGTCCAACTGTTGCAGCATATTCCATTTTATAATCAGTATTCCACTGAACATCTCTGTTTGTTTTTTCTTGATTTGTAGTTATCATAATAGTCAGATATAACATTTGGTTACTGAGAAAAACAGTGAAGGTATTGAAAAGATTGACTAAGCGTGTATATGTAATTTCATATGTACATGTAACAACCGAATGGACAGATACACAGTTCTAATTGTGAAGTCTGAATGGTCCAACAGGATTTCAACTGTGTTAATGTTTCATTATAACAGACTACAGCTATTTCTATAACAGATTTTATATTATTAGGAAAAAGGCATGGGCGCGCGCGCGCGCACACACACACACACACACACACACACACAATTGATTGCCACAAACCAGAAGTGTAGTCGGCTACCAGGCTGTTATCAGGAATAGTTTTGACTGTCAGGAATATGGATTATCATTAGGAGTGATATATTCCCGATGTTAAGCATGTTTAACACATTATTATATGAGAACTAAAATTATTATTGAAGTGTAACATTCATATTTCATGTAAACACCTGTTAATTTCCACATCTATTTGTCAGTTTTTTCATTGTTTACTAGCTGTTCAAAATTTATGTGTCATACATATTTTGATAAAAGGGCAAAGTAGACAAAATCAGACATTGTGCTGTGATTGAATTCTTTGTTAAAAAAAGGTTTAATGACAGTGGAAATTCACAACGAAATTGTAAATGTGTTAGGAGATGCTGCACATTAAAAAAAAAATAATAATAATAAAAACGGTTTGTAAGTGGGCACTCAAGTTTAAAACATGGTTGTACAAACATTGAAGATAATCTCCACAGTGGGTGCTCAAAAAAATGCAACTCCAGCTATCAATAAAAAAATTTATACACATTGTTGGAAGACTGGTTATTGAGAGTGGATGACGTTGCTGAGATCACAGGCATGTCACATGAGCGTTTGTATTATATTTTAACTCAGAGCTCGGCATGAAAAAATCTTGGCATGTACAAGGTGGGTACAATATTCGGAGTTGTTGCACTTTTTGGGTGTCCATTCCAGGGGTTCATCTTAGAGACTTATACTTATATGACCACATTTAAACTTTAGTGCCCATGTACAACAAACCATTGTTTTTGAGGGTACAATATTTCCTAACACATTTACCATTTATTGTGAATTTCCATTGTGAGAATTTAATCACAGTATGGTGTTCGATTTTGTTCATTTTGCCCATTTTTCAAAACATATGACATAAATTTCAAATAGCTGGTCACTGTTGACTAAATTGACAGGTAGATTTGGAAATTGTCAGGTGTTTTGATAAAAAATGAGTCTTACAACATGCTAAAATTTTAGTTATCGTTAAGCTATATGCGAACTTTTCAACTAACATTTGTATGATTATTTTGTAAATGTTACTGACTTAAAAAATCAGTAAGGATTGGTCAGTTATATTATAAGCATTCTGTATCACAATAAATCTTAAGTGACAGTCTGTAAAAAATTCTTACATTTAAGTTGTTTTATCAAACATACCAAGGAAACAAGGCCAGGTGACTGAGGTTTAAAATTTTAGTAAGCTTGGCAAAATATTTTCCTAATCATGAAGACAGTAAAGATTTGAAGAAATTTGGAGCCTTACTAGTTGCTTTTAGTTTTATTTAAAAAAAAAATTTTCATAATTACAAATTAATGTGAAAGTGATTTTTTTTCAGTTTTAGTTATATATTTATGGTAGATAGCCTCCAATTGTAGAGTTGAAGCTTGCAATCCAGCTTTAAAATACATATTAACTTTATGTCAAAATACATTTCTGAACCATAGAAAGTGATACAAAATGTCTTACTAATTTGAAAGAACAATTTTATTAATTATTTATTCACAAAATATTAAAAAGATAAAATAAACTTGTACTCTTGTGATTTAAATGCAAACCATTTCAGAAGAAAAATCTTGCTTATTTTAGGTATAGACTTAAGTTAATTAAATGTGAACAAGAAATGTTTTGTTTATAATCAAAGTGTTCATAAAGCAGCACAGGAGAATTAATTTGTACAAGTGTGAACTCTTACTTGTACAGTGCATTTGATCATCACATTGCATGTAATTAAAAGATAGAAATTTGTTGAAATTTCTGATTCATGTATTCTGTGACATCCTTTGTAGTAGTTTATAGATATAGCTTATTAGTATTCCCAAGGTTTTTGCAAGGTCTTTAAAAACTGGGCTCCCCCTTGACCTCTAATTTCAACCAGTCAAAGCCAATGAGTATAGTCATTAAACCAAAGTCATTTTTGTATTCTGTAGTCATTTTAAGTTAATGTAACGAATATATAAGTTAATATATTTGTTTAAACTTTGTATATAAATTCTTTTAAGACTTTCACTATAAACGCTGATTTAAAAAGGTCAACCTAATTATGTTAGAAATATAAAATACGATGTTGAAACACCTACAGTGCTTTCACTGACTCATCAATCAGAGAGTTGCATCACTTGAAACCATTTTTTTTTTGCCCTGTGAACTTTATGTGCCTGTAGTAATGTGTGTGGAAAGTGATTATGATAATTTTGTCTTTGTTTAGTCAGGTCATGTTGAGGTGCTACAATAAAATGTTTTAACTAATGCAATGAATTACAACAGTGTTTGTAAAACAGTAGTTTTGAAATCTTTGGTAATGTGGCAAAAAGAAGTATAATTACTGAAGCACTTTCTTGTCAGTTTAGGAAAACTGTAGATTGACTTCCTGTGCCAATGATTTCCTTTCATTTGTATAATTAATTTTTATGTTTCAATAGAAATGTGTTGCATATTAGTTAATTAACCTTTTATCAATGTTACTTAAAATATATATTATGTACATGCTTCAGTTTGCATGTAGTTTGTGAATTGTTTCAGTTTCAAAATCTGTTTGCACAGAGAAAATACATTATATGCTGTAAATTCAAATCATATTGTATTTTATAACTGTAGTTAATATTTTGTGAAATTTAATTGTTGTTTACTACTACTATTATTTTTGTTACTTTTTTTAATATGTTATTGACAAGTCTACGAGGTTTTAACAACAACTGCACCTGACGACAATACATATAAGCCATATATTAAACAGACAAATACTTTAATTATATATTAAAGATGTGTCTTTTGGATATTTTGTATTCTCTTGATGTTTAACTTATAAGTCAAATATGCATGAAACTTATTTTCTTCTAAAACATCCAAAATATTTTTCATCTCATTATATAGGAGGCTAAGTTTAGTCACAAGAACAGTTGCAAAATTAAAATTTTTTAAATGTAGGAGACCAAGGCTGTAGTGCATATAATAGTTTGTATGCTAATCACGTAATGTAGAATAGTTTTTGTATCCTTGAAAGCGGAACACTTATGCCCTTATGGCATTTGCGTGTGACGATTGGTTGGAACTTAATGAGATACAAGTTAACCCCAGTGTTACTTGCAGATTTTTATTCTGCCTGAATTGTATAACACATTCAGGTATAATTATAGTTGTGAATTACAGCAGTAGAGAAACCTGATAATATGTTAGTATAACAATGTTAACATCAAGGGTTCTGTAAGTTAAATCCTCCATCAGAGTGCTCTACCCAATTACAGCTGATCATGTCGGTGATGCTTCAATATAGCACTTTGACCTTGTTCATGTAATAAATCTGTTTTTAAATTAAGTATCACAGTGGAATGTATTTTAAGCTTTCATTAAATCGTAAAATATGGAAGTTATAAGTTTCATTAAAGAAAATAATAAATTAAATCTGTATATTTTAGAAAATTGTCAAAAAATTGTGACACGATTCGATGGTGAGACTTTTAGTGACCTTATTATTGAAGGTAAGCTGCTACAGACATTGTACTTTATGAAGTTGTTTTGTACAGGTCCTGCTTAAAAATGTAATGGCATTACATGTAGCTCTTCTTATAACATTTTTTAAAGCTTCATAAAATTGAAAATTTCCAAGTTTTCATATGTGGATGTTATAACTCAGGTAGAGAAATAAATATAAACTTGTAAAGATCAAAAACTGTTTTCTCGTATGTATATTTAAACATTCAGAATATAAACACACATACACATTAATGATAAATAAAATTTTGTATTTTTCACAACATATTTTTCCTATAATGTCCATTCTTGTGGAAAATAAAAAATATTTATTATTAATAATTATAAAACAAGAGTAGGCCTAAGTTATTTTATATCATAAAATACTAAATTACTTCCAAGTGTATTTTTATTATTTCTTTTTATTGTTTTTGACGTAGTGATAAGAAAAATAAACCAGCAGACATTTGATAATATAATTAGATGTAAACAACAACAAATAGCATACTACAAAAACATCAAGAGTTATTTACAAAGAAAAGATATAAAGTATATTTTATAGAAGAGTATATTTTATATTTATTTGCATTGTATTGCAATGTTTCAACAGTTTTTTAAACTGTCTTCTCTGTATTGTAACTAAGAAAATATTGAGAATTTTGTGTAGGTGTGTAATTCATTCTTGCATCTCCCTTTGTTTGCGTGTGATTCATTCTTAAATTTTGGCTTAATAAGCATTTAAGTGAAAATTTAAAATGCCAACATTCAGTATGGTAGATGTTTTTGGCCTTTAGTTATTATTTTCGCCACCCATGTAGTCATTGGTATATGTTGTTTTATATTGTTTCGGATCCATAAAGCTGTACATATTGTTGAATTCTACTATTTTAATCTTTAAGGATAGATATTACTTCATGAATTCTCTCAGTGGGATCCCAGTAGTTGTGTCCATTTGTATCAGTATGACTCCTCAGTTAGATTTCTGCAGTATTATTAATTGGACATGTTATTGTTGTGCCTGAATGATTGAAGTAAAATTATAGATATGCAAAATCTTTTTTTTTTTTAATTGATTCTTTATTTAGAAAGGATGTAGTGTACATTATAATAGGAAAAGTGTACATTATAATTCATATGGGATCAACTTATTGAGGTCTATAGGGAGATAATATTATGTAGATTATTAAAAAATGATAAGAAATTTCTTTTACAGTCAGAGAAAAACAAAATTACTTTCACGTGGAAGAGCCTTCTTCTTTAATTAACTCACACACAAAATAGATAAGTGATTAGAGAAAATCAATTTCCCCCCTGTTTTTATGTGTATATGGAAAATATTCTACTGCACAGTTGATGTAATGTCATAATGAGAAAGGGATTGAATGTAGTATGTGTTTCATGAGTTTAGTGAAATGTCTGTTGTTGAGTTACTCACATAAAATAACCATTCTGTTTTGCTACATCTCTGTCGAAACATTGTAGTAAAATACAAATAAATGTAAAAACATATTTTATATACAACTTGTTTATTATTAATATTCATAAAAAGAAGAATAATTGTGAGTAATTATCTGTGTTTCATTCTTGAGTAGAATTTATTGTTCTTTGATGTTGTTCAAATAATGTTGTTCAATAATGACTTTTTCTGTTAAAATTAAAAATCTGCAAGTATAAATATAATAGAGTATAAAAATAGTGTAAAAAATAAGAGTATGTGAGGACAAGTATACTCTGAGCAAATGCCTTGCCTGTCATTGTTACAGAATTAATAACACCCCCCCCCCCCACACACACAGATGTAGTTTAAATTTGTGAACATCACTGTAGAAATGAAAATTATAACAGCCAAAATACATACTGCAGTAATATATAACAAAAATATAACAGCGTTTTAAAAGTTTAATTAAGAAAGTTGTGTTAGTGGTTATAATCACAAACAGAATTATCACTGTTGCACACCACTATAGAAAAATTATTCCGATTAGCGCTTACAAGCCTCTCAGCTCATTGTCAGATCGGAAATTCAGATTTCAGACGGTGAGCTGAGAGGCTTGAAAGCGCTAATTGGAATAATTTTTCTATAGTGGTGTGCAACAGTGATAATTCTGTTAGTGTTTTAAAACTTGTTTTATGTTTTCACCTTTAGCATAATAAACTAACATTTATATTTAGTGTCCTTTATTTAGTTGGTAAAAAAAAATTGATTAGTGTGCTAATTTGTTTTGTCATTTTAATCTGTTGCCCAATAATGTTGAGAACTTTAGCTCAATAAAGTTAACTCTGTTGGCTGCCACTGCCACTTGAGTCTAGTAGTGTTCTTGTCTCTGGTGCAAGAGGATATGTGTTTCAGAGTCTGGGGAATGTCTTAGTATTGTGGGGCTAGTGGATAAGGTATGATGTACAACATCTTGTGTCAACAGTTATAATTATGACAGCTGACTTGCTGCCCTCTTTTACATAAAAAGGTCATATGACAAGGTTAAACTGATATTACTCCACAGCACTAGGAGCATAATACTTTATTCTGTGGATAAATTATTCCATTTTCAGTTAAATATCATACTTGAAGAAACATTTATAGACATTTTAAATTTTAATTACTTTTGAGTTAACAGCCAGAAATCTATAGACATAAAATACTATGAAAAATGTTATTTAAAGACTTTCGTGTAATTCCTGCTCAAATTTGTATCAGACTTTACAAGATTTCATTTATGCACAATAATTCTTGCTTACTGTATATAAAATGCACACTAAAAATCTCACTCAGTAAAGTAGCCTCCTGTAGTTATGTTAGTTTTTTAAAACTAAAAACACTGTAGTTTTAACATTTGTTGACATCTATATAAAGAAGTGCTTCCGCTTCAGTAGCGGCTCCTGCATTTCACAGATGGGTGAGGTAGTCCAAGGTGGCCAGTGTTAAATCTGGGTGAGCCTCACTGTAAGAAATTTTTATATGGATAGAAATTCATAAATAGAATTAAAAGTTATACCATGCATTTTTACAAGAACTGGTGAGCTTATTGTTTATAGTATATTTATCCAGTAAGCTATATCATTTCCAAGCACTTATCTTTTCTACTCTTGCCCTCTTCTACCTAGAAATGTGGACGTAAGCAGTTAAATGTCATGATTGTATGAATTCATAATTTTATACACATTATAAAAAACATGCGCACGCGCGCACGCGCGCACACACACACACACACACACAATGTTCAGTAGAAAGAGTTTTGTTGTGGTTGACAGCAATATCATCTACAACATTTATCAAGAGAAAATATACAAATGATAGCTGTGCTGTTCAAATTAGTTCAACCAGGTGTAGGAAAATTTCTGTTATAATTAGTGTTGTAATTTCATTAAATTGAATATTTTTGTTATGGTAGATAAATTAGAGGTTGTATTTATGTGTGGGGGGGGGGGTATATATAAATATAGGTCAGTGTTTTTATTTATGGTATTAGGTAAGTTGTTTTGGTTTTATTTATTTCCTTTTGTTGGGCTGGTAGGTACTTTAAAAACTAAACTATAACCAGATTTCTTAACCTTTCATAAATTATTTCATCCAAATGTAGGTTAGTGAATTGATATCTAGCACTGAATATATCAGTGATTAATTATTGGTGACCAACTTATCAGATAAGAACTACAAATTGATTGTTTCAAAATACTGATAAGTTTTGAAGCTTTTGTTTAGGTGTTATGTTCTTTTCTTGTGTCCAATTTATAAAATATAAAACTGGTTAGTATAATCCACTATTTTAGAGAATATGTTTGTATTAATAACATTACATTCTTATAAAATTACTATCAGCAAAATATTCCGCCCTTTCTACATAGCCATTTAACACATTACGTACTTCAGCAGCTTGAGTTTGGGATGCCAGTGAGTGGGGCAAGAAAAATTTGAATGGACACGGGCCCACTCTGCTCCCCTCCACTGTGGTTCTGCCCTTGTTCCTCTTTATAGTAAAATGAATCCCATTGTACTGTACAGAATGAAACATGAAATCCAAATGAAGAGGTATAGAAATGTGTAAATAAAAAATTTACCAGATATTAATATAAATCGATTTTCTTTGTACAGAAATCTTCCATGTTTGAATTCATCAGAAATGAACACACAGAATAACTGGTTATATGTGCAAGGTAATCAGTTGTTTGGTAATAATGTTCAATTAATGGATTGTAGTCTTATTGACTATTATGTGTATTCAATCTGATGGAACACCTCATGTCTGCAAAGAAGGGAAGTAAACAGTTATATAATGTATTTATTGCCAACAAATAAAATACATACCAGTGACTAAATTTTTATTAAAAAATTTTCAGTATTTCCTTCATTACAACATATAGGTACCGAATTGTTTTGTATATTTTAGTGTTAGAAAAATTTGTTTATTATAATATTGATTATGCATTTTCATACAACAAAAATTAGAATTGTGTAGAAAGAAGTTAGAAATTTCTGAATTTTGTATTTTATTTTTCTTGTTTCCTTGTCATGTTAGGGGGTCAGAAATTTGTAATTTAGGTGAAGGATGGTTGCTATGATTAATTCAGTTTGTGTACTGATAAAATTGTTTACTTATTGTGCCCTTTGTTAGGAGTATAAAGTGCAGGTAAACATAATAGCAAATGTATTAGGAAATCATGGTCAAGAAGTATAAAACAAAGTACAAGAGTTGATTGATATTAACATTTCAGTTGATTGATATTAACGTTTCTTTGGCTTGACGATTAGAAGTTGCAAAATACATATTTTAAATATATAAACACTTACACAACAAAATAAGTTCAAAAGCTTTGTAATTATAATATTTAGTAATAACCTATTTTTTCAATCATATATTTTTTGTTCTATGGAACACACAGAGTTAATACGTATTTTATTTTTTCATGTAAACTAAAAATTGTGATTGACTTGTAAATAAGTTGTATAAAATTAAGTATAAGCGTAATGTGCAATACTCTGATAAAATGATAATAAGTAATTGATTAATATCCTTGTATGTCACTGTCATGTATATTCATATTATGTTACTCTCAACAGTGCCTTTCTTTCACAAGTTCTAAAATATGGGCTTTTGTTGTACATGTCTTTCTGGAAATCTATGGCATAGATTATTTTAATTATTTACACAAATGAAACATATCACAACTTTTTGTTTGTTTTAAAATCTTACTATTTATGAAAAAACTGTGTTTTTTTTATATAAAGTCTCTACTTGGTTAAATTATTCAGTTTTTGGAAGTTTTATCAGTTTCAGTAATTGTGTAAGAATATGATAGGACTGTGCATATGACCAAAATATTGTAGTGTTTCTTTCGCTAGTGGTTTGTTGTATTGATTTATTGCTCACAGACTTTGCATGTACTTGATTTCAATGTAATTGTAAAATCATTGCCTTAGGTGGAATGCAGAACAGTGTTTATCTGCATTATGCAAGCTGTAACATTTGTTGCCAACATTTAGATACCTCTGCCTCATTTTGAAGTCCTAAACAGTGTTGATACTCTCAATTCATTTCACAAGGCCAAATTCTGTGGATGTAAGTAAATTCAAGGGCAGCTGCTATGTATAAGTTTTTTGTTTATATAAAAATTTGCGCGTGTGTGCAGGTGCGCGTGCACGTGTTCATTTTTGCTTACAAACATATATCTACTGCCCTGCTAAGTAGCTGTTGTACAATTTGAAAATTCATGATTTAAAATTAATTACTTTTGAAGTCTGTGCTGATAAAAAAATCCATGTTTGTGGTACTCACAAATCATGTTTCAAAAATGGTAGGTCTGTTGTCTCTTGGAAATACTCTTGACAACATTATAGTTGTTGAGATAACACACCCATGTCTTGAGAAACTGTCTTAAAGATATTTTTCTTCAGATAACATACACATGAATGCCAGTGATGATTGTTACTATCAATGCTTTGTGAATAATATTTCAGGGTGTAGGGTTTTCATTGTTAATTCCATGTTGTTTGAATTCAAAACTGGTGTTTGCAAAGTGAATTCATTGTGTTTCCGTTTTTATATTAAAATAGTGTATAATTAACTTTTCTGTATTCTATATTCATGATCCTGTTCTATGAGTATAATAGGCCATAATTTAAAGTGTTATGGTTTAAATGGTTTAAATTAAGGGCGCCTTCACACGAGGCCACCATGGTGGCGTGATCTTTTGTTCCTACCACCAAGAAAGCGATCAAGAGAGCTTCATCTTGAAATGGAGTTGGAAGAAATAGCAGCCTCAATTTTTGGTGTACACTTACATAAAGTCGCGAAAACAGCGCAAGAGAATAAGAAATTTTTGGATTCACCCACTCTTACAGGACCGATCTTCCAAAGGGATATTTTGCCATTTGTTGAATGATCTTCAAAAGCATGAGGAAATTTTTTTTAACTATACAAGTATATATATATATAGCATCTTTTGACGAACTGGTTTTACATTTAAAGGATGGTCTGACTGGTATGGACACTAACATGTCGTCATATCATATTCATTTTACGTCAGATCCCACAGCGCTGGTCTCAATTATATTTCACATATACATTTTTCAGTATCAAACGTGCAAGACCTTCTCAGAATCAGAACGACGTTCTCGCCTTGTAAAATATTTGAGACTGGTTACAAAAATACAAAATAAAATACAGACTAAATAACAATAGAATAATAATAAAATAATAATAATAATAATAATAATAATAAAACAAAATACAAACAAAAATAAAATACAAACAACAGGCGAGAGTGACAAAAAATGCTCCTCAAGGAATTGCGAACGGCAATTAACTGTTGAATAGGGATGAGCATCGATAGCCGATGGTCGAAAAACATCAATGCTTAACATTCGATGTTTGATGTTTTTACACTCGATGGTTTCGTTTCTATATTTTTCCTTTGAACATCTTTAACAAATTTGTAATGAAAACTTAGATTTATTGTTAAATTTTGTTTATTTTACATCGACAAATTTTTATTTTAGATATTAATGGTAGATCCTGGGTAGTTGGCTAGTTTGTAAATAGTAAGTACCATGTACATGGAGCTACGTGGTAAAACTAAAAATAGAACAAAACCGTTTCATAGAACCGTTACCGTTGCATATGTTTTAACAGTTTCAAAGTTAGCTTACAAACTTATGGAATAACGGTTTACCCTTTATGTTAGTAGTATTTGGTTTTCATTCAGATTTAGTTTTGCTTTTTACAGTAATTATTTTTCAATCTAGTTTCTCTTTTAATTGTGATAGTGTTACAATATAATTCAAATAGTTTATATTTGCATTTTTAATATCATCGTCATCGTTCATAATTATCTACCCGTTAATTATGCCACCCAAAAGTAAATTATGGAAACATTTTGTCAAAATTAGTGACAATAAAAGTGCAGTTTCCAATATCAGCTTGAAAACATCGATGTAGTCTGCTTGATATTAATATTGATGATAAACATCGATGGTTTTTTGGTGATGCTCATCCTCTGTTGACTTGGTGGCGACGTCTGGTTGCGCCTCGCGTGAAGGAGCTGGTAAGATAGAAGGGAACGACCTGGTGGCTTGAAAAATTGCAGCATGTCGACTCACAGTCGGCTGGTGGCGCTGCCAAAACTGGTGGTGCGACCTCGTGTGAAAGAGCTCATTTGAACTTACATGTTCACGTGGTGGCGCGGCCATGGTGGCCTCGTGTGAAGGCACCCTAATAGTTATAATTTTTGTTTTAGTTTGTTAGGTTTAGGAAAACATTTATGGCGATGTTCTGAAATATAGTGACATATGTAAATAATGTGTTTCTTTGTTGTGTGTGCGTATGGTGTAGGTGGTCATAATATTAATAAATAATATTATTTATTATTGTTTGCAATTTGGTTTTGTGTACATATTTGTCATTACATTAATTAATTCCATCCTGTTATTAGAATGGTTTCAGCCAAGAAATCTTGAGCTTTCATTTTGGACTTTTGTTTACTATGAAAAGTTAAATTGTCTTTAGTATTAACTTGACGTCATGCTAAAGTAGTCCAGTCAAATTAGACAAAAAATTGGCACTCCGAAAAAATTTCTATTCATTTAAATGTTTGAGTTGTCCTTCAGATTGACACTTTCCATTACTGTGTGAGTAAGCCTCCATTCTTCGTTCAGAATTTTCCACTCCTGGGGTTTTGCCATGTTTCACTGTATTTTACCACTCAAAAGAACTATAGTATTCCACATGTGTTGTTCTTGCACATCAATAGGTAGGCAGATGAAAGTGCCCAGATATAGTCATCAGCAGTGTGAAAGGTGGTGAAATGATGCAAAACATGACAAACAAAGGTGAAGCAAATGGTGCCATCGATCCATTGGTGTGTGATTAAAAGCTGCTAACATACAGCAAGGTGATGAATGGATGGACATGTAACAAGGTGAAATGAAATGGTGGCAAAACCCCTCCTTTATGTGTCTCAATTTGAGAAACATTGCTCGTACCTACAGATTTATGCCAAACGGAGAAACATGGGTGGGAGGGCCTTAAGTTAATGTGTTTATACATATGGCTATTTATAAAACATTTGGATAGTAATCAGTTATTTTTTACTATAATGGTACTGACAATTAATTATTTACTGGGGATGAATAACAGTAGATAGCATGGAGTTGGTCATTTTTACTTCCATATTCCTTAAGGAAATGGAAGTATGGTGATGGCGAAAACAATCGTGTTCGAGAGTATTGCAGATTCTGATTGTACTACACTCAAAACATGAAAAAATATCGGTATGGAGAACCATACATGACTTCCATATTCTAAGATTTATATTTAAAATCATTTTCGAAATGAAATATTACCATAGAAACTACTTCTTTCTACTTACTGCTTCAGCCTTAACCACAGTATTGTGGTCACTAACATATACCACCTCACGTTATCGCACTCGATTTTCACTGATGATGGAAGTCGATGGTATTGCAGAAACGTCTGGTTTTGTAGAAAACATTGGACTACGGCCAAATATCCCGGGAAGGAATTTTAACAAAAACTACTTCTTTGTTGCCGATAACGTTGTACACATATATATAAAAAATAAAATTGATCTATTTGCATAAAATTAATGGCTTGTATAAGTTAATGATTGATCTCCATTAAGTAGTGATCAAGTTTCCAAAGTTTTAATATTATGATGTCCGTAATTAAAACATCAGAGCAGGTTTAGTGTGTATGAGGGTACACCATGGACAAAAATTTTCAACATTTCCTATTGAGCGTTGCTTAGAGTAAAGCTGCGAATCTACAGTGTACGTTTCACAGAACAAACACGATGAAAAGAAGGAGCGCTCCGAAGTCACTCATGGACCCTCAGCATCTTGCAGAGGGTTCATTCCCTAAAGACGAAAAGTCTGTCTATGAGTCGTTCCTCTGTAAACACGTGCAGTTACACTGCCTAGAGATCCACAGGAAGCAAATCGCTATCCACGCTGGAGATTTTTTCGGCTTGCACGCGTTATGTTGGTATGGGTTTCGGCACTTTCCATTTAAAAAGCGTGCAAATGTAAGAAAATAAACATGAATGAGGCCAGAAATAACGCGAATTTTGTGTATTTATTTTAACGCGAATATTATATTCAGTTGATTATTTGTAATGTACATTATATACAACATAAGAGATTTAATAATTACGTACAGTAGTTTGTGTCTGTTGTTGTGTGGAGTAGAATGTAACTGAATTATTCTTTATTTATTTGTCATTCAAAAACTGTTTTGGTGCTGGAAGTGAAGAGAAATGAGCTGTTTGACAAATGTTATAAGGCGAGTATAGTAGTAAGGAATACATTGTGAAGGCTGCAAAAAAGAACGAATATGCAAGCACAGTAAAATATATTACCACAAAGAATGTCACTCTGAATTTATTCATTTTTTTATATTTCCAAATTATTATGTTAATGTTTAGAATGTTTTGCAGTTCAATTTTTCATGTTTCATTTTTTGTGATTAATTCTTTATTTTGTGATTTGTTTATTGGATGTTTGGTTCTTGTTGTGTTATGAGATACATTTTTTTTTAGAGAGTGCTAATTATTTCATAGGATGTAGTGTTAGTCAAAGGTCTCGTTTTATTCAGAAGTTGTTTTATTGATGATTGAAAGTGTGTATACTCACTATACATATATATTTGAATGTGAAACTTTAGTATCATAATTAAAGTTAGTAGCGTAATTAATTACTTAAATTACTTTGATTATAAAGATTGTCAAGTCTTCAGGTTGGCCTGGAATTATTCTGAAAATATTTTATGACATTTAAGTATTAGTAAGTAACAGGTCAACAGGATTCAGATAAAAATAATGCTATTTCAATGTTTGTAAACAAAGGGTCCAATCTAGTTGCTGGTCGAATGAACCAGGTATATATTGTAACAACGTATCGGATCAATAGTAGCAACATTTGCATGGAGAGATTTTGTATGCAATTTTTCCAATCTGCAGGTGTTACCTAGGAAGAATAATTGATTGAAAACATTCTTGGGGGATTTCTTGAGTAAAAAAATGTGCTTCAGTAAAAAAGAATGGGCTGCAAGTTTTAGGCCTTTCCAGAGATCATATATATACACAGGATAGTAAAGGTGGCCTGTTGGAAACAACAGGTGAATACATCTGCTAATAAATTGCTTATTTAATAACTTTTGCATTGGGTTTTGATTATAAATGGTTATGTAAAGAATTAATATTACACAGGGTAGTATTTTATTTTAATGTAATGTTGTTGATGCTATAAACATTTTTACATTTATTTCCTCAGTTACTATTAAAAAGAATGGTATGAAATAAGTAATTATGGGTAATTATGTATGGGTTTACATAAGTTTTTCTTCCCCACTTTGTTACATAAAAGGGAAGAAATTTGTTAAGGAGGAAAATTGTTAAAGAATAAAACAAATTCTGTATTTCTACATTGGTTCAAGAATTTACAAATTTTGTGAGCTGGTTCAAGAATTTACAAATTTTGTGAGCTTAAGAATTGTTTATAATAATTGAGCAGTCTATCAGTGATTTTTCTATTTACAAAGTTTGTTTAATCATTTTTAAGTACAAAATGTTTTGTTACATTTGTATGGGGATTTATGGAACATTTATGAGAATACAATAATGAAGAGTACTGTGGATAGTAAAACAGTGATGTGAATGAACTTGAATATGGTCTGATTGTTTTCTTTTGTTAGGAAAGAAAAGATCATAGTATGTGGTCAGCATTTTATTACTCAAAGTAATCATTATAACTGCTGTAACAGTCAAACTGTAGGAAATTATAGATAATTTGTCTGACACAATCATAACTTTTTTTAGTTGTATTCAACTATCACATGGCAAACACATGATAGGTGTTAACGCTATCTCTGGTCAGAGAATATAAAAAGAAAGCAGGCTTGAGAAATACTAAGTTATGATTCACGTGTAGACTGTATAGACCTTGTTTAGTTATCATTGGTATGATTAATAAGTTAAGAAAGAATTTGTTTTTACTTTCACAAAATGCAGTAAAAAATTAACAAAAAAATTATCAGTATTGAATATAAATGCAGCTTACAAAGCACTTGTTTGCATGTCAACAAAACGGAAGATAATACTGAAAGATTTAAAATTTAAAGTTATATCTCATATTTACATTATTTGCTTAAGATTTTGTACTTTATTTTGTATTTATATTTTTTCAAAATTCTAAATTCGATTTTTGTTACTAGTTAACATACGAGCGAGCAGAAGACGTTTGTAGGACTATGTTTAATGCAAGTGTGTAGTGACAGGTTTATGCATAAATTCCTGGAAATGCCCTCAGATAAGGAGAAATGTAATTTTCCAGTTGAAATGTGTGTTTTATTTTGAACTGTCTCCTTTCAGAGGTATTTAACTACAGTATATGTATATACAAATATTTTTTTACATTTGTTTGCAGTAAAATCACTGAAAGATTTTCAAGTTTTAACATTTACTTTTAGTGTAGTGTAACACATCAAATTTATTGTTTAGTAAATATTTATTGTAAATTTGATTGTAATAATTTCAATACATAAAAAACTGAAAATTAAATTTCGAGTAAAATAACAATGAAAATTGAAATTTTTCTTGTGTTGAAAATTAAATTAGTTTTGAAAATGGTTTGTAACTTATTCTTGTTTGATAACCTGGGTTGGGTTATGCACACCCTAATGGTCTGTTTTATTGTAAATTTTTGAATGGTTATCAACGTACCAAAGCTAGTTAGTATATGAAATATTTAATTAAATATTTGAAATATATTAAAATAACATTTATCTAGTGTCCTAAAGAATTTGCATATTTTAACAGTTAGCCTACACTTAATTTGTCTGTGGTAAATCTTATTCTTAAATAAATAAATAAGTAAAATAAGCAGCAGAAAATATCACAGATTTGTTTCAAAACAGATGTTAACAAATGCCTGTTGGTGATACGAATAAAATACCTGTATAGTGAGATTTTTATGATACCATAACAGTTGTTTATTATTTAGCAATCATTGTCAGTATAATGTACAAATCTTTGTATCCAATACTAATTATGTGAATTTTGTAATTTATTGTTAATGTGTTTTTGTGTTTTAAGAAGAAGAAAGGTATTTGTAAATATATACCCAACTTGTAAATAAAGGTACCTGTAAATATAAACCCAACTAATACTGTCTTTTACAGAAATATTTTGTTACTAGTGTACAAAGTTAACGTGTTCACTATACATATTTGGTCATCATTTAAAAACCACACACACACACACACGCGCGCGTGCGCGCGCGCCCCATTTATATTGATACTACTATATGGTCTACTATATAGTAAGGCCAGCTACAGTAAAACCTGTCTTAAGCGGCCACCCTTGGATCTCCGTAAAATGTGGCTGTTTAATGGAGGGTTGGCCGGGGTAGTGACAATACCGTTTATTAACTAAGAATGATCAGCTATATCATTTTATTATGAACTTGCATTGTATTCCTATTTACAGTACGTTTACAATGAAGATACTTAATATTACAAAACATGATAAAAAAATTATGCTTTAGAAAAATAGTCTCTTAATGTGCTTTGTATCGTGGTAGCAGTTTGCTTTTTAATTGCATAATTTTCGACCAAACAGTAATGTGTACTACACTATTCCACAGCATTTTCCCCATATTCCTGTTCGAGAGAAACACATCTTCCCCGAAATGGTTTTGAACGACTTGTTGTGCCCCTTTTTGAAACACTCCAGCCACTCATTACTTGCTACAAAATTTTCTACTTTAATTTCAGTAAAAATTTTGAGTCCCTTCTCCCAGAACATACTTCCATCACCTGGGAGTTTTTTTAAGTGAATAAATTTAAACCACTACTATAGAATTTCATTTACTTGTCAACACTTTGATTCACGTTGTCTTATTATGCCCTGATTCATATTATATTCCCACTCTTTTCAAGTTTGGTCTTTATTTTGGATTTTGCTGTTGATTTGTGTCCTTCTGCATTTAAAAACTTCGCCAGGTTCCCTTGCTGAAACACCCTTACCACTTTGAAAACTAACACTTGCTTAGCTTCTAAATTTAAATGCACTCTTTGTGATTCTTTTTTGACACACTGTTAAATTTCACTACACATTACAAAACACTCAAAACGCTCGCTTGTAACTGACCGCTTACTACTGTTTCAACATTATGGAGACCTCATAGGTTTTTATGTACAGATAACATTTAACAAATTTAAAAGTGTACACATACATATGGCTAGATTGTGTACCTTATCTTTTAGTTAGGCAGGTATAAACACTGCTTAGGTATTTTTAGAATACAATGGTATGTAATGTCAAACCATTTTGTCTACTGTATTGTATTCTAGACGACTAAACATGCAATAGATGACCGTTTAAACAAGGGAATGAACCTGTTATGGGCTGACCCCTAGCCAAGGGAGGAGGTGGCCGTTTAATGGAGGTGAAATTTACATTGATCTTATGGAAACTAAAATCTGTTCCTCAGAAAAGTGTACATTCATTAAGGTGACCACTGAATAAAGGTGGCCGTTAGGTCAGGTTTTACTATAGTACATGAATTGTATAATTCGTTTAGCAAAATTCTTGATTATGTAGCAGTAATATCAGAAAAGGGGAGGTCACCTGAAAATTGTAGACCTGCCTACAGAAAAAGCATTCAGTAACTTCAGTAATTTTTTTACTGATAATGGGTTAAAATAGGTAATAGAATAATATAATGCAAATAAGAAATGTCTGAAATAAGAACTTTATTAAAGAGTATTTTTATAAAGTAATTAATTCTTTTTGTTTGATAAGTACTTAACTCAAGTATAACTTTTATTTCAGTATGGCAGAGAAAATATAGAAAAGAAGAATAAATTCCGAAACAGTTTAAATGGAATAGATGATGATGAAAAACCAATAATAATATTGCCAGATGGTGAAGATGACTATTGTCAGAAAGCTGAAACGGACAACCATGTTACTGAAAACCATAAACCAATACAGAATGGTGATGCCACTGTTATCAGTAGAGAAGATTTGATTCTTGTACCTGACCCAGAGTTAAATTATATGGGAAACAACAATTTGGAAGCTAAGGTAAGGTAATGGACCAACGATAACAGAAAACGTTCGTCCTATACATACTTCATTTATTCATTAAGTCATACTTGATTTAAGTTTTGTTGTATGTAAAACAAATACCACAGAAACGCACTGGAGTAAACGGTTTCTAGTTAAAGTCTGGCCAAGTATCCCACCTTAACTATCCCTTAGCAAAATTCATGATAGTGAATATATGAAAGTGCTCTTTTCTGTTTATTACGTTAGTATTACTAACATTATTACCTAGGATTATATTGTCATAATCAATATTTACTTTCTTATTAAAATAATATAATGTTTGTGAAAAATAGATTTTGTTTACTTAATTTTTGGCCAACTTTTAATGATAATATAAAAAAAAAACAAATTTTTAGTAAAATTATTGTCTGGGCTGTTGGGCCCTTGTCCTCTTCTTGTAAATCCAAATATTTCGACTGCAGATGTGGCATTCATCTTCATTGGGTCTTGCGTTCTGCTCCTCAGGCGACGGACAATGCGCCACTCTAAAGCATCATACTTATGTACCCTTCTGGGTGTGGGCTGCTATCTGATTGGCTGAGAGGTTGCCCAATCCTGTTGCTCGCCTGTGTTAATAAAGGAGTTAAATGTATCTGAGGTAATGGTCTGAGAACCTCTGAGTACATGATTCCAGGCCTTATTCAGCCTCAAGATCACCTCCTTCCTGTTTAGGCTGTTATTATGATTATACATCTCAATTGCTTCCCGGTGCAGCCAGGTATGATAGTGTAACATAAAGGATAGGATCTTTCTCTCCTCAAACTTCACCACATGGTCATCATTGGCCAGAAGGTGCTCCGCAAGCGCCGACTTCTCCGACTGTGCTTGTAGACAGGCCTGCCTATGTTCAGAGATTGCGTGTCCTCAACACTGCATTTCATCGTGCCATTGTACAGTCCAGGGATACTGTATATGCCACCTGAAGTCAGTGGGTCAACATCTTAGCTGACTTCAGATTTTGCTGGATGCTCATGTTGGCCTAAAGACAGTCTTCACACCATGTCTTCGCAGTAACTTCCCTATCCAGTCTGTCACTCCGTTTATATATGGGAGAAAAGCCTTCTTGATCCAGCACGTCTTGAATCTTAGTCCAGTAGTTGTTTACATTTAAAATCACTGTGGCATTTCCCTTATTGGCTAGTAAAATGATTATATCATCCCTGCTAATGGCCTTAAATGTAGCGATCTCTCATTGTCCAATCATCGTACCGGCTTTGCTCACTGGAGTATTCTTGCTGCTTCATATCTGATGACCTCTGCCGCCTCCTACAACAATCCATGTGCCCCAACCTTGACACTGGAAATAACATCTACCAGAAGATATCTAGGCCTGACGATGAACTTTCCTCCCCTGGCCAGCACAGCTGTATCATCTGGCATCAGTTGGCTGTCTGAAAGGTTGACAACCATTTGCTTCATGTCTCCGACTGTTGTTCTGTAAAAGTAAGTAGATCACCCACTGTTCCTTTGAGTCAAGAATGCTTCCTGCTACAGAACAACAGAAGTGGAAATTTTAACGTTGTTAGGTTAAAGTTCAGAAGACGCCAAGGTTAGTAAATCTCAAAAAAAGTGAAGCCTTGCTGCCAAGATTCTATGCGCTGCCTAAGATCTATAAGGTGAATGAACCAATCCATTTTGATAGTCAGCGCCATTGGTTCCCCAATATATGGATGAGCTCGATATGTAACTAGTCAGTTAAGACCCTTTGAGGGAACAGATACGTATTTCCTATTGATAGTAGATATGAGCCATATCATATGTAACTGAATGTGATCAGTACAATTGTGAAGTTACTCACTTTTTACCCTGATATTTAATACATTCCACTCTTCATAAAATAATACTTACCGCTGCCAGAATTTCACTTACCGTCATGGTCCCCGTAAAACTTATCTTTTGAAAACTGCCCAAGGTCGCCACGATATTTTTTCTAGAAAGTAAAATATCGAAAACTTATACACTCTTGCCCTTATAAAAAATCCCGCGATCTGACTGTAATAAAACTCAGAAAACCCCCGATTTCGTTAGACAAATTTTTTCCACAGAAATGAGGAAGTGGCAATGACGAAATAACTTAGACTAACCCATTATTTCAAAGAGAATCATTATTTTTTAATGAGCAATTACCAACAAAATATTTATGCTATTAATCTTTTAACAACTTGACTTTAGAATTTTCGTACACTTTTACACTATGTTTTATCCAATTATATTTACATTCTATTACTTACTACTAGACTGCCCAGCCTGCAATGCACTCACACATTTATACACACTATTTATTAACCCCTCAACATCTTAAAAATTTTCGTTTTCTCAGGGAACCGCACTAGAATGAGGCCGACCAAACACGTGGCATTGTTCCGCGCTTCCAAAAGGTCTGTACTGAATCGTTTTACTGCCTACAATGTCACAAATTTTTCACTGTGGTGGATTAATTTCTTGGGTCCCGGTCGGTCCTACTGGACTAATTACATTTTATAACACTACCGACCGGGCCCGAAACCAAAACTGTGAGCGTCGGTTACTGGAGTTGGCGTCCTGTTGACTGTATGGCGTCTCTACTTAAAGTCGACCGTGCCGTCACCGAGAACGTAACAGGTACTTGTTGCCTACTTCCGTCAGCTCGAGTTGTGATTGGCTGCGGCACTCACGTGGCCAGTCTAATTAGTCACGTGTTGTTCCGTTCGGTTGTTGAGTTTGGTGTCGAGATTATCGCCAACGGCGCACGGGCGCACATTTACAGTCACATTCCATCGTTATCGCTTTGTGCCTTACTCGGACTGGCACGGATCTGAATACAGGGTGTCCAACAAGCATGTTTGAGTGACCGTAAAGGATGTCCAAACAAAATTCATTCTTCTTTTTAATTTTCTTTATAAAATAAAACTCTCTCCTTTCAGACCCATTACCAGTAATACATAAAAGGACCCAAAATTGACCCGCTACAATACCCCCTCGATGAGAATTCTACTGTTCACGACAGAAGAAATCTCATCGATAACCCCGAAGAGGACCGGTGAGGAACTGGTGCCAACAACCCCCTTGTTCTTGATCTCATGGGTACACGACCCCCCTGGCTCAGCGACCATGGACTCATCTGAACGAGATCACTGGACTTCTCCGTAAGAGATCCCAACACCGAGAAATCGAACAGCCTCGTACCACAGAGCACCTCACCTTCTAACATGCTACCCCCCAAAATCCTCAACCCCTGACTAGAATTATTCCAGCTCCTCCGCCGATATGGATCCCCTTTTTGCAAACTGGGCTGCCTTTAGCAGATACTGGGCTCACACATACTAACGTTACATGTTACCATAACACACTAAAAATAAAAATTTCTTTTAAAATTTATTATAAATTTAAAACATTCAAAATTCAAAAAAAATAATCTGTTATCAAAAAAAATTCTCTTCCTGGTTTTTTCTAATTTTTGTTTCAAATGACTTAACCTAGACATTTCTAATAATATAAACACATCCTTACTCTAACATGAGAACCACTTATAGTCTACCAATACAATACAATAACATAAACATGGTTAATGCACACATAATAAAAGAATCATTATCTAAAATATTCATTCGCTGGCAGGCGAAAAATCAAGTTTTTTTTTTTTACAAAAAAATTAAAAATTTTCAAAATTTTAAAATTCAAAAAAAATTTAAATTTATTCATTAAAAAATTTTATTAAATTTATTTATTAAATAACATATTTATTAAAATTATTCAAATATTGGTTTGAATTAATTAAACAAACAAATTAAAATTGGATTCCTACTATACAAACTTAGTAGGTGTATGACCTCATCAGCTGATCGAAACTAGGTCAAGTCCAAAATCCTTGACCTACATATGTTATATATGATTTCTGAAAACACATTGACCATCTGTAATATCCTAACTTTGAAATAGAAACATACTAACAAAATATCTTTAAAATGAACAAAATATTATTACAATAATCAAATTGGCATTTACATTATTTAAAATAAACAATTCTTGACTTTACATTATTTTCAAATTTTATCAAAATTCTGTCACTGGTTGAAAAAATTAAACAATTGTATATTCTTTATCATGAACCTCTCTTTTTGCTTAACAATCTTACTCTTCATTTAACAATCTCGCTATACTTTACTGTGGGTGATATAAATTATTTATTCTCGTTTTTCTGTATTAGATCTCTATACATATATAAACTCTCTCCCTCTGACTCTAATATTCATCAACTGCAACTCCCATGACACCCATCTCTACCGAAATCTCTACTAATCAGGACACTCTAAACCCCAACTTATTATTTAACACCATTCGCCGCCTTCTCTACATATATAAAAAAAATACTCTCCAACCCTTTGTACATAGGATACGTGTTTCCCCTACCCAAAACTCAATTCCCTTATTTGGCGGCCCGGATTCTACCTAAGGCGGCCCCTTCCCCACTAATATCTATCCCTATCCCGTCCCAACCCTTGTTGCGGACTCCCCAAATACACTACCCCCTAATACAAACTTGCCATCCCCAAAATTCTCAATCTCATTACATTACTACAAATACACAAAATAACCTCATTAACTATAAAAACAACAATATGTCACTCAAAATCTACATAAAGTCTCCATTACCACTGTGTCAACATTAATACTTCACAAGATTCTATTACATTATATCAACTCAAAAACAACATTACATCATATTCATCTCTACTATTTCACATTCAACTTTTAATTCAATTTGGACAGGTCTACATGTCCCATAAAACATTTATCACCCATGAGTTATCTTTTATTAATTTGCATAAATTATTGTTATTTTATTTCTCACATTCTTTTCATCTTCACTTCAAAATATCTGTAGTACATTAAACATTAATTACTTGTAACATTTACAAACCAATATACCAGTGACATGGTATTGCTGATCAGCTGATATCCTAACATAATAAAAACACATCTCAAAATTGAACAAATTACAGGAAAGATACATATTTATTTATCAATACTCACTCCTATTATATTAATCATCCTTCATAACTTTCTACAATTAGATTACTTAAGATTTTCAAATTCATTATTAATATTTATTTTCATCATATCTCAGTTATTATTACCCTTTAAATCATTATCTCAAGTTATTTTCATTACTGAAGTTAAAATTTGTTCCATTAAGTTAAACATTTGTGTACATTTTATTATATTTGATTTGTATCATAAAAATTTTATACTTACAGTCCATAATTCATATACTGACATACACAACTATATACACCATACACCACTACTCCAAGTAACCTCTGAAACATTTAACAAAAAGTTATTTCAAATCAACAATTTATCATTTAATTACCAACTTCACTTCTCGTTAAACCATTTAAATTCATCAGAAAATTCAATTATATAATCTTTGAATTAATCAAAATATTTAAAACATTTCAAATTATTTACTTCAATTGATTATTAAAATAACATATTTCAATTATTATCAAACTTCTACAAATCATTATTATTTAATTAGAATGCAGAAATATTAATAATATTATTATTATTAACACAACATTTTCTAAAACATATACATATTGCTTTTCTAACATTTCACAATACACACACATGAATTCAATATTATTTACAAAATATGCGTCAAAACTGTTCAAGTGTATCTCACTTCAGATGTCCAAATCAGCAAGGTCATTACCAATAATTTACAATATTCAAAAATGTCCCAACACTGATCTTTTAGCTCACCCACCATCGTCATATATATATCTAGTGTATTTGTAACATTCATCATTTTTATCAACATACAATTTGTTATCATTACTATCATAATAATCCATCAATTCTATTTCATCCATTATACCATTATACATCATGTCAACATCAGTTAGGATTGTCCCGTCTATATCAGTGTTATTTGTTAACGTCAGGTAAATCGTTTTCTCATTTTTGTATTCCTCAACTACTACGTCAGGTAAATCATTATAGTCAGGTAAGATATTATCAAAATTATTCTCTATCTCTCTTTCAACAGGTACGTATTTCACATGATTCATCATCACCCCTTCTAATATTTTTCTCAATTCATTATACTTTCTTTCTAACTTATATAGTTCTATTTCACTCTCAATACATAACTCTCTTTCTTCATAGCACCACATCACACTCTCACAATTATTACGGACAGAGGGTACAACATTATACAACATTACTTCATTTAACAATAAGGGTCTCTTGCCCTGAAAAAACAACATTAAATCATCATCATCATTATAAACAATAAGGGGAAAATTTGCCCTCTGTCCCCATTCAATTACTACATTATCCTTCCACTCTCTCTCTACTTCATAAACACTCCTTAACATTTCATTATCGCATTCTAAAACTTCATCAGTACTATTTGTTATTATATTTTCATCATTTGCTTCTACATTATTCTTCACCCCCACTATACTCTCAGAATTGTCTACTATTTCGTCATTTTTACATTTTGTCATATTTAAAACATTGTCACCTAATTTCTCAAACTTCTGTTCTAATTTATTTAAACTGTTTCTTATTGTTTCGTTAGTGCTTTCTAAATGTTTATTAATTTCTTGTATTTCATGTTTCAACTCATTATTCTGATTTTTTAATACATTGAATTTAGCGTCAGAATCACTCTTCATTTCTTTATTTCGTTCTAAAAGTAATTGTAACATACTCATTACCTCACTATTCTCAAATTGATTATTTTCCATTTTTGTAATTTTTACTTTATCTCTGTAAATCGCAATGATACAAACCTAACCTACGTGCGTAATTATATACGATAAATCGTTTTTATAAATTCGTCATTACCACATCCTATTTTCTGTGTATTAAAATAGGTCTAGTTCCTATAAAATTTATATACGAACATCCTGGCAGGGTCGCCACTGTGAAGTTACTCACTTTTTACCCTGATATTTAATACATTCCACTCTTCATAAAATAATACTTACCGCTGCCAGAATTTCACTTACCGTCATGGTCCCCGTAAAACTTATCTTTTGAAAACTGCCCAAGGTCGCCACGATATTTTTTCTAGAAAGTAAAATATCGAAAACTTATACACTCTTGCCCTTATAAAAAATCCCGCGATCTGACTGTAATAAAACTCAGAAAACCCCCGATTTCGTTAGACGAATTTTTTCCACAGAAATGAGGAAGTGGCAATGACGAAATAACTTAGACTAACCCATTATTTCAAAGAGAATCATTATTTTTTAATGAGCAATTACCAACAAAATATTTATGCTATTAATCTTTTAACAACTTGACTTTAGAATTTTCGTACACTTTTACACTATGTTTTATCCAATTATATTTACATTCTATTACTTACTACTAGACTGCCCAGCCTGCAATGCACTCACACATTTATACACACTATTTATTAACCCCTCAACATCTTAAAAATTTTCGTTTTCTCAGGGAACCGCACTAGAACGAGGCCGACCAAACACGTGGCATTGTTCCGCGCTTCCAAAAGGTCTGTACTGAATCGTTTTACTGCCTACAATGTCACAAATTTTTCACTGTGGTGGATTAATTTCTTGGGTCCCGGTCGGTCCTACTGGACTAATTACATTTTATAACACTACCGACCGGGCCCGAAACCAAAACTGTGAGCGTCGGTTACTGGAGTTGGCGTCCTGTTGACTGTATGGCGTCTCTACTTAAAGTCGACCGTGCCGTCACCGAGAACGTAACAGGTACTTGTTGCCTACTTCCGTCAGCTCGAGTTGTGATTGGCTGCGGCACTCACGTGGCCAGTCTAATTAGTCACGTGTTGTTCCGTTCGGTTGTTGAGTTTGGTGTCGAGATTATCGCCAACGGCGCACGGGCGCACATTTACAGTCACATTCCATCGTTATCGCTTTGTGCCTTACTCGGACTGGCACGGATCTGAATACAGGGTGTCCAACAAGCATGTTTGAGTGACCGTAAAGGATGTCCAAACAAAATTCATTCTTCTTTTTAATTTTCTTTATAAAATAAAACTCTCTCCTTTCAGACCCATTACCAGTAATACATAAAAGGACCCAAAATTGACCCGCTACACAATGGGCATTTACAAATAAGACATACCTACCAGTAGTGCGAATTACATGACTTGTGAAGAGCTGTTGCTTATGTCTCATGGAATTTATTGCTATTTTAACTTTGTTACTTTAATAGCCATGTCATCTTTTGTACTGGTTAAAAAACAACTAATGTTTGAATCATAGAAATTTAAATTGAAGTTTACAACAGAATTTGAAAGGAGAAAAGTCGTGCTCAGATAAATTTAATAATGTTATTGGGTCAGTCCGTTCCAAGTGGCCCAGAAAAAATTAATTGGTTGTCTGACCATTTTAGAAAAAATTCACACATTTCTCTTGGCCATCCTGTACTCCTCTTTTTTGTTGTTTTCTTCGCCTTCCATTTTCACTTCATAGTCAGTTACCATTCATTCTATATATGTAAGACCACCAATTTACTTCCAAATCATTTCTAATTTGTTCATTTATAACACTGTCCTTTTTAGCTACCCCTCTCACAGTCTGAGGTATCTCAGTTCTGCAGCTTGCTTTCAGCTTATTTTTTGGAGTCTGTTTATCACTGTCCTATGTTTCACACATTTTGTTCTAAATCATTTAGTTTAGTGCTAGAGAAAACTCTTTAAACATAGTTTCTTCTGAGACTAAATTTTGCACAAATAATTGAAATCCTGTATTAAGGTTGTTTGTATATGGGAAAGGCCATCACAGTTCTCTTTACTTTTGTCATTATGGAAAATTATACAGTTCATATTTTGTGCAGTCAGTTGGTAGATTGGTATGTAAATTTGTGTACAGCCCAAAGCATAATTTTCTACTGTAGCAATTTGTTTTCCTCAACTGTTATGGTTAACATTTTTGTTTGCAAAACACATTAAAAATTATAATTTTTATCTTTATATTATAAAAGTTTCTTGATATTTAACCATAAAAATTATATCAATTAAATAAAACAAAAAAAAAATCAGGTAGTAGAGAGTATTGGTACAAGTGTGAACCATTCCACTTGGAGTAAAACACAGACATCCATAGCTCTAAAAAAGTTGTAAGCACTGCTAAAAAAAAAAAAAACCATGAAGGCAGTTATAACTTCAAATAAACAAAAAGCATTTGAAGCATGTTTGACTTAGCTAATCAAATCATTGCATCGAAATTACATGTTTTGAAAGAACATAACTGGCAGTTTTTAGAAACTATTACAGAAATAAATATTTAAAAATTGATGTCCATAGATCAGCTTTTTTAAAAAACTGACCTTTATTTACCTTTACATTTATTCAATATTTGAAGGTTAAAGAATTAATTGAATAATTACTTAGTTGCTTACTTAGTTAGGGATTACTTACATATTTATTAGTTGACTGCATCTGTTATATAAATTTACAATCAGCATGCTGCAGTTTTAGATTTTTCTCTTCCAATATAAAATATATTTTAAATTACTGTAAATAAATTCCATGTACAGTTATAGAACAGAAACAGTGCAATAAATATGTTGAATTTGAAATTTATAATTGATAAAATACTAATAATCATTAAATTTAATTTTAATATTTAACCATTTTATCTTCATATTTGTATTTTCTCTAATGAAATAGCTACCAAGGGCAAGATCGTTTGACACACTGAAGAGAGAATTTGAACTGTCTGATTGCTTAGATTATGTAAAAGCTGGTGTAGAAGCAATAATTGAAGATCAAGTCACGTCAAGATTTGAAGCAGAAGAGTTAAAGGTCAGTAACTAAATTTGTAATGCAGTTGGAAAGAAATATAAACAAATAGTATGTTACTCGGTAAAATTTAGCTTTATGTTAAACAGTAACAAGTTAAAAAGTAGTTTATTCTGGTTTTGTGTATAACTGTGTATTATTTAAGTTACTTGTAGCATTGTGTTTGTTGAAATACATGTATGTGAGTAACATTTTAGGTTTCATTTTTAATTTCATGACTTGTTTACATAAATTGTTAAAATTTTAATTTTATAATTCACATTGTGAATACAGTAGTTACATTCATTTATTTTAATATGTGTGTCAACAATCAATAATTTGGCTTCCCCCCCCACACACACACACACACACACACACACCCTTCAAATTTTTTTCTAATGTACTGTGTGTTTTGTTATAGGTTTTTTGGATGTAAGACGTAATTTCTGTACTGTTTCCATGAATGGTTTATTTTCTCCTGGTTGATAGTTTATAATTTAAATATATAACAACATTTTCTGTTAATAATCTCTATAAAATATTGTAAAAATGGTTTATTTGAAATTTTAAAAATTAAATAATTTTGTGTACTACATGGCTCCGTTAACATAGAATCTGGAGAGGGGAAGCGTAGCAGCACTGCCACTGCCAGTTGCGTGGGGGTTCAGTACGTTCCCCTACGCTGCTTGACGTTTGTACAGTCAAAGTAAAACTACTCATACGTGACTAGATAATTTACTCGTGCAAAAATTAAAGTTAGAGCATTATAATACTTAAACTGTACGCATATGGTGTCAAAATTGTTATTCTACACTGTTTAAAAAATTATTAAATTACTTTGACCATAAACATAAACAATATGAGCAATAAACTCCACAATTTCAATTAGGTATTGACCTGTAAACCATAACTAGTTGTGTCTCTGTTGTTGATCAACATAAATGGATTATTGTTACTTCAGTTTGGAGCTTAATATGTCAATAAGGCTATTCAATGTTTAATTTTTTTTGTACTCTTCATACATGTATAAATTTATGTTACTTTTGCTCATGATTTTTTCGAATTACAACATGAATCGTTAGCTGGTAGAGAAAGGTTTTGCTATTACAAATAGTTGTTCTATAAATGAGTGAAATTATGTGGAACAAGTGAATTTAATTTCTATTCAATTAGCAAGTTTCTAACGTGATATTGTATGTACCACATTATAAACACGATGTCACGTTATAAACATGATATCACGTTATAAACAGACTTGGTAAAGATCATAATAATTGTTAACTGATCAAAGTTAAAGTTACTGTCCAAACAAACTAACTAAGTTAAAGTTACAGTTAATAGTTACAAAAACTAACTGATTAAAGTTAAAACAAAATTAACTGATTAAAAGTTAAACCATTTTTGGTTTGCTTTTTTGTTTTATTTTTATTGAGTAAAGTACTTAGATTTTTGAAATAATTAAAATCGGATTAAAATATGTAATTAATGAGTCTATAGAGAACTTTAATTATTCTTTAAAGTTACCACTGTATTATTCTATTTAGTATTTAATTTACAAATAAGTGTTCCATAGTAGGAAATAATGAATTACCTATTACTGATACTTCAGCACGTTATGAACAACAAGATCTAATATTTTACAAAGGACAGGTTGACAAGTCGGTAGGTATTAATAAGTCTGAACAAAGTGGTTAATTTTACAAAGCAATAACGGTATATTGGTAAAGGGTAGGGCGTTATTGTTGTGAATAAGGTAAGTTATTTCTGTCAAAGACAATTTACAAAGGTACTTTCATAATAGTTTTTATGGTAGGATATAAAAGAGAAATATTTCAACAAAATGACTGATTTTGTTCTGTCTCCAACAACAGGTTTTACGTACGAAACAACAATGATCAGTATCACTGAGTAAGTCATAATTGTATTTATTTGGAACTCGATGTAAACAATGAAGTAATGACACTTTGTTTTGACGTTTTCTGTAATTCTCAGTTTGGCTAATGCCCATATACTAATTATTGTGTGTTATTCGTTAGTATTAAAGACAGAATTATTATCACTACTGATTCGTGGTTGTGAAGTAAATTACCTTTTAATAAATAATGGAAAAAATCTTACCTTGATGAAATTTTTAGAAGCGTATCTTGAGAAGTTGCATTCAAGTGTCTTTCAAACAATTATATCACTAAAACTATAACTTTCTCTTATTTTTTAAAACATAATACCGCGAGAAATAAATTAAAATGCACATGCTAATTTGTACCGGAAAAACACAACATTGTCAATAATTAGTAGGAAAAAAAAATAGTTGGACTATTCACTCAAATTCACTTCTCTCAACACAAATTTTATGTTGTGAAAGCACTGATATAGTTTTCATATTAAGTGGCATTCTATTCTAATTCTTCAACACCAGACATTTCACATCCGTCCGATAAATTACTAAAGCATTCACTGTCTTCGTCTGTATCAGTGGAAGTGTCAGAAGATTCTTCTCCCCCAACCAATATTATAATCTTCTCTATTTCATCTTCCATCAAAGCATCAGTTTCCCAGTATTTATCTTCCTCACTTTTTACATGCTGTATAGCTTTCTTCCAGTCACTTTCTGAAATAGAAGCAATAACATTTTCGGTGAGGTTTTTAATATCACCTGCTTTCTGATCGACGTTGAATTTCGCTACTTGTCCCTTAACTATGATCCATACGTACTCAATGGCATTCAGGTTACAGTGGTATGGGGGTAATCTTATCACTTCGTGCCCTTTTTCTTTAAAAATCGTATCTACTTTATACGTTGGTGATGGCTTTCGAAAACGAACTATTTCCAATAATTCACTTTTCGTCATATCTTCTGAAAAACTGACCCCCATTTTTCTTAGCCATTCCTGGATTTCCGCTTTTCGAGAAGCTGTAGTCGGCGGTTTGTTTTCGTGTACACCGTGGTATGGTGCATTGTCCATAACAACTAAAGACTTTTCTGGAAAGTTTGGCAACAGTTTTTCCTTAACCGGGAAAAATTTTCAAAGTTCATCTTGTGGTGGTAGTCTCCACTTGTAGTTTGAGACTTGAACATAAGAAAGGCTTCAGGAATGAAACCTTTCTCCCAACCTGCATGAACAATGATCCAGCGTTGTCCAGTACTATTATTTTTTAAAACTCCGCTAGTTGTAGGATCCTGCCAACACTTGTTCACTGTGTAAGTGGGATGGATGAATGTCTCGTCGAGAAAAATAACAGGTCGCTTATTGTCGCAGGTGTCATTCCTCCTAATCTTTCGTAGGTATCTTGCTCACCATGCAACTGTTTCATTTCTCTCCATCAATATACTTCTTTTATTTTTACATTTTTTAAATCGGAATCCAAGCTTATATATAATTCTGCGTAAAGTTTCCTTGCCTCCTTCAAAATGTATGTCACATTTTAATTCAGAAAGAACCGATTGTAACGTAGGAACCTGCTTTTTAATAGTACGAGGTGCTATCGGAAAGTTCCCGGACTGTACTTGGCACGGCTGTTGGACGTGACTGTACAACCTGGCGTCCCAGTGTCCGATTCCGTAATACGTAATGAGTCAGTCTGCCGAGTTTCGTTGCATTGTGAGGTTGTGTTCGGTCTACGCGTTGTGTTTTGTAATCGTGTGTTAACGTTCATTTGCTAATTTTATGATGGCTGATAAATTCGAGCAATGCGCGTGCATTAAGTTTTGTTTTAAACTTGGTAAATCGCCTACTGAAACTTTTGCAATGCTTCGAGAAGCTTTTGAAGAATATTCCCTACACAGAACACAGGTTTTTGAGTGGTACGCTCGTTTCAAGGCCGGCAGAATGTCACTTGAAGATGATCACCGTTCAGGACGACCTTCCATGAGCAAAACGGATGAAAATGTTGAAAAAATTCGACAACTCATTCACGAAGACCGTCGTCAAACAATCCATGAGTTGTGTACAAGTGCCGGAATAAGCTATGGAAGCTGTCAAGAAATTCTAACTAAAAATTTAGGCATGCGTCGTGTTGCTGCGAAATTCGTCCCTCGGCTTTTGTCTGTGGATCAGAAACAGCGCCGTGTTGATGTGTGCAGTGAACTCAGAAACGTCTGAAAATGACTCTACCTTCATCTCCAGGGTCATAACCGGTGATGAAAGCTGGTTTTATGGTTATGATCCAGAAACAAAACAGCAGTCGTCACAGTGGAAAAGTCCACAATCACCGAGACCAAAAAAAGCACGGCAGGTCAGAAGTGCAACAAAAACCATGCTCATTGTGTTTTTCGACATCAAAGGCATTGTCCATCGTGAGTTCGTGCCAGCTGGTGTTACAGTGAACTCAGATTTTTATTGTGACGTTTTGAGGCGGCTGAGACAAAATGTGCGACGAAAAAGGCCCAAATTGTGGGAAGACCAAAACTGGCTGTTGCATCACGACAATGCACCTGCTCACGCTTCACTGAAAACAACAGAGTTTTTGACCAAAAACAATATGGCCACCGTCCCACACCCTCCATATTCACCAGATTTAGCCCCCTGTGATTTTTCTCTGTTCCTGAAAATAAAAATTTACATGAAAGGTCACCGTTTTGACACTGTAGAAGACATTAAGAAAAAAACGCAGGAGGTGCTTGACAGCCTTCAGCAAAAGACTTTTTTTGACACTTTCCAGGCATGGAAACAACGCTGGATTCGTTGTATCAATTCGCAGGGAGACTACTTTGAAGGAGATGGGAGCCATTAATGGCCTAGGTAAGCAAAAAGAATTTATTAGACCTAGTCCGGGAACTTTCTGATAGCACTTCGTATAAAAATTCTGTATCGTACGGCGGACTGCACATAAATCAAAATCATCTAAAACAATTTTTCTTGTACTCTGCTGACGTGTCTTTCCAGGAGTGCTTAGTTTTCTACCAGTAGATTTTGACACTTTTATCTCTTTCCGTATCTTACAAATGGTGGTTTCTGACTCCTGTTGCAGCTGCTGCTCGCTTTGTCGCGTTATTTATTGGGTACTTATAACAACCAACCGTTCTTTTCTTCATCAAACAATTCAATAACTCACCCAACTATTTGGCGTCCTTGACTGCGAATTGTAGGCCTTTGTTTGTTACTTGTCATCTTCCAATTCTACAGTTAATGTATTTTAAAAGTGTGGTGTTAAAGTCTGGAAATTAAGCTGTATAAAAAGTACAGTATAAAAATTACACTCACAATACTCAGAATTAGTAAATATAAATTCAAATGAAAAAACTCGGTAACACGAACACGCACAAATATTAATTATACCGCAGATCAATGCTACGATACTCTCAGTTAGTAAATATAAATTCAAATGACAAACTCTGTAACACGAACACACACGCACAAATATTAATTTTACCACAGATCAATGATACTCACAATTAGTAAATATAAATTCAAATGAAAAAACTCTGTAACACGAACACGCACAAATATTAATTATACTGCAGATCAATGCTACGGTACTCTAAGTTAGTAAATATAAATTCAAATGATAAACTCTGTAACACGAACTTACACACAAATATTAATTATACCGCAGATCAATGATACTCACAATTAGTAAATATAAATACAAATGACAAACTCTGTAACACGAACACGCGCAAATATTAGACCTCATGATATTCACCGCTGGGAGTACATACATTCAACTGACAAACTTTTGAGTATGACTGTAAACTGCTTGGTTGGGTGAGGCGCGCTTGCGCATTTGTCTCTGAACTCAGTTAGTTCACATTTTTCCTGCATGTTTTGTGGACTCGGTCAGGTAATATATGATAGTACAGGGTGATTCTAAAAGGACTTTACAACTTTGAAAGTATACAGAAATTTATTCAGATAACTTAAAGAGTCGGTTGAGGTGTCATTTTGAAGCAAAACACATCAAGTTGCTTATATTTGGTTATCAAGTTTTGATTCACATAGTCCATTAATACCGAATACACCCACCAGTAGCGCTATCACCATTGTTGTTGAAAATGGCTTGGTTGTTGACTGGTGTGGAATGTGGTCGCTGTGTGTTTTGGTTTCACGATACACAATCAGCAACTGCAGTTCAACGTAAATTCCATACGGAGTATGGTAGGGAGCCTCCTAGTAGGCCTACAATTTATTGACACCAAACCTTTGTTGAGACTGGTTGTTCTGTACGACATGCAAAATCACCAGGACGTCCACAAGTTCTTGAAGCTGCTGTGGAACAACTCAGAGAAAGCTTTTCCCGTAGTCCTGAGAAATCAACTAGATGTGCGTCACGTGAGACTGACATTCCACAACCGACTGTTTGGCGCGTATTACGTAAACGTTTGCACTTGAAGCCATACAAACTAACCATGGTTCAACATATTACAGATGAAGATAAAGTTGCTCGCCAGCAATTTTGTGTGGAAATGTTTGATAGAATTGCAGACAATGAGACATTCCTAGACAATGTAATTTTTAGTGATGAGTCAACGTTTCACATCAGTGGCAAGGTGAACACCCATAACTGCCAAATATGGGGGTAGTGAAAACCCCCATGAAACCTTGCAGCATATTCGTGATAGCCCTAAGGTCAATGTTTTTTGTGCCCTTAGCAAACAAAAAGTGTACGGCCCGTTCTTCTTCCAGGAGGCAACCATAAATGGTATCGTGTATCTGTTTATGCTAGAAAATTTTCTAATTCCTCAGTTAGACGAGGATGACCAAGATGGATGCCTTTACTATCAGCAAGATGGGGCACCACCTCACTACCGCGTAGAAGTCCGAGATTTTCTTGATCCCCGATTCCCAGGTCGGTGGATTGGTCGTGCAGGTCCAATTGCATGGCCACCTCGCTCCCCAGATTTGACACCGGTAGATTTTTTCTTGTGGGGTTTCATTAAAGATCGGGTTTTTGTACCACCTTTACCTGCTGATCTTGCTGAGCTGCGACTTCGAATTAATGCCGCTGCTGCAGAAGTGATACCCGACTTACTGGCTAAAGTCTGGAATGAAATCGACTTCAAATGGGATGTATGCCGCATTACAAATGGTAGCCACATCGAACCATAATGAATGTTGGATGACAAACTTGATGTGTTTTGCTTTGAAATGACACCTCAACCGACTCTGTAAGTAATCTGAATAAATTTCTGTATGCTTTCAAAGTTGTAAAGTCCTTTTTGAATCACCCTGTATTATTGTTTGTTTGTTATTATAGTATCTGAAGAAATAAAGTCATTGGTATTTAGTGTTAATGTAACTTGCAAAGACGAGAACAGAATTTACATTAAGAGAATACTTGAAAAACATTTCTTTTACATATGTCGTCAAAACTCGTTACTTTTTTAAACTGTTGCACTTAGTAGGAATTGATCTTGACATTTTCTGAAGCTGATTAATAACAAAGTACGTACAATACAATTCCGATTACCCGGATTCTAGACATCTGGCTTTCCAATTACAGTAAAACCCCTAACAGAGTGTAATCGTTTTTAAAGTCTCCACTGTTCAGTTAAAGTGTTAAAAGAATATCACTTAAAAACTCAAATAGAGGTTAGTTGTTTGTAAACATCCTGCCCCCTTAATGGGTTATCTCATTATATCCAAAGTACAAGGGGTGTTTGATAAGTCCGTGCAAAGTCATGAGTTGGCGTTCGTAGTACATACATGATGTCATTTTTAGTGTCCTGCATCTCTGCTAGGAGCGTACACTACATTTCAGTCACGTACATTCATAATTATATTGTTGCCAATCGTTTGAAGTATTGTGATTTGCAAAAAATTAATGAAATAGAATTTCGTGTGATGATGAAACATTACTTTTTGAAAGGCAATACTATAAATCCAAGCTGGATAAATATTATAGTGAGTCAGCTCTGTTGATTAGAACAGTTTACAAATGGTTTGGTTATTTTTGTAGTGGTCACATGAGCACAAACGACACTGAATATTCTGGACGGTCTGTTGCAGCTGAGGTTACAACTGCAGAAAATATTGAAAAAATCCATGATATGGACATGGAGGACAGAATATTGAAAGTGTGTGAAATTGCTAAGACAATAGGCATCTCAAATGAACGGTGCATTATATTTTACACAAAAATTTACATATGCGAAAATTGTCTGCAAGATGGCTGCCGTGATTGCTTACAATTGATTACAATTGTGAACAAATAAACATTTCTAAACACAGTTTGGAGTTGTTTCAATGTAATCGAGAAGAATTTTTGTGCCGTTTCATAACAGTTGGTGAAACTTGGATACATCAATAACAACCTGAAACTAAGGAACAATCAAAACAGTGGGGTGCAGTAGGAGAACTTACTCCCAAAAAAAGTGAAAACCATTCCATCAGCTGGTAAGGTGATGACCACTGTCTTTTGGGATGGTCGTAGCATAATCTTAATTGACTTTCTGGAGAAGGGTAAAACAATAACTGGGAATGTTATGCATCTCTGCTGGGTTGTCTGAATGAGGAAATACAGAAAAAACGACCACATTTGATGAAAAAGAAGGTTCTTTTTTACCAAGACAATGCACTGGCTCACTCTTCTGCGATTGTGACAGTAAAATTGTTTGAATAACGCTATGAAATCCCCCCCCCCAATCACCAGACCAGCCCCTTCGGATTATTATCTGTTTCCAGATTTGAAGAAGTGGCTTGCTGGAAAACGATGAAGTTATTGCCGAAACATCTATGTATTTTGAAGACTTCAATAAATCATAGTATAAGGATGGGATCGAAAAGCTTGAGCATCGTTGTACTAAGTGTATAGACTTGTTAAGAAATCAAAAACATTTTTCCTGAAAAGTTGTCTTCTTTATTTTTGCACAGACTTATCAAACACCTCTCATAGCACCATTCTTTTATTTTTATGTTTTATGATCTGGATGTAGTCTACTTAATTCTAATTCTCTGTTTCTCTATTTTTATATTTTTCCTACACTAAACTTTATTTTGTAGATTTTACAGTTTCTAAATAATGTATTTATTCTACTTTATTCTCCCTATTGAAAAGAGGAGTGCCTGTAACGTAAAATTTTGTATGTCTGTCATTTAACTTATACGAAAATAATTTCAGTTAACTGGGATTGTACTGTGAAATTGTTGAGTCGATCTCTTATTAAAATTCTGTATAGTGTTAAGAGAATGTATATTTCTAAAAAAAGATAAATTTTGTAAAAGTAATTATTAGTAGACCTATTAGGATACAGTATTTAATTAAATTGTTTTAATTGGTACTCTACATGTACAAATTAAATATATTACCTAACTGTGAAGTGTAATAACAGTTCAGATTGACTGATCATTAAAGAATTATGAAATCCTTAAAATTCTCATTTTAATGTACAGTGAAATCTCTACGCATTGTTCCTATTACATTCACTTACCCTTTTCATTCCAGAATTCACCCCACATGTGAAAAAAACGCTGAAAAAATGGGCCATAATAACTTATACAAATGTTAGCATACTCGGCATGATTTCATACTAGAGTATGAGGAATAAGGCCTGTCTTCAAGATCGCCCACTTGAGCATGCTCCCAGGTCCATTCATGGGCTGATTTTCATGCTTGATGTGTGATTACACTTGCAAGAAAAAAACTATAGTTGACTCAGCAGTACAGACAAAGATACTGTGCCCTAGAGGCATAAGACACTATCTCCATTTTTTTACATGTTGTTAATGTACAGACTGTCCTCTTTCTAATAGTATATGGCACTATCTGCTAGTTATTTTTATGCAGCCAATATGCGTGTTGAAAATAACACTATCTCATACTGCTTCTTGAAGCAAACAAAATGTTTTTTAGCTGTCCTGTAAAGTACTGTGTATGTGACATGATGTCTTATATCTCTGGTGCACAGAATAATGAATAGAACTTGTATACGACAAATTTCATGTGAATCTATATTTTAAAACATTAAACACAAATTATGTTAAATGTGGGATAGTAGAGCATTTTATCGAAGACCTCATAATATTGCAAAATAGGAGTGTTTCATGCAGGATAGCATTATATCAGGGGTTCTACTAGATACTGTCCAGATCATCTGCTAGTACAGAGCAGTATTCACCTTTTTACGTTACAAAACCTTTTACATTTACATCTTTTACATTAACATTTTTTTTCTGATTTCTGGTGTACTATGATATTCCAAAAAATACTGTAAACAAATTTAAAAAAATATATTAAATATATGTAATACACTATTATTATTGTGCTATTTTAGTCTTCCAATTTTCGTTTTTCTGGTTGTCCGGATCAATTCTGTCCCAGTTAATCTGGTTAATTGGAGTTCCACTGTATTGCATTATCATAGGAAGTGAATTCTGTAAAGTCACAATGTGTAAATTATGACTGCATGATACAATTAAAATAAATTCAGAAGCTTGAAATATAAAAATGCAGATAGATGTGTGTGTGTGTGTGTGTGTGTGTTTGGGGGGGCAATTTGTAAAAAAACAAAAACAAAAAACAGTCATTGGATAAGGTGAGATGGAATAGAAATCATTGTTGCTGGATCAGAGGAATAGTAAATGGAGAAACTTAGCAGGAAGCAGAAGCCTTTAAATTGCTAATCGAAGAAGATAGTACAGACCTCTCAGGAACAGCTAACTAGTCAAAGTCAGCTACATAATGACTTGGATTAAGTAAGTGTTCATTCGAGCAGATAAAAGGGGAGATTATATAAAAAACGAATGTCTTCGAAGCAAATATGAAAGAATCGGCTGCTAATTTAGGGAAAGCAACTGAACTGATGTCAAACAGTTAATGAAAGTTACATGACATAGCTTTTATAAACATAAGTATGAAAGACAGTGTAACAGAAAAGGACACAGTTGCAGCATACGTGGTTCAGTTGCGAAGGCTATGATAATTTTGCCAATGAGAGATAGGTTCGCCTTTGCACAGGATTATTTCGTTCACAATATTCATGATTTTAATTATCAAACTCTATAAAAAAATTATAAAATAATTAAACAAAAGTAACGTTATAATAAGGAAGTTAAGAGAAGTAGTAATATTTAAAAGTGTTTTTAAAATTTGAAATTGTTTTCTAAAGTTTTGAAGTTGTAGGATATTAAATAAATTACAATGTAATGATAGGCTAGAGTTTAAACCTATGACTGTTTATATCAATATATTAATATTAGCCTTTATTCTTCTTTTGATAACATTATTAATTATATGGAACTGTGCATTATTATTTAAAATGTATTACTTTATAAATACTCATCATAATTAGTGAATGGTTCGTAAAAAGTGAGTATTAAGAAAACTATCAATAGACAGTTTTCTTCTCCTCCTCCTTATGCTACAACCAAGTATGGGGTTTTGTCTTCTTCAGTGATTTTTCTCCATTCAGCCCTCTCATTACATAGGCTTCTCCATCCTGAAGAGATAGTACGTGCAATTAATAGTATCCAGCAGTTGAAAATTCTAACTCCTAAAATTCTATTGTTACTGTAGTTACTCCTACAACGTTATTGCAGATCCATGTGATCTATAGAAATATGTGAATTGAGTGTATTATAACAAACAAATTATAAACAGTTACAAGATACATAACAAGGAAATGTAAACAGTTGGTACTAATACTTTTGTTGATATGAAAGACATGGATCTGATCCATGGTATTACCATTCATTGTTTAGTTTTTTTAATCTGGTGTCATGAGGATATTGTGAGTGGATAGGCACATAATTTCATATGTTAACACAGTGAATTTAAGTGTAGTAATGTCTTGTCAAGTATTGTGTATTCTGTATTGTATAATTAAATGTAGATTTTTTCCAGGTAGAACGAATTTGCAGGTGTGTATATATAAATGTATGAACTACATTTAGATTTGTTATTTTAATTTATGTTATTTAGAAAATATATTTTTTCCTAGTGTTGGAACTTGATGACAAGAACAAACAGGCGTTATGAGTTTATTAGCTGGCGTCTCACTTTTATCTGGATGGCAGGCTTTGTTGTACGATACTGTTTCTTGTTACCAGTTAGGATAACAATCTGTTTCTTTGGGGTTTGTATACACATAATTTTATATTTATTTATTTAATATTTTATAAAATTTAATATAATTATTTTATACAATTTATTTGTTTATTTATTTTTGATACAACATTGATAATATTATAACTGTATGATTGAATACTGATTGGAATTTAGTTATGTCTTGAATCCCAGTTGTGAGCCACATAAAATGTACTAAACCCTGTTCATTTTGCAGAGTTTTTAAAAAACATTCTTGGTTCTTTTACTACAAATTTGATTTTAACAATTCTAACACTGTAATATAGTAGGCCTACATATTTTTGTCTAATTGTACATTGTTAATATATAAAAAACAATTTGTTAGCTTTAAAAAAATTTGGTGGTCAGTTTTGTACTATGAAGTAGATTATGCTAATTACACCTCAAAAAAATATGAAATTACCTTTTTTACAGTTTTATAATAATTATAAAATGTGTGTGTGTTTTGCTACTATAGGTCCTATTCTAATAATAACTTTTGCCACTGTATGGAAAAACTTATAGCTCACAGAAACTGTTCTACACAGTAAGCAGGTTCTACTCATAATCAGAGTTGTTTAGACTTTTGGCATCATAGTTTCTGCTTTGTACGCTGTCTGACAGATTGCACAGCTTTGTAGGGAACACTCAAAAGCTTTATATAGGGTAACACGTGGGAATTGGACAGTTTTTAAATAACCAATACTCAGTAAACTTTAAACTTAAAGTGAGTTTATTGACACAGAATTACAGCTAAATACATGCCATTTGAGTTATGTTAAGGTCTACCTTAATTGTGAAAAATAATGTCGGCGAGGTGACGCCCATCTTCTTGAATGCAGTCTCTGCTGTAAATCCTGCATCACATGGGCCAACATCTTGCCCATGCCATCTTGAGGGATGGCAACAATTTCTTGAATGATGGCATTTGTCAGCTCTGTTAGCGTACGCATGACTTTTGAGGTACTCTCACAGAAAAAAGTCACACATTGAGATCAGGAGATCTTGAAGGTCACGGAACATCACCAAAACGTGAAATGAGACGTCCACGAAACATCCGTCGAAGAACATTCATGAATCGTTCACGGTGTGTGCTAAAGTGCCATCTTGCTAAAACCAGACATTGTTCAAGGCAATTTGTCGTCTTCCCAGTTCTGGCCTGAAGAACATTTGAAGCATGTGTAACGAGCCGAATCGAATTGACAGTGAGTGTGATGCCATTTTTCTTAAAAAAAAAAAAAAAAAAAAACGGTCAAATACGGTGCTTCTCTAATCCTTTCTACATTCTCCGGTGTTGTTACAGTGCGTCTAGGGCTTGGTGGCTTCTTCATAATGTTCCCAGTTGATCTAAAATTTTCCACCCATGTAAGGATTGTGTTCCGACTCCGAACGGCCCCTCGTCGACCAACATTGAATGGACAGCAAAGGAATCGCTGCATAGCTATGATAGACTCACCACTTCATACAAAACTTTCATACGCGAACACCCGATGTTGCAAGATCCACTGCTATTAAAATGGCGTCTCATTGGGAGGAGAATGAGCCCCACCACTGTATATTCAGTACTACACAGTTCAAAAACATGGCAACATAGCACAACTTCATTCCACTCAATATTATTTTTAACACTTAACTTAATACAAATTAGTTGTTAAGTCTTTTTGAAAAATACAAAAATTGTATGTAAAATGTGTCATCAGTGTTCGCTTGTTAAACACAAACTAAGCGTCTAATATTCCCAACAGTTATCACGTATGACCTGGAGAATGGTACTGATGTGAGAAAAAATCGGTATGGAGAACCATACATGACTTCCATATTCTAAGATTTATATTTAAAATCATTTTTGAAATGAAATATTACCATAGAAACTACTTCTTTCTACTTACTGCTTCAGCCTTAACCACAGTACTGTGGTCACTAACGTACACCACCTCACGGTTATCGCACTCGATTTTCACTGATGATGGAAGTTGATGGCATTGCCGAAACGTCTCGTTTTGTAGAAAACATTGGACTACGGCCAAATATCCCGGGAAGGAATTTTAACAAAAACTACTTCTTTGTTGCCGATAACGTTGTACACATATATATAAAAAATATGCATAAAATTAATGGCTTGTATAAGTTTGTGATTTATCTCCAAAGTGTTCAAGTTTCCAAAGTTTTAATATTATGATGTCCGTAATTAAAACATCAGAGCAGGTTTAGTGTGTATGAGGGTACACCGTGGACAAAAATTTTCAACATTTCCTATTGAGCGTTGCTTAGAGTAAAGCTGCGAATCTACAGTGTACGTTTCACAGAACAAACACGCGGAAAAGAAGGAGCGCTCCGAAGTCAGTCATGGACCCTCAGCATCTTGCAGAGGGTTCATTCCCTAAAGACAAAAAGTCTGTAAACACGTGCAGTTACACTGCCCAGCGATCCACAGGAAGCAAATCGCTATCCACGGTGGACACTTTTTCGGCTTGCACGTGTTATGTTGGTATGGGTTTCGGCACTTTCCATTTAAAAAGCGTGCAAATGTAAGAAAATAAACATGAATGAGGCCAGAAATAACGCGAATTTTGTGTGTGTGTGTCTTCCCTGCCTTTTTATTGCGGTAGTCATAATAATAAAATGGAAACGTAAATGTTACATAACTGAGATATGCTTGCCTGCCACGAACGATATATTTTCTCTCATACATGATTTACATTAAAATGAAAAAAATATAATTTTATTGCCTGGCAACAAAATTATTTTATTTTTAACAATTACCATTGTTTGAAAAAGTTTAAATGAATTTTCAAGTACTTTACTGTTGTTAAAACGTAAAAGGTTGCAGGTAAACTACCCCTTCCCCTTAACCGATCTTCACCAAAATCAAAAGGCCTCGAGTTCTCTACAGTTCAGTGATGTATGCAAAAAATTATTTGATTCTGTTTGAATATGCGGCAGTTATCGTTCGTCATAAAAAAATTACCCTTGTTAAAACATAAAACGTTGCAGGTAAACTACCCCTTTCCCTTAACCGATCTTCACCAAAAACAAGAGGCCTTGAAAACTCTACAATTCAGAGTTGCATGCAAAAAAATTATTTGATTCTGTTTGAATTTGCGGCTGTTATCGTTTGCCATAGAAAATACCCTGTTAAAACATAAAAGGTTGCAGGTAAACTACCCCTTTCCCTTAAACGATCTTCACCAAAACAATAGTTCTTGAGAACTCCATAATTCAGGGCTGTATGCGAATTTTCAAGTACTTTACTGTTGTTAAAACGTAAAAGGTTGCAGGTAAACTACCCCTTCCCCTTAACCGATCTTCACCAAAATCAAAAGGCCTCGAGTTCTCTACAGTTCAGTGATGTATGCAAAAAATTATTTGATTCTGTTTGAATTTGCGGCTGTTATCGTTTGCAAAAAAAAATTACCCTTGATAAAAAAAAATCGTTGCAGGTAAACTACCCCTTTCCCTCAACCGATTTTCACCAAAAACAATAGGTCGTGAGTACTCTACAAATCAGGGCTGTATGCGAAACATTATTTGATTCTGTTTGAATTTGCGGCTGTTATCGTTTGCAAAAAAAAAAATTACCCTTGATAAAAAAAAACCGTTGCAGGTAAACTACCCCTTTCCCTCAACCGATCTTCACCAAAAACAATAGGTCGTGAGAACTCTACAAATCAGGGCTGTATGCAAAAAATTATTTGATTCTGTTTGAATTTGCGGCTGTTATCGTTTGCCATAGAAAAAAATCTACAGACAGACAGACAGACAGACAGACAGACAAACACACAGACACTTTTCGAAAAACGACTGTTTTTTTATGTTTTGAGTGTAGTACAATCAGAATCTGCAATAATCTCGAACACGATTTTTTTTGCCATCACCATACTTCCATTTCCGTAAGGAATATGGAAGTAAAAAATATTGTAAATTGAGAAGTGTAGCACAACAAAGTTAAAAATTTTTTTTTAACCACACCTCATACATCAACCTAGACGTGGGCTGGACATACCAAAACATTATGAATGAAGTGGATTTTGGCTTGGGACTCAAACTGTAATAGTAATAATAACAATAACAATAATAATTATTATTATATAGTTTATTGTTATATATTTTATATATTGTATTGCAAAAGCTGAGTCCTCAAGTGGATTCATGCCATGGGCAAAAGGGTTTGTGGTTTTGGTGGGTGCGAGTCCCACACACTGTAAGAGTGTGGAACATTTAGTTTTACCTTCCTGTGGTGAATGTTAGTTTTCCATAGTCTCCCTTGTAATATACATAAAATGATATTATTTTGAGGGAGACTGCGGAAAATTAATGCTCACTTGGGAGCCTTGTACCAACTAAAAGCACAAACAGTTCTCTTGTAACACCTAATCCACTTGTGTGAAATTTCTTTTCACAACGTCTAAGTATGGTCCATTCTCCTGTCACCCTTTTTCATGATATTCTGACATTTTATATACTGTACTTTATTTTCCTGTTGTCATTAGGAGATTCTCGTATTCTCATCACTGATCTTCTTTGAAGTATTTTTTTACTTCCATATTCCTTAAGGAAATGGAAGTATGGTGATGGGGAAAAAAATCGTGTTCGAGATTATTGCAGATTCTGATTGTACTACACTCAAAACATGAAAAAAAGTCGTTTTTCGAAAAGTGTCTGTGTGTGTGTCTGTCTGTCTGTAGATTTTTTTTCTATGGCAAACGATAACAGCCCCAAATTCAAACAGAATCAAATAATTTTTTGCATACAGCCCTGATTTGTAGAGTACTCACGACCTATTGTTTTTGGTGAAGATCGGTTGAGGGAAAGGGGTAGTTTACCTGCAACGGTTTTTTTTATCAAGGGTAATTTTTTTTTGCAAACAATAACAGCCGCAAATTCAAACAGAATCAAATAATGTTTCGCATACAGCCCTGAATTATGGAGTTCTCAAGACCTATTGTTTTTGGTGAAGATCGGTTAAGGGAAAGGGGTAGTTTACCTGCAACGTTTTATGTTTTAACAAGGGTATTTTCTATGGCAAACGATAACAGCCGCAAATTCAAACAGAATAAAATAATTTTTTTGCATGCAACTCTGACTTGTAGAGTTTTCAAGACCTATTGTTTTTGGTGAAGATTGGTTAAGGGAAAGGGGTAGTTTACCTGCAACGTTTTATGTTTTAACAAGGGTAATTTTTTTATGACGAACGATAACTGCCACATAATCAAACAGAATCAAATAATTTTTTGCATACATCACTGAATTGTAGAGAACTCGAGGCCTTTTGATTTTGGTGAAGATCGGTTAAGGGGAAGGGGTAGTTTACCTGCAACCTTTTACGTTTTAACAACAGTAAAGTACTTGAAAATTCATTTAAACTTTTTCAAACAATGGTAATTGTTAAAAATAAAATAATTTTGTTGCCAGGCAATAAAATTATAATTTTTTCATTTTAATGTAAACCATGTACGAGAAAAAATATATCGTTCGTGGTAGGCAAGCATATCTCAGTTATGTAATGTTTACGTTTCCATTTTATTATTATGACTACCGCAATAAAAAGGCAGGGAACACACACACACACACACACACACACACACACACACACACACACACACACACACACACACACACACACACACACACACACACACACACACACACACACACTTCATGTTATTTTTGGCCTCATTCATGTTTATTTTCTTACATTTGCACGCTTTTTAAATGGAAAGTGCCGAAACCCATACCAACATAACGCGTGCAAGCCGAAAAAGTGTCCAGCGTGGATAGCAATTTGCTTCCTGTGGATCGCTGGGCAGTGTAACTGCACGTGTTTACAGAGGAACGATTCATAGACATACTTTTCGTCTTTAGGGAATGAACCCTCTGCAAGATGCTGAGGGTCCATGAGTGACTTCGGAGCGCTCCTTCTTTTCCGCGTGTTTGTTCTGTGAAACGTACACTGTAGATTCGCAGCTTTACTCTAAGCAACGCTCAATAGGAAATGTTGAAAATTTTTGTCCACGGTGTACCCTCATACACACTAAACCTGCTCTGATGTTTTAATTACGGACATCATAATATTAAAACTTTGGAAACTTGAGCACTACTTAATGGAGATCAATCATTAACTTATACAAGCCATTAATTTTATGCATATTTTTTATATATATGTTGTAATATTACTATGAAGTCCTGGTTTCTTCAAGCCCCGCGATGGAAGCCAAATTTTGTAACATATATTTATACATATGTATACATTTTTTACAAATTATAATTAAATTTATAAAGTGTTGCTTGTTCTGGTATTCTGCGGTAATCGAGCCCCACAAGTTGGACTCGCCAATTTTGTAATAATACGATAAATATTAAATATAAAAATAAATAAATAGTTGATGTATGAGAATTGTACTCTCACTATTGTGTGTAGTAATGTAGCTAATGTCTTCTAATCTTCATTCGGCTCTCACTACTGGTCTTCACTTTTGTAATATATAATGGTAATTGTAATGGTGTTCTGGTATAATATTACCCAGAATAATTTTTATGGTGCGTATGTGTAGTAGTGACGTTCCGCTCTGGGAGACGTCGATTTGGTAATGTTCCTGGATAATGTTGTTATCAAATATTCTAGGTGTATGTTGCTGTTGCAGCAATTTGAAAGGTGATATAAATTTAAAATTTATATTTATACAAAAAAAATAAATTCTGAAAAAATTGTTTTCGATGTGTTTATATTCTTAAAATTTAGAAATAAATTGAGATTGTTGATTGTAATTATAAATAGGATGGTATGGTGTGTATTCTAGTAATAATCTTCCCTTCTGTAAATTTATTAAAAAGACAATCCAGTTAACTTCAAATTAGGCGCGAACGGCTCTCTTCTTCTTACTCTTGAAATGTAGTATTTCGCATATACTGCCTTTAAAGGTTGTCGAGTTTTCTTTATTAATTAATGGTTATGTCCTTTTATTAGAGAAATCAAATTCAATTTACTAGATAACAAACGTTTATTCAACAAAATAAGGAATTTGCTCAATTGAAAACAATGTTATAATGCCGTATCGACGCGCTCAGGGCCGGTCGATCTATGAATTTTATATTGGTATTACAAAAATAGGTTCTTTTAACGATTAATTATATAAAAAGCCAGAGAAGGTCAGGGTCATGAAAGTATAACACTTACAGTTAAAGGTCTTAAAATTAAAAATTACAATGTTATTAAATAATATTGAATGTTTATATATTATAAAATTCGAACCAGTGACGATTCAATGTTCAGTTGGTCAAACTCGCATAGAAGGCTGAGAAGACAAAGATGGCCGCCTGCCGACTGAGTAGGTTGTACGTAGTTGCCTCGACGAATATTTCTTGTAATAAATGCTGCCTTTTCACCGTTTCCTCGTCTCAGCAATGGTGGATCTTCCTTCTGGTGTTAATTGATTGTTCCAGGTTCAGTGTTTCGTAGTTCACTTTGTTTAAATGTGTGTGATAATGTCTAACTTCACTTTGGTTAAATGGGTTGTAACTAACACTTTTCGTTTCGTTAGTAATAATTATTAGTGATGGTGTTAATTTAATAATTTAGTCCTATATTGTTCTGTTTTACTGTATTTTAATCGTGTTATGGTTTGTGCTCACTGATTCTAACATTTAAACTCAAAATTGAAAAAGTTAAAAATTTTTACTGAAGACTAGGTTTTTATATACCGCACGCCATTTCTGCTTCTTATATAGGTTAATAGGAGCAAAACCTCGTTCAAGTGTTCTCTACCATGTATATTAATTAACTGTCCTATTTTCTTCTTCATCCGAAACGTCTTAGCCAATTTAATATTAAAAAGACATTGTTTAAAATTGCCATAACTTCCGATACACTTTAAAAATATACTTTATGTTCAAAAAATAAATTCGTTATTCGTTAACTGTTTGAAATATAAAATACATATTCGTTTTCACTATTCTATTCTACTTATTTTGATAGTAATTAAGTTAGTATTACAAAGTTTTATCTGAAAATTATATTTCTTATAATTTTTTGGGATGTAGGCCTAAAATTATACTTCCCTGTCTTCTATGTAAATAATAGCCATTTTAACTAATATAATTATTATTCTATGAAATCTGAAATTTGTATAATTATCAATTCTCACTTATTTTATTGCAATTTAGTATACTAATGATGGTTTTTTAATATAATTCAATTGTATATGACTTCCCCTAGGATAGAGTCAGTTAATCTATTTCAGTTTTAATGGTATTTTATTAGACAATTAAATAATTTTACTCATATAATGACCATATCTTTAGAAAGCCTTATTTACATAGTATTTGATATGTTGAGTGTATCTTGCCTAAATATTGTCAGTTTGACTGGTTTATAAGATTAGGTTTATTAATTATTCTGCATTTTAACTTTATTATATTGCCTAGATTTGAATTGTGGCTATTTGCAGAATGTTTTACTAATGTAATTATTTTATTTCCTTCTCTGACTTCTGACTCTGATATATTTGATTAAAAATTAGTTCTCTGATCTGGCATAACAGTAATTATAGATTATACAATTAAAATATAACACCCAGATATATAAAACTGGTGTTCTTAATAACATTGTTTTGGTATATCACCTAATAACATAATAAAAAGTATTTCTACAACATTGGAATGATATCTAATTTTAGATAATGCATTCCTAAATTAACATGAACAATAAAATAACAATTATAATACTAATATCTCTTATGACTAACCCTTACTTATCTAAATGCTATATTTAATTGGAACCCCACATTTGGATCCATATATAATTGTTAATACCTTCTACTACTTCATCATAAACAGTTAGTTCTGTAATTCCCCATTTTATAAGATTTATGCCCCCTCTTAAAGTATAACCCTGGCTATCTAAGTTATATTCCATTCTATGGAATGTTCATACAGTTTTAGTAGCTTTTTATTAGTAAAATTACTACTTCATTATCAAAGTAGACACTGTTCACAAAACTTAAAGTTTGTTACTTTGTACTGCTACTCATGCACCTTTCTTAAAGTTTATTAGTTATAATTTGATCACTTACACTTTTCCATGGTGAATTATTACTATATTTACTAGTCTTTTTCTAGTTTTTAATATGAAATATTCAACCATGGGGGAACTGTGAAGATTTGTTCATACACATTACACAATAACTTTTTGAATGCACTAATATTTACTACTGCTAACACTTTTAGTTTTTTGTCAGTTTTACAGTGATATGGTTTTTTAATGTGTTATACTTTCTTTTTTGGGCATTTATTGGTTTTGGGGTTTTTTGGGTTCTTTCCCAATGGGGTTTTTGTTTTATATGGGTCGTCTCACTTCCTTCTTCTTTCTTCAGTAGCTTTGATTGTTCTTCTTTCTTCTGTCTTCAGTAGTTTTGATTGTTCTTCTTTCTTCATTCTTCAGTAATAGTAGTTTTAATTATTCTTCTTTCTTCTTTAGTTCTAATTATTCTTCTTTCTTCTGTCTTCAGTAGTAGTAGTTTTAATTATTCTTCCTTCTTCTGTCTTCTGTATCTTTGTTTTTTCTGGTCTGGTTTCTTTGACGGGGTATATTAATTGCCTGCTTCTATCTTACCTGGGTAATTTTGTTATTATTATTTTTAGTCTTCTGGGTTTTTAAATTTGTATTATTATATTATTTGCAGAATTTTTCTTTATTTAACCTTTCTTGTGAATATATTATTAAATAGTGCATTTTAATTGATTCTCATCTGGATATTCCATATATTAGAGCTTTATTAATGATCATTGAGTAATGCATTTGTGTGGATTATCTGTCACGCTACAGATTGCTCTCTTCCAGAAGTGATTAGTTCAGATCATACTTAGTTTGTCTGAAGTAATTGCTTATGACATTATATTATAAATTATATTTCTTTACTTCCTTCACATTTCTAAAAATTTTTTTCTCCCATATTTTTGAGCTTATCTATATTTCATTATTAACTGGATTCTTACTGATAGTAATAGTCATCTGAGGTTCGTTATTTTTTATTTTTCCATTTTCTTCTTAGCTCGTTTCTTTATCCTTGGGATATTTATTCCCTAAAATTCCCTAATACGTTAGCCGGGGCAGTGTCCAGAGGGGCTCTGTAGGCATCTCACTCTGCTGGCCATACTACGTCATTTATTGATTACAGAGGTAAATCATCTCTGACCAATACATAATAATACTGCTGGACTTATCTCAGACAGTTATTTATAAAAATTATATAAGAATAGTCCACCTTATGACTATTAAAAAAAAAATTAAATATCTTTGGATATTTCACTTCGTATACGAACAGATCTATTAATATTTCTATCTTAGTGAATCTCTATCTCAGTTATTTTTCTCAATGGTTAGCTCTGCTGGCATTTTATTTCTCCTTGTGATTGGAAGCTGGTATAATATAATTATCACTCCTTATTCAGTGTAAAGTTTTTAATTCTCTGTCATTTTTTGACTGTTATCACAATCTCCTTCTGGTCATTGGTAGCATATATTTTGTATTATATTTTTGTTCCTTTCTTAATTCTTGTGAATCGTTCCACTAGTATTATGTTTTTTCAATTACTCTTTTAATTGTCTTTCTAATAACTGACATTTATTGTATGATCATCTTTTTCATATGGATTTATTTATATATAGTTTTTCCTTTCTTTTTCAAAATTTTATTTTGCTCTTGCTTTTTATCCAAATGCACTCTTTAATTATTAATGCCATATGTTTAATATCTCTGTTTATTTGACATAAAATTCTCATTAATTTTACTTCACAATAAGTTTATTCATTTAAATTGTATCAGTGGTTTGTACTGCCATTTCTTTATTCTTGAAAGTTTTTCAGAATTGGTCCCATATATAATTGTTTGTAATGTGTTATCCAAATTCTTTTTCTTCTTGTTCATTTCTAAAAGTTGTTTTTAAAATAAGGTAGTAAGGTGTTCTTACTTGTTTTTTGAATTTTGAGATTTTCTTACTTCTTCTATACCTTCCCTTACTCATAATATTTTTTCATGGAAGCCTGGTTATATACTCCCTTTATCCTGTCTGAATCGATCTCCTTTATTTCATAGGTATTGTTATTTTTCACATTGGATATTATATATGGTCCGGTGTATAATAGTAATAACTTTTTCGTTATTCCTTCCAGTGTGCTGGGAAGTTCACGATTTCATAGTAAAATTTTTTCTCCCTTCTCATATATTATTACTTTGCCACTGGCCTTTTGATATTTATTCTGCCGTTTTAACTGGTCTTCTGCCACCTTGTTGAAGAACTTAGCTTTATCAAATCTGTACACATGGTTACTGGGGAACTCGAGGATATCTGTGATCTCTCGTGGGGGTGGTTTCTCGTACATAGCAGAATATGGGGTTATCCCTATAGCTGGATGGTAAGCTAAGTTGAGGAATTCCTCCGTGGCTTCTAAATAGTCTTGCCACCTTTTTTGTTGATGGTGACAATAAGTCCTGAGGATCCTCCCCACTTCTCGCAACACCCGCTCTGCCGGATTACTGCTCGGATGGTAGACCGAGGTCTTGTATGTACGAATGCCCATTGACAATAACGTATCCCGCCAATTTCCACCCTTAAACTGGGTTCCATGATCAGTAATGATCGAAGATGGTTTCCCCAGGTGTGGGATATACTGTTCAGTTAGTATCCCCAGAATTTTCCGTGTAGTCGCTCGGTTAGTAGGGTATAGCTTAATATATTTGGTGAAGTGGTCCATTATGATGGTTAGGTACCGATATCGGTGTCGACCTCCACTACGGGGAAATGGTCCGCAGATATCGAGGAACACCTTCTCCAATTTCGCTTGGGAAGTGATTGGGATCATCACACCTTCCTTCTTCTCATTATTAGTTTTTACCAGCTGGCAGATCTTACAACTCTTTATATACATTTGGACCTTTCTATTGATGTTTTTTATATAGCAGCTCTCCTCCAGAGCCTTTATTACCTTGAGGGCACCCATGTGCCCGTAACGTATATGGTAATTCACGATCAATTCCTTTTCGATCTGTGTCGGGACAACTACCTTCCAAATCTCTTCCTTCAAAGATGTTTTAATGAACAGTATTTGTTTATTCATCTGGTAATATATAGCAACGGTTTCATCTCCCTCTTCTAGCCGAAGTTTGAGGTTTCTCAATTTTGGGTCCGCTTGTTGGTGGGTACTCATGTTGGTTAATATTGTTGTTAAATCGGCCCTGGTGCTAAGAAGATGATATATTTTCAGCACGCTTTCTTTTTCCCCTTCGAAAGTTTGTTCCTCCACATTGACCCGGGATAACACATCCGCTACTATATTTTTCTTACCAGGGATGTACTCCCATTGTAGATGGTATTCTTGAAGGGCAAGTATCCACCTCGTTAGTCTGCCATGGTTCAGTTTGCAGCTTTTTAAGAATGAAATAGATTTATGGTCAGTTCGGACAGTCACCGGGTATCCCAAAATGTAAGTGCGGAACTTACTGCAAGCGAATACCACGCTCAGTAATTCTTTTTCCGTTACCGTGTAATTCCTTTCGCAGTGGTTCAAAGACCTGCTGGCGAAGCTAATTACTTGAGGTTGACCCTTCTCGTCCTCCTGATACAGTGTTGTTCCCAGACTGATGTTGCTGGCATCGCAGTTCATGAAGAACGGTAACTTAAAGTTTGGGTGGCGAAGTATTATCGTATCCAGAAATTTGTCCTTAATTTGTTGGAAAATCCCCTCTTGTTCCTTACGCCATACCCACTTGTTTTTAGATGATAATTGAGGTTGAAACCTCGCAGTTAACTCTGAATATTGTTCCTGGAACTTTCTATAATAATTGCAGAGTCCCAGGAATGACTGCAATTGCTTCCTGTTTTTGGGTGCCGGGAATTTCTGGATGGCTTCTACCTTTTCTACCGACGGTGCGATTCCTTGATCGTCCAAGTTAAATCCTAAAAATTGCACTTCTCTGGCAATAAACTTGGATTTTTCCAACTTCAGCGTGACGTTACTGGCAGATAATTTTTTTAGCACATGTTCCACCCGGTAACAGTGTTCCTCCCACGTCTTAGATGTTATCAGTAAGTCGTCGACGTACACCGTTGTAAACTGAAGTGCTTCTTGTCCCAATATCTGGTCCATGCAGGTCACAAAGATGGCAACTGAGTTTACCAATCCGAAGGGCAATCTTTTGAATTGGTAATTACGCCCCTCGAATATGAAAGCCAGATATTGGCGACTCCGTGGGTGCAACTCTACCTGCCAGTATCCGCACACCGTATCCCAAGTGCTGAAGTATTGGGTACCATGGAAGCGTTTCAGGATTTCTTCAATCTCACCGGGCGATGTTCTATCATTAATGATTTTCTTGTTTATTTCCCGAGCATCCAAACAAAGCCGGACTTCGCCGTTTTTCTTGGGAATTGCGACAATAGGGCTGGTGTACGGGGATTGACTAGGTTCTATTATATCGTTATTAATCATTCGATTAATTTCCGCTCTTACTGCCTCTTTTCGAGAATGTGCGATAGGGTAGGATTTCCTATTAAACTCTACTGTATCTCGGAATTGAAGGGTACATTGATAATTTCTTACCTTGCCTGGCTCATCGGAAAATACTGAGCAGTATCTTTCATAAATTTGTATAAGCTGGTTCGCTTGAGTATTAGGTAATTTTTCTCTATTAATTCCGCTTCGGAAATCCCTTATCTCCTGTATTTTCTGGGACCATAAATCCTCGTCTGTAAGTTCATATACTATAGTGTTAGGAATGGTGTTAGTATTGGTATAATTTATGCTACGTATTTGCTGGTGGATACTGCTGGGAAGTGTCATCTCACTACCGACTAAATCGGCCGTCCAGGTTAGATCTCCGGTAAAGAGTGATACCTTCTCCATTCGTAAATCAATAATAGCCGAGTTCCTTCTCAGTACATCACATCCCACTAATACGTTGAAAGGTAATCCTGCCGCAATTAAGAAGACCATGTTCATCGCTATACCCTTACTAACGACATTCAATGATACTTGTTTTCTGATTGTCTTGTTTTGGCGACCAGTGGCACCGATTAATACAATGTTATTTATAGGTAAGGTTGGCAATAACTTACCACAATTTCCTTGGATTCTTTCCAATTCTGTTGTATTAATTATGGATACATTCGCACCGGTATCAATCATTAGTTGTGCGAATGTTCCTTCGACTTCTGCATTAATGTATATTATTTCATTATTTATTATAGGGAAGCGAGCGTTGTCCTCCTCCAGTAATTCATTTCTAATATTTTTCAAGTAATTACATCGAATGATTGTAATTTTATTGGGATTATTTACTATCGGCAATTCATTTACATACCCAGGCGATAGAAGCAGCAAAAGGTCCTTATTGTTTATTACTGCCTCCTCCCGTTTAATTTCTCCTCATCTTGGTTATTACTCGGACCAACAGAGGCATTAGTGGGGAAACCTTGAGTAGGTTCCAGTCTTTCAGTTCTCGGTTCGTAGGTTTGTTCTCTATTTGTACGCCGCTCCGGGTCATCTAGGCTAGTACTTCGCCTCGGCAAATTATAACTAGAGTTGTCCCGTTCTCGGCTTCGGTTTAGATCTTCGTACTCGCGTACGCTGTTTCGCCGTTGCTGGTTATACCTGCGGTGGTTGTTTCCTTCCGCCCGTATAAAATTTACCCGGGGTCGGGAGAACCTGTTGTTGTTGTTATTCTGATTAGGGTAACCCCTATTGTTATTGTCAAACCGCTCGGTGTTATTTGTAGGATTGGCGTTTCTTTGTCTATTCATATAATTATTCGGGTAATAATTACCTCGATTTCCGGAGAACCCGTTATTATTTCTGTTATTATTTGGGTTTATATTCCCATGGTTATTATTGTTGTTGTTACCATTCGTGGGGTGTTGATTATGGTAATTCGGGTTATATCTATTTCCTTGGTACCCAATGTTGACCGGTTGATTATTATTGTTTGATGACGGATTATTTCGAACTTCCGGCCGCTCGTTTCTTCTTCTGCTCTGCCTGTAGTATTCTTCATTCTCATAGTTTTCCAATAGCTCCGTCATCGCCTGTATGGTCTTTATCTGACTACCTCTTCGAGCTCTTATGACTTCTTCGTCGTAATGATAAGAAAGCTTGTTCACCAGGCATTCCTCCGGTATAGCTGGTTCCAGGTGCTTGGCCAGGCACACCTTCCCAAGAAAGTACGCAGTCATGGTACTGCCAAACTGAGTTCTATATCGGCCATTGCAGATGTTGTCCCTTATTAAATTCTGGGTGGTCTCTGACCAATACTTAGACTTGAACAGACTTTTGAACTGCGGATAATCGGTTATTTCGCTCCTGTTCGCCATCCACCAATTATCCGTCATATCACGGAATGATTCGTCTAATAGTTCACGATTATTGGACCATCGATTACTTTTATGTTTGGCCATATATTCTTCGATACGGGCCAAGAACTCCATTGGCTTCCTTTTATACTGGCGAAAGTTAAGCCATTCTCTGTTCTCGTTTATTGGGATATTAGTAAAGCTGGTTGGTCGGCTCCGAATTGCTTCCATGTCCTCCTGGTTCTGTCTCACTTGACCAGTGATGTTAGTCATTGCTTCCTCCATTCCGTCGCATCTTTCTGTAATTCGAGTTCGTACCTTGCTAAGTTCTTCCTGGCTTTCCCTTCGGTTTTCTTCTGCTTTCTTGCAAGTAGATTCTTCAAGATTTGTGACCTTGGTGTTCACCACTTCCTTGAACTCTTGTACCTCCACTTCCGTCATTCGACATCTTCCATCAACTTCTCTTATCTGTTGATTTATAGTTATGGTTTCGTCTTCCAGCCTTTTGGTCATAGATTTCTTGTTTTCCATGAGTTCCTTGTTCATTTCTTTTCTTAATAGCTCCATTCGTTCGTCTAATTTGTCGAGATTCTCCTGGTTCACTTCCCGTAATTCTTCCCGTAACAGTTGGTTATCTTCTCTTAACTCTTCCCTTAACTGTTGATGATCACTTTCGATTTTCTTATTGGTTTCTTCCATCTTTTCTTCCAAATTCTTCTTATTTTCTTCCATTTTATTTTCCACCTTTTTACTGGTTTCCTCAATTCTCTTATTGGTCCTTTCTATTTTACGGCCCAATTCTTCTTTTGTTTCTTGGTTGTCCTTCTTCAATTCTTCCCTTAAAGATTGGTTATCATTCTTCAAATCTTCAAATCTTTTATTATTTTCTTCTGTGGTAGAATCCATTTTCTTGTTCAAGTTTTCTTCGGTGGAATCCATTTTCTTGTTCAAGTTTTCTTCGGTGGAATCCATTTTCTTGCTTAATTCTTCCTTGGTTGCTTGGTTGTCCTTCTTCAAGTTTTCTTCCATCTTCTTGCTGTTTTCTTCCATCTTCTTGCTGTTTTCTTCCATCTTCTCCATCATTATCCTGAACATCTCCTGCATGTTACTATTCTCTTCTCGTGGTGGTTTCTCGGGTTGTCCTATTCGTTCCTCCCGGACATCGATTTCCCCTGTTTGTGTGTGCGCTTCGGGTTGTTCCTCTGGTGGTGCTGGTTTTTTACGTTCCACCCGTTCTAATATCCTTTCCACGTCCTCCACTGGGGTCGCCTCCTTATTATCCATATCGAGTTCTTTCTCGGCCTCCGCCGCTCTCTTCTTTGATGTGGCACGACGCATTATTTTCCCTGATTCCCTGGCTGGGTAACCGCTGCCAAGCTGAATTAGGAATTGGGTAAGTAATTACCGCCTTTCAACCCCTAATTACAGCCCTTTAGTTGGACGCCAAATTATGTAATATTACTATGAAGTCCTGGTTTCTTCAAGCCCCGCGATGGAAGCCAAATTTTGTAACATATACTTATTTATTACAAATTATAATTAAATTTATAAAGTGTTGCTTGTTCTGGTATTCTGCGGTAATCGAGCCCCACAAGTTGGACTCGCCAATTTTGTAATAATACGATAAATATTAAATATAAAAATAAATAAATAGTTGATGTATGAGAATTGTACTCTCACTATTGTGTGTAGTAATGTAGCTAATGTCTTCTAATCTTCGTTCGGCTCTCACTACTGGTCTTCACTTTTGTAATATATAATGGTAATTGTAATGGTGTTCTGGTATAATATTACCCAGAATAATTTTTATGGTGCGTATGTGTAGTAGTGACGTTTCGCTCTGGGAGACGTCGATTTGGTAATGTTCCTGGATCAGTTGTTATCAAATATTCTAGGTGTATGTTGCTGTTGCAGCAATTTGAAAGGTGATATAAATTTAAAATTTATATTTATACAAAAAAAATAAATTCTGAAAAAATTGTTTTCGATGTGTTTATATTCTTAAAATTTAGAAATAAATTGAGATTGTTGATTGTAATTATAAATAGGATGGTATGGTGTGTATTCTAGTAATAATCTTCCCTTCTGTAAATTTATTAAAAAGACAATCCAGTTAACTTCAAATTAGGCGCGAACGGCTCTCTTCTTCTTACTCTTGAAATGTAGTATTTCGCATATACTGCCTTTAAAGGTTGTCGAGTTTTCTTTATTAATTAATGGTTATGTCCTTTTATTAGAGAAATCAAATTCAATTTACTAGATAACAAACGTTTATTCAACAAAATAAGGAATTTGCTCAATTGAAAACAATGTTATAATGCCGTATCGACGCGCTCAGGGCCGGTCGATCTATGAATTTTATATTGGTATTACAAAAATAGGTTCTTTTAACGATTAATTATATAAAAAGCCAGAGAAGGTCAGGGTCATGAAAGTATAACACTTACAGTTAAAGGTCTTAAAATTAAAAATTACAATGTTATTAAATAATATTGAATGTTTATATATTATAAAATTCGAACCAGTGACGATTCAATGTTCAGTTGGTCAAACTCGCATAGAAGGCTGAGAAGACAAAGATGGCCGCCTGCCGACTGAGTAGGTTGTACGTAGTTGCCTCGACGAATATTTCTTGTAATAAATGCTGCCTTTTCACCGTTTCCTCGTCTCAGCAATGGTGGATCTTCCTTCTGGTGTTAATTGATTGTTCCAGGTTCAGTGTTTCGTAGTTCACTTTGTTTAAATGTGTGTGATAATGTCTAACTTCACTTTGGTTAAATGGGTTGTAACTAACACTTTTCGTTTCGATAGTAATAATTATTAGTGATGGTGTTAATTTATTAATTTAGTCCTATATTGTTCTGTTTTACTGTATTTTAATCGTGTTATGGTTTGTGCTCACTGATTCTAACATTTAAACTCAAAATTGAAAAAGTTAAAAATTTTCACTGAAGACTAGGTTTTAAAAATTTTCACTGAAGACTAGGTTTTTATATACCGCACGCCATTTCTGCTTCTTATATAGGTTAATAGGAGCAAAACCTCGTTCAAGTGTTCTCTACCATGTATATTAATTAACTGTCCTATTTTCTTCTTCATCCGAAACGTCTTAGCCAATTTAATATTAAAAAGACATTGTTTAAAATTGCCATAACTTCCGATACACTTTAAAAATATACTTTATGTTCAAAAAATAAATTCGTTATTCGTTAACTGTTTGAAATATAAAATACATATTCGTTTTCACTATTCTATTCTACTTATTTTGATAGTAATTAAGTTAGTATTACAAAGTTTTATCTGAAAATTATATTTCTTATAATTTTTTGGGATGTAGGCCTAAAATTATACTTCCCTGTCTTCTATGTAAATAATAGCCATTTTAACTAATATAATTATTATTCTATGAAATCTGAAATTTGTATAATTATCAATTCTCACTTATTTTATTGCAATTTAGTATACTAATGATGGTTTTTTAATATAATTCAATTGTATATGACTTCCCCTAGGATAGAGTCAGTTAATCTATTTCAGTTTTAATGGTATTTTATTAGACAATTAAATAATTTTACTCATATAATGACCATATCTTTAGAAAGCCTTATTTACATAGTATTTGATATGTTGAGTGTATCTTGCCTAAATATTGTCAGTTTGACTGGTTTATAAGATTAGGTTTATTAATTATTCTGCATTTTAACTTTATTATATTGCCTAGATTTGAATTGTGGCTATTTGCAGAATGTTTTACTAATGTAATTATTTTATTTCCTTCTCTGACTTCTGACTCTGATATATTTGATTAAAAATTAGTTCTCTGATCTGGCATAACAGTAATTATAGATTATACAATTAAAATATAACACCCAGATATATAAAACTGGTGTTCTTAATAACATTGTTTTGGTATATCACCTAATAACATAATAAAAAGTATTTCTACAACATTGGAATGATATCTAATTTTAGATAATGCATTCCTAAATTAACATGAACAATAAAATAACAATTATAATACTAATATCTCTTATGACTAACCCTTACTTATCTAAATGCTATATTTAATTGGAACCCCACATTTGGATCCATATATAATTGTTAATACCTTCTACTACTTCATCATAAACAGTTAGTTCTGTAATTCCCCATTTTATAAGATTTATGCCCCCTCTTAAAGTATAACCCTGGCTATCTAAGTTATATTCCATTCTATGGAATGTTCATACAGTTTTAGTAGCTTTTTATTAGTAAAATTACTACTTCATTATCAAAGTAGACACTGTTCACAAAACTTAAAGTTTGTTACTTTGTACTGCTACTCATGCACCTTTCTTAAAGTTTATTAGTTATAATTTGATCACTTACACTTTTCCATGGTGAATTATTACTATATTTACTAGTCTTTTTCTAGTTTTTAATATGAAATATTCAACCATGGGGGAACTGTGAAGATTTGTTCATACACATTACACAATAACTTTTTGAATGCACTAATATTTACTACTGCTAACACTTTTAGTTTTTTGTCAGTTTTACAGTGATATGGTTTTTTAATGTATTATACTTTCTTTTTTGGGCATTTATTGGTTTTGGGGTTTTTGGGGTTCTTTCCCTATGGGGTTTTTGTTTTATATGGGTCGTCTCACTTCCTTCTTCTTTCTTCAGTAGCTTTGATTGTTCTTCTTTCTTCTGTCTTCAGTAGTTTTGATTGTTCTTCTTTCTTCATTCTTCAGTAATAGTAGTTTTAATTATTCTTCTTTCTTCTTTAGTTCTAATTATTCTTCTTTCTTCTGTCTTCAGTAGTAGTAGTTTTAATTATTCTTCCTTCTTCTGTCTTCTGTATCTTTGTTTTTTCTGGTCTGGTTTCTTTGACGGGGTATATTAATTGCCTGCTTCTATCTTACCTGGGTAATTTTGTTATTATTATTTTTAGTCTTCTGGGTTTTTAAATTTGTATTATTATATTATTTGCAGAATTTTTCTTTATTTAACCTTTCTTGTGAATATATTATTAAATAGTGCATTTTAATTGATTCTCATCTGGATATTCCATATATTAGAGCTTTATTAATGATCATTGAGTAATGCATTTGTGTGGATTATCTGTCACGCTACAATGTGTACAACGTTATCGGCAACAAAGATGAAGTTTTTGTTAAAATTCCTTCCCGGGATATTTGGCCATAGTCCAATGTTTTCTACAAAACGAGACGTTTCGGCAATGCCATCGACTTCCATCATCAGTGAAAATTGAGTGCGATAATGTGAGGTGGTGTACGTTAGTGACCACAGTACTGTGGTTAAGGCTGAAGCAGTAAGTAGAAAGAAGTAGTTTCTATGGTAATATTTCATTTCGAAAATGATTTTAAATATAAATCTTAGAATATGGAAGTCATGTATGGTTCTCCATACCGATATTTTTCTATATATTTAGCCATCTGATTCCAAATATCTTAATGTGTAGAGCATCAACCTGATAATATTATTGGTCATGATTTGTCCTGTACTGGCCATGAGGATACATCTTTCCTGTTTCCATCTGTGATGAATGTCATATGAAATGCATCATTGCAGCACATGTTTCATCAGGTTCATTTTTTTAATTTATAGATTTATTAATATTATGATGCCAGAAAGATGACTGAAGTTATTCTGAGGGTATGATAACTATAGACTTCAAAACTATCGAGTAGGAGCATAAAGTGTTTGAAAAATGACATATTAGAAAAGGAAGGGAGGAGAAACATGTTAAAATATGTTTTGTTTTTTCTTACTTTGTCTTACTATTTTGTAATATCAATATTTGTGTGGTGTATCAAGCCTGACCAATATGGCTTATCTTGGCTTAAAGCTGTCCTTGACTAATGCAAAATTGTTCTTAAAGTATTTAATTGAAAGCATTGATAAGCGCAGTGTATTTGAATATGGCTGAATTTTCTTATATAGGATGGAATAACATTCTTCATAGTAATGAGATGGTTTTTTTTTAACAGACTATATCCTCATTCAAATCTGGTTTTCAGATATTAATATTTAAAATTTTTAATTTAAAGTAAAATAATATTCATTGTTTACATTAATAAGTTAATGAAGAAAGTTATGTTAGTGGTTGAAATCAGAAGCAGAATGATCACTGTTGCACACCACTATATAAAAATTATCCCGATTAGCGCTTTCAAGCTTCACAACTCATTGTCAGATCAGAAAAATGAGCTGTGAAGCTTGAAAGCGCTAATCGGAATAATTTTTGTATAGTGGTGTGCAACATTAATAAGTTACTCAAGTAAATTGTCTGCTACAAATGGTTGCATATAATTAATTCTAAAATTAAATTTATTAAAACAGACTGTGTTGTATAATATAAAATTAATATAATATAAACTTTGTTTTTACCAAAATGTTTTATAACTATACAGGAGCAAAGCCAGCTTTTTACTATACATGATTTTCAATCTAAGCTGTTTTAAACAACTTAAATTGTGTAAAACTTTAAATTAATTGATTCATTAAGTGTGAGTTTGATACTGCTGAAGTGTGCAGATTGTAATGTGTTGTGATAATTGTAATTACTACAGTAAAGGAACCACTACCATAATACACATAATTCAAATATTATGTTGTATGTAACATTTTTTTTGCAAATTCTTATCAAATCTTATTAGCTAAGTAATTTAGCATGATGTGATCAGTTTGTAGAGACATACTTCAGTTTGGCCACCTGCTGTGATAATTTAATCTTGTTTATTTTGTCCTGATAATTGTATTACATTTCAGTCACTTCAACTTGAAAAAATGGCAAACATTTTGAATTAAGCTTTTTAAACGAGCTCTTAAAGTCAGACCTGTGTGTGTGTGTGTGTGCACATGCACATGCGTGTGTGTGTGTAGCTTGTAATATCTTTGGTATTTTTGTGTGGAAGAGTATTTAATTTATTAAGTATATATATTTGTTTATATAAAAGGAAAAAATGTTTTAATGGAGATTATGTAATTGAATTTTTTCAATGTCTGTTGTTTATTTGTCCAGGTGATGTGGTTGACTCTATGTACAGCTATAGTAGGGTATGTGCCTGATGGTAGTTTTAAGAGATGGTTGAATTACAAGCTATCACTTATGTGTTTTGGAATTTTGTCATGTTCAATTTCGTCTGTAATAACATACCACAATCCTGAGAACAGACCCAAAAGAGGAATATGTGTTGCCAACCATACGTCACCTATAGATGTACTAGTTCTGATGTGTGACAACTGCTATTCATTGGTGAGTTTATTGTGCTTTTACTAAAACATAGGTAAAATATATTTCAGTGAAATATAAACCGAAGTAAATTAAAGTTTTAGAATACCTCTGGAGGTTTTGTTCTTTTAAAGTCTTTGCATTGTATAGAATTTTCAAATTAATGTACATTTAGTTGTACAAAGGTGTCTACAGATACAGGATGCATAAATCGACATTGTGGGTGAGATATGCAAAAACAGAGTAAGGTAGCTGATGTTTGACAAAGAGGGCAGAACAGTACAGTAAACGGTACTGTATCACAGCTTGTTGATAAATGGTAGTCTATTTGTTCTAAATACAGTACTATAATACTATACTACTTGTACTTATATTATAATAGCAGGACAGTATGTCAGTTTGTGTATTGTTCTGTGCAAGCAACATTTATGAAGATTCTTACTTTGTACTCTAGCCTGCCCAGATTTTATTATAAAATCTACTGCTAATTTAGAAAATAATGTATTTAAAATTTGTTTATTCTTACATCAATATAAGAATTGTACGCAGATATTACAGGTAACTTATAAACAGATATATGTACCCATCACTTTCCATGTTGTCATTTTCAGTAACGAATCACTGTTCCATCAAGATTAATAATTATTTTCTCAGTTGCACAGCGAAAAAGTATTCTCTTTCTGTACAATCGTTTTCAATTGTAATTGTGTGTTGGCATTGAAACGTCAAATCGCCTTTCAAAAAAATTATCAAAAAACTTTGTTACAAAACTTGGTAACTTTATTAAAATTAACTTTATGCGACATCTTTTAGTGATGCCCAAAACAATGTGTAGGATTTAAATCTAGGCGATATGTAAAACATCATGTCCATTTCATTGTAAAATGTTATCAATTTCATACTTTTTATTTTTAGGTTTGTGCAACTTAATAAAATTGTATAACTTGGATTTGAAGATTCAGATGGTTTCAGAATACCTATGGATGCTTTGTTTTTTTAAAGTCTGTGTATTATACAGAATTTTAGAATTAATGTACACTTAATTTTTACAAATGGATCTACAGATACAAGATGCTTAAATCAACATTGTGGGTGAGATACGCAGAACAGAGTGAGGAAGCTAGCTGATCTTTGGTAAAATTATTTTCCAGGTTGTTGGGCTGTATCCGCTTTATGTAGAGCCAAACATTTGTCAAATGTGGTTGTTTTTCTTTATTTCCTTGTTTAGACGATCCAGCAGAGATGCATAATATTGCCCAGTTATCATTTTACCCTTCTCCAAAAAGGCAATTAAGATTATACCAATGGCATCCCAAAAGACAGTGGCCATCACCTTACCAGCTGATGGAATGGTTTTCACTTTTTTTGGAGCAAGTTCTTCTACTGCAGCCCACTGTTTTGATTGTTCCTTGGTTTCAGGTTGATATTGATGTATCCAAGTTTTATCAACTGTTATGAAACTGCACAAAAATTCTTCTCGATTACATTGAAACAGCTCCAAACCGTGCTTAGAAATGTTTATTCGTTCACGCTTTTGATCGATTGTGAGCAAACGCGGCATCCATCCTGTGGATAGTTTTCGCGTATGTAAATGTTCGTGTAAAATTGATACACCTGTTCATTTGAGATGCCTATTGTCTTAGTAATTTCACGCACTTTCAATCTTCTGTCCCCCATGATCATATCATGGATTATTTCAACATTTTCTGCAGTTGTAACCCTCAGCAGACCGTCCGGAATGTTCAGCATTGTTTGTGCTCATGTGACCACTACGGAAATAACCAAACCATTTGTAAACTGTTCTAGTTAACAGAGCTGACTCAATATAATATTTATCCAGCTTGGATTAGTTTCCTGTGTGGTTTTGCCTTTCAAAAATTAATGTTTCATCACCACACGATATTCTATTTCATCCATTTTTTGCAAATCACAATACTTGATAATCTCAGACGATTGGCAACAATAGAATTATGAATGTATGTGACTGAAACGTGGCGTATACTCCTAGTGGAGATGCGGGAAACTAAAAATGACTTCATTTATATACTACGAGGGCTATCCCTTGACTTCGCATGGACTTGTCAAAGACCCCTTATATATCCATGCAGCACTCAGAGGTTTGCGGACCACTAGCATGGATATAACATCTAACTCCGTTATTGACATAGGCGAGCAATGTGATTGGCCAATCAGATAGCAGCGTAGATTTGCACGGCTATATAAGTGCAACAGTTTGGGGCCAAATTGTCATTTAGTCGCCAGAGGAGCAGGATAGAAGACACACTTGTAACCCCTCTTTATTTTTTAATCTGAAAATTATTATAACTCACTCATGACCTGGCTCAATTATGAGGCACACTCACAAGCATGTCCGGCTTTAACATATCCCAACAGGCAACAAGTTCATTCGCCACGTGCTATCACATTCAGTCACCAAAATCTCACAAATACATAATTCTTTTTAACGCCCATTAGCTATGGACAATTGATAATTACTAAGTACTACCTGTAGGCGGTCTTAGAGTTTTACAAATGAAAAAAATTACTTAAAAATGGGTACACTTCCGGTCATTCGCCACGTGCTTTCATAGACAGTTCAACAAAGTCCCCGGTTTCACAAAATTACATAATTTTCTTATATCTCTTTTCAATACTGAATAATTAGTTACTAAATACAATTAATAGGCGGTATTAAGTTAAAAATTAATTAAATATTTCACAATAAGCAATACCTATCTGGTCACGCCACGTGCATTCATACCATTTGTTCGCATCTAGATTAAAAATAGGTTGAATTTAAAAAGTTCGGCACCAAATTATTAATATATATTGAAGGTACTTACCGGTAGGTCTTAAGGCGGTTAGTTTGCCATTAAAGAGGAGAAAAGAACCATACTTAAGAAGTTCTGCCGAGTCGAAGGGTAGGTAGACTGCTTACGTTACGTTACGTTGCGTAGCGGGCTGCAAACTGAACTCAGCCTGCCAGCCGTGTCTGACCAGCCAAGCTAATCACGAGTTCCCTCAACAGGCCGCGCCACCAAGCAGATGATAATACTGAACAGCTCCGCGCACATTTTGTGTCTGACATTAATGCTACGGCTAAATATCGAAGTTTTTATATATGGACGCCGGGTCATTAAAACCCCGGCACACCCCCACCCCCAAAAGGGCAACCTGGTTGCCTCACACTTGAAACCCGGGGTACCCTGCAGTGTACCCCTTATAGTCTTCTAAAACACACGAGTCTCAACTGGTAAGTCTCATTAGTCTTCGCTCTCAGGACTGAAAATCTCAACACCACTGCGACCATCCCCACGCGAGCCTTCTCCGCCATGCCAATCCCATGGGACCGCCCCAACACGTCACCCTCTCTGGTGACCACCACCTACCTCTGCTGGTGCCACTCACATACGCGTCCCTAGGACCAAACAAGGTGTCACTAACCTTGGTATGTGAGTGACCATCGTACAACTCACGTCCACCTCCTGGACCGACCAGCCATATGCTGCAAAACAAGGCATCACAATCCTTGCCATATGACTGGCCCACATCCATACAATAGGGCGGACGGCCCCGATTCGCCAGGCAGAGAAGACCGCATCGAGGGCACGTGAACATAAATCCCATCTCTTTATTTAGCTGATAATCTCCATACCACGAAAGGGGGGGAAGGGTAACTTCTCTACTGAACAGTCAACACCACACTCTCTCTCAACCAAAAGAAACAACAGGGAAATTAACCGGGGATGCGGCATGGCCATCTAACAACAAAATTCAATGTCAACAATAGATCAGCTGATGAGGCAAGCACGGGTGTATCAGATTAAGAAGCAACAACTAAATTCCACCCTGCAGACGGCCATCACCAGTTCAGAGTCCAACTCGCCCATATCGCATAGTGTACACGATACTGCTGTTTATAATTTACTGGGTCAATACTTTCAACATTCCACCTTCTCTGTATTTAGAAACTCCTCTGAATATAACTACCCTGGACAATATCTAGTATCCCCATAAAACGACAACCAACGTATATTTTTTTTTTCTTATATACCAAACAAACTACCCTGAATTATAAAATAACAACAACAGCAACAGCACCAACCTAGTCACAACATTTCTAACTAAATTCTTTTCTAACTCCCTTTTTTTATGGGGAGGGGTAGGAAAATTGGGAAGATGAAAAAGGGGAAGGATGGTTCCCTCCGAAAATGAGAATGACTGGAGAAAACCAAAGCTCGCGTGGGCAGGGGCGCATCCCTGAAGTAGACGAACACCACTGGGACTGTTCCTACCCGCTTCTTCTCACCTATCTATGACACACTTTATGTACTCGTTCCTTCCAGACACCACTCTCTGAGAAATTATCTTGTGTTGAGCTGTACTGATTTGTTTCTTCTGAATCAGAATCATGGCAACTTACATCACTACTTTCACCCTGATTTGGATTATCCTCATCATCTAACTCCTCTGCTTCTCTTTCTTCCAACCCTTCCTTTTCTTCCTCCTCTATTCCTTCTTCCTTACCGTCTTCTTCTTCCTCTTCTACCATTTCCCCTTCTTTGTCCCCATAATCCAAATCACCATCACGACACTGCACATCCTCACCATCTTCCAGTTGCTCCTCTGATCCATCTTCAACAGCACCTTCACCCAGCTCCTCACCAATTTCTTCACCACCCTCGTCACTAGCTCCTTCACAAACTTCTTCACCAACCTCCTCTCCAATCGCATTTTCATCAACACATTCATCATCAACATCATCGCCATCACGTCCACTACCACCATCATAATACTGCACATCTTCATCCTCTAGTTGCTCATCTGGTCCACCTGAAATTTCTTTCCGTTCCTCAGAATCCTCAGCACTACTTACAGAAGCCGTCCGCAAATCTGCACACACTACATCATTCTCACTCGCACACTCCACAACGCTGCCGCCAAATTCATCCTCAACTTCTACCTCATCTCCTCCAACCACCTCATCTACCTCCTCTCCTTCAACCACACTTGCCGCATGGACATCCCTGTGTCCATCCGCAAACTCAGAAGCTTCAGCCTCCCTAACACCTATAACTATACTTCCCTGTGCAGCATCTGCAGACCGCTCTTCTGCCTCTTCCTTCGATTCCTCTCCTTCACCACTTTCAGCAACTACGTCCTCAACATTTCCCACCCTGGAATCCAGCTGTCCAGGTCTATGTGCAATGTCTAAATTAAATTCTACTTGTGATGGTAAAGCTACACTATCAAGTGACTTCTCATATCCATGCGTAGGCGATGATGATATTACAGGATCTGGATCCATCATGAACCGAGATGGAGATACCGGAATAAATTCTGCGGCATCTGGATTCAACTGTGACATCACATCTGAGTCCTCCAATTCAGTGTTAACAGACATGTTCTTATTGTTTTGTGTTGATCCCACGAAATAATTCCCCTCCTCTTCACCTTCTTCATCCACTACTCTATTAGGCACTTGTAATTCATCTGGAACGTTTAAAGTTTCTTTTCCTTCCCAATAAGAATAACGCCTTGCTACAGGATACCTACTGGCCGATGTTGGTTCACTAATATAACTTCTTCTTCCCCTGTTAATTTCGTATTTATTTGCCTTCTCTTCTGTAACCGTTGTTACCATCTTCTCACTTGCCACCCCCCATGTAGCTTTCATTACTTCTAAAATATTCCGTTTTTCTCACAGTTTCCTGCGTTCTCCACCAGCCACCATGTCTGTCATTTCTAGCTCTTTCTAATGACCTACTCGAGTCTCGATCACCCTTTGCCGCTCTTTCCCGGGACTCGTCATTCGCCTGGACCCTTCTGGGCATACCCACACCACCGGTCCAGGTCCGCAAAACAACGTGGATGGTCGGCGAACAGCAGACGGGATCTCTCTTGGGGAGTCAGCCCTTCTAGTATTACCTGTATTACTTCCGTCTCGGGCAACCCCAACCTTAATACCCGGGCAGTTTTCCGTATATCATACACAAAGTCCCCCATTGCCTCTCCATTGGCCTGTAGACGATAGAATAACTTAAACTTCAACTGGTCACGTCGTCGATGGGGTATGAAGAAGTCCAACACTTCCCCATGGAGAGTGTCGATACTGCCGCCCCGACGCAGAGTGTTGGTGACCAGCCCAGCCAATGAACCCCGGCAATACGGGTATATAAGGGACAAGAGGACATCATCGGACAGCCCCGGGAAATCCACCAACTGCAGGACAATGTCCAGGAAAACCAACAACTTGCCCTCATCTTCTCCATCCACCACTGGAAGTTTCTGGAGAATGCCAGAAATAGGGTTGGGTAGTCTCTGATAACATATCCCCGCCAGAATTACACAATACACCAAACATAACAACGAAACATAATCACAAAAATCAGAAAAAAACTCAAGTACTCTTCTTCCTTCGAGCAGACCCCCGGGTTCCCTAGCGCTGCGGAGACCTGACCCACTCCTGAACCAACCCTCGTTCACATCACACAAGAGAACAACCAACCACTAACACATGCATGAGATACACAACACCTAACACCTATCATGACATATGACATTTCACAGACACGTACTTAACAACTATCATCAAAATCCAACATTAAATTTCTGAAAATTTTAAACAACACTCAGTCGGCACGCATCACGGTACCGACTTCCAATCAGGCCATATCGCATCCCGCCAATCCAATGCGCTATATTCGACATCCAATCACTAATACAGTCTACTCCCCATGCAACGATCCAGACCTCTGGTAATTCAACGTCTCAAAATATTCTAACTACAAATGCATGGCTCGTGGCAGCACCAGATTTACAAATACGAAACAGGCTAACAATTATACATTCACATAATATATAAAACATTAAATATGACACCACATCTGCACCTATGTTAATCTTTTTGAAAATTTTGAAGTTGATCTTTTTCCAATTTGCCCAAGCTGTTTCCGAGTTTGCAAGCCCTGTCACACCCAAGGACCCAAGGGTTCAACCTAGATAGAACCATGCTCTGCTACCATTTGTAACCCCTCTTTATTTTTTAATCTGAAAATTATTATAACTCACTCATGACCTGGCTCAATTATGAGGCACACTCACAAGCATGTCTGGCTTTAACATATCCCAACAGGCAACAAGTTCATTCGCGACGTGCTATCACATTCAGTCACCAAAATCTCGCAAATACATAATTCTTTTTACGCCCATTAGCTATGGACAATTGATAATTACTAAGTACTACCTGTAGGCGGTCTTAGAGTTTTACAAATGAAAAAATTACTTAAAAATGGGTACACTTCCGGTCATTCGCCACGTGCTTTCATAGACAGTTCAACAAAGTCCCTGGTTTCACAAAATTATATAATTTTCTTATATCTCTTTTCAATACTGAATAATTAGTTACTAAATACAATTAATAGGCGGTATTAAGTTAAAAATTAATTAAATATTTCACAATAAGCAATACCTATCTGGTCATGCCACGTGCATTCATACCATTTGTTCGCATCTAGATTAAAAATAGGTTGAATTTAAAAACTTTCGGCACCAAATTATTAATATATATTGAAGGTACTTACCGGTAGGTCTTAAGGCAGTTAGTTTGCCATTAAAGAGGAGAAAAGAACCATACTTAAGAAATTCTGCCGACTCGAAGGGTAGGTAGACTGCTTACGTTACGTTACGTTGCGTAGCGGGCTGCAAACTGAACTCAGCCTGCCAGCCGTGTCTGACCGGCGAAGCTAATCATGAGTTCCCTCAACAGGCCGCGCCACCAAGCAGATGATAATACTGAAGAGCTCTGCGCACATTTTGTGTCTGACATTAATGCTACGGCTAAATATCGAATTTTTTATGTACGGACGCCGGCTCATTAAAACCCCGGCACACACTGAAGATGATTGCCTCAGCTGCAGTTGAAACACTTGGCTCTACACAAAGAGGACCATGGCCCAGTAGCTTGGAAAATAATTTTGCTGAAGATGACCGGCCATGAAAGCTTTAATATCATAAAGATATCTGATTTTTGACAGAGAGGGCAGAACAGTACATTAAACGGTAGTGGATCACATCTTGCTGATAAATAGTAGCCTACTTGTACAAAACTATAATATACTATACTAACTATAATATATAATGTATAATAACTATACTTGTAACGACGGTCTGCTTGATCGTTGTAGGTATAGTGGAAACAAAATACAAGACACCAATTAAGTCACTAATCACCAGCTTTGATTTTCACAGTTACACAGTTTGTAATTAACTCGTACAATATTTCCAGTTAGATTCGTCCACACGCAATAACAATGTCTGCTAATAGAGTCTTGCACAATTATAAAACACATAACACAATAATTCTTCACTTTGACAAGCACTCAATCCGCACTAGCAAAAATCGCTCCGTAACTGAACTTGACAACCCGGCTGCTATAGCTTTATATAGGCCCGCAGAGGTGCAGTACAGCTTTGCCTCCTTACTGCACGCCGCGCCGGCGGCTTAATGCGTAGTATCTCAAGTGTTCCTGGAACTCACTAGAATCACCTACTTGAATGACTCACAGCTGCCACACTGGATGGGGCGAGTGGAGAATGTTCTGGGTTGTTCGGTAGGCTTCTCGTAACAATACTATACTGCTTGTACTTCTACTACTATAATATTCAGCTGTACTGAAATAACCAATTTAGGACATTATGTCAGTTTGTACATTGTTCTGTGCAAGCAGTGTTCACTAAATAGTATATAGTTTTTTATAACCATTCTTGCATTTTGTCCTTTCTTGAATGTTTTTTGGATTGTGTTGTCTAAACACTGGTAGACAGGGCCCCCTTTTTCCCATTATTGTACCTAATTTCTAAAATTATTGTTAGTTATTTTGTGGTGCCAATCTCCAGCCAGTTTGATTTCCAATCAGGTATGCACCATCAATAAAACAGTTTTTTACATCAGCATGAATTTTTATTAGGTTTTTCGCGTATTAAATTTTTCCTTAAACCAAGTTGAACTGGTTGAACTGTCATCTCAACATTTTTCCTTGCATGATGTGTTGCATGCAAATGTACCTTATATGGATAAAGAGTTGTTGACAATGTAAACATTTTTTTTTTTTTTAATGGGGAATCATGCTTCATAATTTACTCTCTGTTCCCTTATATCATATTTGTCAGTTAAAAGTTTTCTGTTACTTTTTGTTTTCTTCTATTTGAAACCTGTTGAAGGTAGGTCTTTCTGTTATTAACGTGTCTTTATATCCTGTATACCCCATATCATCACAGATTTTTTTGTGAATTGCTTTTACAGTTGGAATTCTTTTTGCTGTTATATCAAAATTTAAAACAGTTCTTAAAACACATCAACACTTTTTTTAATTTTTCATTTTCATGTGTGGTCATGCTAAAAGATGATGGCTCGCCACATATTACAGCTTTTGATTCTTCTGCTATTGCATTAACAGTATGTTCACTACCTCCTGTAACGGTTGCAACCCGTTCTTGAACTTTGAATAACAGAATTACAAAGGATCCTTGTGACTATTTTTCCATAAATTATAGAATCGATCTTATAATCTCTCAGCTTTGTCCACTTTGTGGTTTATTTTTAACTTTATTTTTGATCACCATGTTATGCTTATTATAACATTGCCAAACCCTGATCATATTTGATATCAATCAATAAGTATGTAAAAAATGCTAAGAAATAATATATTTTGATAAATAAATAATAACGAGAATGAAAGTAGTAATTATAATTAAGAGTGAAGGAGGAAGAATAGTAAACCAAAGGTGATTATTAAATAAGAAATACAAACTAGACTGACAGACAAATGACCTTGACCCAACCCCAGAGATTGGCCAGATATTAACCAAAATAAAGCGAGACAAGATGGAAGTGAAGGAGAAGAAAAATGAATTTAAATAATAGACCAAACCAACTGCAAAGAAAATAAAATGAACCGAGGTGATAAAACACAGACAAATAATGTAGAAGAGGGAAGGGGGAGATGATACCATCCAATATCATAAAGGAAACGGAACCGGTGATTAACCAATATAAAAAAGAAATGTTAATATTATCTATGTGACAAATATAACTCATAATTAATAAAAACCCATTAAATAAAAATACACTAACCCACGAATTAGTAGTATATGTGAGTAAGAAATCTAGAAAGAGACATGAACTCATTAGATACAAATAAAATTTGTAAAGATAGTGAGATAGTGAGAAATATAATGAAAATAATTAAGTGACAAAGAGAAATAATAATAGGGTTTACCCACCAATAAACGTGTAAAATAAAAAGTGATAACAGTGAAAGTGATGTGTGAAAAAGGGTATTGTAAGCCATAGTATAATTAAAAAGATAGTGATAGATAAGTAAACACTCAATGAATCAATGAGGGACCAATGAAAGATTTAAGAGTGGAATTGTAAAAAATTATATAGTTAAGGGTAATAGAGATAGTGTTTAGATTAGAAATAGATAAAGAATACAATGTTATTCAGGGGAGAAAGCCCAGGTAAAATAAACTGTTTGTGTTAACATGGGATGTAGAAAAGTAGTAGTAAAGATTTAAATAATTAAATATATAGTTGGTAAATACCCTATGTTATGAGGGAAATTAAGTTAAATAAGTTTACAAGAAGTAATGATGTTTATTACTCAGAGTAGTAGCAAAGAAGGAAATTAATGTTAAAAACAACAGTTAATAATAACTTATAAAGAATTGTTTGTTTCAATTATGAAGAGGATATGGCTGGAGGGAACTTACAGTCCATAGGCCTAAGTGTTATATTTTAAGTATTAAGACATAAAAAATAATCCTGACATATGTTCAGAACAAAAACAAACTCAAGACATAACAACCACTAAACAAATCAATTATAACAACAGAACAAAAACTTTGTAATGAGATGAAATATAATTAGAATAATTTAAATAAAAATAATCAATGGCTACTAAGGCCTAGGAAATGTATAACTGTCAATGATAAAGAATTGCAAACTGTATAAAAACAACCAGGAGATTAAGAAATTCAAGGCAAGTAAATAGCCGAGAATAATTTATAAATCAGTTTAAAGAAAAAATATTAGAATAAGAACTTAGTTTAAAGGAGAAATGTAAATACCAAATATTAACAGATTTGTACAAACATTGATATTTCATAAAACCATACCTTATAGGATACCAAATTAATCTTTGAAAGGAAATAATAACAGTGGTGATAATATTTAATATGTAGGGAAGAGGACAGAAGAATATAATCAATAAGAAGATATGCAGTTATTTTGAATAAAAATTTAAAATTTGATAACAATAGACTACTTCAGAATTAACCAATCGGGATTAATTGGTTACTATGACAACAGTTGTTTGGTGTCTAATTACCGTTAGATTTCTTTACTCGTGATATGACGCTTTCGTTGAATAGACGCTAGTTTTAGAATGACCAAAATTGTCAATTAAAACATCAAAAATCTCAAAAGAAGTTACTAGCAAGTGAATCCCAAGAAGGAAGACGATGACTGGAACCATATTACTAATGTCGAGGCCGAATTAACGAAAAAAGAAAATAAAATCCTACCGATTAAATTGGAAAAGATGCCCGAAGTCCCGAACCAATGCAAATTAAAGATGATTGCAGCATAACCCATTAATACCAGATCGAATGAGCTCGTCCTATCTACTGAAGTGATAAGTACCTATTAAAATTACCCAAATTTCTAAATAAACTCATGTTAATTATTTCTCACTAAAGGTCGAAATCTCACTAAACTGAACATAATTACTTTCAAAGATTAAAAAGAATACTAAGTCACTGAAAATTTATAAACTGACAAAGATAACCTGTTGATAATTACCAATAACTTGTAAACACTTTTACTACACTACACTAAACAAATTATACCTACACAATATATTATTTAAGTTTAACTGATGTAAGGGTGTGTATTTTTATTGTTTTAAACATTTGTAATCCTTTTAACGTAATCTCAAGAACCTGTGACAAACGAATACTAATCATCTTGTGTATAATTTCCAACAGACGCCATTACTGAAAGTCTGTTTATCAGTTCAGATATCGATTTGTCAAACCCTGTAAAGTTGTCTCATATATAACCGGAGCATTTGTATTAGAAAGGGAAATATAATTTGTATTAAATGAATAACTAATCATTAATAAAAAATATATAAGTATTGAGTGTAACCACGGTATTATAATTTCATTAGGAGGTGGACAATATTTTATGTACATTTTAGCAGACAAGTAGTGTTGACGACTAGCGATTACACAGCCCACGCAACGAACTACTGGTCGCTACAGACGGCCTAGGCTGGCGGAAATATTTGAATTATTCAAACCGCCTGAGCAGTGCTGGTCATACACATTTGAATTTTATTTTAATTGTTTTAATAAAACAATTTGGCGCCACCGGGATTTTCACACCCCTAGTGAATAACAGGTAAGAACATCGAGACCTGGTTATTCGTACGTTCGCAACGGACGAAATCTGCGGAAGTTGCATGCATTTGAACGACGTATAGAGAGGACACGTTACACCCATTACACACAAATTGTACATTATTCACATTTTACAGAGTAAAACGGTAACAGGACACACGACTCATTTACAAATTGGCGACCAACCGGTGGAGCTAGAAGAGAGAGAAATACGAAATTCTAGCGGCGATTACGAAAGGTTACAATATGCACACCAGAGGATTGTCAAAAAAGTTGGCAAAGGAGAAAGAGATGGAAAAAAATAGAGGGGAAGAAGAGGAAGGAGCACCGATTGAAGAAGTGGAAACAGCAATAACCACAACAGAACCAAGCCAAGACGAAGAAATGGAACCACAGACTGGAGATAGGGGGGAAGCCAGAGGAGGAATGGATTTAATAAAATTAATGGAAATGATGAATAATAATTTGAAGGAGATGAACAATAAATTCGACAAGAACGAGGAAAGTCTGAAACAGATGAAGAAAGAAACCAGTCACAGTCTAAAACAAATTAATGAAAAATTTGACAAGAGTGAGGAGAGTCTGAAACAAATCAATGAAAAGATAATTAGTACCAACGAAAGTACTAAGGAAGAGTTAAGACAAACCATTAACCAGAATAACGAAACATTACAACACCAATTGATGGAATGCTGGCTAGAGACTAAACAGCAGATCACTGAAACAAATGAAAAATTAGAGGAGACGTTGGAGAAACTGGAGAAAACCAATGAAACTGTTTCCGAAGTCCGGGAGGAGGTAATCAATAAAATCAACAACCTCGAAGGAGAAACCAAAAGGAGAATTGAGGAATGTCACGAAGAAACAACCAAAAGGTGGGAACAAGTGAACCAGGACGTGCATCAAGTCCGGGAAGAGAATCAGAAGGAGACAGCGGTTGTACGAACAGACCTGGGAGAAAGAATGGAAGGAGTGTACAGCAATTTAAATAAAATCGACAGTAAAGTGGACAAGAATAAGCAAAAAATTGAAGAGCTACATAGATGAGAAGAATTATTACAAGAAGAAGTGGACGCCTGGCGTGACCGGTCATGTAACCATAACCAAATATTTAACAATGACAATAGAGATACAATAAATTTCCGCAACTATAAGCGCAACCCGATGGAGTTTTTGAAGAGAGTAGAAGAACTGATAATAAAGAACCGTGAAACACGATGGACAGCTGTGAGGGGAATGTTAGATGACATGTTTAAGGAGACATATGACAACTGGTGGACCGCCACACGACCAGACATCCAGAGCATCCAAGAATTTAAAACCCAATTCAAAGCAAAGTACTGGTCAGAGTCAACCCAGAACATGGTCCATAACAATTTAAGTAACGGAAGGTATGAAAACCAAAACGGACAAACATTAACTTCATACTTTCTAGGAAAAATCTGCATGGCCAGGAATTTGGAACCACGCATTCCGGAAGAGTGTTTAGTAATACAATTATCGTACCACTATGACGATGCGATTCAGAAAGCCCGTATGTATAGTCAAGTCAAGACAATTCAGGACATGGCTAGTTTATTAGAGAGCCATGAACACGAATGGCAGTACCGTAAGAACAGATTCACGAGTTTCCGGAATAGTAGACCAAATGAAGGGCCATCTCCACCAAACCAACAGGGTGACAATAAGCCACCACTGAACAACACAAATAACTACCAAGGAAATCAACGTGGGAATAATGCACCCAGGAACTATCACCCAAACAATAACAATAATGGTAATTTCAGAAACGATTACAGAGGGAATCAACAACGGAACGGTCCTAATAATTATTACCGTCCAGGAAACGGTAACAACAACAACAACAACCGAGGATACCGACCGTAAGTGAATTATGTGAGGTGTCAAGCACGGCGTAGTCCAGTAAGAAATTATTCTCAGGCAAATAACCGACGAACGTACTATAACCAGGTACTAAACACAAGAGTCCACACCTTCGAGGAAAACATCAGGAATGATGGGGATGACATGAACCACCAACAGGAACCATCAACGAGCCAACCAATAAACACAAATGAAAGCAGAAACAATGAGGCTAGCCCTCATTTAAACGAACAAGGTCGGTGAGAACTGTGAACAGCCCATCACTGGACCAATCTCTTGGGGAATACAAGACAACAACAGACAAGAAGGTCACCATAATATGTACTAACTATTTAAAAAATATAAGGGACGATTTAATCGAAGAAAATGATAACATGATGCCCATTAGAAACAGTGAAATAGTGTATGTAAGTGCCCAAATAAATGGAATCCTATCAACCATAATGATCGATACAGGGTCTAATGTCTCTCTGATCGACCAAATAGAATTAAATAGACTACAGCAGGGAAGTAGTATACCCATATCAACCCTGCCCATAAACAATATAACTATCATTGGTGCTACCGGCCGACAAAATAAAACAGTACGGAAACAAGTATCCTTGGAACTTAATAGCAAAGGTATACTAGTAACTATGCCATTTCTTGTTGCCAGCGGCCTACCTTTCTCAATACTTGTTGGGTGTGATGTACTCAGACAACACTCTGCCATAATTAACCTGCGGCTAGGAGAAGTATCACTAACCACAGAACAAGGGATATGGTCAGCCGATCTAGTGAACGGTGGCAACTTACCATTAATAACAAACAGCTGCAACATGATCCAAAACAATTATTGCCAACAATCACCCGAAAGAATATTGAAAGATTGGAAGGATGAAGAATTATGGTCAAGCAAGCTGGATGAGATCAGAACTTTCCAACGAGAAGAACAATATCCACAGATTAGTGTGCAACAGTCAGAGGAACTCATAAGTATATACAACAGATATAAATCACATTTTTTCTGACGCCCCAGGCAAAGTAAAGAACTATCAATGCCGAATACGATTTAAAGAACCCGTTGACTTCAAGAAAAAATCTTATCCCATTGCTTACTCACAAAGAAATGCAGTGAGGGCAGAAATCAATCAAATGATGGAAGACGATATCATCGAATTAAGTCAATCACCTTATACAAGTCCAATAGTGGCGATACCAAAAAAGGACGGAAAGGTGAGAATCTGCCTCGATGCAAGAGAGATTAATAAAATGATAGTGAACGATAGAACATCACCGGGTGAAATAGAAGAAATCCTTAAGAAGTTTCACGGTATAAAATACATCAGCTCGTGGGACACCGTATGTGGCTATTGGCAGGTGGAGCTACATCCGAACAGTAGACAATACTTAGCATTCCTGTTCGATGGGAGGAACTATCAGTTCAAAAGACTGCCATTTGGACTGATAAATTCGGTCGCAGTATTTGTTAAGCGTATGGACCAAATACTGGGACAAGATGTACTGAATTTTACCACTGTGTACGTAGATGACCTGCTAATAACATCAAATTGGCAAGAGCACTGTACCAGAGTGGAAACCGTACTAAAAAAGTTATCAGATAATCATGTAACCCTTAAGCTGGACAAGTCAAAGTTTATAGCCCGAAAAATACAATTTCTAGGATTCAATCTAGCAGAGGAAGGCATATCTCCTTCGTCAGAAAAAGTTGAGGCGATACAACGATTCCCCACACCAAAAAACAAAAAACAACTTCAATCTTTCCTGGGAATCTGCAATTATTATCGTAAATTTCAAGATAATTATTCCAAACTAACAGCAAAATTCAAAAAACAATTATCAGTTAAGGATAAGTGGACTTGGGGGTCCGAACAAGATGAAGTATTTAACCAAATAAAAGAAAAGTTTTTGAACACCGTGATTTTACATCATCCAGAGTTCAAAAAGCCATTCTTCATGAACTGTGATGCGAGTGATGTCAGTGTAGGTGCGGTATTATACCAAGAAGATGAGAAGGGACAGCATATGGTTATTAGTTTTGCAAGTAGAATTTTAAATGGATGCGAATGAAATTATCACGTCACGGAGAAAGAACTACGTAGTGTCGTGTTCGCCTGCAACAAATTTAGGACTTACATTCTGGGATACGATATAACAGTGAGAAGTGACCGATATAACAGTGAGAAGTGACCATAGATCCATTTCATTCCTTAAGCAGTGTAAACTCAGCCACGGAAGGTTAACTCGATGGATATTGTTACTACAGGAATATCACATAAACTGGGAATACATCCCAGGGAAGAAAAACATAGCTGCTGACATATTATCCCGTATAAACGTCCAGCAACAAACTTTCGAGGGTGAGAAAGAACAATTAGTTAAGGTGTATAACATTATCAAAAACAGAGTAGATCTAGAAAAAATAACCCAAGAAATAAGAAGATTTCAAACTGTGGATCCAAAAATAATGAGTATCCGGGAGAGAATGTTAAAAGAAGAAGAAACCATTCTACAATATTATAAAATACATAACAACTTGCTATTTATTAAAAACAGTCCTTATATCGGACAATGGAAACTAGTAATACCATCTACAGTGGAGGAACAATTGATACTAGACTACCACATTAGATACGGCCATATGGGGGCTATAAAAGTGATAAAAGCTTTAGAGGAACAAGTTTACATCAAAAATATTTATCGTAAGGTAAACAAAATTATTCAAAAATGTGATATTTGCCAAAAGGTAAAATGCAATAATTCAAAAAAGGAAGGTATGATGATACCTATAACATCAAGTCAGAAATTAGAAAGGGTATTCCTTGATATATGTGGTCCGTTTCCTCGCAGTGGAGGAAGACACACATACAAATTTATAATCATCATGTTTGACCACTTCACCAAATATACAAAGTTGTACTCCATTAACCGTGCAACAACAAAGAAAATAATTGAGATTATCTTAACCAAGTTTATACCAGAAGTGGGAAAACCGACGGCCATTATAACAGATCATGGAACCCAATTTAAGGGAAATTTCTGGAAAAATAAGCTCTGTGAACATAATATTAAAACTTACAAAACATCCATTTATCACCCCAGCAGCAACCCAGCTGAGAGAGTACTCAGAGAAGTGGGTCGAATACTGAGAACCTACTGCCACGATAAACAAAAAGAATGGCACAATTACGTGAAATCCACTGAAGAATTTATAAACTTTAGCTTACCACAACTTTACGGAAGCTACACCATACACAATGATGTTTGAGCGGCCACCGCCTAGAGAGATAACTGATATGATCCAATTCCCCACCAACACCGAATATCAATTTGAGAAAAGAAGATTCTACAACAGAATAGCCGAAAAGGTAGAGCAACAAAAGAATAAATACACTAAGAACCAGAAAAAGACTATTAAGCACGATGTAGGAGAAAGGGTACTCTTAAAAAACAGAGAATTACCCAGCTCCATAGAAGGCATCACTAGAAAGTTACTATTATTATACGTGGGACCATACACTATAACAAGAGACAAGGGCAATAACACTTATGAGATCACTCACCCAGTCACAAAAAAAATAAAGGGTGGATACAATCAAGCCTCAATTAAGAAATATTATGACAATCAACAATGACTGTAAAAAACTTAAAGTAAAAAAAACCAACAGAAATACTTTAAATAAAGAAAAATAACGTGACAAACAAACAAGTTTGCCAATATCATAAAGAAAAGATCTTTAAAGAATGTCAAAATTCCAAAACATTTGTAAGTACAGCTTACACTAATCATTAGAGAAACCATTATGATGAATAGAAAAGTTTTCAAAAAATCAAAAAGGATATGTAAGAAAAGCTTACCCAAATATCTCGATAATATTTTAGAACAATTAAAAATGGAGAGATAAAAGTTACAAGGCATTCATATAAAGTAAGAGCAACCAACTTACTACAATATTTAAATAAAAAATAATAATAGAGGAGTGTAGTTACAAAACATTCCTACAAAATAAGATTGAATTACCGTAATATTTAGCCAAAAATGAGGCATAAAAAGCATAACATACTATAAAGGAATAAGCTACAGAAAAATTCCTAACTAGTAAGAAGCAATCACTTACTATGATATTTAAAAAATTATTAAAAAAAAAAAAAATATCAATCAAAATGATCAGCTTCCACAACTATTTAGAAAGAGGGAAAGTAAAATTACCCAAACCAATGATCAAAAAACGAAATAAATGAAATAAACATTCTAAGAGTTATAATGTGAGATGAGATGAAACAAAGAGTAATTAAAAAATGAATAAAAATGTGAATTGTATCAATAAAAAACAATGCTTCGAATATTATCAAGTAGTATCTATAAAGAAAGATGAAACAATATATGACTCGAACTGAGCAATAATGAAGTATAAAAGTAAAAGATTCCCAACAAATATTATGATTATGATTATTATTATTATTATTTTGAGTCACGAGTTGACTGTATTTAAGAATTATTAATTGAGATTGTCTGTTGAATGAATCCAGCAATCATTTTACTGAGCAGGGATGATGTTCCCCTGATCTCTATATAAGAGTAGTTTTGAACGACGGAGTTAGGTAAGCAAATAGAGCCCATCCGAATCGATTGCAACTACAAGGTAGAGATAATTAGGGAAATTAAGATTTATAGGGAATAAGTTATAATAAAAAATCAATAAGCCAGTTCGCAATATGAGAAAATAATTAAGAAAAGACTAAGAAGAATGGAATTAAAAGATACAGAATTAGTCATAAAAAATGAATGTGAAGCAGGAGAATTTGAAAAAAAAAAAATATGATACAATTGATAATTTCATCAAACTTAGAATCACGTTTTATAAAATGATCAATTTTGTTGGAAGGGCATTATATAACATTGCCAAACCCTGATCATATTTGATATCAGTAAGTATGTAAAAAATGCTAAGAAATAATATATTTTGATAAATAAATAATAACGAGAATGAAAGTAGTAATTATAATTAAGAGTGAAGGAGGAAGAATAGTAAACCAAAGGTGATTATTAAATAAGAAATACAAACTAGACTGACAGACAAATGACCTTGACCCAACCCCAGAGATTGGCCAGATGTTAACCAAAATAAAGCGAGACAAGATGAAAGTGAAGGAGAAGAAAAATGAATTTAAATAATAGACCAAACCAACTGCAAAGAAAATAAAATGAACCAAGGTGATAAAACACAGACAAATAATGTAGAAGAGGGAAGGGGGAGATGATACCATCCAATATCATAAAGGAAACGGAACCGGTGATTAACCAATATAAAAAAGAAATGTTAATATTATCTATGTGACAAATATAACTCATAATTAATAAAAACCCATTAAATAAAAATACACTAACCCACGAATTAGTAGTATATGTAAGTAAGAAATCTAGAAAGAGACATGAACTCATTAGATACAAATAAAATTTGTAAAGATAGTGAGATAGTGAGAAATATAATGAAAATAATTAAGTGACAAAGAGAAATAATAATAGGGTTTACCCACCAATAAACGTGTAAAATAAAAAGTGATAACAGTGAAAGTGATGTGTGAAAAAGGGTATTGTAAGCCATAGTATAATTAAAAAGATAGTGATAGATAAGTAAACACTCAATGAATCAATGAGGGACCAATGAAAGATTTAAGAGTGGAATTGTAAAAAATTATATAGTTAAGGGTAATTAGAGATAGTGTTTAGATTAGAAATAGATAAAGATACAATGTTATTCAGGGGAGAAAGCCCAGGTAAAATAAACTGTTTGTGTTAACATGGGATGTAGAAAAGTAGTAGTAAAGATTTAAATAATTAAATATATAGTTGGTAAATACCCTATGTTATGAGGGAAATTAAGTTAAATAAGTTTACAAGAAGTAATGATGTTTATTACTCAGAGTAGTAGCAAAGAAGGAAATTAATGTTAAAAACAACAGTTAATAATAACTTATAAAGAATTGTTTGTTTCAATTATGAAGAGGATATGGCTGGAGGGAACTTACAGTCCATAGGCCTAAGTGTTATATTTTAAGTATTAAGACATAAAAAATAATCCTGACATATGTTCAGAACAAAAACAAACTCAAGACATAACAACCACTAAACAAATCAATTATAACAACAGAACAAAAACTTTGTAATGAGATGAAATATAATTAGAATAATTTAAATAAAAGTAATCAATGGCTACTAAGGCCTAGGAAATGTATAACTGTCAATGATAAAGAATTGCAAACTGTATAAAAACAACCAGGAGATTAAGAAATTCAAGGCAAGTAAATAGCCGAGAATAATTTATAAATCAGTTTAAAGAAAAAATATTAGAATAAGAACTTAGTTTAAAGGAGAAATGTAAATACCAAATATTAACAGATTTGTACAAACATTGATATTTCATAAAACCATACCTTATAGGATACCAAATTAATCTTTGAAAGGAAATAATAACAGTGGTGATAATATTTAATATGTAGGGAAGAGGACAGAAGAATATAATCAATAAGAAGATATGCAGTTATTTTGAATAAAAATTTAAAATTTGATAACAATAGACTACTTCAGAATTAACCAATCGGGATTAATTGGTTACTATGACAGCAGTTGTTTGGTGTCTAATTACCGTTAGATTTCTTTACTCGTGATATGACGCTTTCGTTGAATAGATGCTAGTTTTAGAATGACCAAAATTGTCAATTAAAACATCAAAAATCTCAAAAGAAGTTACTAGCAAGTGAATCCCAAGAAGGAAGACGATGACTGGAACCATATTACTAATGTCGAGGCCGAATTAACGAAAAAAGAAAATAAAATCCTACCGATTAAATTGGAAAAGATGCCCGAAGTCCCGAACCAATGCAAATTAAAGATGATTGCAGCATAACCCATTAATACCAGATCGAATGAGCTCGTCCTATCTACTGAAGTGATAAGTACCTATTAAAATTACCCAAATTTCTAAATAAACTCACGTTAATTATTTCTCACTAAAGGTCGAAATCTCACTAAACTGAACATAATTACTTTCAAAGATTAAAAAGAATACTAAGTCACTGAAAATTTATAAACTGACAAAGATAACCTGTTGATAATTACCAATAACTTGTAAACACTTTTACTACACTACACTAAACAAATTATACCTACACAATATATTATTTAAGTTTAACTGATGTAAGGGTGTGTATTTTTATTGTTTTAAACATTTGTAATCCTTTTAACGTAATCTCAAGAACCTGTGACAAACGAATACTAATCATCTTGTGTATAATTTCCAACAGACGCCATTACTGAAAGTCTGTTTATCAGTTCAGATATCGATTTGTCAAACCCTGTAAAGTTGTCTCGTATATAACCGGAGCATTTGTATTAGAAAGGGAAGTATAATTTGTATTAAATGAATAACTAATCATTAATAAAAAATATATAAGTATTGAGTGTAACCACGGTATTATAATTTCATTAGGAGGTGGACAATATTTTGTAGCGGGTCAGTTTTTGGGTGGTTTTATTTTTACCGTATGGGGCAAGTACATTTTTATTTCTTTCATTTTGGTGCGGCTTGTAAAAAGAAGTTGTGAAAATTATTGGGTAACAAAATTCATTCCATTATAACAACGCTTTGCAACATTATTTTCCATGCAACAGCACGATGTTGAGAAACAGTGAGACAAAAGCGATATGCAGGTGTTATTGTGTAAGCCGGCAAGCGAAGCATTTACCCCCTTCAAACTTCTCAGAAATCTGTACTTGTGTAGCGGCATACAGACGCAACTGCCCCAACATAAGTTTGAGTGACGCATCCAGCCACAAAACAGGATGCCCTGGAACGAGCAAAATCCAGCACTGTGCTTTTTGAGCGGCAGGAAGTCATGGCTAAATCCGGCCTTTCCAATGACGTCAGCGGAGCCAAGTACAATATTGGCCTTGGGTCACACACACATACCAGCTTTATTCCACACATAAAATGGTTAGCTCACAGCAAATGAGCAATGAGCGACGAAACCATAGTGGCCGTGAACAACAGCTTCCCGCCAGAGAAAAGAAGATGTAACCGTTACGTTACCAGTTCCAAGAGCAGTCTACGAGTAACAGTTCCAGGTACCGGACTGGGCCTCTGTAGGCTCGTCACACATATTTAAATATTTTAAAGTTGTAGTACAGCAAAACTGTTAAGTGACCACGTCAATACGACTATGGAGTCGTATCAAGAGTTTTTTTTTTTTTTTCTTCAGAACAGTGCAACCGTGTAACCGAACTATGCGTGTGCGGGAAGACCGAGTGGCCGGCGAAGGGGGCTTGTGATTTGCATAAAATGTTAAGGGGTTTTTTTTAATTTAGTATAAATGTGAGTGTGGCAAAGCTGGGCGGCTTTCTGTTTATATTTGTGTTTGCATTTTATGTTTGAGTCCTAGAAAAAATAAGGTAAGCCGTAGATTGTAAGTCATATTACAACAGAGTCACGTGTTGCACAACACCTGAAACGTGTATTTACTAAATGTATGTTCTTAATTTCACTAAAGTAACAGTAAAACATTAAATGGAAATTCTCTTCTTAAACTTGTGTTATGTAAATTATTTACGCAACCTTCAAAATTGTGCTTGTATCTTGGTGTTCGTATGAGACCCTGGACCCAAAAGAGCATGTCTGGATGGTAAGTGAAAGTCATTCTAGGTATTTCTATGTGTATGGTACTCAAAATAATTGTGATAAATAAATAGCTTCACAATTTTATGTACATTTTAGCAGACAAGTAGTGTTGACGACTAGCGATTACACAACCCACGCAATGAACTACTGGTCGCTACAGACGGCCTAGGCTGGCGGAAATATTTGAATTATTCAAACCGCCTGAGCAGTGCTGGTCATACACATTTGAATTTTATTTTAATTGTTTTAATAAAACAATTTGGCGCCACCGGGATTTTCACACCCCTAGTGAATAACAGGTAAGAACATCGAGACCTGGTTATTCGTACGTTCGCAACGGACGAAATCTGCGGAAGTTGCATGCATTTGAACGACGGATAGAGAAAACACGTTACACCCATTACACACAAATTGTACATTATTCACATTTTACAGAGTAAAACGGTAACAGGACACACGACTCATTTACATTATATACCAATAGAACATCAGTATCACTTTCTAATAAACATGTAAACTACACATAAACATTCATTACACTATAACAAATTTGCTTTTTGTATAAGTGTTATTGTACAGAATAAGAAATAAATCACAACAGAAACAGAAGGGAAACCAAACTTGAAACAGACACAAACTAGCAAATAAATTATAAGACACTAATCACTTACTAGGCACTGACCATACGATGCCAGTGTTACACATCCAGGTGAGGGCAGACTGATCCTCACTCCTCAATTCTGATGGTATGATCTACTATGCACCCAAGGCTACCTGCAATGTCAGTTGCCTTTGTGTGTATGTACATTTACATCTCCATTTGATGTGTGTAAAATTGACATCATTATTTTGATCACAGATGAACAAATTAAATGAACTTCAAACTGACTCAGCAAGTTTTGTTGTTTATGGATGTTAGTATATTGACAGATTGTGTGTGTGTGTGTGTGTGTGTGTGTGTGTGTGTGCGTGTGCGTGCGCGTGCGTGCGTGCGAGCTTGCTCCTATTCTGTGATGCCATAAGATTTAATGTGTATTGGCTGATATATAGTATGGTACTGATAATATTTTTAACTGATTTTATCAAACTGTTTCTCTTCTCCTGACATATTTTTTTTCTAATTTGTGTTGTTGCCTTTCAATAATAATGTAGAGATGCTTATCAAGATATTATTCTATAAACTGAATAATACAGCTACTTCTATTGCTGGGTAAAACAGGTCTTGATTAATACAGTTGCACAAGAATAATTTATTACTATTGTATTACACAACAACAAGGCAACAGGTCGTATAGGTTTTTTTGTATTAATTTTTATAGTACTAGCTTCTTATTGGCATAATACACATGATATTTCATAAAAGGTGTGACAGTAACCATAAGATCTCTTGTAATTAAAGAGGGTTTTAAGAGAGAAAGGATAAGTACTCACTGTTAAAGCGCGTTAAATAGGGGTAAGGAACAAAGTAATATAGTATATGGGGAAGTTTACATGTGTGTTTGGTCACAAAAGAAGAGAAAGTAAAGGAACTTAGAGAATTATTTATGCCAGTACTATTTTGTTCTGTGAGTATGCGTCAGTAATTAGGTTGTTTGTATATATTAGCAGTGTGTAAGAAACATTTTATTATCTGAATAATGTGATAAGTTTACATTGAAATGTGGATTGCTTAATTTCAGATAGGACAGAGTCATGGTGGATTTTTAGGATTATTGCAAAGAGCTTTAGCACGAGCATCACCACACATTTGGTTTGAGAGATCTGAAGTTAAGGATAGAGAGGCAGTTGCTTCAAGGTTTGTCTTGTTTTGTTTATAATGTTCAGTAATTTTTACTTTTAAATGCTAAATACAACTATGTACATTTACTGTGACCTTGATTATGTATAGATACAGAACATTTGTTGCTGGTTTTACATTAATATTTATTGATAATATAAAATATTACTGTGACCAGTCAGTCTCCTTTTAATCTTATATTGCTGCAAAAATGTTTGGAGAAGTGCTGCTAAAAGTTTCTCCTTGTGGAGATTGGTTAAAATGTTTGAAGCTTACAAATTTTTTGTGTCATAGATTTTGTGTTACAGTATTAAAGTGCAGAATGTGAAACATGAGGACATACCATAAACAGTTATGAACCTATGAACTGATAATTATAAGATATCATTGTGTTAAGATTTTCTACCAAATAACTATGGAGCAACTGTTACAGTCTTCATCATATATTTTTTTTTTAACCTAGAATATGAATTTTATTAGTGCTATTGCTTTTTTGTTAACAAAAACTGAATTAACTGAACTAGTTTGCTATCTATAATTGCAATTTGAAAAAAAAAACATACATGTGGTTTCAATTAATAATGTGATTGCTACAAAATGGCTAACAACTGTGTACTGAGTCGCTGAATTGTACAAGAAAATTGTGCATCTATGATTGCTGGTAATTTCAAAACAGGAATTATTTTAAAAAAAAAGTTAGTATTTACATCCATATAACAGCTTGTATTATTACACTTTAATCATTAAACTAAAATGGTGAAATTCAAAGTGACCCGTTTATCTTTATGTGAATATACTTTTAATAAGTTTTGCTTGTCATTCAGGTTTGTGAATTAATTTAAAAATATCTGTCATCATTCTTACTTTCATGGAGTTTGTTGTGTTTAAATATGTGTTATAAAAAAGGGAATATTTCATGTGTAAATTAATATTTTGTAGTACAAGTGGAGAACAAAAAGATATTATAGGTGATAGTAGGTTTTATATCCTATCTAAGTGTATCTCAGTTATTAAAGTTGTGTTAGTGGTTATAATAACAAACAGAATTAGCACTGTTGCACACCACTATAGAAAAATTATTCCGATTAACCCTTTCAAGCTTCACAGGTCATCATCAGATCAGAAAAATGAGCTGTGAAGCTTGAAAGCGCTAATCGGAATAATTTTTCTATACTGGTGTGCAACAGTGTTAATTATGCATCTAAGTGTAGTTGATGTTTCATGTTAATGAAAAAAAAAAATTCGATCATCTGAGTATAAGAAAATCCATTTTTTAAATTATAAAAATATTGACTTTTGATAGTCAGATTGCATATGTAACAATTTTACAAAAACTTAATGCTGATATGAACTCAGTACAGATTGTAGTGTCACTATGGCGTCGTGTGAGTGTATCACAGATTCAGTTTTATCAGTGGAAAATTGATTTAAAAAAAAAAAATTACAAAACGTGGAACTATAATATATTCAGTTAGTTTAATGAAGATAAATAAGAACTGTTTGATAACATTGCTTTTCAAATGATCATGTTTACCTCAAGGTACTAAAATTAATAAAATTTAAGCAGCTGTGCAATGAGTGCAATGTTGCAACAATTCTCCTACCTCTGGCGTCATTATTGTACTTTCACCTGACGTTCCTGAACCCTTGAAATGTAAGGCTGTTTTCAAAATGATACGTTCTGGACAAGAATGTGTTTTTGCCCACCAGATTTAGGTTATAATGTGGATAATTCTGAAACAACCTTCAAGTTCAGAGGCTGGCATATTAAATGAATTATAAAATGACAGTGTATATGGGAGAATTATAAAAATATCAGATATTGCAAGGTGCCTATTGATTATTGGATATTTTGGTCTCAAATTATGTGTACTGAGAATATAGGCACAATTCAGTCTTACATCTATGAGATAGCCACTAACATGGCATGGACATTGCAAGTCTGGCAGTGAAGTTTACAAGGCTCGCTAATGTCATAATTATGTGTACTGAGAATATAGGCACAATTCAGTTTTACATCTGTGAGATAGCCACTAACATGGCATGTACATTGCAAGTCTGGCAGTGAAGTTTACAAGGCTCACTAATGTCATAATTATGTGTACTGAGAATATAGGCACAATTCAGTTTTACATCTGTGAGATAGCCACTGACATGGCATGTACATTGCAAGTCTGGCAGTGAAGTTTACAAGGCTCACTAATGTCATAATTATGTGTACTGAGAATATAGGCACAATTCAGTTTTACATCTGTGAGATAGCCACTAACATGGCATGTACATTGCAAGTCTGGCAGTGAAGTTTACAAGGTTCGCTAATGTCATAATTCGAAAAGATCCAGAATATTTTTTAGTTTTATTGTATGCTATATTACTATGCGATGGACAGTCATAAACTTGAGAACTGTTGTATTTGAGTCTTAGTTTATTTAAACTTATTACAGTTCTCTCATTTGAGTCTTAGTTTATTTAAACTTATTACAGTTCTCTTTCTGGCGGTCAATTGTTTGTTCCAATGATTAAAGAGACAGCAATCTGTACAGTCAACATAACAGTGTTATAGACAATTTGAATGTAAATTGTAATGTAACTAATGTAATTAGTTAGTAAAAAGTAATTAAGAAGATGCAATAATATATATTGGTTTTTCTCAAAAATACAACAGAAATTTGTATGTTTATAATACTCTTTGGCAATTACTGTAACCATATGTAGCGACAACCTAGTTTAGTGATTCACTCCATGTTTTGTTAATTGTTAAAGGTTAAGGCAACATGTGTCTGATCCAAATAACCCTCCTATTCTGATATTCCCAGAAGGGACATGTATTAACAATACATCAGTCATGCAATTCAAGAAAGGTAGTTTTGAAGTCGGTGGTGTCATCTATCCAGTAGCCATTAAGGTAATTCACATCATTCTTTCATACTGGGTTAAACAGAGACTGAACTTGTGCAGTTAGATTTAGTTTATATATATATATATATATATATATATATATAATATGTAGTAGATATGAGAGTAGTAGATATGAGAATATTTAAACAGTTTTTTTAATCAGATAAAAAACAAATTAAATACTTACTTTTCCAAGAGTCAGTATGTTATTTAATAGAATTTCTTTTTTGTGTAAAGAAGGTACTTGAAGTATTTTTCAGTAATTGATTAATTAAATGTGTCCCTTTTCAGACGTCAACTGAAGTAATATCGGTTATTCATTTTAATTTTATATTGATATTGTCTGTAAAGTTTGGTCCAGGAATTCGTTTAGTGTACTTTGACAGAGAACAGTGGGCAAATACAAATAACAAAATGCGTATATCAAGTAAAATATAACATTATTTATTTTCTTTTGAGAACATAAAAAAGATCATGAACACACTTATTCCGCCTTAAGGCGTAAAACTGATTACCAGTAACTATTACATCAAAATACGAATACGTATATCAATTTATTTTCTTTTGAGAACATAAAAAAGATCATGAACACACTTATTCCGCCTTAAGGCGTAAAACTGATTACCAATAACTATTACATCAAAATACGAATACGTATATCAAATATTACACAAACTCAACACTTCTTGTTAGGCCTATATTTTTTTATTCACTCGATCACGCACACTTTCACGCTTCTACATTTCTTTTTTATTGAGCTCAATTTAAAAATGCCAGTAATTAATTATATTTACTTTCCTTTAATGGTGCGTAGGGTTTCATCACATGGGACGTCTTCTTGTGGCGTGCACTGTTTTGTTGTTTTCACTTTTACGTTTTTACGGCCGAAACTGTCACTCTAAATTTTTTACTGATCACTGATTCTTTACATGATTTATATTTTTTTTATGTTCCAATACTAGGTAGAATTTCACATTTGTTAATTTGCGTTTTATGCTGTTTATACGGTCGATGCGGGCGAGACGAAAACTATTCAGCTGGCAGCAGAGCGAATTGCTCGCGTCCGCTTTGTTTAGATGTTAATTGCCGACTGGTGTTCAGCGTTACAATTTTCCGTTCGTGTCGTCTCGGCAACCAGTTCATCCCACTCCCCACCATACGTCTCGTCCTCGGTATGGAAACGTTTCGCTGAACTTAGTATCACCTTTTTAACTGGCCACGAACTGATTTTCATCAACAACATTTCTTTGTTATTAGTCACTGACTACAAATAAACTTGAGATTTGCTGCATAACCATATATGGTCGTGAAAACATTTACTGGCACTCATCTCACCTTAAGGGGCCTCATCTGCACATGTTATAGAATTCATAAAATTTGAAAATAATATTTATGTAAATTTTGCCCCATTACATACTGTATAAACAACTAGTGTGAAGATTTCATTAATTAAAAATAAAGTAATTAATAAATAGGTAATGTAAAGCTGAGAAATTTTAATTTTTAATAAAATCGCACATTTAAACTAAATCTTATCGCTATCATAAAATTATAATAATATTTAATAAATAGTTTTAATAATAAAATAAAAAGGAATACGAGTGTGCAGATAGGGTAAACCTTGGTAATTAACTTGAATTCCGACCCCTAAACAAACTAATGATACTTGTAAATTTGACATTATTTAAATAATTAAACAAGACCACAGTAGTGTACTTTAAGAACGTCTGTAATTAAGAATATCTCTGCATAATTAAAAAGCCAAACTTTAACCATTTAAATAAAGGAGAAATATGGAACTATTTCGCTGCGACGCGTAACAGTCGCACGATTTACTGACCCTTCCTACATAGTTAGAGAGCAGAGATGATGCGTCGTTCAAGCAGTAAGCAGCTCAAAGCAGAGCGCTGTACAAAATATGTATTTTTGTTAAATGTGGTTATTAATTTCAAATAACCGTGTGAAGAGTTATATAACGAGAATGTAGTGTGTAACAGAAAAAGGAATATAGAAAATTAAGTGCGTAAGGTGACATCTCCCAGTAAGAAATATAGTTAAAGTTATTTTAGTGTTGTATATGTAAATTCAGATACAACCGTACTATTACCAAATGTGATGTGCATAACTGTAAAATGTGAAGACGAAGACCTCAACTGTATTTACAATACCACCGAGAAAAAGGACGACTTCATGACACCGTAACATCCGAATCAACATTAGTTAAGTCCGAGGACCTTCATCAGAAAGACTACCATGATGACAACCCACTACAGAGAGAGGACCGAAGAATCACGCGTGGAGGACTAGGACTAAAACCCTTAACTAAGAGGTGACGCGGAGGCTTGTCTTCCGTGGATATGTATCTTTTGAAATAGAAGTAATTGTAAACCAGAAGACTTTAAAATGACAATCTCTAAAGTTTAAGAATAAATGTTGTAACAAGTAACTTCAGTAACCTTAAGTTGTAAAATAACACGTGTGATGTAGCATTGAAACATTGCACTACTAAATGAAACCATTCCTCAAATGGTATAAAGAGTAATAAAATAATTCATTAATGGAGTAGAGTAAACTTTAAATTCCTAAGTAATGCATATAAACTCGGATCCGAGGTAAAAAGCGCTAACTGTATTATAAATCTTAATGTAGAAAACCCATTACTATTTTACTGTAAGTTAAAAGTTGATATGTTATGTATAATCAAATAGACATAAATAAAGAGATGTCATCTTTAGTACAATACTAAATTGAGTGCATAAATCAGCAGACTACCCCCCCCCCCCCAGGTTCTTTGTATATTAATTGTTTTAGTGATTTGATTAATTTTCAGCTTGTTACAACGAAGGCAGCCTGTATAATTGGCAGAACCAATTAATACGGGTTCCCTATGTTATAACGCAAGTTAAGATGTTATAAATTGCGCAAATCTGCTTTGTAAAAAACAAGTAAATAGTTTTATTATTAACATGCGTAACTCTGCTTTGTTTAATGAGTAATTGCGTAATATTAGGGACACCATCACTTATTTACTCTAATATGTGTCTAAAATTTTAAATAAAATAAAATGATAATTATTATTATAATAGTATAGTAAATAAGTAATTTTAATTATGATTTAGATATAGGAATGTACATAATGTTAACTGTTGAGGATATACAAATCAATAATAAGACCCATCCTAACATATGGTTGCGAAACGTGTATCCTGAACTCCAAGGCAGCAAACACTCTCGATACCTTTGAAAGAAAAATATTACGAAGAATCCTGGGACCAGTTAATGACGTACATGGCTGGAGAATAAGATATAACTATGAATTGTATCAACTGTATAAAGAACCACCGTTAACAAGGTACATAAAACTACAGCGTCTCAGGTGGGCTGGTCATGTAGCCAGGATGGGAGAAGAAAGGATACCACAAAAACTATTGTATACCAGAATCCATGGAAAAAGACCAGTGGGAAGACCAAGGAGAAGATGGGAGGATGCGGTGGATGAGGATGCAAGAGAGATATTAAAAGTGCGTTCCTGGAGAAGGATGGCTGCTGACAGAGGAGAATGGGGGGAAAAATTGAAGGAGGCCAGGGCCCAACAAGGGCTGTAGTGCCATAGAAAGAAGAAGAAGAAGAAGACATAATGTTAACTTAACACGCCACAGGTATACGAAACAACATCAGGTACGTGCTTGTCAAAAATTTCATTCATCAACATGTCGGTTTGTAAACAAAATCTGTCCGGTTAAATTCTTGTCCACGCCTGTGTAAAACTGTCATAATTACCTCCCGCAAAGTTGAGTTAGACAATAGGCAACCCTCTTCGATTGTTCTATTGTTATAACAAGCGTGTATTATCCTGTGTTTAGTAACCGAGAATTCCCCCTTCTTTGAACGTATATTGACGCCTGTGTGAGATTTCTCTCTCTCACTACCAATGTAAAATGATTAAAGTTCTCATTTTAATCGTTTATGTGTAAAAAAAAAAAAGAGTAGTATAGAATTTAATGCAAATAGTAGAATAAGTATTTATAGCCACTCACATTTCAAAAATGGCTGTATTTAACCCTGATCTATTATTAAAAGATGAGCTGTGCTACGAAGCTATTTTACGCGATTTAAAACACGTGAACGTAACAGTGTCTGAATTGTGCAAATCATTACGCGAAACCAGATCAGATATACCCTCGCAGTTAGATAGATTGCGTGAACTCGATTATGACAGCGAATGAGAAACCTGTTATGCGAAGTATAGGGAATTGACGTTATTATCTCAAAACCTTCAAGACGAAAAATTACCTACTGTAATATTGCGCGTCACGCAACGAATAGAACATTTAACCCGCCGGTTGAACAATTTATTAAGCTGGCCCGACGTCACCGTAATCCCTGCCGATGTGCAGAAATTTGCGGATGAGGCATTACGCCAATTACCCATAATTATCAACGAATTACGACGAAAGTCAGACTCATCTAGAATGGAAGAAATTGAGCACTCCTTACAAAAATTATATATTTCCCCGGTTCAATCCTCTACTTTAGAACACCCTCCCTCCACCTCGAACCACGAATCACCCACCGTATCGAAGATACCACCGACTCATGAACAGTTACCTAGTAGAGAATTAAATACCCTAACGATATCAGAACCCCCACAGCCTAGTGGTCACCATACTCGCACTAGTCGATATGCGATTATGACTCCTAATGCAGCCACAAATCCTTCGAAATGTATACCAAATGTAAATTTTAATGTAGACCTCTACGGAAAGATTACCCACCCAGTAGAGAAAATAATTAATGAAATTCTTTACACCGATGGCTTAAGTATTACGAAACTGTTAAATTTCATCAGATACCTCCTGCAAATAAAAGATCTACAACAATTGAACGATTGGTAAATCCTGCAAGTAATCCTACCTAAATGTAAACCACCATTACGAGATCGTGTACTGGAATCATTAAACTCGACTCTTCCAGTAGAAGAACTTCATGCTACCATAATCAAACATTTGATCCCCACGGGAATTTACGAGGAGATTAAAAGAAATACCGTACTTCGAGTACAAGGAGCCCATGAAAGACTGGCCCACTATATTGCAGACATCAGAGAATCTTCACGTCTACTGCAAGTCGACTGGAGTGAGAAACAATTGGTCGATACTATTCTAGTAGGCTTATCTCCTGAAGAACGCTCCCGTTTAGCACTAATAAATAGGCCCCACACTTTCGCTGATCTTGAACAATGTAGTATTCACTCTTCAAATGTATGGTATGCAGATCAGAACAGACATGCATCGCTATCCACAACACAATATAGAAAGGAAACGCAAGCCCTAGTCCCAGATGCAAGAACTCTACGAGAAAGACGACCATTTCGGTGACCAACCTATTTTCATGGCCATGGTAAGTCCAAGGAGCCTCAACCTCGACAGGAAACCAGTGAGACCCCACGTAAAGAAAATGCATGCTATAACTGCGGGAAACCTGGACACATCAGTAGAAACTGTAAACGGAAACAGTACACTCAGAAAACCCATTATCCAAAAAACATGTAAGGCAGGGAGATCCGAAACCCTGTGTCTTCCGCAGCTTCGTTAAAACAGGTAAACCCCTGAGAGACAACAAATTAAAACAAAATAATAATAACCAAAGAAAATTAGACCCCTATGTTAGAAAATTTATTGATAAATGTAACGCGATTAATAAATGTGATTTCAGTAAGTGTCAATTGCCGTATATACAATTTGACCTCGGTGTTACATCCACCCTCGGATTGATTGATTCCGGATCAACGTGAAGTTTAATTAGTCAAGAGCTAGCCAATAAATTATTTAAACACAATTTAATTAAACGCCGTCAATCAGTAAATATTAGATGCGCTACAGCTAATAAACAAAATTTAATGATAAAACTTATCATCACGTTTAAAGTAAAAATTAGAAATCTAACGTGGTATTTTCCAATGTTGGTATGGAACGAGTTAGGACCCGAGTTAATGTTGGGAGCTGATTTTATCAGTAAAACAGGAATAATTCTAGATATTCACAATAAGAAATTTTACTTTGGATTCGATCGTTCACGAAAATATAACTTGGATGATGATGCAAGTAACAGAGAAAGTACTGGAACTACGTCTACACATCTAAAACATCACAAATCTGAATTAGGTCATCTGGAAAGTAAAGATAGACGGAAAATGCCGACATTAATAAAACAGTTCTCCAACGTCCTCACCCCAAAGTTAGGACTGACGGACCTAATAGAGTACAAAATCAATTTGAGCGACAATAAAGTAATACGTTTGGCCCCATACAAGTTATCACCTCCAAAAATGGAAGTAATGAGGAACCAAATTAACAAATTGTTAGAACAAGGAGTCATCGAACCCTCTATTTCATCTTATTCATCACCCGCGTTTTTAGTACTGAAAAGTAACGACAAACATAGACTAGTTGTAGACTACAGGCAACTAAATAAACGGATAGAATTTGAATCTATACCGCTATTCGACATCCACAGTGCCTTTCATTATTTTACGAAAGCAAACATTTTTACCATCATGGATTTAAATCAGGCATTTCATCAAATACCCCTTTCGGAAGAATCAGAACGTCTAACCGCATTTGCCGTCCCTTTCAACCTGTACCAATTTACGAGGGTACCCTTTGGTATATCCCAAGGTAGTTCTGTATGTAGCAGATTATTAGAAAAATTATTTCATGATATAAAATTTAAATATGTGTATCACTACTTAGATGACATCGTTATCTACAGCGAATCAGTTGACCAACATCTTAAACATCTACGTGAAGTACTATCCCGATTGGAGAAAGCTGGATTAACCGTAAACCCCAGTAAAGTAAATTTTGCTGTCACACAATTTTCATTTTTAGGTCACATCGTAAAAGCCAACGGAAAGGTAAGCATAGACCCCGAGCGAACCCGTGCTATCAGAGAATTTTTACCACTGCGGGATGCGAAAGGAATAGCCCGATTTTTGGGAATGATAAATTATTTCCATAAGTATATCCCACATCTAGCTGAAATTGCAGCACCTCTAAATACTTGAAGAAAGAAGGGAGTTAAATTTGAGTGGAATGAGCAACACCAAACCGCATTCGAGAAATTAAAAGAAAGCATCATATCACCCCCAGTACTACAATTAGCCGATTTTACAAAACCATTTGTAGTGCAGACAGACAGTTCAAGTGTAGCCCTAGGTGCAGTAATATATCAGGAAGTAGATAACTCTAGATTACCTATTAGTTACGCTTCACGCACCCCGACAGACCAAGAAAAGAAATACTCCGCATACGAATTAGAATGTTTAGCTATCGTTTTCGCTTTTGAGAAGTTCAAACCCTTTTTAGAACACAAAGAGTTTTTGTTAGAAACAGATAATCAAGCATTATCTTGGCTACTAAATCACCCAAAACAGTTAGGTCGTATCGGAAGATGGGTATTAAGATTAAATTGTTTTAAATTCAAAGTACAACATATTAGAGGCACCCAAAACGTAGTCGCCGATACACTGTCATGTATGTTCCAGCCGAGTAGTAAAACATACAAAAACAAGGAGAGTAGAGAAACGCCGATTATCAATACTTTAATTACCGAATTTCCTCGTGCATTTACGGACTTAGCCCAGTATCAACAACAAGACCCCCGTTTGAGACCAATTATTGAACAACTCGATAAAGGAAATAAGTCAGAAAAATACATATTAAGTAAGAGAGTGTTATGTTATAGAATAGCGAACGGAAAATATTTACGAATAATCGCCCCAGATATTATTAAACCTATGCTGATTGAATACTATCACTCTTCCACCATTGGAGCACATATGGGAATAAATAAAACCATACATCGAATTCGTAAAGAATATCACTGGGAAAATATGAACAGTGAGATCGCTAATTTCGTGAAAAGGTGTAAGTTGTGTGCACTCAGCAAACCAGCGAGAAACAGCCAAATAAGTCAATTAATCTCAGAGATTCCCGCTACCCCGTTCTCCAAAATCTATTTTGACTTTTCAGGACCCTACCCGCGTTCTAAATCAGGAAATACAATGTTACTAATTTGCGTAGATTCTTTCCGCAAATTTGTCTGGATGTACCCCATGCGGCGAGCATTAGCTTCAACCACCGTAAGTATTTTACAGAATAGATTATTTAAAGAATTCGGTACACCCGTCCATCTAGTGTCGGATAACGGACCACAGTTTAAGTCAAAGGAATTCAGGAACATGTGTTTCAAATTAGGAATATACCACATTACCACTACCGAGTATCGTCCGCAAGGTAATATAGCTGAAAGGTATTTGCGAAACCTAAAATCTGCTTTAATAGCCTATCATGCAAACGATCATACGTCTTGGGACCAGAACCTATCCTGGATACAATTCGCCTTTAATTCAGCCTATCATGAAGGACATAAGTCTACCCCATTCGAATTATTGTTCAAATACAAACCTAACCACCCATTATCCACTAAGTGGAAAATACATGAGTTGTTACCCCTTGAAATTAGGGATAAAAATATAAAGAAAATCTGGAATGAAGCTCGCGCTAATTTATGAGCAAACTTAGTGAAATCAAGGAAATATCACGAGCGAAATAATAATAATAATGAAATAAAGTACCAAATCGGTGACTTAGTAATGTATAAAACACACCCTACGAGGAGTGCAATCGATAAGACAACCTCCAAGCCATCATACCGATGGTGCGGTCCTTATCAAATTCACAGATACTTAACTCCAGTAACTGTAGCCCTGTACGAACCCTCTACTCAAAAATATGTACGAAGAACACATATTTCGCAGATAAAAACGTTATCACAAAGAAGGAAATGGTAGAGTGCAAGCAAAATAAATGTAGTAAAAGGTATATGTTTTGTACTCAACTGCTAAAGAGTACTTGAGTAACAATTGGCTACCTAATCGTATAAATAGGTACGAGGCCTGATCAACCTTGAATCCTATTCATCGAAAGTAGAGCAAAGTGAGAAGTCAGCTGACATCGAATATGAGTAATAATTAAGTAACAAATTACGTAAGGAGTAATTCTATAACAAGAGTAACACAACTAAAGAAAAATCCGGTAGTAGTCGTAAGTAGTAGAGTTAAGAAAAATTTAGAATGTTTACAATATATTTTATAATTGTGAATTTTATGTAGTATTAGAATTAGTCTGTAAAGTATTACATTTATATATTGATAGTAAGAATAAGCAAGTCGAGAGTGACTTATGCAGCTCGTAATTTTATACAGAGAAACGAGTGAGAGAAATTTCACATGGTAATCCCCAAGCATACTCCCGGTACATTGCTGACCAAATAAGCCGGAGTCTGTTTTTAAGCGGCGGAGTATGTGACGATTTCATTAATTAAAAATAAAGTAATTAATAAATAGGTAATGTAAAGCTGAGAAATTTTAAATTTTAATAAAATCGCACATTTAAACTAAATCTTATCGCTATCATAAAATTATAATAATATTTAATAAAGAGTTTTAATAATAAAATAAAAAAGGAATACGAGTGTACAGATAGGGTAAACCTTGGTAATTAACCCTGCATAGACATGCGCTAACTGGAATTAACTTGAATTCCGACCCCTAAACAAACTAATGATACTTGTAAATTTGACATTATTTAAATAATTAAACAAGACCACAGTAGTGTACTTTAATAACATCTGTAATTAAGAATATCTCTGCATAATTAAAAAGCCAAACTTTAACCATTTAAATAAAGGAGGAATATGGAACTATTTCGCTGCAACGCGTAACAGTCGCGCGATTTACTGACCCTTCCTACATAGTTAGAGAGCAGAGATGATGCGTCGTTCAAGCAGTAAGCAGCTCAAAGCAGAGCGCTGTACAAAATATGTATTTTTGTTAAATGTGGTTATTAATTTCAAATAACCGTGTGAAGAGTTATATAACGAGAATGTAGTGTGTAACAGAAAAAGGAATATAGAAAATTAAGTGCGTAAGGTGACATCTCCCAGTAAGAAATATAGTTAAAGTTATTTTAGTGTTGTATATGTAAATTCAGATACAACCGTACTATTACCAAATGTGATGTGCATAACTGTAAAATGTGAAGACGAAGACCTCAACTGTATTTACAATACCACCGAGAAAAAGGACGACTTCAAAACACCGTAACATCCGAATCAACATTAGTTAAGTCCGAGGACCTTCACCAGAAAGACTACCACGATGACAACCCACTACAGAGAGAGGACCGAAGAATCCCGCGTGGAGGACTAGGACTAAAACCCTTAACTAAGAGGTGACGCGGAGGCTTGTCTTCTGTGGATATGTATCTTTTGAAATAGAAGTAATTGTAAACTAAAAGACTTTAAAATGACAATCTCTAAAGTTTAAGAATAAATGTTGTAACAAGTAACTTCAGTAACCTTAAGTTGTAAAATAACATGTGTGATGTAGCGTTGAAACATTGCACTACTAAATGAAACCATTCCTCAAATGGTATAAAGAGTAATAAAGTAATTCATTAATGGAGTAGAGTAAACTTTAAATTCCTAAGTAATACATATAAACTCGGATCCGAGGTAAAAAGCGCTAACTGTATTATAAATCTTAATGTAGAAAACCCATTACTATTTTACTGTAAGTTAAAAGTTGATATGTTATGTATAATCAAATAGACATAAATAAAGAGATGTCATCTTTAGTACAATACTAAATTGAGTGCATAAATCAGCAGACTACCCCCCCCCCCAGGTTCTTTGTATATTAATTGTTTTAGTGATTTGATTAATTTTCAGCTTGTTACAACGAAGGCCGCCTGTATAATTGGCAGAACCAATTAATACGGGTTCCCTATGTTATAACGCAAGTTAAGATGTTATACTAGTAGTTTATTAAGAATTATATGGACAGTTCTGAAGCCTTTGAATTTTAGCCGTCAAGTTCAAAGCGTAATTATGTTAGTTAAATGAAATTATAAAATGACGGATGATGGAGAAGGAAGGTTGTGTATTGCAAGGCGTCTATTGATCGTTGAAGATTGAAGTATTATGTTCTGCTTCATGAGAATGTGGATTACTGTATAAATTCCTGAGAAAGCATTTACTTTAGCATTAAGCATGTTGTAATTGTGTAATAGTAAATTATGTCATATCTAGGTGTTATGTGATGTATAATGAGCTGTAGCATGTCATAGTAAAAACCAATAAATTTCTTGTAGCTCTGAGATTGTTTTATGTATCATTGGTGAGGTGACTCGAACATGTAGATGGTACACTTACCTAGTTATGTAAGGAGTGATTTTATGAAAATTAATAGTTTGTATTGTATTTGCATTAATTTGTGTTAATAATATGAAGAATATAAAGTAGTTGGTAGAAATACATATTGGTGAATAAAAAAAGTGGATTATTTATGTTTTAGGAATGTTTATCAAGCAAAAGTAGAAAATGTGGAAACAGATATTCACTATTGCTGATTTAATTTCTGAAATGTACTAAAATCTGAAGTCTCTTGTTGTCTTAAGACTGATAATTCTATAACATAAAAGATAATAAAAGTCATATAACAGTAATCCAACACTTCAGTGAAAGAGTAAATGACAACCTACAATCATTACACGTAAGCGAATGAGCTAACTTACCTTGCAGAATCTCGTATCAAGTGGATGAGTGGCATTTTCTCAACGAAGGTGGAAAATGTACATATCCACATAGCGCACAACAGAGATAAGAAAGCTTGTTACTTTTATAGAAACATATAGCTTGTTAGTCATATAGTAGTAGAAGTTCAAGAAATTAATACAGGCAAAGTTAAGAAAGTAATTCAAAAATAGAAAATTTTCAAAACTTTTGGAAAAAAGGAAACCATAGTGGAAGAAAATAAGGAACTAAAGAATGAACAAATCCTCCAAATAGTTTTTAAGCATGCGCAAATGCATTCAACTTGAAAGATACCATTGTAATACTAGGCGTATTACATTTAGTATTTAAGAAAAGTGTCAGGAAAATAATAGAGAGTTATTGTGGTATACTACTGTATAAAATTTACATATGTCAATCCAAATATCTGTCACTCAGGGTGTTAGACAAGGGTCCAGTATATCACATCTTCTTAACATTTATATAGGTGATCTAGTAAAGAAATGCAAACAATTAGTGAACCCTTTCAATAACATATCACAGGACAAAATATCGGTATGGAGAAACATACATGACTTCCATGTTCTAAGATTTATATTTAAAATCATATTCGAAATGAAATATTTCTATAGAAACTACTTTCTATTGCTACATCCTTAACCACAGTACTGTGGTCACTAACGTATACCACCTCACGTTTTCGCACTCGATTTTCACTGATGATAGCAGTCGATGGCATTGCCGAAACATCTGGTTTTGCAGAAAACATTGGACTACGGCTAAACAGCCTGGGAAGGAATTTTAACAAAAAACTACTTCTTTGTTGCTGATAACGTAGTACACATATAAAAAATTCTCCTCTCCCTCTTCAACTATAATTTTCATTAATAGAAAATTACCCCCACCCCGTTCAACTAGCCTCTTCATTTACAGATATTTCATCTGCGTTTCTACTGTGGATTATTATGAGCTTCTTATCAGGATACTTTTTTTACCAAAATTAAGTCCTTTACTCTTGTTCAAACATAAACGTTAAGGATGCATGCAAAAAAAATATTTGATTCTGTTTGAATGTGTGGCAGTTATCGTTCGTCATACAAAAAATTACCCTTGTTAAAACATAAAACGTTGCTGGTAAACTACCCCTCTCCCTTAACCGATCTTCACCAAAACCAACAGGTCTTGACAACTCTACAATTCAGGGCTGTATCCAAAACATTATTTGATTCTGTTTGAATTTGCGGCTGTTATCGTTTGTTATATAAAAAAATTACCATTGATAAAAAAAACATTGCTGGTAAACTACCCCTTTCCATTAACCGATCTTCACAAACAACAATAAGTCTTTAGTACTCTACAAATCATGGCTGTATGCAAAAAATTATTTGATTCTTTTCGAATTTGTGGCTCTTATCGTTTGCCATAGAAAATATCCTTGTTAAAATATAAAATGTTGCAGGTAAACTACCCCTTTCTCTTAACCGATCTTCACCAAAAACAATATGTCTTGAGAACTCTGCAATTCAGGGCTGTATGCAAAAGATTATTTGATTCTCTTTGAATTTACGACAGTTATCGTTCGTCATAAAAAATTACCCTTGTTAAAAATAAAACGTTGCAGATAAACTACCCCTTTCTCTTAACCGATCTTCACCAAAATCAATAGGCCATCAGTCCTCTACAATTCAAGGATGCATGCAAAAAAATATTTGATTCTGTTTGAATGTGTGGCAGTTATCGTTTGTCATAGAAAAAATTACCCTTGTTAAAACATAAAATGTTGCAGGTAAACTACCCCTTTCCCTTAACCGATCTTCACCAAAACCAACAGATCTTGAGAACTCTACAATTCAGGGCTGTATCCAAAACTTTATTTGATTCTGTTTGAATTTGCAGCTGTTATTGTTTGCCATTAAACAAAATTACCCTTGATAAGAAAAACGTTGCAGGTAAACTACCTCTTCCCCTTTATCAATCTTCACCAAAAACAGTAGGTCTTGAGTACTCTACAAATCAGGGGTGTATGCAAAAAATTATTTGATTTTGTTTGAATTTGTGGTTGTTATCGTGTGCCATAGAAAATACCCTTTTAAAACATAAAACGTTGCAGGTAAACTACCCCTTTCCCTTAACCGATCTTCACCAAAAATAATAGGTCCTGAGAACTCTACAATTCAGGGCTGGATGCGAAACATTATTAGATTCTGTTTGAATTTGCGGCTGTTATCGTTTGCCATAGGAGAAAAATTACTCTTGATAAAAAAAAAACCGTTGCAGGTAAACTACCCCTTTCCCTCAACCGATCTTCACCAAAAACAATAGGTCGTGAGTACTCTACAAATCAGGGCTGTATGCAAAAAATTATTTGATTCTGTTTGAATTTGCGGCTGTTATCGTTTGCCATAGAAAAAAATCTGTAGACAGATAGACACACAGACACTTTTCAAAAAATGACTTTTTTTCATGTTTTGAGTGTAGTACAATCAGAATCTGCAATAATCTCGAACACGATTTTTTTTTGCCATCACCATACTTCCATTTCCTTAAGGAACATGGAAGTAATAATTTGAATGCATTGTTGTTTGTTGACAACTTGCTTGTAATTGAAAATAATGAAACTGGATTACAAAAATCAGTTTTTAACCTATACTGTGATGTGAAGATAATGATGATGAAAGTTGACATCAATATTATTAGCAGAGAAGATAATTGAGTGAATATTGTTTTAAATGTGCAATGTTTTTGCAGTGAAAGTTGTATAGATACAATTGATACAATACAGTAGTTTAGTAGAGAAATATGTCAAATTTAATAAACAGCATATAAGTGTATGATCTACCTAGAGAAAACTGAAGACAGGAGTTATTGGGAGATATGATACAAATGCTACAAAATAAAGAAATCTGTAAAGTAATTGTAGACCAAACAATAGACAACTATGTTGGAAACAAAATTGTAATTAATGTCAGTCAACAAGTTTTGTTACTGAAAAGGCAAAGGCATCTGATAGGAAACTCATTGAGCCCACTGCAGTTTAATAATTGTATTGAACAAAGCAGTTGAGGAAAACAAATGTAAATAGGGTTGTTAGTTGTAGAATGCAAAAGTATAGGAAATTCATTAAACAGATATTGCAATATTGATGTAAAATGGAAAGTCAGTAAAAATAATCTAACAAAATTTAACATGAAAATGTCAACAAGAGAGACACACAAATAATTTGTAAACACAGGTGGTAAACTAGTTGTACTAAGCTGTGAGATGGACTTTCTTGACTTGTGCATCAGAAACAAGAGTAGACTGAATGCGGGATATGCAAATTCTGGATGGGGGAAAGAAGACTTCATATAAAATTATATGAAATTCCAGGTGAAAAGGTTTTGAAGTGAAAACATAAGACATCATTGTGATAGTCAACCCAAATGAATTGACAAAAGTAAGTGGTCAAGCAGTTGATCTCATTTATTGGTAAACATACTTTGGTGCAAATAGCTACAAATAAATCATCAGTGGGAAGGAGCTCTTGAAGCTGACCAGCAAGGAGGTAGTGAGAATTCTGTAATTTAGATTAACCCTGTGATGATCAGCCAGATATTGTATGTTCTCAATCTTTCATGCTCCTCAAAGGTTTAAAGAGGCCGGAGGGAGGGGAAGTGAGATAGAGAGATATTAAGTTGTTTTTTACTGCAATTTCTGTGGATGACTTTACTGATTGTTATGTTTGTAATTACCAATAGTGTGTAATTGATTATTGAATATGTATATAAGAATTGTTGTATAAGGGTGATATAGAAAACATGTAAAATACATTTCTTAATTGGTATTTTCTACTGGTTTGTAAAAGGTTGGTATTTACGTAAGGTTGATAGTATCACACACACACTGTTCCAGCATATCTGTTGTAAATATACTTCAATATGTTCTTTTTTTACTATTGAAAGTGCTAACAATAAGAACTTGAAATATTATTCTCTTTCAGTTACAGTTATACAAATATTGAATGAATGTTAATTAGACAGTGTTCATCTAAAATATAAATTGTTTATTTAAATTAAAAATTTACTAACAGCTGATTATTATCATATTGATGTATTTGTTTCAAAGTTATACTTTAAAAGCAGTTTTGTTTTCTCTGATGTGATATTTTGTAAATTTTGTTGGTGTATTCTAACAAAAATGGATATATTTATGTATGTAATAGATATAATAGTTTTTAACAGTATTTATAATATTATAAATACAGTGTTTACCATTTAAATTGTTACAGTATGATCCAAGATTTGGAGATGCATTTTGGAACAGCAGCAGATATTCAATGATGCAGCATTTATACATGATGATGTCTAGTTGGGCAATTGTATGTGATGTATGGTATTTACCACCAATGACACAGGAAGCTAATGAGACAGCTATTGATTTTGCAAACAGAGTGAAACGTGTCATAGCGAAGCAAGGAGGGCTTGTTGATCTCATGTGGTAATGCTCTTTCTTAGTATGAGTACAGTGAATCTTCTGGATAACAGACATTCACTATTGTAGTGTGAATGTATGTTATTTAGAAGTGTCCTGATAGTTTATAAAACAATGTGGAAAACTCTGTACTTACAATTGATACTGTGCTGCACTTTTTCTTAATGTCAGATAAAAAATGTAAAGCAGTTTTATAGTAAGTGCATACTATACCTCATATTTTAGGGTTAGTTTATTACAAAATGCAAAAAGTAATTACAATGAGACTGCCAGAATCATTTACTGCAGTTTTAGGCATAGGAAACCATTTTTAAAGGCAGTAATCATTTGTTGAACAGGTCAACGAACTGTTTGAGCCTAAATTCCAAAAAGTTGTAAATGAAATTTATCCCTTGCTTCCGTTGCCATTGTTCTGTTGTAATATTCTTTCCTATTTACTTTTTATTTACTTTGTTTACCAACAATCAGCTGTGGCTGGCGACTACTTTCGGACGCTGTCTTTCATTGATACCAACTTACCGTGGTCCAGAATTCGTTTGAGTGAGTTAGAAAGAGAGAGCAGACTGGTTATTCGAAAGAAAAAATTAATCTGGCCCAGTTTAGTTTAACATTCAATACTTTTATTAGTTGATAAAATTTATAAATCAATATGTGATTTTTGTTACCAAATAATCCAGCTTTTGTTTTATCTGACACACAATCTTATCTCCATCCCTTAATTACATTCTACCATTTATTAATACACATGAAGAAAAGCTATATCAAACAGAAATCATTTTAAACCTAAATTCCGCAAACCAGCGCTTCTTTTTTATGACATAATTTTCACCCCCCCCCACACACACACACAACACACACACACACACACACACACACACACTCACCCCATACCCTTAGGTGATCTAAATTTTTTAGTTATTACTTCGTATCAATAAAACCAGAAAAAATGATATTGAATTTTATTACCCCTTGTTAAATTTATTTTACCCCCCCCCCCCCGAGTGTTACTCATATGAAATTTCATCCAAAACAGTCCAGCCTCCTTACGTGTTTTCAGTCATTCCGCACATTTTTCTTACTTTCACTTTTTGTTTATTCGCCATTTTATCCGAAATTGTTAGTTCATTTGTAATACAAAAAAACTTATTTCTTTCACTTATTTACATTTTAGTTGACTTGGACATGCCCGTAATTCTTCCACAGATTGTTGTACGGCCGTACAGTACGAGAGTATGAATTCAACTGGGTTTAGTCGGCGGGCAACCTTAAATTTAACACTCGGGCTGCCCACCTGAAATTACGTCCGTCATCACCAGATGTTGGTTGGCGATTGACTTTATAAAACCAAGCGCAGACTGCTGACGCCGTCCCGGTGAATTAGCGGACACTCCTGCATTCCTACGTGGCGTATGTTGGGCTTGACTTATGATGTCGTGTTAGTGTGACTCAAAATACAAAGTTCAGAGTTCGTTTCGCTAAAAATAGCTGTCTTCAGCTGCTGGATTGACGACATTGATTCTAATAACTTTTCCCCAATAAAATTTACAAATAAAATCATTAGTATTACCAGTATTCTCGGGGCGGTAGTATTTGTACCGTTACAATACCCCCTCAATGAGAGGTTTTATGCCGAAGCATAACTCTCATTGACACTCACATACTTCCTAAAGGGATCAGTTCAGATATGGTGCCATAACCCCCTTTACATTTTACTAAAATTCATGGGTAATTTACCCCCCTGGTCCGGTGACTGTGGCCGCACCTGAATGACCTTACTTGACTTCCCTCTCGAGATCCCAACACCGCAAGGCCAGACAGGCACTTGACGCCCCTACTCTGACGCGCTGGCCAGCACAGGACCGCCGCCACAGCATCACCAGACACTGAAACATTAAATCAAAAACATTAAATGATGGCCTTACATTGTACCATATCCAGAACTGATCTGGTCTCCCCTTAGCTATGCTGGTTTGCATTAAGAAGCACCGGTTTTCTCTTAACTTGCTAACATGCGTATACCCTTAACCTAACCTAATACATAATACTCTTCAAAACCACAAAAATCATTTAATTACATCATAAGATCAATTATACATTCTATATTATCAATATAATTCCAATAAACATTTTATGTTTCATACATGATAAACATAATACAACATAATACACTCAAATTGAATATTACCATTATTACATTAAAATAAATCTTTCACACTTGAATCTGAATAATTTAATTTCAGTTTTTTCAATTAAACATTTTAACTGTTTATCTTGCATTATCACTTCAACTTTGACTTTCTATTGAACCTTTTAATAATCAACCTTTAATTATTTATCATTGAGATACTACTTTGTCTTTACCACTTTTTTAATTATTATATAAAACAAACTTACCTTGATTAGCCCAGGATTCGGCACACGAACTGTGAACTGTAAACGTGATTTAGGGTTGACTTCAGTAATGTATTCGACTCTCATTTGTTTGTTAACTAACTCAGCTTTTATTAAACATTTTTATCAGGCATTTGTTTTTAAACAATAATCTAACTTCGGTTGTTTATGATCTTTAGAATTCCAATTCAAACCACTTCAGCTTTGAGGTCGAGACCCCAGTTAATACAAACACATAGACTTCAGTATTTTTTCTTTTTACTATTCAAGTTGAACATTTAGTTTACTCTTCTTTTAAATTTACTTATTATTCATTTTCTTCTCAAAACCACTACTGTTTATTTTAATTACTTTTCTTCCAAGATTACAAAAACATATAGTCTACTTTAACATGGTATATATCTATTTCAAACCTTAACGTAAAATTTAATTATATTATATAAAGACAACCCAGCATCTTGCTCACTCACACTCTCATACAGTATTTAAATTATTCCCCCATAATATAGAGTGCTTTTTTATTAAAATTTATATAATTGATTTAATGGGATACATTTACGTTTTTTAACGGCGTCACTGCTGCCCACGTGCTGCACTACTATTTGTCCGAAAATCGTTGCACTATTTGAATTTTAAAAATTTCTCTTGATTAACTCGGTTCACTGCATCAAACGTTACACTCTGCTCTGTTTCATTTTAGTTATTTCACATTTCTACAGGTTAAAAGATTTTTTTGGCTCGCGAGCCTATTGTATTCAACCGGCCGCAGCCATGGCGGTTAGGCGACTGCGGCCGGCTAAGCTGCCGGGGTGACGCTCTTCGTCCTTTGTGTGTAAATCACCACATGGCCACCAACCGGATGTCTTCTCCATAACTTGTTCTCTCATTGGCTGTAGGATGTTCCAGAATGTTTCCCGAGATCTCGTGAGAACCGGAAAGCAGTTCTCATTGCCAACACGAGGTTGATTTTACGCAGCACAACGCCGCACATTCCTGATGACTCATGTATCCTTTGTCACGATACCCAATGCGTACCTTGTACTGACTGTTACCGAATAGTACAAAGACTGGTTTATTGTTTAAAATGATTAAAAATTGTTTTACCCCTTTTGCCCCATTACAATACCCCCCCCCAATGAGAGGTTTTCTGCCAAAGCAGAAAAACTCTTGATTGCTAACCCTAAGAGGATCAGTGAGGATTTGGTACCAACAACCACCCTTTAATTTCTAAACACATCATGGGTAAACTACCCCCCCTAGCTCGGCGACTGTGGCTGCACCTGACAACATTACTGGACTTCTCTGTTCGAGATCCCAACACCGTAAAGTCGGACTGGTACTCACCATAGTACCCGTAGCCTTGTAACATTCCAAATAAATCAACAACTAGCATTATACCATACCAGATCCTCAACTGATATATCTCCCCTTACATACATACTGGGTTGCCTTTAGCAAGTACTGGGTGCATACACATATTCATTATTTAATTCGACACTACTTCCACATATTAATTATTAATGTAAAATTCACAAACATTTTATATTGGCTTCTCTACAAACTTCATTCGCATTTCTCAACTTTTATTGGCTTGACGTTACAGTTTCAAATCAAAAAATAAATCAGACAAATCAAATTAAATCATTTAAATTTTGTTCACCTAGGGAAATAGATCTAAGTCACTTACCAAAGATTCATATTAAAATTAATTTGATCATCTCTTTCAATTAATTAATTTAATCATTTTTTTTTAATTCCAAAATCCTTTAAATGAATTTACAACTCCTCTTAACTAGATGCTAACAATCATAATAAACAAAATAAAATTAACACCTTATTTTATCATAAATTCCCTTAATCACTACATTTGTTTACAACACATATAACAGAACAATATAAATCAGTTAATACATAAGCAATACACATAATCAGCAATATATCCTGAACATAAAAACACAATACAATCTGTACTTCAAACAAAATAAAATTTTTTTTCATAATTAAATAATAATGTAATAAAATGTAATAATGTTTTATTAAACATATATTCTGACAATAGAAAGAAAATTATAAAATAAAATAAAATATAAATTAAACTTACATTGATTATTAAAAGAACATATGAATTGGTTACATTGACCATTATACAGTTCATACCAGTCATCAGCTTATGTCTTACTAACAGGTGAATGACCTTTCTCTAGACACACTGCATACAACTAACACAAATACACAAAATTATATAGTTACAATCATAAACGTTCTTGTAGATTAAAAATCATTACAATTGAACCTAGCACTTAAAATCGTTTGTTCTCATAAGTGAAATACATCACTAATCATTGAATCATAGTTATAGTAACTGTTACTGAACAGGAACTGGGTCACCAACCACCAACTCTCTCTTTAGAGTAAGTGAAATTGAATGTCCCTCTGTTTACAGTGGTCGTTACCCTCTCACTGATTGCTCAGTTACTCCTCTTACTATATCATTTTCTTAATTCCCCCCTTTATACCCAGTTACAATTAGGTAACCACCCGCCGGATAAACCGGATCGAGCGTTTGCCTTATGCACAGATGCGTTATCTGAACCCCTGGCTTGTAACGGCCAGCTCCTTTTCCACACACACTATTGTTTCCTGATGGTGGACTGTAGCGCCCATTTGCATCCCCAAGAACTGAAGTTTATATATAGGGTATAGACGCTGCCTATACCATTCTTGGTTCAGCGTTATATAAAATTCGGCATTACTGATGTCTGAGGACACCAGTAATCCTACTAAATATTATTTACACACCCTTAACACGGCAGTATCACCCCCTACGATGATAGCCGCTGTTCCATAGTTTGGTGATTCCCCTAAATTAGCCCCCAGTTAATTTCTAAATTCACCAATTTTGAAAATAATAAGTATGGCTAGGATACAATCTGCCTAACCACACTTGCTACCAATAATCCAAATCCACGGTCAGGGTTCGGTGACTCCGTGACCGCTCGAAAGTGGGGAATCACAAGTAAAATATATATTTGTGATATATTCAAATTTACCATTCATAATTCTCATTACATGAGGTTCATAGTCTTGATTATGTGTTTTAACATCATACATTTTCTTTCTTAACTTTTCTACTTGTGACCTTCATTAACAAAAACAGTGAATACAACAAAATATTTACTTGTTCACCTAAACTAATCTATTCCTACTTACACAGTCTATCACCAACTAACGATTGAACCTTAATTATGATTTAATTTACAACTTAATAAAAAGAATTTACTTTCCCTCCTCCCATTAAAATAAACATTTAATTTGCATCTGAATAAAAATAACAAACATTTCAGTTTTAGGTTGAGTTTCAAATTCTATTAACTCAATGTTATTACATTTTATTATTACCTTTCAATTATGAATTTCTATTAATCGTTTTCATCATCAATTGGTTCGGGTGATTCTCGGTCATTTATAATGATCTAATTTATCGAATGGGCATTTATACATATAACTTTACCCCCTTCTTCCTTCTAACAACCACTAATGGATTACATAGGGTGACACCAATCTCTCAAAAATATTTACCTCCACTAATTCTCTAACTTCACTTAAATCATTCTCCTCTTATTAATAAAATACCTGATACCCTCTTTGTACTTAGGATGTGTGTTCGCTCCCTTATACTCATTCCCTTATTAGTTCCTGGCCTCTCCCAGGTAACTCCGCCAATGCTAATTTACGGTTCACCTCCCACCACAACGCCTTTTGTTGAGGACTCCTTACCACACCACCCTCACTACAAAATTTCACCACCACCTGTTTACTCTCCAATTACATTACTCTCCCTTTCTCTATATACATACACTATCGCTACTGTGTCCCTACTACTACCCCTTTTCCATATTACTTGTATTCCAAAATTCTTGTTTTGTCTAACACCCATTAAAGTTGACTCTACCTAACTTAAATGCCTTATTTAAACAATTATTATCACCCAAACTCTATCTTTTACAACATTTTACATTAAGTTAACCATTGAAAAAATATTCATAACTACCTCAAATTAATTTAATCACCTTATTTAAAACCTCTTAAACACATTTAAAATTTATTATTCAAACATTAAACATTTTACTTTAGTTAAATTGCATTATAAACTTCATACTTACATATGGTCAATCACTCCATCTAATAAACACATGATTACTGTCATTAATTCCAAATATAAACAATTCATCACCGCAGATATCACGTACAACCATATGTACCTTCTGAAACATTTTAAAAACCATATGACTCCGCAACTAAACACATTTTACTTTTACTCATTTGCTATTTATTTTAAAGTTCAAATCTCAGAAACATGATTTAAATTCATTAACAAAATTTATTTCTACCACATTTAAGTCAATTAATTCATCTACAATTTCTTTCAATTCAATCAGTTATTTAAACACAAAGTTATTTTCATTACCTTCTTCCAAAACAATTACAATTCATTTATTAGCAACTCTCATTATTTATTTAGTCTACTAAAATATTATTATTAAATCAATTTCTACTACATACACACATTGTTTACATAAAATACATTTTACAACACAAACACAATTAATTTCACTATAAATTTATTTACAATTTTTTGTCATTATTTTTCCGTTTACCACACCTCATTACCTAATTTAGCCAAGTCATTACCATGGACTAAAATAATTAAATGTCCATTCACTGATTTTTTATTTAACCCCCATCATCATAAATGAGTCTTCCTTTTACATAACAATTATCATCTTTAACTACACTCCTATCGTTATTATGATTTATATAACAACCCTTGAATATTAATTTATCCCCTCTATCACAAGAATAATGCACCAGATTATACTCCCCTATTAACTCATAAAACCCGTTTACTTTGGTATCTTTGGTCCAGTCTCCGTCAGTATTTTTGGTCAACATAAGGTAAGTTATTTTATCATATTCTTCTACTATATCCATCACATCATAAGGTAAGTGGCTATCATCGACAACGGTATCATCAAAATAATCATCAGTATCTACTGCAACCGGTAAGTATCTCATAATAATATCGTCTATTTTCTCCAATTCTAGCTTCTCTATTAACTCTTTATAATTTCTCTTTAACTTAAATAATTCTATCTCCCTATCTACACACAACTCTCTCTCAAAATATCTCCTATCATCATAACACCTGTCACAACCTCCCTGAACTACTTCACTACATGCAAAGGGCACCACAAACTTACTATACTCCTTGGCTCTTCCAAGAACACTACAAAAAATTAAGGGACTATTTGAAGACACCTCGTCTTCCACATAACTTCTGGAAGAAACTCTGTCCTCATAAAACACTTGTGAAACCTCTGTTTCACCATATACTTGGGGAAAATCTGCCCTTTGCCCACCTAACCTCTCTTCACACTCTCTCACAACCTCATCAGCACTCGCTAACAACTCTACCTCACCACAATCTTCATTATCACTCTCAACATTAACCACCTTACTCTCTAGCACCACATTTTTAATTATATCATAATTCTCACTTTTTACTTCAACATTAGACTCACTACTGTAATTACCACTTACCTTGTTAATTATTTCTTCACTATTTTGTTAAACATTATGCCACTGATTTGTTATAATATTATTATATATAACCACCAAAATCAGTAATTACTGATTTTGGTGGTTATATATAATAATATTTCTTCACTATTTTCCGTCATATTACTACCTCTGTCATTTACCTTCTTATTCATTATCTGATTTACTTTACTGTCTAACCTTTTATTCATTTCGTTAATTTTCTCCTTGCACTTATTACTTATCGATTCTAATATCTGCTCTCTCATACCATCACAACGTGAATTAATTTCATTCACTTGCTTATTAAAACTAACATTTTATTGTTTTATTTCATCTCTGATCTCATTCAACTTTTCACTAAAGTTATTTTTAATCTTATCATTCTGTTCATCAAATCTAGCGTCAAATTTATTATTTTGTTCATCAAACTTTATGTTGAAATTACTCTTCATTAATATTGCTACTTAATTCATTTAACTTTACACTTTGTTCACTGAAATTAGTACACAACATTGTATTTTTCTCTAAAAGCAATAGCATCATTTTCATCATATCATGATCCTCAGATTTTTTAACCGGGACTGGCATTGAATGAATTATTTCATCCATTATTTTTGATTCAGTCTCACTTAAATCGCTAGTTATTTGACTCTCAGTATTCCTCTCAGTGAAGCTGACATTTTCGTCATTATCTTTATTAGCACTCATTTTTTATATTGTCTACTGGATTCTAATCTCACAAATTTTAATCTTATATGTATTCAGCATTAATTTACTGTTATACTCATTACTTAACTATGGTATACATATCACATAACCTTTACGTAATCTATACGCACTCCTAAATCACGCTTATATTCACTCGTAGGTGTGGTTTATATAAATTATTTTATAAACAGTCTCTGTTCGAAGCGCCATTGAGATACTACTTTCTCTTTACCACTTTTTTAATTATTATATAAAACAAACTTACCTTGATTAGCCCAGGATTCGGCACACGAACTGTGAACTATAAACGTGATTTAGGGTTAACTTCAGTAATGTATTCGAGAGCCTCCAGGTGGTCTAGTGGCTAACGCGGGCGATTGATGCGCTCGTGGTTCCGGGTTCAATTCCCGGCGGAGGTTCCGTACGGCGTGCACTCAGCGTCGTGAGGCAAACTGAGTAGGCGCTGAGATAACAGTGCCGCCTCCTGGCTGTGAATACCTCAACTAGCGGCTGGTGGCATGTAGTACTAGCCATACACCGTCACACTAACACAAAAGCCGCACGGTACGCCTTGGTCCTTAACGGACTGTTGAGCGGAGGTTTATTTATTTATTTTTTATTTTATTCAGTAATGTATTCGACTCTTATTTGTTTGTTAACTAACTCAGCTTTTATTAAACATTTTTATCAGACATTTGTTTTTAAACAATACTCTAACTTCGGTTGTTTATGATCTTTAGAATTCCAATTCAAACCACTTCAGCTTGGAGGTCGAGACCCCAGTTAATACAAACACATAGACTTCAGTATTTTTTCTTTTTACTATTCAAGTTGAACATTTAGTTTACTCTTCTTTTAAATTTACTTATTATTCATTTTCTTCTCAAAACCACTACTGTTTATTTTAATTACTTTTCTTCCAAAATTACAAAAACATATAGTCTACTTTAACATGGTATATATCTATTTCAAACCTTAACGTAAAATTTAATTATATTATATAAAGACAACCCAGCATCTTGCTCACTCACACTCTCATACAGTATTTAAATTATTCCTCCATAATATAGAGCTCTTTATATTAAAATTTATATAATTGATTTAATGGGATACATTTACGTTTTTTAACGGCGTCACTGCTGCCCACGTGCTGCACTACTATTTGTCTGAAAATCGTGCACTATTTGAATTTTAAAAATTTCTCTTGATTAACTCGGTTCACTGCATCAAACGTTACACTCTGCTCTGTTTCATTTTAGTTATTTCACATTTCTACAGGTTAAAAGATTTTTTTGACTCGCGAGGCTATTGTATTCAACCGGGCGCAGCCATGGCGGTTAGACGACTGCGGCAGCTAAGCTGCCGGGGTGACGCTCTTCATCCTTTGTGTGTAAATCACCACGTGGCCACCAACCGAATGTCTTCTCCATAACTCGTTCTCTCATTGGCTGTAGGATGTTCCAGAATGTTTCCTGAGATCTCGCGAGAACCGGAAAGCAGTTCTCATTGCCAACACGAGGTTGATTTTACGCAGCACAACGCCGCACATTCCTGATGACTCACGTATCCTTTGTCACAATACCCAATGCGTACCTTGTACTGACTGTTACCGAATAGTACAAAGACTGGTTTATTGTTTAAAATGATTAAAAATTGTTTTACCCCTTTTGCCCTGTTACATCATTTATTATACAGTTAACTTCTCCAAAAAATTTAAATTTATTACCAACATCCCTCTTTTCAATCAAATTAATTTAATTACATAATTTAAAACATTTTACATTCATAGTACTTTACTTTCATCATTTATGGCAAAATATTATTGTGGTTATCAACTCAATCATAACTGTACACCCTGACCATACGAAATATAATGTACCTCCCAATAACATAACCTTAACACAATACATTTAACATCAATACAAATTTATCTACAATTTTCGTCATATTTTATTGTTTACCACACCTCATTACATAAGTTAGCCAAGTAATTACCATAAACTAAAATAATTAAATGTTCATTCACTATATATCTAACCACCATCATCATAGAGTAGTCTGATTTTCACATAACAATTTTCATTCTTAATTACATGCATTATATTCTTATTTTTAATACAGTGTCCCGTTAAATCTGTGTTGTTTATTATACCATAATAATCTATAGGTTTATTCCTTATTATTATCTCATAAACCTTGTCAACATTAGTTGTATTCAAGTCGCCCTTAGTATTATTAGTTATCCTCAGGTAAGTTATGATCTCGTCATCATATTCATCTACTACATCAAGTACACTAATCCTACTCCAAGGTAAGTGCTTTTTATTGTCAATATTATCTACTCCACCAGGTAAGTTTTTAATTCTCTCAGCTCTCTCAATACTTATCCTCTTTACTAACTCTTTATGATCTCTACTCAACTTGAATAATTCTATTTCTCTCTCATTCTCCGAATCACCTTCCCACTCCCATTTCACATTTTCTCTCTCTATCCATGCAGAGGGCACTACAACATCATAAAAACACCTGGCTTTTCCAGGACAACTACAAAAACTTAAGGGACCATTTTGAGACCTTTTGTCTCCGATTGAGGACCACTTGCCCTCCAAAAACATCTGTGAAATCTCTATTTCACAATATACCCTGGGAAAATTTACCCTCTGCCCCATATTTCTACTTAAACTCTCCTCATATTCTCTCTCTAACGTACAAACACTTATTACTACCCCTTCACTACCCCTACTCCCATTACTCTCACTACCCCTACTATCTCTGTATTCTCATCATCACTATTAATTTTTTCTGTATCACCCTTAGATACCCCTTTTTCAACTATTTTACCACTATTACTTGTTAACTCATTATTATAATTACCACTTACCTCATTAATTATTTCTTCGTTAATATTCGTCATCATATCACCATTATAATTATCATCTGTTTGAAATCTATCACTTTACATTTTTTATTCTCGTTACACTTACCTGTGTCTATTCTCCACAGTTTCATTTTCTCAATACTTTGTTCTAACTCGTTAAATTTAATTTCAAATGTCTCATTGGTTTTCTCAAAACGTTTATTAATTTGCTTTATTTCGTCTCTAATTTCATTAAAATTGCTTTCATTTTTTTGTATTCTATTCATTTAATTTATCATTAATTTTAGTGTTTACTTCGTCAAAATGACTATTGTTACTAAACGTTTACGTGTGTGTTGTTTAAAATTTATTAGTGTTATTCGTGTGTAATATGTCAAATGTAACTTCTCTTATCATTTACGGGTAAACCGTATTTCGCTCTGTTGCATTCAAATGTTGCCGCCTCGCCACCTGATTGGCGCACGGCTTTCTGCAGTGTTGACTCGGCTAGCGTTTTGTTTTGACGCTTTCACTTCAATAAATTCTTAGTTGTTATTGTAAATTAATTGAATCAAACATACAGAATTGCAGATTGAGAACATTTATTAACATTTTAGAAGATTTCAGTTACTTTATGATACATCAAATTTGTTTTCTGCACCGGCTATTACACTTGTTCGGTTGGTACTTGCTCAGCTTGTATACAATTTGTCTTTAACGTTAGTTCACAGTAATATGGTTTTTCTCAGGGGTGTTAAAAAGTCCTTTCGGCTACAGAAATATATACTTACGGCTAACACACACAAATTTATAACAATTCTTAATACTAGTTACATAAACAAATTAATATCTCATTATATTCAAGTAAGTAATTACCAATGAAAACTTGTAAAGAAATTTTGGGTTAGTTTTCGTTTGTCAAATTTATTTATCAAAAGGTTTGTCAATTATTTATTATATTTTGCTTTTAATAATTGCTAATCGATTAAAGTTTAAATAGTGAATTTAACAAAGCATTTATTTCTGAATCGGAATAGTGATCAGTGAAGTGAAATAGTTATTTGTTAATTTTGACCAAAAAATTGTGAATTCGATAATGGGATTATGTTTATACTCATCGATTTTCCTGCTGAAGATCCTGATGTCGTCTTCTTCTTCCGGATTACTCCTGAGATGTCGTCTTATATTCTCCAGAAGTTTATGCCTCTCGTCCCGACGGTTTTCCTCGCTGACTCAGGCCTCGTATTCCTTCGGTTATCGTCCGTCTTCTTCTATGATCGATGTCCCGATGATCTTCAATCGGTGTCCGTTGTCGTCTCTCTTCTTCACTGCGTCTTCCCGTCTTCTTCAGATAATTATGGTTGGTTGATAATTTTTTATTAAACAAAATTTTGCTCAGGATTCCCTGGACTATTGTTATTATCTCCGTCTGGTTTAAATTAAGTTCAAATTTACTTTAATAATAAAATTTTAGTGCGAGAGCTGCTCGATCCACTCTCGGCGTTGGTCAATAATACAGTAATGAAAATCTAACGGTTTTTTGGCAATAAATTTCTGGTTGCTATGGTTACCTAATAAATTATGCTAATTTTCATTGGTTATTAACTTAAGTCATTGTTATGTTATAACGTCTTTTTTAGTCTAATTTTACCAAAATATCTTCAAATGAAGATTTCTATCTAATACTTATAGCTAGAGTTATTACATGAGTACCATTCTTCCTAATTTTTCATGATGATCATTTTGATATCCCTCATGCCCACTTTTGAATAGCTAATTACATTTTTACTATTTTCCATATTTATATTTTACATATATTTTATTCAAAATTAGTTGTTATTCATATATTTTGGTACTAGAAATACTCACTTAATTGGTTTAACCATTTGGTATACTCTGCTTCAATTTTGGATTATTATTTGTTCTCAAAACTACTAACTTTATATTCAACAGTTAAGCCTAGAGCCTAGATTTTATTCTACTCCCATCTAACATTTCTCAATAACTTATTTGGTAATTCTAATACAATTTTATAAATAAAACAAGCAATAAACATCAGTATTCCTAACTCTAACTCTTATTATAAAAATATTCCTTGTTAGGTTCTAGCCTGAAATAACTTTTAACTACCTTTTCTGTTTTTTACTATTATCTTGTTTATCCTATAATTTACTATATTCTATGGGTTTTTTTGAACAATAATAAAACTCTTACAATACTACTGTTAAACTGCCTTACTCGATATGTCTTATCTACTAATCCCTTCACTTAAATACAGTGTCTGTCCTTCTTATTTTACTACTCATTCTAATAACTTAATTCTTACCTTATTATATAATTCTGACATCCTATTACCTAAATTCATAATATCACAATCAGTTTAACCATACTTGCTAACATAAAGTTTATCAAAAATTGTTTAGCTGTTTATTATAGTCTGCTTATAAAATACTTTGTTCTACACCCCCACTGCACTTTTCCTTTCATAGAAGGTTTCTTTATTTATTATCACTATCACTTTTTCCCATTATATGCTATACCTAGCATTTCATCACTTATTTAATTTTACACACATTTTTAATTTACTCACTTGTTTATTCACACGATTTGTCTGATTATTTTATATCACTGTGTGATTATGGGTCATGAATAACTAGTTTACTTCCAAATCACTCTGATCACTTTTAGTTATTATTTAATTATTGCTTTTGTTTGGCTCAAAGCATCGTTTGTTGGCTTTGACTATTATCATCACTATTAATTTGGGTATGGTTAGTTTCTAATTCCCTACCTTATTATATAAGTGCATTCTTTTATCAACAAAATATACATGACATTATTACTTTCCATTAATCTTATTATCCTAGGTAAATCTCATATACTACAAATATCAGTTCATTATTTAAATTACAATATAATGGTCATTATTTGGGATTATTTGATTGCACTTAGGTCTCGGCTGCTTCTTCATTGTCTCTTGGTTCCTTTGGTATTTATTCGATCTACTGTGTCAGGTCATTGTCAGTTTAATAGTCATTTGTCATTTATTGGGTTACTGGGTTATTGATCTCTAAGTTTATAAGTTTTTGCCTCTTATTCTTATCTTCAGCTTTTTTATTTTATAATTAAATACAATTGGATCTTCACTACCTTATGTCATGTTACATAATGCATCGCCACCAAAATTGATTATTTCGAAACAAAGATTATTAGATTTTTTCTGAAATCATCAATATAGTTTATTTTAGCAAGTTGTTATGATTTAGGAATTCGTCAATCGTTACTTCTTCTGTATTCATTCTTTATTAAGTCATGGTTCATAATATGATAATTGGTATTATTTTTCTTTCTTTATTATTCCCTTTTATGTTCTATTTCCCTAAAATTTTTCTTCTCTCTCCTTCATATAAATTGGTACTAGCCAGAGGGCACGTGTGGCTCTATTACTCTGCTATCCATTTATACACATTTTGAGTTCAGAGGCCTTGCCTATCTGCTCAATAACATAAATAATTGTTGGACGTATCTCAACATAAAATCATCACATAATAATATTCATAATAATTATAATAATAGTCGTTCAGTTCCGACTCACATAATATTAATACAATAAAACACTTTTGGGATTAATTATTCTCTCTTTTACACATCTCATGACTTTTTCATCTCAATAACTTATTTGAATTCCTTTGTTTAAGCTTATGGCGATATTTAATAGGTATTTTGCATTGTTTCATTAGCTTATTTTATATATGGTAGTGATTTTATTTGTCATCACTTTAATGCTCATTGATATTTAAAATTAACATTGTAGCTGGTTGCTGGCTCACTTATATTTTTTGTTTGATTGTTCAGTTAATATGTCAGACTAATTTTTTTTCATTTGATTGTCTTGTCTTTTCTTTTGTGAAACATTAATTTTTATTATTCCCTTTTGTGATAGGGTTGGTTAATGATGTTATGTAGCGTCATCATTATTTGTGTAACATTTAATTATTTTATATCAATTTTTTATGATACTTTATTATACATATTTTTCAAAATTACATGGGTTTACACATTTGTTTCACACTTGGTCGTAAGTTTAGCCTTACTTTGTTTTGAATTTAGCTTATCTTTCTTCTAAATTCCCTTTCATTTATAATAATAATAGTTCCAATCAAATACTTATTGTAAGTCGTGCTTACATTTATTTTTGAATTTTGATAATTTTTACTTTCAAAATTCTCTTTAATTTTCTGACACTGGTTCATAATACTTTTTTAAAGAAGACTGGTTATAAGTCCTTTTTATTTTCTTAGTTGTGATCTCACTTATGACATAGGTATTGTTTTTGTTATCCTTTGCTATGAGATAGGGTCCATTGTGTAATAACAGCAATTTCTTTGCGATTCCCTCTCTGGAACTTGGTAATTCTCGGTTTCGTATTAGTACCTTTTCTCCTTCATTATACCGGATTGCCTTCGGTTGCATTTTATGATATTTAGCCTTTTTCTTTTCTGTTTGCTCCGCTATCTTACTATAGAATTTGGCGTTATCAAATTGGTATATTGGATTGGTGGGGAAATTGACAAGTTCTTCTATGGCTCGAGGTGGTGGTTTTCCATACATGATGGTGTAAGGGGTATCCTTAATGGATTCATGATAGGCGAGATTTATGAAATTTTCAGTGGCTTCAAGGTATTCGCTCCACTTACGTTGCTGATCGTGGCAGTATGTACGAAGAATCCTCCCAACTTCACGGAGCACTCTTTCCGCTGGGTTGCTGTTCGGGTGGTAAATTGAAGTCTTGTATGTTCGGATACCCAGATCCATTAATGTGTCTTTCCATCGTCTTCCTCGGAATTGAGTACCATGGTCAGTGATAATATTCGTGGGACTCCCCACCTCAGTAATGTATCTCTGTGTGATGATGTTCAATACCTTGTTTGTAGTAGCACGGTTGATCGGGTATAATTTAATAAATTTTGAGTAATGGTCCATGATAATGATTATGAATTTGTGCTGCTTTCTACCTCCACTTCGTGGCATAGGTCCACATATGTCTAAGAAGACTCGTTCCATTTTATTTGTAGAGGTTATTGGTTGCATTACCCCTTCCTTCCTGTCGTTGTTGCATTTAACAAGTTGACATATGTGACAGTTTTTTATGGTCTTCCTTACCCTCCGGTTAATGTTTTTCAGATATGTGTGCTCTTCTAACGCTTTTGTCACCTTCAGTGCTCCCATGTGTCCGTACCTGAGGTGGTATTCCATTATGATCTCAGCTGCGGTTTCTTTAGGTATCATCAGTTTCCACGCGTTCTGATTGGGCTTAGTTTTGACAAACAAAATATCTTCATGTAAGCAATAGTAATGAGTTGCTTTTTCTTCTTGTCGATCTAGTCTCTCTCGGATTTGATTTAATTTTGTATCCTCTTTCTGGTGTTGTTTCACTTTATTCACTATCACTTCTAGATCAGCGCTATTTTTCATAATGTTAAATACCTTCACTATGGTCTCCTCTCCATCGAAGGTTTGTTGTTCTGTGTTAATTCGTGATAGAACATCAGGTGCTGTGTTTTTGCTACCAGGGATATACTCCCAGTTGATGTGATATTCTTGGAGAGCAAGAATCCATCTGGCTAATCGACCATGGCTGAGTTTGCAGTTCTTCAAAAAAGAAATAGATTTATGGTCGGTGCGCACGGTGATAGGATATCCAAGAATGTAAGTCCGAAATTTTCCACAAGAAAAGACCACACTCAACAGTTCTTTTTCGGTTACATGATAATTGCGCTCACATTGGTTTAGTGTTCGGCTGGCGAAGCTTATTACTTGGTGGTTTCCATCTTTGTCTTCTTGGTAAAGCACCAATCCCAAGCTAATGTCGCTTGCGTCGCAGTTCATGTAAAAGGGTCTATTGAAATCGGGATGGTTTAACATGATAGTGTCGAGGAAGTGTTTTTTGATAGTGTTGAAGATCGTTTCCTGTTCTGGGCCCCACATCCGCTTGTTTTTGGATGACAGCTGTGGTGATAGTTTAGTAGTCAGCTCTGAATAATTTTGCTGGAATTTTCTGTAGTAGTTAGAGATGCCCAGGAACGACTGTAACTGTTTCTTATTTTTAGGGGTAGGAAAACGTTGAATGGCATCTACTTTGTCGGTTGATGGTGTTATCCCTTGTCGTGACAGGTTGAATCCAAGGAATTGGACTTCTGCTGCTATCAGCTTAGACTTCTCTAGTTTTAATGTCACATTGTTGATGGATAATTTTTCTAACACTTTTTCAACTCTCATACAATGCTCCTCCCAATTTGATGAAGTGATCAGCAGATCATCGACGTATACAGTGGTACAGCTCATAGTTTCAGGACCCAGTATCTGGTCCATGCAGCGAACAAATATTGCTACCGAGTTTACCAGCCCAAAAGGTAGTCGCTTGAACTGGTAGTTCCTGCCTTCAAATATGAACGCTACGTATTTTCGACTGGCTGGGTGCAGTTCTACTTGCCAGTACCCGCAGACTGTATCCCAGGTGCTGATAAATTGCGTTCCATGGAACTTCTTGAGGATCTCCTCAATCTCACCAGGAGATGTCCTGTCGTTGATCAGTATTTTATTTATTTCTCGGGCGTCGAGACACAAGCGTACTCTTCCATCCTTTTTCGTAACAGCTACTATAGGACTGGTGTACTGCGAACAACTATACTCTATGATGTCTTCCTCCATCATTTTACTAATTTCTGTGTGCACTGCTTCTTTGGCTGCATACGCTATGGGATAGGATTTTTTATTGAAATTGGCCACTTCTTTGAATTTCAACTCGCACTGATACCCCCGTACCTTTCCTGGTTGGTCGGAAAATACATGTCGGTACTTGTTGTAAATTCTTATTAATTTCTCCACCTCTCGCTCTGTCAATGGATTCCCTTCTTGGGTTCCTCGAAACTGTCGGATTTCATCCAATTTCCGATTCCACAGAATGTCATTGTTTACTTGACTGTCTGGCTTCACTTACCACCTCCGGTCTGGTGAATCACAAATTGTTCTTATGCTGTATATTGTACTTACTGGTATGACCCCCTTGCTGCCAGTTAATTCAGCTACCCATTCTCTGCCTTCATTTTTCATGGTTACCTTTGATAGTTCCATATCGATAACTGCAGAGTACTTTCTCAATATGTCACAACCAATTAGGATTTCAAATGGTAAGTTGTGAGCAATTAAAAATATCATAGGCAGTGTCTCACCATTATTTATGACTTCTAGAGACACTTGTCTCTTAATGGTTTTATTTTGCCTCCCAGTGGCTCCAATTAAAATAATGTTACTTATTGGTAACGTGGGTAAGCTGACCTTACTCTCTTTTTGAATTTTGTCGTACATGTTTATATCAATTAAAGACATATTTGCACCTGTGTCAATCATAAATTTTACATTTACATTATATACCTTAGCGGTAACATAGGCAATTTCATTATCCGGGTGCTTGATTAATGAGGAATTTTCTTCTATTAGCTCCTCTCGGATATTTTTCAGATAATGGTTCTGAATTATTATGATAGTGTTGTCATTCGTCTCGTCTGTCTGTCTAGTTTGTAACCCAATAGATCGGATCAGTGACGGGTCCTGTGGTATTCTCACTGCCGCTGCTCGTTTAAATGCTGGCCGTTGCCTTCGGCGCGGTCCTCTGTTCTGACGGGGTGATTATTCTCAGGGTTTTGCCTTCTCTCGATCGAGTGGTCATTACGAGTTATTTGTTCCTGACTCCTTCTGTTCTCTTCGGCACTCCGGCTCCTCGGTCTTCTATAACTGCGTCTCCCGTCATTTCTACCTTCTGCATTTATATAGTTTACCCGTCGTCTGTATGTTTGATTCTGTATCGACTGGTTATTATTATGGTATTGATTATTTGGTCTGTTATAACCACCTCCATTTTGATTATTTCCCCTGTTGTAAGGATGGTTTGCATTATTATTGTTGTTGGGGTAATTCTGGTTATGGTTTCTTGGGTAATTATTGTTGTTGTTATGGTTATTGAACCCTCGATAATTATTGGGGTTGGCTGGCGGATGATTGGCCGGGGTGTGGTTTCCTTGCGGCCCACTTGGTTGATTCCGGTTATCATAATTCCTGTAGTTTGGTGTGTTCTTCTGTCTGTTCAAGACATAATGTTTCTCCCGCTCATACTCTCCCAATAATGCAGCCATCTCTTGTATAGTCTTAATTCGTCCACTTAAACGGCTTTTTGTGATTTCCCCGTCGTAGTGGTATGCTAGTTGTGTCACTAGGCACTCTTCAGGGATATTAGGTTCGAGGTTCCTCGCTATGCTTACCTTACCTAAAAAGTAAGCGGTTGGGGACTGTCCCAGGTAAGGGTCGAATCGGCCGTTGCTTATGTTGTTTCTCACCACGTGCTGAGTCGCCTCCGACCAGTATTTGTCTTTGAATAATTTTTTGAACTCACTGAAATTATTTATATCTGGTCTCACCGCCGTCCACCAATTGTCATGGACTTCTTTGAACATGTCATCTATCATGCTCTTGATTATTGTCCACCGTGTCTCTCTGGTTCGGGCTAAGTTCTCCTCTACTCGTTCTATAAACTCAATTGGGTTGCGTTTATAATTTTTAAAGTTTATTGTCTCTCTATTTTCGCTACATAATACATGTGAGCTCATGATTGGTCGATCCTTCAATGCGTTGATCTCCTCCTGTAGGCGTAGCTCTCTAGCCCTAAATTCAGCTATCTTCCCTTCTTGGGCGGTTGTGGTGTCCTTCACTTCACTCACTGATGCATCCAATCTGCTATAGTTCTCTTCTACTCTGGTCTGTATTTGTTCTAGTTTGTTGTTGGTTTTTTTTGGAGTCCTTCAACCCTCCTTTTACCTTCGCCTTCAACTTCATTCACCTTGATTAAAATTTCTTCTCGGACTTGCATCACTACTTCGCTGGTTTTCTCTATCTTCTCTTCCGTTTCCATTACAGTTTGTTTCAGTTCTTCTCTGTACTCCGTCAACTGTTGCTGTAGTGTATCCTGGTTGTATTCAATTTTGTCGTTCAGCGTTTCAATGTCCTCTTTCATGAGTCTCAAGGTTTCACTGGTTTTCTCATTACTCTTCTCTATTTTTTCTCCTATCAACTTATTCTCCTCCTTCATCTTCCATTCTAAAGTTTTGATATTCTTTTTGTTACTCTCTTCATTCCTGTCGAATTTTTCGTTCATGGACTCGAACTTCTTATTCAGTTCTTCTTTAGTGCTGTCCAGTTTTTCGTTCTGTTTCTTGAAATTATCTTCAAACTTCTTGTCCATTTTTTCTTCTATTGTTTTACTGAAATCGCCCATTAACCTTACCATGTCCTGTAAGGTCAATTTCTCTGGTGGTGCGGGTTTATCTGTCTCCATAGGGGTTAATAATTCTTCTGCATCTTCCACTGAAGTTATCTCTCTTTCCTCCATTCTGGCACCCTTCTCGATCTCCTTTTCTAATCTCCTTGCTTCCTCTTCCGCCTCCTTTTCGCGTAACATCGTCTGGTGTCTCGTCCCGTGTTTTGCCGGTTCCATTTCTGTAGTCGCCGCTAGAATCTGTAAAGTTTAAAGGTATGTTTCCTTAACTATTCTAGCCCTACTAGTTGGCGCGCCACTTTGTAACTAAACGTTTATATGGGTTTTAAAATTTGTAATTTAGTGTTAATTGTGTTTAATATATGTCAAAATGTAACTTCTCTTATCATTTACGGGTAAACCGTATTTCGCTCTGTTGCATTCAAATGTTGCCGCCTCGCCACCTGATTGGCGCACGGCTTTCTGCAGTGTTGACTCGGCTAGCGTTTTGTTTTGACGCTTTCACTTCAATAAATTCTTAGTTGTTATTGTAAATTAATTGAATCAAACATACAGAATTGCAGATTGAGAACATTTATTAACATTTTAGAAGATTTCAGTTACTTTATGATACATCAAATTCGTTTTCTGCACCGGCTATTACACTTGTTCGGTTGGTACTTGCTCAGCTTGTATACAATTCGTCTTTAACGTTAGTTCACAGTAATATGGGTTTTCTCAGGGGTGTTAAAAAGTCCTTTCGGCTACAGAAATATATACTTACGGCTAACACACACAAATTTATAACAGTTCTTAATACTAGTTACATAAACAAATTAATATCTCATTATATTCAAGTAAGTAATTACCAATGAAAACTTGTAAAGAAATTTTGGGTTAGTTTTCGTTTGTCAAATTTATTTATCAAAAGGTTTGTCAATTATTTATTATATTTTGCTTTTAATAATTGCTAATCGATTAAAGTTTAAATAGTGAATTTAACAAAGCATTTATTTCTGAATCGGAATAGTGATCAGTGAAGTGAAATAGTTATTTGTTAATTTTGACCAAAAAATTGTGAATTCGATAATGGGATTATGTTTATACTCATCGATTTTCCTGCTGAAGATCCTGATGTCGTCTTCTTCTTCCGGATTACTCCTGAGATGTCGTCTTCTTATATTCTCCAGAAGTTTATGCCTCTCGTCCCGACGGTTTTCCTCGCTGACTCAGGCCTCGTATTCCTTCGGTTATCGTCCGTCTTCTTCTATGATCGATGTCCCGATGATCTTCAATCGGTGTCCGTTGTCGTCTCTCTTCTTCACTGCGTTTTCCCGTCTTCTTCAGATAATTATGGTTGGTTGATAATTTTTTATTAAACAAAATTTTGCTCAGGATTCCCTGGACTATTGTTATTATCTCTGTCTGGTTTAAATTAAGTTCAAATTTACTTTAATAATAAAATTTTAGTGCGAGAGCTGCTCGATCCACTCTCGGCGTTGGTCAATAATACAGTAATGAAAATCTAACGGTTTTTTGCCAATAAATTTCTGGTTGCTATGGTTACCTAATAAATTATGCTAATTTTCATTGGTTACTAACTTAAGTCATTGTTATGTTATAACGTCTTTTTTAGTCTAATTTTACCAAAATATCTTCAAATGAAGATTTCTGTCTTATACTAATAGCTAGAGTTATTACATGAGTACCATTCTTCCTAATTTTTCATGATGATCATTTTGATATCCCTCATGCCCACTTTTGAATAGCTAATTACATTTTTACTATTTTCCATATTTATATTTTACATATATTTTATTCAAAATTAGTTGTTATTCATATATTTTGGTACTAGAAATACTCACTTAATTGGTTTAACCATTTGGTATACTCTGCTTCAATTTTGGATTATTATTTGTTCTCAAAACTACTAACTTTATATTCAACAGTTAAGCCTAGAGCCTAGATTTTATTCTACTCCCATCTAACATTTCTCAATAACATATTTGGTAATTCTAATACAATTTTATAAATAAAACAAGCAATAAACATCAGTATTCCTAACTCTAACTCTTATTATAAAAATATTCCTTGTCAGGTTCTAGCCTGAAATAACTTTTAACTACCTTTTCTGTTTTTTACTATTATCTTGTTTATCCTATAATTTACTATATTCTATGGGTTTTTTGAACAATAATAAAACTCTTACAATACTACTGTTAAACTGTGCCTTACTCGATATGTCTTATCTACTAATCCCTTCACTTAAATACAGTGTCTGTCCTTCTTATTTTACTACTCATTCTAATAACTTAATTCTTACCTTATTATATAATTCTGACATCCTATTACCTAAATTCATAATATCACAATCAGTTTAATCTTACTTGCTAACATAAAGTTTATCAAAAATTGTTTAGCTGTTTATTATAGTCTGCTTATAAAATACTTTGTTCTACACCCCCACTGCACTTTTCCTTTCATAGAAGGTTTCTGTATTTATTATCACCATCACTTTTTCCCATTATATGCTATACCTAGCATTTCATCACTTATTTAATTTTACACACATTTTTAATTTACTCACTTGTTTATTCACACGATTTTTCTGATTATTTTATATCACTGTGTGATTATGGGTCATGAATAACTAGTTTACTTCCAAATCACTCTGATCACTTTTAGTTATTATTTAATTATTGCTTTTGTTTGGCTCAAAGCAACGTTTCTTGGCTTTGACTATTATCATCACTATTAATTCGGGTATGGTTAGTTTCTAATTCCCTACCTTATTATATAAGTGCATTCTTGTATCAACAAAATATACATGACATTATTACTTTCCATTAATCTTATTATCCTAGGTAAATCTCATATACTACAAATATCAGTTCATTATTTAAATTACAATATAATGGTCATTATTTGGGATTATTTGATTGCACTTAGGTCTCGGCTGCTTCTTCATTGTCTCTTGGTTCCTTTGGTATTTATTCGATCTACTGTGTCAGGTCATTGTCAGTTTAATAGTCATTTGTCATTTATTGGGTTACTGGGTTATTGATCTCTAAGTTTATAAGTTTTTGCCTCTTATTCTTATCTTCAGCTTTTTTATTTTATAATTAAATACAATTGGATCTTCACTACCTTATGTCATGTTACACTATTCATGTTTATATTCTGCTTTTCTAACATTGCTTGTACCATTTTAAACATTTCATAACTATCGTCTTTCTTAACTGGGATCAGCGTCGATTGATTCGCCATGCCGTTCATTATTACGGATTCTGTTAGACTTATTTCTATATTTGATTGACTTTCTGTACTAATGTCAGTCAGGCTGACTTCATTGTTATTTCTCTCCATTGTATTTATTTTTATTACTTCTTACTTATTTATAATATACATAAACCAATCATAATATAACCTTATCTAACACTCTTGTAATCTACGTCTATTTAGACATAAATAAAAGTTTTTATTTATTTACCTCAAACAACCCTTCTACTCTATAAAACAGGCCCACGTTTACATAAATGAATTTTATGAAAACGTCCCTGTTCGCGACGCCAATTGTAATATTACTTACTACTTACTTTTTATAGACTTTTATTTTTATTTGTTTATAAAAATCAGCTGTGCATGTGTCTATTTTTTCGGACGCCATCTTGAACTATTGCCAACTGCATATTTTTACTTACCAAGGTCCAGGATTCTGGTAAGCGAGTTAGAAAGAGAGAGCAGACTGGTTATTCGAAATAACTAATTAATCTGGCCCAGTTTAGTTTAACATTCAATACTTTTATTAGTTGATAAAATTTATAAATCAATTTGTGATTTTTGTTACCAAATAATCCATCTTTTATTTTATCTGACACACAATCTTATCTCCATCCCTTAATTACATTCTACCATTTATTAATACACATGAAGAAAAGCTATATCAAACAGAAATCATTTTAAACCTAAATTCCGCAAAGCAGCGCTTCTTTTTTATGACATAATTTTCACCCCCCCATACACACACACACACTCTCACCCCATACCCTTATGAGATCTAAATTTTTTTAGTTATTACTTTTTTTCAATAAAACCAGAAAAACATGATATTGAATTTTGTTACCCCTTGTTAAATTTATTTACCCCCCCCCCCCGAGTGTTACTCATCTGAAATTTTGTCCAAAACATCCAGCCTCCTTACGTGTTTTCAGTCAATCCGTACATTTTTCTTACTTTCACTTTTTGTTTATTCGCCATTTTATCCGAAATTGTTAGTTCATGTGTAATATTAAAAAAAAAAACTTATTTCTTTGACTTATTTACATTTTAGTTGACTTGGGCACGCCCGTAATTCTTCCACGGATAGTTGTACGGCCGTACAGTACAAGAGTATGAATTCAACTGGGTTTAGTCGGCGGGCAACCTTAAATTTAACACTCGGTCTGCCCACCCGATATTACGTCCGTCATCACCAGATGTTGGTTGGCGATTGACTTTATAAAACCAAGTGCAGACTGCTGACGCCGTCCTGGCGAGTTAGCGGACACTCCTGCATTCCTACGTGACGTATGTTGGGCTTGGCTTATGACGTCGTGTAGCGTGACTCAAAATACAAAGTTCAGAGTTCGTTTCGCTAAAAATAGCTGTCTTCAGCTGCTGGATCGATGACCTTGATTCTAATAACTTTTCCCCAATAAAATTTACAAATAAAATCATTAATATTATTACGACTCTCGTAATCGGTGTATTATTATTAATTTTATAAGTTGTGATAAAAGGTTGTAAATAGTGTATCAATTGTTCGTGAATTATTTATGTTGCGTGTTTTGTAACGTGATTTCATATATAAGTTTAAGAAGTGAATTATTCTGCCTTGGTTTAATAATCAGAATTATTATTATTCCAATTCAGCAGTTAAAACTTCAAAATTAATTCAAAAATAGCGGTCGAGTCGTCCAAAACAATTCTCAAGGTTCACCTTCGATATTAGGCTTAACCCTATTCTTTGAGGTTAATCTTGCTTTTGTAGTTTGTGTAATTTCAACGACTCCCTGACGTCTTCTTGGTCTTGGTAATTATAAAATAAATGTTGATAATATCTTATGTTCATGAAATAATAACGCATGGATATGATTTATTAACATTATCGTTTAATCTTTGCAATTGGAGTTCAAATTGATAGAAATTTTCATTCGATACACACGTTAGTAACAATCGATAGTTATCTCAGGAGTGAGTAATAAAAATAGGTTTAACATATTTCGTGGGAATTCTTGTGGCTGCTACGAAAAGTTCCATTACATAATAAACAACAATATAGAGTACATTTACAAATCTTTCTAGTACTTATAATCTAAAAAGAGAGTTACAAAAATTATTAAGAAAAAACATACAATGTCTGATGATATTCAGTACAACCTCGTACAAAGCATGCTGGTTAGAGTGACGTCATCATCATGGCTGCGTTCGTCCGTGTCAGATAATAACTGAAGTTTTACTAATGTGTCAAATAAATGTGTTCCTTGTAACCACTGATTCTTATATATATATTGTTTTTCACTTATTAAAATGTTCACTAGTGATTAGTGGTAGTGTGAATTATAGTGTTGTCTAGTGGTTGTTCGTTTTGGATAACTAATATTGTCAGTTATAAAGTCGAATAATACATTACACTTCTAAGCAATATTCGCTGTACGTCTCCTTGTTTAAGCTTGGTATTTTCTTTATTGTGGTTGTTCCTGGTTAGTGATATGATTGAAGTTAAGGAATTGTTTATCTTCAGCAGTGGTCATAAAAATTTCTTCCACAAAACGGTTTCTGAGTTTAGATTTTTCTTTTTTATAATATCTCAACGAGCACTCTTAAACTGTTCTCAATCACAATTAACAATAAAGTGTCATTTCTTCTTTTTTAGTCACCGAACTGATCAAAACTTCTTAAATTTTGATTGGCCCCTTATGTACAGGTTAAGTGTTATATGACCAATACCCCTTAACTACTTTACATTTTACAAATTACCTTTAACATATAATTTTATTATTATATCCTAATGATACATACAATGTTTATATGATTATTAATTATACAATTACAAACAATTTGGTACTAAACATGCCTCAGTTTATAACTGTAAAACTTAGTACTTAGTGAATTTCTCTGATATATGATGGAACAATTTATAATGGTTGATTGTAAGTTATACCTCGACTCCATGAGATAAATATATTCACATTAATTAACTAATAACATGAACTCTTATAATATATAACAAAACTCTTAATAATAATACTTGATTTGACAGTTTTAATTTATTCATACTGTTGAACTATTGTCTGTATGATAAACCATTTTTACTGTCTGTTAATAACAACAAAACACTTTTTATAAAAATAAATAGCACACTGTTTAACTGTAGTTTGTGTCACTATTATTATTATGTCACTTTTATCACTGTAAGGGGTTGTGTCCCTTTTTCTCTCCTTGGTTATATACAATTTTGTTTAATACAATTTTTATAATAAAGTTAATAAAATTAATACAATTTATATCATTTAATACAATTTTATTTTGTGAATTTGTACTCTTTATCGGGTTTGGTTGGGTTACTCATGGCAAGTTATTTAGGCCTACTATGTTTCTTTATTTAAATTTAGTTTGTTTACTGCCCTATTCTACTGGGTAATTTCTGGGTGTGTCTTGATGATATTAAATAAGTCAAAGGTTAATGTTATTTAGTTATATTTGGTTCCTTACTGATTTTTCAAAACTTGGTATTTTCTTTTAATTATTGATTATGATTTCTTGTTCCCTCTCTGGATAGGGTTTCATTATTATATTTATAATTCCTTATATAACATTTTGTTTCGTTACAATATTATCAATATTCTCGGGGCGGTAGTATTTGTACCGTTACACTGTTACTTAGAACAGACAATTGTCAGCTCAGCTTGTTGTACATGAAACATTGGTACGAGATGGTTTTGAAAAGTTACTGGACTAGGGCTAAACAAAATTAATTCACTTGCCTTTTTTATAAATGGTCTATACCCCCTTGGGAGTGAATACACTGATTCCAGCGCTTCATCCGATCTTCGGGTAACCTTCTTCCAACCTTTCATGGAAGCCACCCATCACTGCCTGTGTTTCTCTTTTGATGCTTCTACAGTCTCAAAGTGGCAGCCTTTTATCGTCAGTTTCACTTTGGGAAGCAAAAGAAGATCTAGAGAGTACAGAGAGTGTTGGTTGACTGCCATGTTGTTCTTTGTAAAAAAAACTATGTCGTTTTGAGGGAGGTCTGGACAGGTCCATTGTCATGGTGAACAGCCAATTTTGTTGTTTCCACAATTTTAAATTAATTTAATTCCGAAAAATGTTCAAATAGAATTCCTCTCTTTCTTCCACTGCCATTGCACTGTTTTCCACAGAGATGTTATTGAGGCAGTGGCGTAGCTAGGGTTTTTGGTGACCGGGGCAAGAAGATCGTCGGCCGCCTCGCTTTTACAATTAAAAGGGGACAAAAGAGCAAAAATGAAGGCCTATCCAGCAAAAAAAGTACTTAATAAATGTAAATGTGTAGATTTTTGTATGAAAGCATGTCCAGCAAACGTCTTAAGAATATTTGTTAAGTCAAAATTAAGAAATTACATATATAACATTACCGGTATTTAGTTTGTATACATTTATTAGTAACAAATGTAGACTATAAAAAATGTAGTAAAATAAAAAATTGTTATGATAAAAATGTTCTAATAAACATGCAAATTCCTTGTAGGTCTAAAACGCATCGTCAAAACATATCCTAAAGCAACATAAAGTTAAACAAAGAACTACATTAAAAATAATAAATTTAATAACTTACCATTACAGGTTAATGGTTCTGTCATCTATTAATAAACACTTAATATTTGTTTTTAATATTTAATAAATATTTAAAATGAGACATTTTAAAATGTAACTTTTCTGGTCTTAATTGCTGCAAAGTCGGTTATTAAATCACTGCAATCTAAAGACGAAGCAATGCCGTTTTCAATTGAAAGTACTGCTGGATTTGATACCTTGTCTTGAGATATTGTTGATCATAGGCACGATGTAATCAATTTGAGTTTACTAAACGATCTTTCACAAGAAGCCACAGACACTGGTAATGTAAACAAATTTGTTAAAGCTGATGCTAGTGTTTTGTAGGCTTCTAATCCCATTGAAGAAAAATGTATTGTAGCAGGCCCTGAGGTGTAAAGTCAATTTGTTCTCCGTTAACTTTTGCCTTTTTAGTAAAAGTATCACGTCTTTGAACAGAAGTAAAAGCCACTGAACAATTCTACATTGTTTAGGTAATGTGAATACAGTTTTGCCAGCACTGTGCACTTATTGTTGATTTGGGAAAGCTGTTCCTTAAAATGTATATCCCCATCATTTATGTACTCCTCAAATTTATAGAGGAACTCAAAGCATTTTTTTATGTTAGAGAAACGGCTTGAAATTCAACTGACAGTTTCTCCAAAATTTCTATTAGAGAACGTCGCATTTCTTGCCGAACGGTTAATGTAGAATCATCTGCATACTCCCCTGGCATCGTGCACTTCCTTCTTATCTTTTCTGTGATACTGACACCCCATTCATTACATACCCGCTCTGCCTTATTAATGACATTGTCACACAGCTCATTCCTCCAAACATTTAATTTGTCCGTTAGCGTCTCCAGAAGTGTCAATGCTTGAGTAAAGCTTATTCATTTGGTCTGCAATATTTTCTGGATTTTGTCCATAGAAGAAAGAATATCTGTCCACAAAAAGAGCAAGGTCACAAAATTAAAGTTTTCTATCGCATTAATTATTAATGCTGCAACTTCCCTCGTATCAATTGTTTCAGTCTGTGTATCCTTCACTTTCTCCAGCTGAGTGGATATTGCTTTCACCGAAACTGCTTTTGAACTCCACCTCTTACCCCAATGTCCTTTTAGAGTAATATTTACGAAGTCTCTAAGAACACTCCATCTATGAGTGGAACAGGAAAAGAAGGTGAATAGACGTTCTACTGTCCCAAAAAATGTCACTGCCTGAACATTTACATGAGCTGCATGAACTCCAACCAAGTTAAGTGAATGGTTATCACAGAGAACAAACACAGCTAGTGGATTGAAATCTAATATTCTTGTCTGAACTCCTGAGTGGATACCAGCCATTGTTGCTTGATTGTCATACGACTGACATCTGCAATCGCTAAGATTCAATCCATCTCTATAAGGCTTACTTGTAATAGCTATTATTTTCATGATCCTGAATACGGGGATTTAACTTTCGCCACGACTAAAACCCATTTTTCACTATTAAAATGGCTTCTGTGATAGCTTTTTTTTTGTGGAAATAAAGTTCAACAAAATCAAAAAAGAGATTTTTTAGTTGGAGAAAAACACACCCAAGTGCGATTTACCTTATCATAATGAACCGTAATTACAATGCTTGAGTATAAATAGACTAATACTGTTTATCAAGTGAGGTTTATGACAACGGACAAGCTCGCTGGTTATGCTTATTTCATGAAAGGAATAAGAATAGTATAATATATTAGGAATAAGTTATTTGTAGTTTTATAAACTGAAGACAATTTTTTCAAGTCTATGCTCACTTTGCTGCCCTAATGGCTATGCCGCCTGGGGCGGCTGCCCCTTGCCCCCCCCTCCAGCTATGCCTCTGTATTGAGGTCATCAAATATGCATCTGGTATCGGAAAATTAAAACTAAAATCTTGAAAACACTCAAAACGAACAAATACAAATAGAAGTCATTGGGTTTTTAAAATTGCTGGATACAAAACTCATATAAAAATTATGGGGTTTCAGAAAATTCACAATTATGTATTTAAAATGGCAGTTAAAATGTCAAAAAAATTGAACATGAAACATTAGGTTTTCCTGTTGCTGTGTAAAAATATGACGCCAAAATATTAACAGAAATGTAATTCAAAATGACATCAGAAATTCGAAAAACAAAACAAAAATAGTTAGAAATTGTTGTAAATATGAAGAAAACCAAAAAATGATTTTTTAAAATAATTTTTAAGTGTACTGAATTCAAATCTGAAGATCAAATGTTAAAAATCAGTTCAGAGTTTGCTATGTTTACAAAAAGTGTAACATAAAGGTATGTTGATAACTTATGTAACAGAATAGTAGGTCTTCACAGAGAAGTTCAGTGTACTGTATTCACACACAGTAATAAATTTCACAAAATTTGATTCGTAAACTATTTTTACCTTGTCTTGGCTTTTTCGGTAAAATAAAAATGTAATCATTAGGTCAAATTGTAGAATTAGCCTAATTGTTTATGTGAATACAAACATTTTTAATTGCGGTGCACTATAGCTACCTTGCAAGTATGAAATTTCTTCATGTAAACATTGCTAGTTGTCCAGTGGTTTGTGTTGGTTCAAATTTTTATACAGTGAAAACTGTGTAAGCCAGAATCTTACGGGTCTGTAGATTTCTTCTGGTTTGTAAAGGTTTCCGTGTTGGCCAGGTTCAAATAAACTCTAACGCAAATTCAACTGCAGTACTATGTATTTTTTTTATGTACTGTGTATAGGTTATATTATATAAACTAGGTAAATAAAGGATATAAACTAACATTTTAAAATTAATTACTGTATTAGACAGCTATATGGCACCCTTAGATTATTCTACTTTTACTTTTTCCACAAATCTAAAGAGTTTTTGTAAAGTTACTAATAATTGAAAATAACTTTATTTATTTAACCATAAAATACTTAAACTTCACAATGTCCAAAATGCTTACCTGCACGTGGTCCAGGGTCTTTTACGCGAACTCGTGACCTGTAAGAGTGGTTATGGGGTTGCTTAATAAATCTCTACTCTCATTTATTAACTTTAAACCAACTCGTTTATTTACCAACTTTGACACACTTCAACATCTCTATCTGCTTTCTTTCTCTTTATATTCCCTACAAAATTATTACTGACTCTTATTCCATTTTTTTTTAAACACAAAACAAATATTAATGAATTTACTTATTACAATAGCTATATTATACTATATAAGACAATCCAGCACTTCTCTCTCTCTCTCTCTCTCTCTCTCTCTCTCTCTCTCTCTCTCTCTCTCTCTCTCTCTCTCTCTCTCTCTCTCTCTCTCTCTCTCTCTCTCTCTATCTCTCACACTTTTCACCCCCCTAAAATTAGAGATCTCTTTGTACCCATATTATAATTTTCATTTTATTAAATTTGATATAGTTACTTTCCTGCTGTGGCCGTCTCCACGTGGTTGTAACACTACCGTTAGTCCGTTTTCTGTTCACTTTATATCCGAAAAATAATATTAACTGTTTAAAATTTAGTAATTTTACTTCTGAACTTGTTGCACTTGTTATCACCACACTTTCCCAATTTTGGCCGGTCGGTTTACATTGTTCTGAATACTGTTTTTCATGAACCGCGCGCCAACGCAAATGGGGGGTTCCGAGTTTAGACGCCGACTGACGCTAAAATCAAGCGTCTTCAAAATGGCCAGCGTCACTCGGGGCTCGGCAACTTGCCTTCTGATTGGACGGGCGAGCGTCACGTGATCTCATTATATCGCAGGCGGCGGCAAGGAAAACTGTGCGTGCTCTTCACCCTGGCAGAATCGGCACACGCGCACTTGTACACATTCCGATGCTCCAGATTTTGTTGCACCTCTCCTGGCTTATTGGTAGACTGACAACTGGGTGTTCCCAAAAGTTACGCTTTGGTTATTAAAACCGGGGCTCAGTGTGGGTGACTCCACTTATTACATTTATTAAGGAATAAAAATAAACCCCATAGTTTGTCCCGTTACAATACCCCCCCCCCCAATGAGAGGTTTTCTGTCGAAACAGAAAAACTCTCATTGCTAAAAACCTAAGAGGACCAGCTGGGATATAGTGCCACTAACCCCCCTTAATTCCTTACTAAAATCATGGGTAACCTACCCCCCTAGTCTGGTGACTGTGGCTGCACCTGAATGACATTACTGGACTTCTCTCGTCGAGATCCCAACACCATAAAGTCAAACAGGCATACCCCCACAGTATCACCTGACTCTAGCATTTCAAATAAATTGTCAATAATTGGCTAAACCAGATCCTCAACTGATTTATTTCCCTCTTAGACGTACTGGATTGCCTTTAGCAAAGTACTGGTTGAGTATACATGTGCCTTCTTAATATAAACAGATTACATTCCTATTTCACAAAAACCTGACCTCAAAATAAACATTACCAACTTTAGGTTAACATAAACATTTAATTCCTGAATCTGAGTAAAATTCACTAGCATTATGCAACTTTTTATTTCAATTTATATTAATTAAACATTTTAACTATTTATCTTGCATTATCATTTCAAATCAAAAATAAATTATTTAAATTTCAATCACTGCATTTTCCTCAGTTATCATTTATTTTACAATTCAAATCAAAATAAATCTTAAGTTCATTACCAAAAATTCACATTTTAAATTAAGTAGACCATCTCTTTCAATTAATTACTTTAATTGCATTATTCACAACAAGCCAGTTAACTTAATTTCATCTTGTATTTATTTACTTTCATAATACCCTATCATCTTTGTATAACTTCAGAATCAAAGCTTTCAAATCTACTGCCAAAATTTATATCTTTTAACTGGAGTTAATTTCCGTTATACACATTCACAATTATATTGACAGTTATTAAAAAAATAAAAAACTTATTACTATCATAAAATCAATTACACCTATAAATTGATCACACAAAATACAATACACATAACACCATGCATCAGCTGATATCTTATCAGCATATGAACATTACCTTACTCTAAGTACCTTTAACATATGTAACCCAAATACAGAACTGTCTACAATATAAGTCACTAAATGTTCTTGATAACCATAAAATCATTACAGTATTATGTTCAGTATTCAAAACCATTAATTCTCATAATTGAATGTTCCTAATAACCCTTTAACCACCACCATTGAAAATTACTTTCTTTTAATGCAAAACAAAGCATAACCATTACAAAACAGTAATTGAGTCACAACAATAACAACCTCTCTAATCAGAGCAAAGTAAACTTGATTTCACCGTGGTTATGGTCAAGTAATTCCTAACTGAATATTCAGTTGCACTTCTCCTTCCACATCATTTTATCATATTCCCCCCCTAACCCAGTTACAATTAGGTAAATAAGCTCACGGGGATACCGGTTTTGGTATTTACCTGTAAATAAATGCTATATTTATGTTCCTGGCTTGTAACGGCCAGCTCCTCTCCACACACTCTATTGCTTAATGATGTTGGCCTGTAACGCCCATTTGCGTCCACAAGAACTGAAGTTTTTTAGGGTGTAGACGCTGCCTACACCATTCTTGCTTCGGCGTTTTAAAACATTAGGCATTACTGGTATATAAGATATCAGTAATCCTACTAAAAATTAGTTATATGCCCTTAAGACGGTCTACCATCCCATTCGATGGATAGCCGCTGTTCCATAGTTATGGTGATTTCCCTTTATGTACCCCCCTGTTAATTTATAAAGTCACCAATTTTGAAAATAATAAGTATGGTTAGGGTACAATAAGCCTAACCACCCTGTTACCAATAATCCAAATCCACGGTCAGGGTTCGGTGAAGCCGTGACAGCCCGAAAGTGGGGAATCACATGTAAAATACACAATACATGTTACACATTAATACACAAAATTACATTCTACCCAATTATACACCTTATGCTTGTCATAATTCTTTCAAACTCATTTAATTTCATTCTTAAAACATTTTACTTTACTTCACTTTCATTATAAAATTCCTACCTACACATGGTCAATCATTCAATCAAATTGTACTACTTTTCATACTCTACCACATTTAAATTGTATATAATACAGAATAAACTTACCTTGAATTAGCCCACGAACTGTGAATTACAAGTATGCTTTAGGGCTACGTCATTAATGTACACAACTCGCATTTGTATGGTTAATTTCATTCACTTTATTTAACATTTCTTTGTATTCTCTTCTTCTTTTATTTCTTACTTTCTATTTTCATTTCTTAGAACCATTACTGATTCTGATATAACATTGCAAAATTAATCTGTTTACTACTATCATGGTATCAATATATTTACCACTCTGACATTAACTATTATTTGAAATATTTCTTTTTTATGAGACAGTCCAGTATCTGCACACACACATTCATTCAGAATTTATATTATTCCCCAAAAAATTAAAATAGAGCTCTTTATTTTTAAGATTTGCATAATAGATTTGATGTGATACATTTACGGTTGGAAACGTCGTCACTGGTGCACCACTAAACGTCCGAAAAATGTAACTGTTTAATTTTAAAAAAGTTTAATTGATTGTAACTCTGTTCACTGGTTCAAAATTTCCATTTTGCACTGTTTAACTGTCTACTTTCACATTTTTATGGTTAAAAGATTTTTCTTTCGGCCCGCGAGCCTATTGTACAGCCGGCCACGGCCATGGCGGGTAGACGACAACGCCGTTCTCTAAGCGTCTACATAAAGCCACGCCTTCTTGATCCACGGCAACTTGGTTCGTGATTTGCTGCTAAAATCACGTGACACGGTAATGAGTTGTCACGTGGTATCACTTGTGGAGCGAGTCTGGGCATATTTATTTCTGCATCTTGGGGCTCGCAAAAAGTTCGTGACCAAAACTATGGTTGAGGAAGCAGGTGCGCACTCATTCACATCCCTGAGCCACTGGAAAACTGTGCTTATTGCAGGGCGCTGACAAAATGTGAGACTTGGTGCCCCGGCAAGGAATGTTCCTTTTGTATAAACTGAGGCCCTGTTTGGGTAAACCTTGTATTACATTTACAATTACAATAAAGAAAACCCCTCAAATTTGTCCCGTTACAGTATCCCCCAATGAGAGGTTTTCTGCCGAAACAGAAAAACTCTCATTGCTAACCCTAAGAGGATCGGTGAGGATATGGCGCCAACAACAACCCCCTTTAATTCTTAACACGTCATGGGTAAACTACCCCCCTAGCTCGGCGACTATGGCTGCACCTGAACGAGATTACTAGACTTCTCTATTCGAGATCCCAACACCATAAAATCGGACAGGTACTCACCATAATACCACCTAACCTTTTATCATTTCACCAAAAAATCAGAAACTGGCCTTATACCATACCAGATCCTCAACCGATATATCTCCCCTTACATACATACTGGGTTGCCTTTAGCAAGTACTGGGTGCATACACATATTCATTATTAATTACTCACTATCTGCTCATTAATTGTTATAATATAAAATTAATATAAAATTCAGAGTTGGTTCTAACAGTTAAATAAATCTACATACCCTATCAAAAAATTTAATTGTATGTTACTTTACATTATCTGGTTCAATTAATTTAAACATAACCTTCAAAAATCAAAGTCTCTATGCATTTATTTTCTTTACCACTCCTAATAAATTCCTTCTCTCTTAGAATTAATCTTTTGCAAAATCAGTAAAGTCATTTAGAAAATATCATAGAGAGACACACATATTGAAATCAATTAGTTTTGTCTCTTGAATCAAAATAAAATCATTTAATTAGCTTATTAGCTTATTCAGTTTACGTTAATTTAAGGTTTTAATTTGTTACTCCCCTGAGTAACCTCCTTACCACACACACTATGGCCCCCCCTGGACTGTGGCGTCCAGTTGCTTCCACAAGAACGGAAGTTTATTGGTGGTAGACGCTGCCTACCCCATTCTTGCTTCAGCGTTATATAAAAATTTGGCTTTACTGATGTCCGAGGACACCAGTAATCCTACTATTATGATTCGTACGCCCTTAACACGGCACTATCACCACCTTCAATGATAGCCGCTGTTCCATAGTTATGTAGATTCCCCTGAGTTACCCCCTGGTTAATTTCTAAATTAAACCAATTTCACAGGCAACCAACTGCGGTCAGGCTACAATAATTCTGCCCACAGCTGATTGTCATCCAAAACCACGGTCTGGGCTGGTAAGGCCGGGACCACCCGAAAGTGGGGAATCTACTTAAAAAACATACAAATCGTTTACAATTACATTGCTACTACAGTTCACAAAAAGTAAAAACCATTATATGTTACAACAAATTTATCATTTAATTCTCCAAAAACACATTCAAATCTATTATCAACCTTCATGTTACATCACATTTCATTTATTATTACATTTTAACTATGAATTTTCTTTTATTTATCATTTTGGTTTGGGTGATTCTTAGTTATTCATAATAATTCGATTTATTGAATGGGTATTCAAATATGTCCTTACCCCCTTCTTCTTTTCTAACAATCACTAACAGATTTACATAGGGTGACACCAATCTCTCAAAATATTTACCTCAATTAACTTCTGTAACTTCACTTAAATCATTCTCCTCTTATTACAAAATACCGGATACCCTCTTTGTACCTAGGATGTGTGTACCCGACCTACCAGCTCATTCCGTTATCAGTTCCTGACCCTTCCAGGTAACCCGTAACCCTCTTTAAATCGTTCACCTCCCGCCATAACGCCTGTCGTTGATGACTCCTTACCACGCCACCCTCTTTACAAAATTTCACTATCACGTATTTATTCTTCATTTACATCACTCTCATTACTCTACATATATGCACTATCGCTACTGTGTCTCTACTATTACCTCGTTTCTGTATTATTTTTATTCCAGAATTCTTATTTTCTCTAACAGCCATTTAAAGTTAACTCTGACTGATTCAGATGCTTTATTTAAATAATTATCACCCAAACTCTAACTTTTACAACATTTTACATTAATATGATCATTGAAAATTCATAACTACCTCAAACTAATTTCATCATTTAATTTAAATCTTTGAAACTCATTTAAAATTTATTATTCCAACATTAAACATTTTACTTTATTTAAATTGCATTATAAACTTCATACTTACATTACATCACTCATATACTCGAATAAAACATGATTACTGTCATAGACACAAAAAATGTAAACATTTATCACCACCAAATAATGTACATACACCCCATGTATCCTTCTGAAACATAACCATCATATGACTCCACAACTTAACACATTTACATTTATTCATTTACTATTTATTTTCAAGTTCAAATCTCAGAAACATCATTTAAATTCATTAGCAAAATTCAATTATACATTATTTAATTAATTAATTAATCTCAAATTCTTTAATTCAATCAATGATTTAAAACACAAGTTATTTTAATTACCTTCTTCCAAAACAATTACAATTCATTTATTACAAACTCTCATTATCTATTTACTCTGATAAAAAATTATTATTATTAAAATCAATTTCTACTGCATACATACCTTGTTTACATAAAATACATAGCAACACAAACACAATTAATTTCACTATAAATTTATTTACAATTCTTCGTCATATCATTTCATCGTTTACCACACCTCATTTCATTAGTTAGCTAGGTCATAACCATAAACTAAAATATTTAAAACGTTCATCCACTGATTTTTTTATTTAACCCCCATCATCATAATTAACCTGATGTATTTATAACACAACTCATTCTTATCGACATACATTACATTATAATTATTATTGTAATGACCACTTTCGTTAATTATATTAACACAGTAATTAACTACATATTTGTCTCCCATTATTTCATAAAACCCGTCTACTTTGGTATTTTTTGTCCAGTCTCCGTCAGTATTTTTGGTCCACATAAGGTAATTTATGTTATATTCTATTATATCCATAACCGTACAAGGTAAGTGTTTATCATCTACAGCGGTATCATCAAAATCATCCATCTTTACTTCACAAGGTAAGTCAATTTTCTCACCTCTCTCAATATCTAAACTCTGCACTAACATTTCATAACCTCTATTAAAATCAAAAATCTCTCTCTTTCTCTCTCTCTCTCATCACAATACCTCTCACAACCCCCCTGAACTCTCATTCCATGTAACGGGCAACACAGACTCACTAAAATACTTCCTGGCTTTATCAGGTACATCACCAAAAAAACTTAAAGGACCATTTGGAGACACCATGTCTCCCACATAGCCTCTGGAGGAACCTTCGTCCTCATAAAACACATGTGGAGTCCTTACTCCACTTATACCACAGGGAAAATTTGCCCTCTGCCCTCCATACTCATCTAACTTCTCTTCACGCTCTCTCTCACTCTCATTAACAACTACTACCTCATCACTAATTTCTACTCCTACTAAACTCTCATCGTCACTCATTATTCAATGTATCACTCTCTGATACCACATTTTCAATTACATCATTGTTATTAGACTCACTACCGTAATTACCACTTACCTTGTAATTAATTTCTTCACTATTTGTGTCATATTACCACTGTCACTTACCTTTTTATTCATTATCTGATTTATTTTACTCTCTAATCTTTTATTCATCTCGTTAATTTTCTCCTTGCACTTATTACTTATTGATTCTAAAATCTGCTCTTTAATATTAGTACAACGTGTATCAATTTCCTTAATATGCTGATTAAAATCAAAACTCTGTTGTTTAATTTCGTTTCTAATTTCATTAAAATTGCTATTTATTTCATTGAATTTACTATTCTGAACATCGAATTTAATATTTTGTTCCTCAAATCTTATGTTAATATCCCTTCTTAATTCACTAAAATTGCTATCTTGTTTTTCTAAACTGTTATACATCATATTATACAACCGTGTTAACATATTATCGTCATCGGATTTCTTATTTTGATTAATTGAAATAGGTGTTGAATGAATTTCAATTTCACTCATTATTTTTGACTCGTCTAAATTACTTTCACTTGTTTGAATTTCTGAGTCGCTTCTATTAGCCGACTCAGTTGACATATTTTCTTTACTTTCATACATCGATTTACCTTCGGCCTCATCGCCGACAATTACGTTAATCTCCTCTATTTTATTCTCCATATTTTATGGAATTTTTTGTATACTAACAAAACCTCACACTTACTATTGTTTTACTACTCACTTAACCTAACAACTACTCACTGTACGTAATTTATACGTATTACTGTTTAACCTCCAAATCACGCTTGTATTAACCCGTAGGTGCAGTTTTTTTGTACAAAATTTAATTTGCAAACCTTGTCCCGAGTTCGAGCGCCAATTGTACTATTTTTCATACTCTACCACATTTAACTTGTATATAATACAGAATAAACTTACCTTGAATTAGCCCAGGAGTCCGTCACACGAACTGTGAATTACAAGCATGATTTAGGGCTACATCATTAATGTACACAACTCGCATTTGTATGGTTAATTTCATTCACTTTATTTAACATTTCTTTGTATTCTCTTCTTCTTTTATTTCTTACTTTCTATTTTCATTTCTTAGAACCATTACTGATTCTGATATAACATTGCAAAATTAATCTGTTTACTACTATCATGGTATCAATATATTTACCACTCTAATGACATTAACTATTATTTGAAATATTTCTTTTTTATGAGACAGCCCAGTATCTGCACACACACATTCATTCAGAATTTATATTATTCCCCAAAAAATTAAAATAGAGCTCTTTATTTTTAAGATTTGCATAATAGATTTGATGTAATACATTTATGGTTGGAAACGTCGTCACTGCTGGCCACGTGCTGCACCCTGCATTTTCACCACTAAATGTCCAAAAAATGTAACTGTTTAATTTTAAAAAAGTTTAATTGATTTTAACTCGGTTCACTGGTTCAAAATTTCCATTTTGCACTGTTTAACTGCCTACTTTCACATTTTTATGGTTAAAAGTTTTTCTTTCGGCCCGCGAGCCTATTGTACAGCCGGCCACGGCCATGGCGGTTAGACGACAACGCCGTTCTCTAAGCGTCTACATAAAGCCATGCCTTCTTGATCCACGGCAACTTGCTGAAATCTCTTCTTGATTTGCTGCTAAAATCACGTGACACGGTAATGAGTTGTCACATGGTATCACTTGTGGAGCGAGTCTGGGCATATTTATTTCTGCGTCTTGGGGCTCGCAAAAAGTTCGTGACCAAAACTATGGTTGAGGAAGCAGGCGCGCACTCATTCACATTCCTGAGCCACTGGAAAACTGTGCTTATTGCAGGGCGCTGACAAAATGTGAGACTTGGTGCCCCGGCAAGGAATGTTCCTTTTGTATAAACTGAGGCCCTGTTTGGGTAAACCTTGTATTACATTTACAATTACAATAAAGAAAACCCCTCAAATTTGTCCCGTTACAAAATAAAACATGATTATGGTCATAAACTCAAAGCTATAAACATTTATCACAATAAACATAACGTACATAACCATATGTACCTTCTGACACCTTATAATAACAATATAACTCAGTACCTAAACACATTTTACGTTTAATCATATACTATTTATGATAAAGGTTAAACCTCAGAAAAGTCATTTAATTTTATTACCAAAATTCATGTATACAACATTTTAAATTAATTAATTCGTCTCCAATTTATTTAATTCCATCAATTTCTAAAACACTAAGTTACTTTAATTACATTATTAAAGCAATTTCAATTCAGTTAATTTCATTATCAACTTCACAATTACTCTCGTTATTTATTTAGTCTGGTAAAATATTAATATTATTATAAAATCAATCCCTACTACATACATACATTGTTTACCTAAAATACAGAGTACAACATAACCTATTACCGAGAAGAAACAAACTCCAAGAAAGGCATCATAATACAAATACAACTTCAAGCATACGGGAGTTGAGTTATTTGTCAAAATTTTACAATGGAAGAATTGAAGGAGGCAATAAAAAAGCTTAAAAATGGCAAACAACCTGGACCAGATAGAGTGCACCCTGAATTTCTCAAGAACCTGAAGCCTGCCACATTAAGTACATTATTAGCAATATATAACAAAATATGGAACTCAACAGAATCTCTCCCTTCAGAGTGAACAAAAGCAACAATTGTTCCCATAATCGAGCATGGCAAACCAGCAGACTCAGTAACATCCTATAGACCCATTGCCCTTATGCCACAATTGGCAAAGGTGCAGGAACGAATGATAACAACTAGATTGAACTATTACTTGGAAAGAGAAGGACTGCTTGCCCCAGAACAGCCAGGCTTCAGAACAAATCGATCAACATCACACCAAATAGCCCGTTTAACACAAGACATTAAAAATGCATTCAACAGAAAGGAAAGTGTCCTGGCGGTCTTCGTAGACTTTAAGGGCACATACGATACGGTATGGAGGGACAAACTGATAAATAAAATAAGGCACCTTAACATCACAGAAAACATGTTTAATTGGTTGAAGAGATTTTTGAAACAGCGCTGGATTTCAACAAGATACGACAGCCATTCCAAGTACAAACAAGTAAAAATCGGCCTACCACAAGGAGCTGTGAATAGTACAATCCTCTTTAATATCTATATAAATGACTTGGTCAAACGAGTGAAAGTGGTTGAAGGAATACAGACGTGCACGTTTGCCGATGACGTGCTCATCTGGGCCAGGGGATCACACAAGAAAGGACAGGACATCACTCTACAAAAGAACATGAACAAAGCCCTCCTCGGCCTGCAAAGGTGGGCAGAAGAAAACAACATGCAGATTAATGCAGAAAAGTCCGTTTACCAGTACTTCTCATTGAAACATAGAAACCCTGACTTTTCACTAAAAGTAGGCGAGAACTTCCTACAGAAATCTGAAAATACTCGTTACCTGTGTGTTAACCTGGATAATAAGCTTAACTGGACACACCACATTGACAGCATAACTAAGAAGGTAAACAAACGAACAAACCTTATAAAACGTCTCACCGGAGTATCATGGGGATGTTCACAAGAAATTCTAAACATGACGTATAGAACATACATCAAGCCAGTAATAACTTATGGCAGTGAAGGAACCATCACAAGCACTACTGCAAATGAAGGCAGACTAGAACGTTTGCAGACCAACATCCTAAGACTCATCACAGGTGGCTTCAAATCAACTCCAGTTACAGCATTACAACTATATACAGGCAACAAACCAATAACAGAGGAAATTAAGCAACAGGCAGGACTGGTAAACCTCAGAATTAAATCACTACCTGAGAAGTCGTGGGTTCATGAGAGGATGGAACCACAGAGACTCAAAACGCAAAAGATCTGGCTAAACCAAAGTAGCAACTACCTTCAATACCACAGCATACCAACAGCAGTTAATAAAGTGATCCCCTTGGAAAATCCACTCGACTTTCATAGGTATGAAGTACATCTCGGTCTGATAGAAGATGGTAAGAAGAAGACAAGATCTCCAGAAGAACTAAAACAGATAACCCTAACAACCATCAATGAGAGATTTCCGGAGGAAAACTGGCTACGTGTATACACTGATGGATCCTTGCTGGATAAAGTGGGTTGTGCTGGAGCAGGAGTGTCTCCTCATTGTTTTCTCATTACATTGCAGTGGGACAAAATAAATCAAGTTATGACGCTGAAGTAGAGGCTATCAAAATGGCATTGCAAAACCTCATTTGGAGGCCAAATTCCTTTTCAAAAGCTGTCCTTTTAGTGGGCTCTAAGTCTGCCATCCAGGCAACATTCTCTAATACAGGAGCAACATCCAGGAGCACACTGGAAGCAAGACGACTCACCAGGCAGCTTACAGCACTTAACAAGGAGATAGTTATTCAGTGGATCCCATCTCACATAGGCATCTCGGGAAATGAGACAGCGGACACCTTGGCTAAGCGAGGGACAATGCTCTACCACCGGGAAAGTACCCTTGACTTCAGCACCCTAAGAAGACTGATGACAAGGAAAACAAACTCTCGCTTCCTGGAAGAAGCAAGAAACATATCAGAAAGAGAAACATAGTCAGGGATTGAACAGTTATGGAATAACAACTGTAGAAAACCCAGGAAGGAGGCAGTCGCCAACTTTAGACTGGAAACTGGCCATGACTGTCTCTCAGCACATCTCTACAAATTAAAAATTTCCACCACAGAAGAATGTGTATTGTGCAGGAGAGAATACTCAAAAATGAACAAAAATCATCTATTGGAGTGTGTGAAGCTGAACCAGGAAATGCAAGAACTCAGAAATTACAGTGGTCTTTATTGGGAAGCTCGGTACCAAATGGGTTAAATTTACCAAGGGGAAGCCATTGGAAAACAACAACAACACATAACCTATTAGACAAATACATTTAACATCACTTCATATTTATATACCATTCACGTCTCAAATATCATTGTTAACCAAACTCATTACATATTCAGTCAATTTTCAAAAACCATTAACTCAATAATTAAATGTTCATTAGTTGCTACCCCCCAACTAAATGTTTACCCCCCATCATCAAACAGCAATCTTATGTTTTTATAACACAATTCACTTTTAATTATTTTCATTTTATCACTATCAATATAGCAACTATTCAATTTTGCCCATTGTTCCATTACACCCACATAATAATCCCCAGGATTACTATATATTCTTTCATAAAAACCGTCTACACTGAAGTATTACTCAGTAATTGTTTATTAATTTAATATTGATTTTAATATCTATAAAGATGAATATTGATTTTATCTGTAAGGTTTAAACCAGGAATTCGTTTAGTGTACTTTGGCAGAGAACAGTGGGCAAATACAAATAACAAAATGTGTATATCGAGTAAAATATAACATTATTTATTTTCTTTTGATAACATAAAAAAAAAAAGATGAACACTCTTATTCCGCCTTAAGGCGTAAAACTGATTTCCAACAACTATTACATCAAAATATGAATAAGTATATCAAGAAATACGCAAACTCAACACTTCTTGTTAGGCCTATATTTTTTCATTCACTCAATCACGCACACTTTCACACTTCTACATTTCTTTTTTATTGAGCTCAGTTTAAAAATGCCAGTATTTAATTATATTTAATTTCCTTTAATGGTGCGTAGGTTTCATCACATGGGACGTCTCCTTGTGGCGTGCACTGTTTGTTGTTTTCACTTTTAACGTTTTTATGGCCGAAACTGTCACTCAGAATTTTTTACTGTTCACTGATTATTATTATGATGATTTATATTTCTTACGTTCCAATATTAGTTAGAATTTCACATTGTTTGATTTACGTTTTCTCCTGTTTATGCGGGCAAGACAACTGCTGCTGCACAGCGCAAAAGATGGTGGTCGACTGACTTTCAGTGTTAAAAATTTCCGTTTGGTTCGTCTCTAAACTGGTTCACTCCGCTCCCCGCCATACGTCTCGTATATATGTCGCCACAACCCCCTCTACGTTTTATTCAAAATTGTGGTTAACTTACCCCTGGTCCAGTGACTGTGACCATACCTGAACGACCTTACTGGACTTCTCTCTCGAGATCCCAACACCGCAAGGCCAGACAGGCACTTGACGCTCCTGCTCTGGCGCGCAGGCCAGCACAGGACCGCTGCCACAGCATCACCAGACACTGAAACATGAAATCAAAAAATATCAAATAGTGGCTTGGTATAACATATCCCTAACTGATCTGGTTCCCCTTAGCTGTGTTGGTTTGCGTTAAGAAGTACTTTTTTTTTTTCATGCACATGGATGAATACTTAGTCTAAGTATCATACATTATAAGAATTCCATACCAACATTCTGTATAACCTTCTCTTGTTAACTCCTACACCAAAATTCAAAATGATCGCTCTGATTCCCATCAAAATTTAAATAAACATTTCCATTACAACGTATAAATACCTTCCATTATAAATATTCCATTCACATTTCAAAATTAACAAACTCCTTATATAGAGTAAAACACATTAAATCAACTACATTAGAACAAATTACTTACTTAACAATCGTTAAGCATCTGCATATTACTCCTTAATACATTAAAATGAAATACTCCTTGTCAATACAACATCATTCATTTACATCAGAAAATCAATTACATACTCTACATTATTGATGTAACTCATTTTAATATTTAATATTTCGTTACTAACAACCTAGTAACCACCTTCTCTATCATCACATAATTTATTAAATTCTGAACTTATTTTAAATTCCTCCTTCCACACACTATTACCCCCCCTGGACTGTAGCGCCCAGTTGCCTCCACAAAGACTGAAGCGGAAGGGGTGAACACTATTTTCTTTTCTTTCTCCCCCATCCTTGCTTTGGTGTTATACAAAATTCGGCATTACTGGTATGCCGGACACCAGTAATCCTACTAAATTAATATTCACACTCCCTTAATCGGTCTATCACCCATACTTAGGTATATAGCCATGTTCCAAAGTTATATCATCTTAGATTCCCCTGATCTAAACCCCCCAGTTGTATTTCTAAGTTCACCAATTTAGAATATTAAGCCAAATCCACGGTCAGGGTTCGGTGAAGCCGTGACCGCCCGAAAATGGGGAATCGCATTTACCATATATCTTATATACAATATATGTTTAAGATTCCTACACACTAACATAACACAACGTAATAAAACATAGTAAACACTCACAATGAACATAAACCTCATTACATTAAAATAAACATCTCAGTTGCATCTGAATAAAATTTCCAAACGTTTAATGAAGAAATTTGTGTTAGTGGTTGAAATCACAATCAGAATGATCAATATTGCACACCACTATATAAAAATTATTCCGATTAGCGCTTTCAAGCTTCACAGCTCATCGTCAGATCAGGAATAGACAGGAAATATGTAAAACCCAACCCTTCACCCCTCTCCCCCACCCTGCTCACCCACAACAAACTAAAAATTAATGACCCTTCCCCACCCCCTAAACTCTGTCTCACCATCTGTACAGTTACATATTTTTCTAGTAAATTCCTTGTGATTCAGTGTGTGTGTGTGTGTGTTTCATAATTATTTACCACTTCTTATACCATTAGATTCTCCAAAAATTCAAATTTATTATCAACATTCATTTTATCAATATTTCATTTATTATCTCTTTTCAAATGTTAACGTACATTCAACTGTGTATTTTTTAAACAATTATTAATACTGAATATATGGTACTTCATATCTGTGTAATTTACATAATAAATCTCATCACCGGAATAACACGTGTTTTGCTCATTTACATGCATTAGGCTTTGGGTCCAGAATTGCGTTAAGCAGACAGCGGCAGAAGTCGTTGGGTATAGAAATAACGTGACACATTAAATAACGGTAACGAATTTTGGTTTTATTTTCAGTAGATACTTGGTAAATTAATATAAGCATAACAATGGTTCATGATTCAAATTTCCAAAATGGCGGCTAGACTATTCCGCCCTTGACCTTACTCAAGGTTAATTGTGTACACTTTATGATGTTATATAACTGACTTCTTTTATGTATGTAATTCTCATCATTAAACAGAATTATAGTTTCGATTTCTTTAATACTTTACTCTTAATACTGACTAAACATGATCAGAAACCAACGCCTCATTTTAATATTGGGTTGATCAACACCGGTTACACTCTCGCTTGCACTCTCTCCCTCTCTCACCTGAATTTAGACAAATTTTATAGAAATTGAGCTCATCTTTTTCTACTTTTTGAAATTTAGTAATGCAATGCAGGGCTTTCCTGAATAGATGTGGCGTAGTTCCTTCCTTAGCGGCTCCATGCGGTGTGCAGGTGTTTGTCCAGTTTGCTGTTGTCCATTTTCACTGACTCTACTTTGAATACATTTTTTATAAAGTTCACTGATGCTATAACTGTTAGTGTTTACTGTGATATTATGTAGAACATTTTAGCAGTAAAATGTTACATTTTGCTGGCAGAAAATTGCCCACTACTGTTAGAGCGTGTATGCTCCCTGATTTACTTTTGACGACTGAGACCGGGTTAGACGTTGTATAGCTAACTTTCGTCTGTCCTTTGCACTGAATTTACATGTTGGTTATAATTACTGGTTAACACTGTTACTTGTGATTACATTTTGTTAATTCAAATAAAAACACTAGCTGACTATTTTAGGCCAGCACAATTTTTACGTGTTACTGCCATGGTGATGTTCTGGCGACTGGGGGGAAGCAGACACAATTATTATGTAAGTGGTCGTGCATCTGACGTCATTGTCTATTGTTTTCCAACCACTGCTTTGGTTAGTACGTAATGGTTTTATATCGTCATTGTGTTTTTGATGATGATTCGTTACAATGAACCAATAGAAAGTCAGTATTGTCAGTTTTTAGTGCCTAGCACTGCCATTTCCGTTGTCTCACTTCACTCGTACGCCGCTGACCTTGGATCGGCTCCCCTCTGGCGAATTTGCATATTACTGGGACTTGTGTCAAAACTAACTTGCCCTGTTTAGACTTCATGATTACAATAAAATTTACAATAAAAATATCCCTACATACCATTATTCTGGTACGGCTAATTCTGTACTGTTACACAAATTAATTCAATTATTTTATTAAACACATTTCATTACTTTAACAAAATTCACAAAATTGAGTATACTTCACCTTGTTACATCATTACATTTAATATCAACACAAAATATATACAATCCTCATTATTATCTGTTATCGTTTACCACAAATCATTTCATAAAACAGTTCATTTCAAAACACCCTACTCACATAGTTAAACGTTCATAAACATTAATTGTTTACCCCCCATCATCGTATAATAACCTGGTCTTGCGTCTACACAATTCATTTTTTATTAAATTCATTATATTATCTCTATCAGTATAACGACTATTTAAATTCTCATACCCTTCCACAATACCACAATAATCAACAGGATTATTCCATATTATTACATCATACAATTTGTCACCATCGAGTATAGTCAAGTCGCCCTTAGTATAATTTGTCACAATTAGGTCAATTACAATTTCATCATTATTATCATCTGCTGCTATACCAGTTTCAACACAAGGTAAGTAATCAATATCATCATCATTTGCTGCACTAATTACTTCGCAATGTAAGTACTTACTATCATTACTATCACTAACTCTCTCATACCTAACCTCTCTACTAATTCGTTATAACCTCTATTAACCTTAAACATCTCTATCTTCCTATCAAAATACCTTTCATCATAACACCATTTCGTACTTTTTCTATCATTCCATACAGAGGATACTAAATCATAAAAACGCCTACTAAAAATTAAGGGTCTACTTGAAAACACATTGTTTTCCTCTAAGGGACTCTTGCCCTTCAAAAACATTTGTAAACATCTTGGTTTACAATAAACCTGGGGAAAATCTACCCTCTGCTCTATATTCACAAAATAATTCTCTTCATATTCTCTCTCTAACTTATAAACACTGATTTTCTACTATTTCACTCTCTCTCACTGTTCCTATATTATCATCATCACTATTTATTTTCACTGTATCACTTTTATATATCTCGTTTTCAACTATCTTACCGCTACTACTTGTTATTCATTTTTATAACTAACACTTAACCTTGTTAATTATTTCTTCATAATTTTTCATTATTTTACCACCTTTATTCTCACCTGTATTGCCGCCATGGTCGTCTGTTACTTCGTTATTTTCATTTTCGTCACACTCACCCGTGTCGTCATTTTGACACCACTACACCCACTCATCTGGTTTAATTCAACTTCTATATTCTCTAGTTTATTATTTATTTCAACAAACTTCTCACTCACTCCATTAAAACCTCTCACTTACACTTTTAAATTGGTTATTCATATTTAGATTACTCATTTTTATTTCACTTCTTATGTTTACAACTTCGTTATTCATGTCGCCTAACTTCTCTTTTCGTTTGTCAAGTTTATTATTCATTTCAGTTTTGAATTCATTCAAATTCGTGTTCAAATTATCATTATCTGACTTCATTTCAGTTCTAAATTCATTCAAACTTGTGTTCAAATTATATGACTTTAACTCTACGTTACGTGCATTTACCGCTGACTTGATTTCAATGTTACGTGCATTTATCGCTGACTTGATTTCAGCTTTACATTCATTCAAACTTGTTCATTGTTGGTCAAACTGATTTTTCATCATTTCCCTAATCAATGCTAATTGACTAAGTATATTCTCGCATAAACTTGCATTTGCATTCCTCTCTGCCATTTCGACTAAATTGTAAATCAACTTTAATTTACAATGTCCCCTGCTATTCAGGCGCCCACTGAAGTATTACTCAGTAATTGTTTATTAATTTAATATTGATTTTAATATCTATAAAGATGAATATTGATTTTATCTGTAAGGTTTAAACCAGGAATTCCTTTAGTGTACTTTGGCAGAGAACAGTGGGCAAATACAAATAACAAAATGTGTATATCGAGTAAAATATAACATTATTTATTTTCTTTTGATAAAATAAAAAAAATGATGAACACTCTTATTCCGCCTTAAGGCGTAAAACTGATTTCCAACAATTATTACATCAAAATATGAATAAGTATATCAAGAAATACGCAAACTCAACACTTCTTGTTAAGCCCTATATTTTTTCATTCACTCAATCACGCACACTTTCACACTTCTACATTTCTTTTTTATTGAGCTCAATTTAAAAATGCCAGTATTTAATTATATTTACTTTCCTTTAATGGTGCGTAGGTTTCATCACATGGGACGTCTCCTTGTGGCGTGCACTGTTTGTTGTTTTCACTTTTAACATTTTTACGGCCAAAACTGTCACTCCAAATTTTTTATTGTTCACTGATTATTATTATGATGATTTATATTTCTTACGTTCCAGTATTAGTTAGAATTTCACACTGTTTGATTTATGTTTTCTCCTGTTTATACGGGCGAGATGACTGCTGCTGCAGAGCGCAAAAGATGGTGGTCGACTGACTTTCAGTGTTAAAAATTTCCGTTTGGTTCGTCTCTAAACTGGTTCACTCCGCTCCCCGCCATACGTCTCGTCCTCAGCATTGAAGAGTTTCGCTGATCTTAGTATCACCTTTTCAACTGGCCACGAACTGACTTTCGTCAACAACATTCCTTCGTTATTAATCACTGACTACAAATAAACTTGAGATTTGCTGCATAACCATATATAGTCATGAAAACATTTACTGGCAATCGCGTCACCTTAAGGGGGCCTCATCTGCACATGTTATAGAATTCATAAACTTTGAAAATAATATTTATGTAAATTTAGACCCATTACAACATTGGTATTTTTGGTCCAGTCTCGCTTAGTATTTTTGGATAAAAACGGTAAGTTATATCATCACCACAATCATCTTCTACAAGTACGCTGGTTCTACTCCAAGGTAAGTCTTTATTAACAATAATACTATTTTCATTTATTATCTCTGTACTCATTATTCCCCAAGTATTGTCTACAATATTACTAATTCTCTCAATATTTATCCTCTCTTATCAACTCTCCATAACCTCTAATAACATCAAATAACACCACCTCTCTCTCTCTCTC